>CM052806.1:10346557-10469895 GCA_028533885.1 Nasua narica
AAAATAGAGCTACCCTACGACCCAGCAATCGCACTACTGGGTATTTACCCTCAAGATACGAATGTAGTGATCCGAAGGGTCACATGCACCCGAATGTTTATAGCAGCAATGTCCACAATAGCCAAACTCTGGAAAGAACCTAGATGTCCATCAATAGATGAATGGATAAAGAAGATGTGGTATATATATATACAATGGAATACTATGTAGCCATCAAGAGAAACGAAATCTTGCCATTTGCAATGACATGGATGAAACTAGAGGGTATTATGCTAAGTGAAATAAGTCAGTCAGAGAAAGACAATTATTACATGATCGCTCTGATATGAAGAATGTGAGAGGCAGGGCAGGGGGCTATGGGGGGTTGGGGAAGACAAATGAAAGAAGATGGGATGGGGAAGGAGACAAACCATAAGAGACTCCTAAACTCACGAAACAAACTAAGGATTGCTGGGAGGTGGGGGGTAGGGATATGGACATTGGGGAGGGTATGTGCTATGGCAAATGGTGTGAAATGTGTAAGCCTGATGATTCACAGACATGTACCCTGGGGCAAATAATACATTATATGTTAATAAAAAATTTTAAAAAAAGAAAGATTAGATGATAGAAAGATAGATAGATAGGGACTTAGGAAGTATATGGCTTTTATATACTCACAGGAAACATGTAAAATTTTACAAGGGTTACTTGTTTTTATTGCCTGAGATCATAAGGCAATGTAGATACATGTAAATGTATCATACAGGAAAAAAAATAAAATAAAATTATAATTTGCAAATTAAAAAAAAAGCTTAGTATTTTATTCTGATTTGGCCATTTTTGTTTGAAAAGAACTTTAACATGCAGATTAAAAAAATAGTCTCAAGGTCTGTTCTGTTCACTTTTAAAGATTCACCTGTGCTCACTAAGTGATAATGATCCTTTGAAATAATGAAATTTAAAATCCCAAACAAAAAAACATGTAGTCATACAATAGTGCCAAACATTAAGAAAAAATTTGTAGAGATTTTACATCAGAACAAACATAGCCAAGAGCCCAGAAAATACACTTTAGGAAAACAAAACAGAACAGATCAAAAGATCTGGTTTTCAGCTTTTTAATATGTATGAAGTCCCATAGTAATTACACAATAAAACACCTTGTAGGTGGCATGGCCCTAAGACGTTTGCATTTTAATTTGGGGATTTTGGAACCTGTCCAGTATCAAATAAAATTTTCCTAACAAAATTTGGTTGACTTGAGCAAAATTTCTGATGTGCAATGGGAAAACAAGAACCTCGAAGAGTTAGAAAGCAAATCGTCTTTGTGGATTTAATTGCCATTGACAGAGAAAGGCCACTGGGCTGGAAAGATAATCATCGTTCAGCCAAAAGGCATGATATAGTCTGAAATTAAGGAAAAAAAATTCTATTAAGTTAAAACAGCTGGAAAATGAAATCTAATAAAGAAAATATTTAATTTAAGTGATTTGCTTTATTTTTTATTTTATTTTTTTGGTCAGTGAACTTTCTAACTGCAAATGTGACATGTATGGCTAAATATCACATGTCTAGGCCAGGTATAAACAGATATTTATTGATAAATGTCAATCTTGAGAGAAAAAATAATGGACCCATTGCTTTTAAGTTTATTGCATTTCCATACTAGGCCAAGGTCCCCCCGCCCCCCCCCCATGGCTTAAGAAGAAGAATCCTAGTCTATTTTATGTCCATGCCCAGGAAAGACATTTTTTAAAAAATTTATTTACTTGAGAGCGAGAAAGAGAGAAAGCATAGAGGGAGAGGGAGAAGCAGGCTCCCCACTGAAGCTCTGTTTCCCCCTGAGCAGAGTCTGACTTGGGGCTCCATCCCAGGACCCTGGGATCATGACCTGAGCCTGAAGGCAGATGCTTAACTGACTGAGCCACCCGGGTGCCCGCAGGGAAGACATTTTGATCCAACAGTTCACTCGTAAAGGGGAACTCTCTCTCCTTTCCTGAGTTGGACCTCAGCTCAGATGAAGGCATCTTATCCTTTCTCAGCTGAAGCTGCGACCGTGACTTGGTTTTGTGTTTGTGGAGTGTGCTGTTTCTTCTGGTTTCCTTGCTGCTTCTTCTCACTTTGCTCCCTTTGCCCCACTGCAGACCACTTCTCTCAGCCCTCACCCTCATGCTAGAGAGCCACGGCTTCTCCAGGTGGGCCCTGAGACTGAAATATGGTCAAGCAGCCATGCAGACATGGCTTGAATTTGAGAGAGTTTTTCCTCTTTCCCCAGAGCCTGAGCCTCCGTACTAAAGACAAGCAGCATCTGCTGTCTCCATATTCACGGGCCTGAATGAAGTTCCTGGGCTAATATTTGTTTGATTATTAAGCCTGTCGTTTTCAAATTTCTTTTCTTCAGGAGACGTTAAGTCTGCATAGTTGGGGAACCATTAATTCATCTACTTGTTCCTTCATTTATTCATGGTGTTTTTATGAAGGGCCAGGCACTTGCATCTGTCCCTGGAAATACAAAGATTATTGAGAAGGAGCCATTGTTAAAGGAAGACCGGGGTGCTTTTGACTGAAGCTAGATTTTCTTTCACAATTTCCCTGAGATCGGACCCAGGTTTCAGACACCCTAAACTCAGACCTGCTCACTCGACCTTTGTTCTTTCTCATCAACGCTCCCCTCAACCCCTGATGGGTGCTCTAGCCTGTTCCTACTCTCTCATTACTGTCATTCCTGTGGCAGGAATGCGGGTGCAGAATTTGGGCTCAGTATTTGGAGATGAGGTAAGAAATTGTAAAAGCCTGTATTTCAGGGCCTGTATGTTCTCTGTGCAGTAGGAGGCAGACACAGTGCCCTGAGACAGGGTAAAAATTAAGGAGAGGAGTCAGTCAGCTGTTACTGGGGTCACTCTACCTCTACATTTCCTTTTTCATTAGATCCAGCAGCCCCTCAATACTCCTGCCCTGAGTATTCCAGGGGTTATCAGCGCATCTTTTTAAATTTTAATTTAATTAATTTATTTGACAGTGAAAGAGAGAGAGAGAGAGAGCACAAGCAGGGGGAGAAGCAGGGAGAAGGAGAGGGAGAAGCAGGCTCCCTGCTGAGTGGGAAACCCAATGTGGGGCTCTATCCCAGGACTCTGGAATCAATACCTGAGCTGAATGAAGGCAGATGCCTAAGCAACTGAACCACCCACGTGTCCCCACCAGAGCACCTTTTACAGGCTCAGGGACACATTCACTCTGCAGTGTCAGGGTTTCCATAACGCCCCTGGGCATTGTGGGTGTCCACCAATGGCCCCAGTGGGCAGCTGCTGCTGCACAACCAGGTACAGGGGCCACCCCTTGGACCCTTTTGGCTCCTCTGGGCTATGGTCCTGCTCACTGCTTCTTCTGACCTGATAGCTCCAGCTGTGGCCCCTCTGAGCACTTTCTGTTAGTGTCCTCCAAAGCTGTGTTGCTAAGGGCTTCATGGACTCTGATATGAGAAGAAATAGCTCTTTCCATTTTTATTTCATCTCTTATATATAGACAAACACTCAAGGGATGGCTTAAGCATACATCTGAACGAGCCACCTTGCTGTTCTCAAAATCTCTAGTATGTTTTATGGACTAAGACTCTGCTACTCAGTTAACATTACCATGCTGGAAATGCGTTCCGTCTTGAAGGCATCTGCAGATGCCATCGTCTCCCACCTCGCCCCATTAAATGGTCTCAAACCCCGCTACGGATACAACCTGAGTCACCATCTCAGCAGACCTCAGAGAACCCTCTCTCCATAGCTCCCCAGCCTGTCTATGGAGCCCAGAATGTGACAACAGTAAACTAAGGCTTAGCTTAAAATCCATGCTGAGAAAGTTTTAGAACAGCTACCTAGAGGCTGGAAAATGTACCAGACTAAGGAAAGTTACAAACTGCTGAAAGTTACAAAATTCTACTCACTTCTTCACGGAGGCTAGAGACCTTTGATTGAAATGGCAGCATCCAGCATCTGTCTGTAATTTTTCCAGCGGTGTTGGGCAGCCCAGGAAGAAAAGAGAAGTTTGAATTGAATCAGGGTTGAGTATGAGCAGGGCTGGTAAGACGTGGTGATCCAGAGCGTGAGGGGACTGAGAAAGTTTGTAAAATCGTTGTTGGAATGATGGATTGGGAAGCTCAGTTGGGTGGAGCCCAGGAGGAAGGGGAATCTGGGGAGTTGGTAGAGTCATTTGTTCAGCAAGCATTTATTGATCACTGATGATGTGCCAGGCAGCTACAGGCACAAGTTCTGGGAAAACTGCCCTTGAGAAGTTTATGGGCTAGGTGGAGAGTTAGATCAGTATAGAGTACAGTGTGCTCCTTGCTGTGATGATCCAGAAGGCATTAGGAATACAGGGGAGGAGCACTGAACTTTATTTTGGAAGCTTGGTTTGAGGAAATTCTACCTCCACGGAGACCAGGTAGGCAAGAAGGGGTTAGGCAGAGAGAGGAAAATGTGCTCCCAGGCAGATGGACCAGATGGGTGAAGGCTGGAAGGTAAGAGGGAATGAGGATGGGAAGATCAGTGCGGGATGCTTGGGACATAAGGATCGCAGAAGAGTTGTGACAGATGAGGTTGGCAGGTAGCAGGGAACTGTATCAGGAAGGGTCATGTGACCTCGTAGGATGCTTGCAGGGCTAATAGCCTGGTCCCTTCCCTTTTACTCTGACCCCCACTAAACTGCCTCACCATCAAGGAGAGAGTCCAGAATCCAACTCTGTGTGATGCTTACTGGGCTTCCCCTGTCATAGCTGGTCCGACCACTGGGATGTATCATAGTCCAGCATATTCACAGAGAAGCATCAAAAGCTGGTTGATGGAGAGAGAGAGAGAGACAGAGAGAGAGAAACAGAGGGAGAGAGATGCTGAGAGAGAGGGGGAGGGGAGAGATTTATTGAATGGCGAGCTTCCAGGTTTTCCAAAAGGTTGTAATAAATAACAAAGCTGTCTCTATGTAATTAATTCCCCCCCTTCGAACCCAGTCTAGCTCAAGTGGGCAACTGTTTCTTGCTACCAAAGGAGCTTTGGACTAGGCTAACCAGGGACAGACTATAAAATGAGAGGAATGGGCTCCAGGTAGAACTCTGGAACAGCAATAGGGGTAGAGTTGTTTTATGTTTGGAATAGTCACAGGCTTTTCTAATTGACACTGTGGTTTCCTTGGTTGTACAAGTGACTTCAAAGCTTACTGAGTTCAGGGGTCAGCAAACTATGGCCAGTGGGCCATGTCCAGGCCACCACTTAATTTTGTAAATAAAGTTTTATTGGAACAAAGACATCCATTCATTCACATGTTGTCTACAGCTGCTTTGACCCTACAACAGTGGAGTCGCATAGTTGTAACAGAGACAATATGGTCGGCAAGACCTAATCTTTTTCCTGTATGTCCCTTTATAGAAGTTTGCTGACCCTTGATCTAGTTGATTCCTTTGTGTTCCATGAGCCATGCCCACAAGGCTTTTCTAGATGCACTTCTTAAATTTTTTGTAATTCTTTGCATTCTTATTTCCACTCCGGTTCTTTCTTTCTCTCATCCTGATTGTCCAGTCCCTTGAGCTTGTCAGGGTGTGGATGGAAGATCCACACTTTGTCTCTGTTGACTGAGGTCTTCCTTCCAACAGAAAGGACTTTCTGTGCACCACACGCTTGGTTGAACCTTTCCTTTGACATGCCTCAACCCATTCAAAGGTTTTAACAATGGTTCGCAGCTGTGGTCTTGACCTGACCCTTCTGAGATAAGGCTGGGTATTATTTGGCCCTTATTGCTTAGAGGCCTTCTCAGTGTTATCTTTTCCCATTTGGGCTTGAATGGCTTTCTTCTTTCAGCCTACAACTCCCTGAATTTCCAGACTTCTCTTTCATTCGTACTTGTACACCTGCCAACACTTTTCTGAACTCATTCTTTCCTTGTGCTACCTTGTCAACCTCAGCCAACAATAGCCAACATGTCTACTAATGCTGTTTTCCAATCATCTCTCTAGAGCTGTGAGTTCATGAAGTACATAATTTACCTTCCACGTAATCTGAGTGACAGGGTTACCCATTACACACCACTTCATGCTGTGTATCATCTTCCCAGCCTCCAATAACTGATTCTTCAATGCACTAAATAATTATTAGTCAATGGACCATATTTTAAGTATTTGTTATGGTGGCACCTCAATTCTAGGTACTGTGAAAGCTTATCCATGAAAAGCCACTGGAAATACTCTTAGAGTCAAACAAAGTTCACTTCATTGCAAGTAGGGGCACTGAGGGTGGGTGTCTTGGGAAGACGAGTCAGGAGAGACTTGCTACAGGACTTGAGTTTGTGCACAGTGATGGCAGGGAGGGTTTAAGGCAGTGAGGCCTCACTTTAGATTGGGGGCTTTCAGGAACTGGGGGCAGTTCAGTGATGGAGAATCTCACTACTTTTTTATCTAGGAGATGAAAGTCACAAAGTGGGGCTAAGATTGTCACTGATAAGGAAACAGTGATTATTTGTGTGGAGGTAGTCCTGAGGCCTGCCTATTAAGACATCCAGGATATCCAGGAAGGACCATGGGACCAAACCCCAAAAGAGCTGGTGGTGAACAGCTACTGCCTGGGGTGAAGGAAACTTTCCTTTTGATCTCTTGAGCAAACCTTGTTTGGATGACCTTCAGTGCATGGCATAAAGTCTATCCTTTAATGTGCATTTATAAACAACTCTTGAGTGGCAAGAGGAAGCCTTTGGGACAAAGAACATCTACCTCTTTATGTTGTTTAATGTTACTGTCCTAGAGGTACCCAGAGGCCTTGGCAGTGAGTGCATTTCTATAAATCTTAAAAATCAATCAACTGATCAATATGTAGGGAGGGTTGGTAGATGTGCCCACTTAAAGCACTAAACTCCTGGTCCAGCTTGGCCTTTCTCATTATTGAGGAGACATTGATAAACTGGGGATATGCAAAGGATCATAAAGATGACCCTCGTTTCACTCTCTCCTTCCTACTCATTTCAAAATCATGCATTCTGAAGTCAGCTGGGATCGAGGGAATTGAATATGCACATTTTGAAAGAAAGAAACCACCGAAGCATCTATAAATACTGAGGAATAATAACGGAAGGAGAAGGGACAAGTTATTGACTGTTGTTAAAAGTACAGCAAAGAATAATGGGCCTCACTGGGATGAGGATAACTTTTCAGTTATGACAGATCCAACTTCTAACGCTGAGGAGCGGGGAGAGGTCTGTAGACAGAGGCCACTTTCTGGGTGTTCAGAGGCAAGCAAATGAAAATCAAAAGGGTTTAGTATAGCAAACAGTACCGCCTCCACCAGGGGCTTTCTATGGCCCCAGTGGTTTGTTTTTTTATCCCTAAAATCTAGAATCTGGTTTTTCTTTGTAGATCTTGTGTTGACTCGCTTTGATTCCTTCATTTCTTCCCGTTCCCTGCCCTCCTGTGCCTGTGGTTGTCTCTTTTAAAAATTTTATCTTGTGAGTCCAGTTTACTTTCCTCTTCATGTTGACCCTTATGGTTCTCTGAATGCATACCCATGTTCCTCATTCTGATGCCTTTCTTCGTGACTGTCTCTCTGGGGTGGATGCTAGGTGATTTGAACACAGGAACTACCCTTGAAAGACATTTTCTTTACTCACTTTACTCACCCATATTGCTTATTGCCATTCTTTGCAAAGCTCATGACTAAGAACAGTTGGTCTAGTCATATTGTCTGTGCAGAAAGGATTTGAAAAAAAATATGTGACTACATTTACCCTGGGACCATGAGGTAAAAAGATGGCTACCTGAACAAATACACCAGCATTTATATACAAAAAACAAAACCAACAAAAACCAGACTATCCCTCACCATAGCCTCCTTATTCTATTGCTATTGCCAAAAATCAAGAAACTCTGCACTCCTCTTTGGGAATTGTCCATAGACCTTATTTATAAACCACCCCAGGAAAGTAGTCTCATTGCTTATTAATCCCATCTTTCTATTTGACCTAAAATTACATTACTTAGCATCGTCACCCATCTGCTTTAGTTCATTATGCCTCATAAAGCTTTATTTGCAGGATGACATCAGGGTGATCATCAATGTATTTGACAACACAGGCCATTCAGAAGAGATGTGGATTATGACTAACAGTGGTATACATTGTCTGAATATCAACTCTGCTCTGTGCTATTCCAGAACTTTGTAATTTGTTTGGCTTTCCAATGTCCAATCCTAAGTGTTCAGTTGGGGGAATATCCATTGTGTGTGGTCTTCTTGAAGTAGTGGATGCTGCTTTGGCCTCTCACTCCCGATGGGAAAAGGCTGGAAGATTTCCTCTCCCCTCTTGCTGGCTTCCCAGGCCTGTGGCAGAGTCCTGACCCATTAGATACTCTCTTGAGCAAATTCAAACAAGGCAAAGGTGTTTTAGCGCTCATTCAAGATGGAGGCAGCATCAGAGTCCTGGGTGATGGCAATGGCATCTGATGGTGGTGGAGGAAGTATTTTAGGCTAATAAGGGATAATTGTGCTTCCTGTTTCTCAGTCCTCAAGAGATGATTCCTGTACATCTTCTTAACCAGGTCACCCAGGCACACATCAATTCTCTGATGTCTTAATCCTCTCTTCTGATCTAAGAAAGCAGAGATGATTTCTGTATGACTCTTGGCTGAAGGCATTCATTTAGCATCTCCAAAAAGTTGACCTCAAAGTTGGAGAGCAAATAAATGTTTTTTCTAAATGACAGAATTATGGTGAGAAATACCTTGGTGGGCTGGGATGTGGGCCCAAACCAATGAGATGAAATTAAGCAAGTTTGTATATGTAAAATGTTACATTTGGATTGAAAACATGAATATTTTCACAAGGTGGAAATTTGATTTAGCAGGACTTTATATGACAGTGTTCTGAGGTTTTATTGTAACCTAAAGTTCAATGTGGGTATTCCCTGAGGTGACAATCATCCCCAGGGACAAGAAGGTGGCCTTAAGCAACTTATATTTGGTTTTGTGTATTTTTGTCTTGTGAACCGAAATTAATTTTTAGAAAGTCCAATCAACTATCTCCACTTCTATTATGATTATTCTAGCTCTAATAATCTGTGTAAAATTAAAATTATTTTTTGAAAGAAGAACTGTTTAAATCTCTTAAGATTATTTAAAACTGTTGTCTACCCCTTCCTTTTCGAAATGAAAGAGCTGTCACAAAGAACATTACAAATAGAGAAGAAAATTCCTCATTTGTCTATCAGACTCCTCTTTAGAAATGATGGAAGCAAGAAGCAAGTGAAGTGAAATATTTAACATGTTGAAAGAAAGAAACCACCAACCTAGAATTCTGTATCCAGTGAAATCATCCTTTGAAAATGAAGAAGAAACACAGACTTTCTCAGACAAACAGAAATGGAGGGAGTTTGTTGTCCTAGACCTACCCTGAAAGAAATCTAGAAATAATTCTTCAAGGAGAAGGAATTTAATATAGGGCAGAAACACAGGTCTACATAAAGCAAGAGCATTAGAGAAGGAACACATGATGGTAAAATGAAACATTTTGCTTTTCTTATTCTTCCTTGATCTATAGCTGGTTCGAAACAATAATGGTGACAATTTATTCAGTCACTATAGCTTACATAGGAGTGAATGATAGCAATGGTGCATGGAATGGCAGGGAGGGGTGGAGACTACTCTGCTTGAGCATACTTGGTCTGTCCAGGGAGGTAGTATGCTATTATTTGAAAGAGGACTTGGGTTTACTGTCAATATATACAGCAAACTCTAGGGCACTTACTGAAAAATATAAACAAAGAAGTATAATTGATATGCTGAGACAGAAAAGAAATGGAATCATAAAAGATGCTCAGCGAAAACCACAGAAGGCGGAAAAAGAGAGGAAGACCAAAAATCAATCTTGTAACACTGAAAAATTAAAATAAACATATTTGGGGAGAAAAAAAACTACAGCTAATATCAAACTTCATGGTGGGTAAACACTTTCCCCCAAAGGGGCACGTACTGCATGGAGCACTGGGTGTGGTGCATGAACAATCAATCTTGTAACACTGAAAAATTAAAATAAATTTGGGGAAAAAAAAAAAAAGAAAAGATAAGGAGGTCCTCACTCAGCATTACTACTGAACACTGTACATAAAGTCCTAGCTAGTTCACTAACACAAGAAAAAGAAATAGTTGAAATGACTATATGTATTTATAACTAGAAATAACTATAAGCAGTTATGGAAAATGGAAAGGAATTGTTGTCCTATTCACAGATAACATGATTATATATGTTGAAACCCTAAATATTTATCCTAGAAATAACATAAACAAAAACCATCTTGAAATTAATAAACAACTTTAGCAAGATCACAGGATGAAAAGGTTAATATGTAAAAGTCAATTGCTTTGTTATAACTCTCAGCAATGAACAATAGAAATTAGAAACTTAATAAAAACCACTTAGATAGCATGAAGAAAATTGAATAGGTATACATCTAATACAATATGTATAGGATCAATATGCTGAAAACTAGAAAACACAGATGAAGGAAATCAAAAAGCATCTCAATAAATTGAGAGATACTCCACGTATGTGGATTAAAGAATTAAAGATTAAAGGATTATAGTTAACATGTCAATTCTTAATATGATCTATACCAAGTCTTTTTTTTTTTTTAAAGTAAATTCTATGCCAATATGGGACCTGAACTCAAAACCCGGAGATCAAAAGTAGCATGCTCTATTGACTGAATCAGCCAAGTGTTCTTTCCCCACTGGATCTATAGGCTCAGTTTAAGCCATACCAAATCCAAGCAAGTGGTATAAATATCAACAAACTACTTCTAACATTTATATATTAAAGGAAAATACCTAGAGTAGCCAGCATAATACTGAAGAATAACAAATTTGGATGATGAACCCTTCATGTATTAGTTTTCTCTTGCTGATATAACAAATCACCACAATCTGGGGGCTAAAGCAATATACAATTGACCTTTGAACAATGTAAGTTTGAACTATGCAGGTCCACTCATATGTAGACTTTTTACAGTACAATACTGTCAGTGCATTTTTCTTCCTTGTGATTTCCTTAATAACTTTTATTTTCTCCAGCTTACTTTATTTAAGAATACAGTATATAACACCTATGACATGGAAAAGATGTATTAATTGACTGTTTATGTTATCAGTAAGGCTTCTGGTCAACAATAGGCTGTGGTTAAGTTTTTGGTGAATCAAAAGTTGTAGGCAGGTCTTTGAGTCCACGTGCGTTTAGCACCCTAGCCCCCCGCTTTGTTCAAAGGTCAACTGTGTTTATGTTGTCTTAGAGCTCTGGAGGTCAGTAGTCCCAAATGGTTCTTGTTGGGTTAACATCAAACTGTGTTCCTTTTGAAGACTCCCGGGGGAAATTCATTTCCTTGTTTTATCCAGCTTGTAGTAAATGCCTGAATCCTTAGATTGTGGCCTTTTCTTTTTTGAAAGCCTGAAATTTTTGGTCACGTCGTTCACATGCTGCAACTCTGACACCACCACTTCAGTCTCCCTCTTACACTTATAAGGACCCTTGTAATGACATTAGGGACTCCAGATAATATAGGACAATCTCCTCAACTTAAATTCACCTAATCTGTGACTTTTTTTGTTAGGGAATTGCAAATGTCTTTGTATTATTTTTTTGTTAATAGCTTTATTAAGGCATAATTAATATTTTAAAATGTCACATATTTATATAAATGGATGAATTTGGATATATGCATACACCTGTGATACCATCACCATGATTAAAAGAATAAATATATTCATCATCTCCAAAAAAAAAAAAAAAAGAGAGAGAGAGAGAAAAGAAAAGAAATAAGGAACATGGATAATGAACGGAAACAAAGTTTTGGGGGCACCTGGGTGGTTCAGATGGTTGAGCATCTGACTCTTGGTTTCAGCTCAGGTCATGATCTCATGGGTTATGGGATTGAGCCTCCTGTCAGGCTCCGCAGTCAGTGGGGAACCTGCTTGACGATTCTCTCCTTCTGCCCCTTCCCTGCCTCAGATAAGTAAATAAATCTTAAAAAAAAAGAAACTAGTACAAATATGGTAAATATTAATTTAACTACATTAATAATCCCTTTCTTTAAATGTGAAGGTTCTAAATATACCAATCTGTCAATGATAAAATGTCCAAATCCTCCCTTCTCTTTTTCTTGATAAAGACTTTATTGTAATAATATATAAATGTAAATATATATTTATATATATAAAATATATAAATGCTGATGGCATTGGTATTCGGTGTTGGGGAAGGAGACTGACTTGGAAGAGAATTAGGGAAGACATTGAGCTGGGCTTGAAGATGCCACTCAAGTTACTCTCAGGGTGCTGGGGGACATCAGGTCAATAGATTTTCCCATATACCTGCAGTCCAGGCCTTTCTGTGTTCCTTGTGTAACCTGGAGGTCCTCAAGAACCACAGCCACTGAAGGATCAACCTGGTGGTGATATTATACTTGAACTTAGTCAATGTTTGTTGCCCACTCGGCACAGGTCCTGAACACTCAAAAATGAGCAAAACACTATTCCTGCAAAAACAGTGGTGGGCAGGTAGATATATAAACAAATCACTTAAATAATGAGCGGCAAGTTGCTGGATTTCATGAATTATGTGTTCTTCAGTTTTTACACTCAGAGGCCAAAACCCAACAGTGTTTAGATAGATTTTATTTGATCTGAATATATTTACATTTTAAAGAATTGTTGCTAGTATTTATAAATGAGGATAATTCACACAAAAATACAGGATTTCAACTTTTCTGGAAAAACTAGATCTGATGCCACTGGCCCTGCCTTCCCACACAATGACAAGAGGCCTGAGGTCCAGCAGGTCATACTCTATGCCTCACCCTATCAACCCCAACATGGAGGTCAAGTGTCAGTTCCTTTTTTTTTTTCTTAAGATTTCATTTATTAATTTTTCAGAAAGAGAGAGAGAGAGAGAGAGAGAGAGAGAGAGAGAGGGAATGCACATACAGGCCCCGCAAGGGGATCGGCAGGCAGAGGGAGACTCAGGCTCCCAGACGAGCAGGGAGCCTTATGTGGGGTTCGATTCCAGGACCTTGGGACCATGACCTGAGTCAAAGGCAGATGCTTAACTCACTGACCCAGCTGGGTGCCTGTGTCAGTTCCCTTTTATCCTTGTGCTTATACTGTTCTCCTGGGTTCATTTGACTCATATACATTATTTCCCAGCCCTGTGAGCATTTGAGTTTGAGTATTTTATTTAATGACCAATATTGAAGGAAAGTCTGTTTACGCCTGTTGTTCTTAGCAGCATTCCCTCCAACATGCCCCCATGATGCATAGCCAAAGTCGACATTTATCATCAGCAGGCCTCCAAGTCACAGACAAGGGAGCATCCTTGCTCAGGTCTGGAGACAAAGGCTGGGCCGTTTTGGTATGATTTATCAGAGTTTGGCTGAAAACTCTGATAGTGACATCTGTCACTATTGAGGACATTCATCATCTCTCAAGCTGGCCTTGTGCCTCCTCTTTCAGACGAAAGGTCTAGGGTGGGATCTGGTGGTGATCACCTGCAGCTGAACAGAGTCCAGGCTCAGGTCCAAGGTTTCCACCAGCGATGTGGGCGATCGCACTTTGTTCTGTCCTAATTAGACTGGGAGGGCGAATAGGCCGGGTGGTAGGTGTTGGGAGGCAAAGTTGCGCTGGGAAGAAACAGAAAGAAAGTGCCACAGAAAGTATGCTTGTGCATTCCATGGGAATCTGGGTTAGGGAGAACCTGCTTTTTGGTGGTGGGCACGGAAGGTATGTCAGTATGGCTTTGACCTGGCAAATAGGCCTTCAAGTCCAGACAGACCTGGTGTCTTACCTTCAATGTCCCACTGACTAGCTGTGGGACTTAGGGCTGGAGACAGCCTCCCTCTGCTTTAGTTTTCTTTTCTGCAAAAGGGAAGAAACTAGTAGTATCCTTTAGGATTGTTGTAAAGATTAGACACAAAAACACAACATCGTGCCTGGTGTGTGGCAATTGTTCAGCCAACAAATGGTGCTTACTGTTGTTGTAGCTGTAACCTGTGTAGGAAAAACACAGAACGCCTGGCACCCAGTTACCCTTGAATTTCAGATAGACCGCATACACATGTATAAATGTACAAAGATGTCCCAGGCAATATTTGGGACACACACTAAAAAATTTCATTGTTTATTGGAAATTCAAATGTAACTGGGTGTTTTGTATGTTTACTTGTTAAATCGGGTGGCTGTAAGCAGGTGTGCTCCCAAACTTCATTCAACTGTTCTTAGCTGATGGAAAGTAAATCAAACAAGACTGCTAATTGTGAGGAGGTTACATTTGAGTGGAAAGAGACAGGTAACGAAGGGCAGATATTCAATAACTAAGCTGTGTAAAATAGGAGAGGATTATAAGTGCTATAAGGAAAAAAAAGCGGAATGAGTTAGGGTTCAAGGAGCGTTGGTGGGCGGTGGTGTAGGCAGTGACATTCTTTAAGGTGGTCCCTGGAGGCCACTTGAAAGATGAGATCTGAGCAAAGACTGGAAGCAGGTAAGGGGCTAGGAGCTTTCTGGGCAGTGCACACGGTTGGAAAGGCTGCTGAGGCTGGGTGGGTGCCCAGCACATTCCAGGAAAAGCAAGGAGGCGGAGTCCCTTATGCCCCATGGAGAGCACAGCCACAAAGCTGGAGCCAGTACTTTAAACTGCCAATGTCTGCCCAGAAGCTGCCCTCTGAAGCTCTTCTTAGGTCAGCAGGAACTCTCCTTCAGCTTCCCCTGGAAGGCCCCGACCAGAGTGAGGTCACTAAGGTGCCAGGATGTGAAATTTCAGGAGATGCTCACTCTCAGGGGCTTATTCTAGGCGCTTCTTGAAATTTTGTGCCCTGGGGACCTCACCTGTGTCACTCTAGTCCTGGCTCTG
Source organism: Nasua narica (assembly GCA_028533885.1). Classification (NCBI taxonomy): domain Eukaryota; kingdom Metazoa; phylum Chordata; class Mammalia; order Carnivora; family Procyonidae; genus Nasua; species Nasua narica. The sequence goes on from CM052806.1 coordinate 10,361,446, forward strand.
CTTTTAGAGGTGGGGAGTTCTTTAGTCCCAAAGCCTGTCCCCTTCCCACACACCCAGGATCCCCACTTCGCCCCTACTGGAATATGCGCTTTCGCTCTGCTGAAGCTCAGGCCGGTTCTTTCCGCTGGGCCCTTCCACGCTCACTCCCATCTCCTCTCAAGGACCCTGCTCTCTTCCTCTAATATTGGTCCTGGGGGACCCTAGTGTCTCAGGTGTTCTGTCTATGTTTGAACTTCAATTGTGGGATGGGTTTAAGGACTTTTCCATAAGGCTCCTAGACCCAGTGCAAATGTGGGCTCTGTCTGAGCATCTGTTTCAGCGTCAGTAAACATTTCATGTAGGCAAGAAGTTCCTAGAACATTCTGAGATGGCGCCTGATGTCAGGTTCCCCCGAGATGAGGAGTTGGGTATTTAAGTGATATATCAAGGAAGATTTTCCAGGAAAAAACTGGCAAGGGAGTGGAGAAGTGGGACAAGCAGGGGAGCGATTTCAGGCAGATCCTTGGGGAGGGCAACTGCAGCCGGATCCCTCAATCTGGAGGGTTCTGGAATGTGCAGGAGCCTCACAGATGTTCAGCCTCACAGATGTTCACAGATGTTCATGTTCAGATGTTCAAATGTAATCTCCTCACAATCAGCAGGCTTGTTTGATTTACTTTCCGTCAGCCAAGAACAGTGCCTGATATGTACTAGGTGCTCAATAAACACGTGTTGCCTGAGTGAATGAGGTTTGGAAGCACACCTGCTTAGAGCCACCCAATTTAGCGAATAAAAATAAACTTCTTTAATGGCCTTTCCTGAAGTGGCAAGGAGCTTGGTAGACATCTTCCTGCACCCATCAGTCATAGGTTAAGGGCTGCCCTGGGCTGGGGGCTTAAGGGCATACATTCCCAGGGACTTGAGGCTCTGTGCTCCTGAAGGCAAAAGTGACTCCAGTAGTTTGAGGGAGTTTTCCAGAAGAGTTACTGGTACACAGTTTTGAGGGTGAAGGCTTTTGAAGCAGGTGGAAGGATGCATAGAAGACAGGTAAAAGAATGCTAGGAGGTCTGGGTGGAGCAGAAGGCAGGCCCAGGTCTGAGTCTGTGGAAGACTTATGGGGACTCTGTCATCCCCAAACCAACTTAATCTAATAGCTCAGGGTGGTCAGCCTTCAGTCTACAGGCCAAATCAAGCTGCTGCCTATTTTTGCTCATAAAGTTTTATTGAACAATCATTCCCATCTTGCTTACACACTACAGATGACTGCTTTTGTGTTCAAACAGCAGAGTATGGCCTTCAAAGCCTGAAGTATGTGTGGTCTCTGACTGTTTATGGAAAGTGTTTGCCAGCCCTGGCAACAAATTCTCTTCTTGACCTCTGCTCTAAATATTCAATGACATGATTATTATCTTTCCACATCTTAGGCTTCTCATCTGGACTTTGGATGCTGATTGGGCTTTGGGTGTGAGGATAGGGAAGGAGCAAGAGGACAAGAGAACACAAATATAAGGAGGCGACCCTGGCTAAGAAAGTTGAGGGAGTGTGTGCAAGAAACAGTGAATGGTCTCATCTGGAGAAATTGGTGATGCTTCTTACCCCTTTGGTTTTGGGGAAAGCAAGGAAAAGTAAGTTTTAAAGAGTGGCAGAAAACAAAGGACTAGAGAGAGAAGTGGGGTCAGTTGGCCTCTCTGCCAAAGGCAGGCCAGGTGGTTGGGGTGTCCCCAGGTTTTTGCTCTCTGTGAAAGTATAAATAGTTCCCTCAGAGGTTAATGCTTCTTGTGAAGCAGACATTTTCTGCTCGTATCTTCTTGGAGCCTTCGTTTTCCTCTTTTGGTTCTTCCTGAGAGGTCTGATAATTCTAGAAGCAGACATAAAGAATACATACATACATGGCAAGGGCTTGAGCCACATTCGTTTTTGGAAAGACAGGTCATACTCTAATCTTCCAGGAGGAGAGCCAGGAGCCTGTGCAAGATTTCTCTCTCCATTTAAAGCAGAAATAGGAGCTGAGCATCAATGGCACAGTGGGAGTTGGAAGGTAAACACGAAGTTTGTGTCATTGGAAAGAAACAATTAAAAATATCTGATGTGTGTGTGTTGGGGTGTGTGTTGTCAAATTAGATGGCAGGGAATGGGTTTGGTGGGTTTCAGTTGTCTTTCTGTGCTGTTACAGCTTAGACTGGGTCCCCATGGAGTACGCGAGTATAATGCTCAGTGCAAACGCAGTATGGTCATCCAAAGTGTTGATATGGCTTGGACTTATCTGAAGATAAAACCATTTTTTTTTTTTTAAAAATGTAAGGCAGAGGGTCTCACCCTAAGAAAGAATTCATGATGTTGGCCACTACAGTCCTGCCAATACCTGGGGACACCTGCTTTTCTTCACCAATGCCTCTTGATTGGTTAGTAGAGCCTTTGTGGAGACAGTCTCAGGCATCACCTCTCCAAGACAACCAGGGGCTGTTGTGTTTTCCTTCTAGATGAGCTGCGTGATGGGTCAAGTTAAAATTCTGGGTGAAGAATTACTAAGTTTGGACAACTCACACAGCTGTGGTGTTTTTATAGAGATGGGATTTTAAGATACCTGAGTTCCATTTTTGATTTCCTAATTTTCCCTCTGTCTCTATAGTTCAAGACAGTCATGTAAAGCAGCTCATAAATGTTAAAATAGAGCAATATAAAGATAAGCAGTTGACTGATAATATGCTGACAATGAAAATATCTTTGTTTCTTGGGATTTTCTGATTTTTTCCCAACAAACAGATTAACTTATAAAATAAACAATATCAACAACGAGATAACTGGAAGCATGAAAAAATTGGACGCAAAAACAAGCAAAATATTTCCCCATTGGTATCTTGTCCTTTATCTGTAGCCATGATGTGGCCCAGGTGACCAGAACCACAGGACCCAAAGCCAATTCATCTGAGGACCAGTGATCCACTTCGATGATGCATTAAAAAGCTTAGTCAATCTGGATGTAAGTCTTGATGGATCTTCCTCTATGAGAATGTTTATTGGTAGCATAAGTAAGTCTAAGCAAGGCTGTGAATCTCAGATAAGAGTGTAAGATTTGGAAATGAGGACAGTAATACTTATATATGGTAGGAAGCTAAGAAATGACTATCTCTTTTCTGCTTGTATCCAGCATCTTATTAAGAGCATCTATGAAGGACATCAGTAGTACTGTTCACCACTGATGTTACTGCATATGGGTGGGTGTCTTATCTTGCACTGAAGTTCAGTTTTTGGAACTACTTCCGTTCTGGATCTTTGTGATGATATTGGCTTCCCTACCATTGCATGTGTGTAAATCGCTAATCATCCTAGAGACATCGTCACTTTCAGAGATAATGCTCTTGATAATGACCTTGATCATGAAGTCCATTAACACATACAAAGGCTGTCACCCAGACACCAAACTATATAGTAGTATAAATAAAGCAGCACCAAACTATAGTAGTATAAATAAAGGGCGCAACTTGTTCCTAAATGACAGATCAGCAGATTTGGGGGAACAGCTGGGAGCACATGCAGAATTCTTAAGGGTGTCATAGGAGTAGCAGCACAGAAAATTCTGGAGTGAACTCATTACTCTAAGTTCGAGGCCAGCTTCCTGATTCTACACTTATTCCATGCTTTTCACCTGCTGATGAGATTAGTCAAACAGCTTATAGGATTTAGAAACTTTCTCTTTCACTTTTCAATTGGTTTCAACGCCTTTGCTTTTGGAGCAATTAGAATTCTGTATTCTAACCTGGAGCTCCTGACTCTCAGTGGTAATGGAACAGCATGACATATGGAGACACTTCTAACTTCCCTTTATGTATCTTACTGTTTCTGCAAAGCAGCAATAATCATTCAGGCTATATTCACCTAAATCACAGTGGACTTGGTAATTAGACCATTGGAATTTATCTTCAACAATGGCCTTTCCTGAACTATACAATAGATCAAATGCGGTACACTGGTGGATTGAGAGACATGGTTTCACCGGGGTTCAGTGTATCCACCTTGTGTATCCACCTTGGTGAGTTCGCTAATTCCTAATGTATTTAAATGCTAGCTCTACTCGTGAACTCTGGGGTCTTGGTTAAGCCCATTAACTTTTATGATTCTTAGTTCTCACCTATAAAATAGAAATTTCTACACTTCCAAGGGCTTATGCTAGGATAAAATAAAAAAACAAAAAACACCATACAGTAGTCTCCTCTTATCCACCCTTTTGCTTTTTGTGGTTTCTGTTACCCATGGTCAACTATGGTCTAGAAGCAGATTGAGCCTCCTTCTGACATGTCTTCAGAAGGTCAGGAGTAGCTTAATGCTACATCACGTAGACATTCTATCATCTGCCATCATCACAAGAAGAAGACTGACTATTCTATAATAGGATATTTTGAGATAAACCACATTCATATAACTTTTATTACAGTATATCGCTCTAATTGTTGTACTTTATTGCTAGTTATTGTTACTAATCTCTTACCATGCCTAGTTTGTAAATTAAGCTTTACTATAGCTATGTTTGTATAGGAAAAAACATAGTACACATAGGGCTCAGTATTATCCATGGTTTCAGGCATCCACTGGGGGTGGTCTTGGCCTTGTGGATAAGGGGGGACTTGTGTACATGAAGGAACTTTGAAAATTATGCAAATATAAAATTATTACTCTTATCAGACAGGAAGAACTATCACATACAAATGACAACTGGCTAAAAGAATATATTGCCAAACTACAAGTCCACGGGAAGCCAGATCTGTAAGCATTGAGAAGTCTCTGTCAGTGATTCTATAGCATGTAAGTGGTGACTGATAAATACGCAGACTCAGTGCCTGCTATGATGAAGGCAGCAGAGTGCCCAGCACACAGTAGAATAATTATTTGTGGAATGGAATAAAATGGAGTCTTAAAAGGTGAGTAGAAGTTTGATAGGCTGATAGGAGATGGATATGCCAAGCAGAAGCATAAAATGTTCCTTGGGTTTTGGAGAAATTTTAGGAAGTTTGGTTTGAGAGGTGATGAGAGATGAGACCGAAGAAGTAAACGAGGGGGCCGGACTAAAAGGCCTTGTATTCTTGGTTGGAGTTTCTTGTCCACTCTCAAGGCAATGACAAGCATTGGGAAGATTTTAAATAAAAGAGAAATATGTTCATATTGGCTTTTTAGAATGATTTCTTTGGTGGCACGCTTATGATGGGTAGAGAGACCGGGAGCAGCATATCACAGTGGTCTGGGTGAGAGATGGGCAGCTTTGAGCTAAATAGTGGCAGCGGGGCATGGAGAGCAGGAGACAGAGTTGTAAAGAATCGATATGATTAGAGTCATTTTTAAATAGACTGGAAGCAGCCACTGCAGAGAAACTGCCTTACCTGTCTTTGTTTGGACTGGGCCAAATGGCAGTTGTTTAAATAATGGCTTGAGAAGTCAGTGGGAGAATGGATGTCCCGATCATAAGACTGGTGGTTGTGGATTTTCTGAAGATTGAATGTTTAACCCAAGCAGCTTAGCTTGTTAATGCCTACAGAAAACGTTTTTCCCCCCTCCACTCGTGTCATTGCCCCTGCCCCTGATTATAACCCCTTGCTTTCATCCTACAAGTGGGACACTATCTGGGTTTCTATCTGCATCTGTGCTCCCCAAATTGCAATTCTCTGATGCTGAATAAGTTCTCATTTGCCTCTTCGTGTAGCTCTTCATTTTTGGATTAACAGAGTCAAAAGGGATTCATGAAATGCAACTGCCAGCATTTTTGGTGACTTAGGTGTGTGTACGTGGGTGTGTACAGGGGTCAGGATAAATTCCAGACCTCTACTTTGAATGCCCCATGGGTGGAACCATTAACAAGGATAAAACAAATAGATGGAGAGTGTTCATAAAGAGAGTAAATTATGTCCACCATCTGCTTTAAGAAAACACAGCAATGTTTCAACTGTTCTGGATAGATTTTCACCCAATATCCAGAAACCCTCTGTAGGTGTCTTCTTCCCTTGACCATGACTTTCTTCTTGGTACTGCAGATAAGCTGAATGGTTCTTAAGGGCTATCTGTTCAAACTCCTTTCAAAGGGTTGAACGATGGATAAGGAGCCCAGACCTGTTTGTGTTAATGAGGAGCTGATTTCATCTACTTTGTGACAGTTTCCCTCTGAACTCTTTCCAACCATGGATTTTTTATTTATTAATCAACCATTGTCTTGCTATAGTTGCCACTGAATAGACTATGTGTATATGGTTGGCTTAGTGGAAAATTTTATTGGAACAGCTTTTGGAATCGTTTAAAACAGGTATTGGTGATTGTCTTGTAACCGAGGCTGGGTCTACCCATTCATTTACTATTTCAAAGTCAGAACTGTGTTTCATCATTTTAATTCTGAAATTTATTTTATTTTTGAAATATTCTAAGAAACATGGGATGATTCCAGTTTCTGGTTTTTACATGATAAATATGAGTTTCTTAAAGACAAGGATTCGTTTTGTTCATTTCTGAGTTTTCACAACAAAAAGTTTCTGGCATATCTCAAGTGTTTAGTACATTTTTGTGGTATATGGAATGATTGAATTTAAGTGATGGGTATCTTTATTTTTTCTTTTATTTTGAATTATTTTTGTCTATTTTATTATATTTTGTTACATGATTTCTTTTAAAAAAATATTTATTTATTTATTTGAGAAAGAGAGAGAGAACGAGGGAGAGGGGCAAAAGGAGGGGCGAGACAGAATCTCAAGCACATTCCCCGCTAAGTGCGGAACCAGATGTGGGGCTGGATCTCACGACCATGATCATGACTTGAGCCGAAATCAAGAGTTGGATGCTTAACCAACTGAGCCACACAAGCACCCTGTTCCATGATTCTAATAGGTAAAGAGCATTGGCACAATGGTTCAGATATTTAGTTACAAAGTAATTATACTTATATCAGTGGTTGTTACCCAAATATTGTATTATTATATCCTTGTTAAGAATGAAGACAATTGGGGGTGTCTGAGTGGCTCATTGGGTTAGGCCTCTGCCTTTGGCTCAGGTCATGATCTCAGGGTCCTGGGATTGAGCCCCACATTGCACTCTCTGTTCAGCAGGGAGCCTGCTTCCCCCTCTCTCTCTGCCTGCCTCTCTGCCTACTTGTGATCTCGCTCTCTCTTTGTCAAATAAATAAAATCTTTTTTTTAAAAAAAGAATGAAGATATTTATGACCCTAAGTTACTATTATGTTGCTGTTTCTCTTCCAGTCAGAATGACAGTAGAACCCAACTTTGCTGAAGGTGCCGATGTTGGGTGGTGGAAACCATTTGATTTTTTTATTGTGACAGTTGAAATAACTGTGTCCTTTTATTATTTATTTATTTTAAAGATTTTATTTATTTATTTGAGACACAGAGAGAGAGAGCACAAGGAGGAAGGAGAGTCAGAGGGAGAGAGAGAAGCAGGTTCCCTACTGAGCAAGGAGCCTGACTTTGGACTCTATCCCAGGACCTTGAGATCATGAACTGAGCAGAAGGCAGCTGCTTAACTCACTGAGCCCCACACCAGCACCCCAAACTGTGTCCCTTTAGTATATTAAGCATTTGTGTAATGAACAAAAGATAACACAGTTTATTTTTATATCTTGGCTACTGTGAATGGTGCTGTAATGAAGCTGAAAGTCCAAATCTCTCTTTGAGATACTTATTTTATTTTTAATTTGAGTTTAGTTGAGAAGGCTATCTTTTTAAAGATATGTTATCAAACATATTTTATAATAATAGGTTTAATCATGGGCATGGCCTTTGCCCAGTGTATTTTTAGTGGACCTGAAATGGAAAGAAAGCTTGACAAGGACTGTATGTTGTCTTTCTCTACTACCCATGAGGGCAGAAGCACCAGTATCCTTTTGCTCCTCTTAGAAATCTATCTTGGAGTTCCTGGCCACTTTCCTTGCCTATTTATAATGTATGGGCACTCCAATTTTTGGTTCCTTTACTTGTCCTAAAGCACTTCTGATCAATCACTACACGAAGTTGATCTATGGACTTCCATGAAGCCTAAGAATTGTTTGCTGAAGGTCACTAAAAGTACACAGATTGTGATTCTAATTAAAAATATTTTTTACTGGCATTTTAGCAAGGTATTCCCATCTGCCTTTTGATCTGGTCAATTACAAAATGACGTTAACTCACTTCTCGTTCTCATATTACAATTAATCAGGAGCATATGCTAAAAGCCTGAATGTTCCAGAACATGCAATGACAGGCAGTGCTTAGGGGCAGCAAAAGCTCTTTCTTAGCAGAATCCTCTGCAGTTCTTGGCCCATGGCTGGGTGTTAGTAGGAGACTCGAGTGGCTGTGGGTCTGTCTTCCTGGTATGGTTTGCCATCTTCCGTCTTCAGGTCCTTGTGGGGACTTCCTCCTTCATCCTCGGGGTCCTGTGGGGCTGTCATCATGAGGCCTCATCTCTCTGCTACAGACACGGTGGGTCTGTGACCCTGAGTGGCCGTTTCCAGTACATCACTCCCCAACATGGCGCCTCGTCTAGAGACAGGGGCAAGACTCCACATCTGGGGTCTTTGTCTGAGAAGGAAGCAGAGAAGGAGAGGCTGATGACGTCCTTGAAACCACTGTATCCAGCGGTGCTTGAGGTTCCCAACAGGACTTTTCTGTGTCAGTTTGAACAGCATTGGCTCTTTTTGTCTCCATAAGTTTAAGTTGGAATTCTATAACCTACAACCAGTAGAGTCCTAATTTATCTAGTATTTTATTTGAAAAGTGAAAATAATCATGATGTTGACCAGTCTGCCTGGAGCCCCTGCCTTTCCTAAACACCTGGGGCCATAACACACACTCATTTACATGCTTACCATTTAAATAACATATCTGAGTTTAAGACACACTTAGCCTAGAAGCTCATGTCAAACAATTCTTTATTTTTTATGGTACAAATTAAAAGTGACAGATCTGAAGCTGTTAAGAAATACACAAAGTGCAGCTTTACTGACCATACAGATATTGCTCTAGATTAAGTACAGTTTTGTCAGTTTTTTTTTTTTTTTAACGTTAAGCAACCTGTGCAGATAAATCAGCTTTGGTTTCAATGTCAGAGCAAGTAAGGAGCTTTTAAATATCAAGTTTGGCTTCTCGGTCACAAGTCCATCATGTCAACTTCTCATCATGATGATTTTTTTTTTTCAAAACAACCCAGTCAGTTTTCCTGCCCTCCTTCCTGCTGCCCCCTCCCCCATGCAAGGGGAGCAAGCAGCTGTCTGTGGGGCCTCATCAGTGACCCTGGGGACCAGTCTAGATCACAGCACATAGGACAGAAAGAAAAAAAAAATCACTTTCTCAACAACAAATAAAACAAATGTGCCTCACATAATTTCAAGTTGAAGACAAGCAAACCACATGACGAAAAGCTCATTACAAAATGTTATCTGAACAGATTTTACACTCAAACATTGAAATGAAAATCAATTTCCTTTTTCTCCATTTCTTTAAGCTTGGTCATTAACTGGGTACAAGTAGAGTGCTGAGGTAAAACATTGATGAACAGTTTGTATTTTTTTTTTCTTAAAATAGGAACAGTTTAGTATTGCGAGATTGTCAGCAACATTTAAGCCATATCTATACAATGTGCATATACCTACAAATATTGAGCTTTGGTCCAGCGTAGAGAAGATGAGCAAAGGCATTTTACAATTTTTTTTTGGTTATAGCTTGAGTTCTTTGATACGCCTCTACTTGGTTTTCTTTTTTCCTAGCTCCTTTTGCTTTTTTGTTCTCTCTTTTGTGGGGTGTGTGTGTTTGTGTGTGTGTCTATGTGTGTATGCGCATGTATGCACGTGACTGGTGTGTGATTGCAACATACAGAAACCAAAACCTTGCAATGCAATTAAAACTCTCATTTGTTCAAAATGGTTTTTGGTTGAAAAAAAGCCCACAAACAAGGGTGAAGTAGAACATCAGTCCTTTCTCTTTTTTTATCAAACAAGGAAGGAAATGAAGATGACCGTAATTTAAGACTACGTAAGAAAAATATTGAAGCTTGAAATACAATCACATATGCCCGAAGTGGCTTTTATTTTTTTGTTAGTGGCAACCTTATCCTTCAGTTCATGGAAACATAAAAGACACTTAAGAGGTACTGGCATAGACAAGGTTGTTTACAAGTGGAAATAAGAAATGTCATAATAAAATTAAGCAGTAGGTGAGGTCCCGAAGACTTACAAGTCACACAGTATAATTTATATTCCTAAGAATTTTGTTCAGGCACCTTTTTATGCCTTGTAGCAAAAAATTTATCTGTAAAAAATTAATATAAGAAGCATTACAACACCTTATAAATAATTTATAAAACAATACAAAATTATAAAACTATAAAAAAAATCACTGCACATGAATGGTTTTATGACTGTGGGATGAATATATTTCTTTTTTATTCCACTCTGGAAGATTACTTTTATTTTATATTTTCACTGTCCTAGTTATACCCTCCCAATTATAGATCTCCGAACCGAGCAGGCCTTATGTAACTGCTGCTGGCGTATGTTTAAACATTTAGCATCCATCATATGTCCTCTTGTTAACTTTTCTTCCTGGGGAGCTTTTCTTGATGGAATTTGGAGCAGGTCCTAGGAGAATACAAAATCTGTCTAATCGATACATTTTTGGATTTCTGGGTTGTCGGTCTTTGTGTGTAGTTTTGGAGGTGGAGAAATGGGTACCATGATCTTGTTGGCATCGAAGACCAAGTTAGCTGTGGTCCAGTTAGCCTCAGACTGGAGGAATGGAAATACCTTTACAAGCAAATGATTCCACTTGCAGAATTTCTTTTTGAGTTTCCTCGATGGTGGTTTCCTGCTTGGTGTAGGAACTGTCCGGGGTGGGCGTGGGGGGGGGAGGGTAGGGGTAGTCCTACCATTGCACTGACACCACCACCAGCCAAGGTGCCCACAGAAGAAACTCACACTCCCATGGGGGAGGGAGCACATTAGGGGAAGAAGAGGACATTTCTATTCAGTTGGGCAACTTAAGGGTTTTTTTTTTCTTTCACAGTTTACTTCTACAGAATCCACGAGTGTGATTAGTAACTAATTGCTCAGGAATATTTGTATCTAGACAGCAGGCAGATCAGTGGTTACCTTTGCTGGCTCCTTTGACTAAACACATTGCACCTGGCCCCATGGGAAAGAGCAGCTGCAGGGTCCATGTGGCTGCCTGCCCAGCCGTCCTTATGTTTCACCCTTTCCTTCTGGCTTATCAGGTGATTTTGGCCCACCGACCTTTGGCATCAGTTATTTTGAAACCTGAACTAATCCCCTAGTTCTAATGGTGAAGGCTACTCTGATGTGTTAGAGAAGTCACTTCTAGAATTTTCCTTGTAGTGTAGGTACTTCACTGTTACAACTCTTCCCCTCAAGAACCCAACCGCCAAGCCCAATAGTTTAGATTCATCTTCCAGCTTTCTGCTCTCTCTCCATATATATATCTAAGAACAAGGGCTGCCCTGCCTGAAAAAAGTCTGCCATCCCTATTGGAATGAAAAGAGTAGCAGAAAAGATGGGATTTACAGGATGCATGATGGCCACTAATGATCCAGTTACCATCCCCTTCTTTTTGGCCTGTTGTCTTTGTGTGTGTGCATATGGGTGTGTGCATGCTATGTGTGTGTTTTGACTGAAATCTTGAAACATTTCTTTGGCTATCAGACTTCTGAGAGAAATAGCTTTGCACAGAAGCATAACATAGATGTAAGTGTTGAACCAAATGTGCAGTTTATATTTATATTACAAAATTAGTTTTGGTCAGCTCTCCATGTACGTGGCCAACAGACTGAGAAAAATCCCAAGCTCTGGTGTGGACAGTGAGTACAATCACGGCTTATGCCAGTGTTGACAGTTCATTGAGCAAAGCCCTAGTTATTTTGGAGTCTCTCCTGCATTTCACTGGGATCTGAGTGGAAAAGACACCGTTCCCACTCTGTGGATCCCCAGTAGATCCTGGAGGCCGCACACAAGGTAGATGGAGAAATGGAGGAAGAATGAGAAATGCGAGCTCCATTTTCTTTTCTCAAACCCACAAGTCATAGTGAGAAGAAAGCAATGGATGCTTTGGCACACGATCCAGGACGTACCCTCCCTCCCCTCCCGCAAAAAACCAAAACCAAGACAAAGAAAAAAGACACCCCCAACCCCAAATGAAAACCAACAGTGAGCCTCAGAGAATGGCTTCAACAATGGCACCCACCCTGCAGGTGGGGACAGAGATGGGTAAGACGGGAGAAATCAGGCTTCTTAATTTTCCTTTAGGTACAAATGTAAAAATTCGTAACACAACTTTACACGCAGAGAAGAGTAGACCAACGAGATCGCGGTTGCAATGCCATGTTTCTGACTTTGGTTAATAGGGTTTCATAGTGAATCAGCACTTAGAACCTGAAAGAACGCAGTCCCTCCTCCAGGTGGCAGGCTTGTATTCGCTTTGAACAGATACAAGTTTTTGTTTGTTGTTGGGTCTATTTTCTTTCTTTCTTTCTTTGTGGTTCTTTTTTTGTTTTTTGTTTTTTTTTTTGGGTTTTTTTTTTTTTTTTTGGTTTAGTTGTTTTCCTTTTTCCTTAAAATGTGTTCACATTTTCATAATATACAGAAAAAAGTATGTGGTTATTTGGTTTAAGTTCTTTAGAAAATTGGCTTCCGGGAGATGGGCGGGCCAGGGGACTATCCTACCACACACACCAGCAGGTGCGGGTGTATTTTTGCTTAAAAATTAAAAAAAAATTTTTTTTATTTTTTATTTTTTTTACTTTTTGGAAAACCAACGGACATGTATAAACCATTCTGTCCACTTGGTAGTTTTCTTAGTCTTTTTACTTACAAGGGTGACGACGGTGCTCTATTGAGATTTTATTTTCAATGTATTGTGATTAATTATTCTTCTCACGGATTCTGATTTGTGGAGTCCGAGGGCGGAGTTGTAAGTTTCTGCGGATTTCGTTTCTGCTTCCGGGCTGGGCGTCTCTTTAGGAGTTTTCTTCCAGAGAGTCCGTCAAGGGCTCCAGAGGGACCGCCGTGGCCGGCTCGTGCTGTTTTAAGCGCTTAATTGTGTTCTTCAGGGCTTGCCTCTTATTGCAGAACCAAACTCTAACTACTTCCCGGTCATAGTTCAGCTTCTCAGCAATTTCGGTCATTTCCTGCCCCGAGGGGTGTGTGTTCTTCTCAAAGTGGGCATTGAGGATCTCAAGGGCCTGGGGTGTGAAGGAGGTGCGCCTCTTGCGCTTTTTGGACGGCTCACTCCCGATAAACTCGGTCAGGTTCTGCATACCTGCTCGATGGCGGGCCTCAGCCTCAGCCATCCACCGCTCAAGCACCGGCTTGATCTTCTGGGCACTTTTAGGGGTGATGTCCAGCTTTTCAAACCTGGCAGGATACAAAAGGCCAGGGTTCAGTTTGGCTGTCAGACTGCTAGCTATAGTGTTCTCTTGGGCTTCCTGTGGTAGGAAAAAGTGGCTTCTCAGGATGGTGTGTCTGGGGGGAGAATTGAGAAAGAACAGTCTTACACTGAGTCCTCTGCCAGGGTGGGCCTCCTGCCTGCCTGCCTGCCTGCCTGCCTGGCAGAGCGAAGTCCCTCCGGATGAGCAGCCGGCTGCAAGGTAGCCCCCCGCCCGGCTCAAGCCAGCGCCCCCCCGCCCCAGCCCACACCCCGGCCCCGCCTGGCCCGCACATGCTTCATGCCCCGCATGCAGCCCACCCCGCACGGCCACGTGGATGGGGGTGGGGAAAGGTGCAGACGGCAGGACCCCCTAGACCCCCTCGCCACCCCGCCCCTGGCACGGAGACCAAAACGACCCGCCCATGCCCATCTTTTCCCAGCACAGGCTGTGGAGCTGAGCTTTCACCCTGATCGCCGGCAATGGTTCCCCCCAGCGTCAGAAACCTCCAGGCAAAAATGAACCCCAGGAAGTGGCGTCAAGACAACAGCTGTCATGTTCTTTCATTCTAAGCGATTCTTTTTTATGTGCTGTGTTTAGTTTTCCTGAAATTCCTCCCATGGACTCGGTTATGAAAACGTTGTATATTACCAGAGTCGGGGATGGCAACTGGGACCAGGTTCTTTTCATCTGTTTAGGGTCTCATTTTAATCTCTCTCTCTCTCTCTCTCCCTCTGTCTGTCTCTTCCTTTCCCCCACCCCTGCGCTCTCTTTGGTAACAAACAATTTGCACCCTATATCAGTTAACAACTTGCCCCCTTTCCAGGTAAAACACAACCCGATGCTGCTTTCCTGGGGGGACTGGAGCAGCTGGACACCTTGTAATTGCTACGAATACCCCCCCAGCCCCCCAACGTGCAAAGGCCACCTGGTGCCTTTCTAATGCTGTCCAGTGTAATGGCACCAGGGCATCAAGCTGTGTTTGATGTGTGATATCTCCAATGATATCATTTTCTGGAAATGAGGTCTTCTATGTATCAATCGCCATCAGCAATTCCTTGCTACACTGATTTTAAAAAGTATGATGCATCTTGGGAAAAAATTATACAGAGTGTTTTAAGAGGTCATCCTGGTATCAAATTCAGCCTCACGCTCAATGAATTACACCAAAGTGCCAATTGCTTTTCTTCCTTCGTTTGTTTATTCTAAATCAAAATTCACGGCCCTCCAGTATGACGACTTTGGATACACAGATCCTCTCTTTTGGATTCCCTTTGGATACACTCTTTCTAAGTGTTCAGTGTATGGAAAGCAACAGTCTGACTGCAGAGTGCATCTTACAGAGCCAAAATGAACTGTTCTAGCCAGTCAGGGTATGCTTTAGAAGGATGTTTGCAGGAGGACACAACAGGATAGGCTTCCTTTCTGGGCCATAATCTTAACGTTGACACTGCATTTTAGATATCGTGATAAGCAGTGCAAAGAGCATCAAGTTTTAATGTGATTTCCATAGCTTTGCCTTCCCTGGCGAATTCGAGGGGTTGTTCATTTTTTTAAAAATCCAACTTCTACTACTGATCAAAGGGGGAAGACGTACGTTTTGCTTTCAATAGAAAATAAACTAATCATCCATGTCATTTGATGAGCTTGCCACAAAGCTCTAACTATCATGGTAATTTGCCACATAACCACATTTTACCGTGAAAGCTGCAGAGCTTAGACTCTGGACAGCATGACAACAGGCTTCATAGTGTCACGGTGTGAGGGACAAAGCTTGCAATAGGGCGGTTCAGTGTGTTGGTGGTGTTTCCTTCTCTGTGTCTCTGTTAAGGAGAGCCGTGGGAGTCTCATAAGTGACACCTGGGTGTGCAGGCTCAAATGCAGATTCCTTCCCTCCCCTTCAGTAAACATGAATTGTTCCAAAGTCAGATCTCCGTCTCTTTTAAGACTTTCTTTTTTTTTTTTTTTCTCTTGGTAGTTATCTCCTAAAACTAGCTCACCCAGACACTAGGAACTAGAGAAAAGCTGTCAAGTCAAGGCATCTGGCATATTCTGTGATATGGTGAATTCCCAGGATCTCTCTCTTCATTTCAGCCATAGCTTCCTTGGCTTTCCCCTGGGGAAGACTTTAGAAATCTACATATTCGATTGGGAATGCCCCAGACATTCTACTGGGCATTGGTGAAAACATTAGGTGGTACTTAAGCCAATAAAAGGAAATCACATTTCAGGACTAAAAATAAGCCAGAGAGGACTTTAGCAAAAATAACAAATTGACAACTTAAAAAACCTGTGGCTGCCTTCATCACAAGGCTGTCAAGATGAAACAAAATTAATGTTTCCTAGCAGGGAGCAACAGTATTCATATCACTGATGCTGCTTGTTAGTGTTGATGTTTCTTTCCGTGTTGTTGGGAATAACATATACAAGCCTTGAAACAAATTTCCCAGCAGTAGTATCCTTGTATAGACTGAATAAAGGTTATTTTCTACAGGGAGGTATCTTATAAGAAAAAACAGTAGGGGAGACCATAGAAGTGAGAGGATCCTATGGCGCTTTTTGTATTTAACAACAATCAATGGGTTTTATGGAAAATCATTGAGCAAAATGTGAGCTGCAAGCTACTACCCCATACTGATGTTATTTATAACCTTAGTCTTAAACTGCAGGAAAAGTACACTTCCGTCCTTTGGGGAATACATTAAAAGTATAAAGAGCAGATAAAAAGACAGCATTTCATGGATCGCCAAGAACAAAATCCACTTAAATGAGTTTAGAGTTGGTTTCTTGGCTTTTCCTGATAGAGGAGGACTCATAAGGCATTGCCCAAGAGGGAAAAGCTCTTACAGAAGTGCTTTTGTTACCTCATGCATAAACATGGGATTAGTGCAACACACACACAGAGACATGCACGGGGTCTGTGGCTGGCGGCTTGACCCAGATCAACTTGAACACAACCAAGGCTGAATTCTGTCATTTATTTATTTATTTATTTATTTATTTATTTATTTATTTATTTGGAGGGGTGAGGACAGGGTAGGCCAGGTTCTCACTATCCTTTTCTGAGCCACATAAAGCAGCTGCTTCTTTGGGGGAAAAAAGGTAGAGGGGTTTTTAGAGTTATGTCTGGGAAGGCAATGTTAAAGCATTCCTTGGTGGTCACGAGAGGGTTAATTTTCTTATTAAGTTGTTATCTCCTTGGAAAATTTCCGATAGCCATCCCTGGGCAGAAATGGGAGGAGTGTTAACAACTGTTGGGACTGGCAGCTTTAGGGCGTTTGCTCGGGATACCCGTCTGCAGACAGGAGATGGGGGGGCTCTCAGCGGCATAGGAGAGTGGGGCCAGAAGAAAGCTTCTGGCCCAAGGTGGGTGGGGGATTTCCAATGACACTGCCTTCTTTGTGAGTTGACAGGAGTTATCAAGCCAGGCCCCCAAATCTGCTTTAGCACCTCCGTTTCTGTCAATGTCACCGATTCCAACATATAACCCTCCCCACCCCACAAACTTAGTTCCCATACTCTACTCCTCCGGCTCTGCCCACCCGAAGAAGAAAAGCTGAGCCATGAGGACAAACGAGGCCCAGGCCGGCCAGGAGAGGTGACAGCACGTGGGCACGGGTTACCTGCAGATGGCCGACTGGCTGTACGCGGGGCCCTCGGTAGCACTGAGAGCCTGTCCCACCTGAGTCTGGGTCAGGCCAAGGGACAGGCGCCGGATTTTAAAAGCTTTGGCAAATTCTCGGATCTCCTCCAGATTAACCCCATCCACCTCACCCGCTGCCGTTTGAGGATCTGTGGAGATGTTTTTAAAAATAGGATCAATACGTCAACACACATCCAAGTACTATCTGTTTATGACGGTTTCTAAGAATGTGGCTCTCTTCCCCAGCAGAGGCTGGGGAAACCGACACTGTAGAATGTTCTCTTTCTCTCCCGAGTGAGGCACCAAGGACCCCATCCTCAAGTGGTTACACCTCCACAAATCACCCTTCGGGATGTTTCTATCCCAGATAAAACCACAGGTAGTTCACACACGGCCACTTTCATGATACAAGAGTGTGTTCCTCGAGGCTTACAGGTAACAGCCAGGGGAAGGAGCGAGCTAGGGGATGCAACTCCATTTTGCCTGTCGATAGGTTCAAATATTGCGCAAAAACATAAATGCGGAAAGGTTTCAATTTGAAATGTCTAAAACTGGGTTCTTTAGGGCTAAAAATTGCCCTTGAAGAAAATAAGATTTTTGGGTTTTTTTCCTTCACCAGATCACCGCTGCAGTCAGGCTACCAGATGGTAATGTTGTCTAATTTCTTATGTTCGCGTTAGCCCCTCAGAAGAGTGTGCTTATGAAGCTGTGAGGATAATATTGTCTTTTTTCCCCCCGGGTAACAGTTTACTGACACGATGCCTTTGTCCCCTAAAAGGGCACATAATAAAAAATGCCTACTGCAGGAAGGCTCCTTTGGTGCTGGATAACGCGGTCAATTTAGGACTTATCAAGGGAAATGACACAACAGCTGGAGAACGAACCCCCCCCCCCTCAGCTTCCCGCTACTGATCCCCGGATAAATGATAAATGAAAGCGTACAGCAAGCTGGAGACAGCATGGGTTGGGGATAGGGGAAGATTTCAAAGCGCTGCTCCCTCCTGCCTGGAGCGAAGCCCTTCTCCCTGCAAGCTGACTCTATTGTTCTCCACCTCATTCCTTGGACTTAGGTGAAAAGTTTTTCTCTTCCTCTTTCTGCACAATAATCCATCAATTTCAGTAAATTTAAGTACTTGTCTAGGGACTCTGGTGGACTAGATTTGTCTCCTGGGCTCCAGGCTAGAGAGACCAGAGACTCCTGTTATCTTGAAGAGAAATACACATTTGCATTTCAAGGGCCAATTGTTCAAAGACTTTTAAATAAACATGTTAATATCTGTGGGGGGCTTGGAGCTTCCCATACAGATCCTCTTATTACAGGAGAAATGGACTCTGTCAGTAGAATCAGCAAGACACTTCTGCACGGTACCTTCTTTATCTTTGCATTCAGAAAAGTCCTGTAGAATTCTTGCATGTCATTCACCGTAAGTTTGTTGAGGAAAGATTGAAAAGGGGTACAATCACTGCGACCTGTCTGTGAGTATTTAAGAAATACTCCTGGGGGTCCTCCTGAGTGTTAAGGGAGAGCAGGAGAAATAGGAGAGGCAGTTCCAGCCTCTGTGGAGTTTACTGTCCATAGGGGGCTGGGGCTCAATATTATGAATGAGAATCAATCCATGAAAAATACCAAGGTGAGTAAAATCGAGAACTAACGGTGTCACACCCACAGCAGAATTTATAGAGAAGGGTGGGATGACCTGAGGGAGGATTCATCTGGGTCCTGGGCAGCTGCTGCAGAATGGAGGGGCCACATTCTGGCCAGTGGGAGCAGCGTGCAGACAGGCAGGAGCAAACCACTGTGGGGGTGTCTGCAAGCATTTTGGCAGTCTGGACTATGGGGAGCTCATGCTGGGAGTGGAGGCTATTTCATTGTAGGACATTGAGATTCTGTGTACATGGGCAGGGCAGAGGGTGACTATAAAACTGATTAAGATTAATTAAAACTTTGCTTTTTTCTCCCTCAAATCCCCCCCCCGACCCAGGAGGGCTGGCAACCCTGTTAAAGAGAGACTTGTTTGGGTTGTCCTTGGGAGAGGCTGCTCTCTGGATCCTAAATCCCACCAGCGCAACAGCCTGAAAGCACTTCAAGGATTTGCTAAGGATTCTGGGAAGTCACGCACACGGCTGCCTGGATCCTCTTCTCTCATTTCTTCCTTTAAACATTCCTACAGCAAAAGTTGCAAATGAGCAGCTTGCACACACAACTCCGCTTTCCTAGAGCTTACAAGTTTTTGGAATTGCCAACATTTAAACATTGGGAGGTTTCTCAAGGAAAACATCTCTCTCTCTTTTTTTTTTAAATGTGCTTTTGAAATCTTGAGAAGGTTTGGCTGCACCAGGCACTTGTGGTGGCACTTACTTGGGAACAATCAGTCAGCTCAAGCTGGTTCTGGCTGTCCTCTCTGCTCGTCCTCCTCCTCCTCGGCAGCCCCCCTTAGACCTGTTGCCTGGCTCAGCCTACTTTGGGGACTCAACGTTCAGGGTGTGCATTCCTAACGGGAGGTTGTGGCCCCCTCAGAGGGTCACATAAACAGTAGAGATGTGCAGTAGATCTGTGATATTAACATTTTGCGGGGGAAGGAGAGCAACCAGGATAAAAGAAGCATAAAAGTGCTTCTTGTGGGGGAAGGAGATGATGGTAAAATAATAGTCGAAAAGCTCTGGTATGGAACCGAGCTGGCCACTTGGTGCAGACGGGCCGGGGGAGAGAAGGCTGAGGGTCATGGCAGCCTTACCAGAGTGGGTAGCAGAGGTTCAAAATCAAGGGTGAGAAATTGGAAACTGGAGACTTTCCTTATTATAACAGCTTTTAGGAAGGTGCTTTTTTTCCTTTGGCAGGACTAGGAGTCTCCTGATGGGGACCAGGATGTGCACTTTGAACAAGTACCCCAGGTGATTCTGCAGCAGGGAATTCCTTGACCCCACAGACTGGGGCCTTCTCTATGTTTCTGGCCTGCCTGGGGCTAGGCGTGGCACCCTCTGCAAATGGCTGTCTTCTCTCCACTCTTTACCATCCTTATTCACCAGGTTCCACTACACAGGAAAGTCGCTGTGCTACCTGTGTAAGAGTGATAAGCCAAAAAGGTTCTATGAGGGGGACCCCTGGGGACCCCATCCCTTGCCTTCCCTGACCCCAGCTTCTCTATTTATGGCAAGTGGCAAACGTCTGGATGTCAGCGGGCTGGGATTGCCAGTGTAGTCCAGAGTTAGGGGGAGAGTTTTTCTCTGAGCCAAGCTAAGTAGCCCTTGTGGGAAGTAAATCTGTTGCCTTATATTAGCTCCCTCTCTAGATCAACAGAAATCCATGGAGTTACTAAGCACGTGAAGGGTGGGTCTTTGATCTCAGAGAACACAGTGATCCACTTCAGCCCTGTGGTCTCTTGCACGTTTATGACTTGGGTTGCAATTTTAGGTAAATTCATTCTTTCTTACTTCTTCCCTTCCCCTGCTGCCTTTCATGCTTGTGTCTCCTTCCTGGTTCCCCTAGACTAGCAATGATATCTATGCGTGTGCCAGATTACTGATGATAACCAGAGTTGACCAGAAAGCTGTGGACTCTTACTCCCTGCCCTGAGCTGATTATCAAAGCTTTCGCTCTAAAGCTCAGGGAGGTGGGGACCTGCCCTGCAGAGCCTGGGGTCTTCCGTGGGGCTCCGGACACTCATCCCACCAGGAAGCTGAAGTCCTTCTTCCTCTTCTCATACATTTCCCCTCTTATCATTTTCCTTGTTCTACTTAGAGAACTGATGGCATAGGAATTCTTGTGAAATTTAAACAGGTTGATGATCTGTTGGATAAAGGCTCAGAGAAGGAAACCAGTATCTCCTTCTTTGTGCAATTTGTTAATTGCTGGAGATGAGCTGCCCAGTTTTCCTTATATTATTTTTCTTACCCATAAAATCAGGTGGTAAAATATCTTACTACAGTTTTCTCCAAGAGTCCCAAGACTACGAAGGCCTCCCCATGCAAAGAAGGGGCCCACCTGTGGACAAAAATTGGTTTCACCCTGGTTATAACATGTGGGAATTATTTTCACACTTTGGGAGAATTCATGAGGTGGTGTCTGTAAGGTGTTTTGAGTTGATAAAAAAATTGATGCTTTTTTTAATACTGAAGTTTCTGTTTTAAACTCTTGAGGATTCCCCCCCCCCCCATTGTTGGAGTAATATCCTTTCTTAAGGGATATATGTTTTTCTATCTGAGGAGGGGAAACAAAATGGGAGCCTCTCCCCTGGGATGTGACTTCAGTCTGGCTCAGAGGTTGACATTCCATCCTGGGACAGCTCGGTCTGGTTTTGCCTCATCCTGTCTCCTGGCTTGGGGACGTTCGGTTAATTTCAAGGAGAATTCTAGGGCCATCTTGATGGGGACCTCAGAGGGATCTCTCAGATCCCCTCCTGGGTTGATCCAGCACTAGGGCAACCCAGTCTGGGATTTCTCTGCAGTGAGGAGAAAGTGACACCTTTTCAAGAAGTTTGCTCCTGATGAAGTCAGCCCAATTTATTAAGTACAGGGTCAGAAAGCAATGGCAATGACTGCCAGGGTCTGCCCCAAATCTGACCCTTGCTAGATGAGTCAGAAGATCAACCCATATAGAGATTAACTGGCCCAGAGATTCAGAATCAACTGGCATTGAACACTGGCTGGATTTCATAAGCACAACATTTCCCAAATCAAATCTGGAATGCAAGGGCGGAAAAGTAGATTTTTTTTTAATGAGAACTAAATACAAATTGGGTGAAAACAATCCTGTTCTGCAAAATCTGGTTGTATGGTCCCTGAGTTCATACCGAACTGAGCGCTAAGGATGGACCGACACAGAAGCTTTGTTTTGCTTTGTTTAATTTTTAAAATTCAGCTCCTTCCACCAGTTAATGTGGACATGAGTATAAGGGGTTGCTAACTGGGTGGAACCATCACCATCCATCAACATCATTCTTCTACAACCTCTGCTTGTGGGATTTTACGATGAAAAAAATGCAACTTTGAAGAAGTTGCCAAGTATGAATTAACGGACTTATGTAAACATCCATCTGCTTTTTTATGCGATTCTCACAGCAAATAATGGGCGTATTTACCAAATATTTCTGAGAAATAAAAAGCTGCTTGAGAACGGGCAATGTAATCTAGGAGAACAGTTTACTTGCAATATGGTGACTTCATTGTGGAAAATGGTGTGAATCGTGATCATGGGAATCAGGGGTGCCATAAGCTATCACCACACATCTTTATGTTCACTTTATGGTTTGTTTTTTTCCTGGTAATAGCCGGAGGTACTTTGCTGTCTAAAAAAAATCAAGTTTACAAGCTAGGGGTTTAAAGAGTTTATACTGAAAAAATAATACAAAAACGAACTCAGCAAAGAATTGAAAACAAACCTGAAATCTACCTGTTTTTAAACAGTATTGTGTAAATCTTGAGCCAGTTTGGGACATTTGTCAAGTCATTTTTTTTTTTTTTTACTCTGTTTGACTTTCCAAAAGCCCTGCTTATAGAAACTATATTTAGCTCTGATAACTGTGAGATGGAGCAAGGTTTAACACAGGCAAGCTGTGTGGTTTCAACGAACAGGTACCACAGCAGGTGTTCTGGGGAGTAAGGAGTGTGCTTATTTCGTAACGCTGAGCTCACCTGTGGTGTTCTTTGCACGTGAAGATCCTGTATCATTGGTAAAGCATTAACTCTGTGTTCTTTTGCCTGGAGTGGGGAAGATTTGGGGGTGACTTTCGGTTCCATTATCTGGAACAGTGGCAAGTTGAGCAGCGCTATGATAGTTTCTGTCCGTGACATGGGAGGCTTCATTGACTAAGGTCTTGGCCACAGGTTCAAGTCCAGTTTGACTCGGTTCCTACTATGGCCTTAGTTTCTTGGAGGGATTTGTCGATTAACCATCCAACTCAAGAATTATTTATTCTAGCAAGTCCTTTTGTTCTGTCTCAACCTCTAAAACCAAGTTAACTATTGACTGTATTGCCATAGTCCCTGTTCACCTGCTGATCATAGCGTTCATTTCCCTTTATTATAACTGTGTTTCTTAGTTACCAGTTCATGACCTCCCCCAGGGCAGGGAGCCAATCTTACTTATTTTTGCTTTCTTAGTTTCTATTCCTGTGCTGGGCATATACATGGCACTGTGTTTTTATTTTTAAGTTGACAGCCTCTAACGAAACCACCCTTTCTCCCCTCTGTAATTTAACCTGTATCACAACTACATCTAAAGTATGGGGTTAGATATCCCCATATTAGCCTATCTGCAGATTTGGTGAAGTTTCATCTCAGACAAAAATAATTTTAGATGGGTATTTCGTGTTTGAATACAATTTCAAAACATGCATGATGTCTAGTTTTTCTCTTCATATTATCTCAGAGAAAAGCCTATGCTTTAATTGTAAGGCTTTTAAAGAATTATTTGAGGAACATTTAGGTGATCTGATATATATTATCATTCATATACATATTCATATATATTGTCATTCAAATGTCACTGGATAAAATCTAGGTGTAAACATCCTATTTTTTAAGGCAGTTGTGCTGTGTGGCATGTGTATGAACCATTGAATCAGACTCTTCGGGTTATCATCCTGGCCCTGCCACCCATTAGATCTGTCACACACAGTGTCACAGCCTCTCAACCAAGATGGAATGTAGTCCCTCAGACAGAAGATGGCCAAAATGGGTTGTACTTCCAGAAGCTTTCCAATGTCAGTTTCAAGATCTGCAAATGAGGATTTCTATGACCTCACTGTACTAAAATGAGCACAGTATTGAAAGGGCTTTGAAAACCCTATTTTACAAGTCATGTCTTAAACAGAGATTCGTTGGGGGGATCAGCATCAGAGAAATGCTCTGTATATCATTCATGGTGTAGCTGGGTTTTGAGACAGAAGGAAATCAATTAAATGGCATGCTTAAAATCGGTAGCAATTTTAAGCCGAGGAATGGGCTTGTGTAAAGTCTGACCCCCCAGTGTGACTGCCAGAGCCTCTTCTGTATTTGCCAGAGAAGTTTCCTCATTGAGGCTCTGCATATAAGTTTGGGGTTTCCTACCTCAAGTGCATATGGTAAAGGAGTCTCTGTCCCCATTCTTTATATTTTATATCAGGATATGTAATATGGTTTATTCATTGTATACCCAGAACTTAGATGCCCCATCGGCAACTGTGTAGTTGAAATTCCATCTGTGCCATTAAGTAGCTCTGTGATGGATTTCTGAAAAAGTCTACTCCTTTCCTGCCCAGTTCGAGGCAAGTGAACAGAGAGAACCCGGTATCATCCATCCGTCTGTCTGTGTGTTCAGCCCCTCATTCATCTCCAACATGGACTATTTACATTGTGCAAAATACTGTATTTGTGGGGTGACTTGTACTTTATTTCATATTTAACTTACTTCTTCTCTTTGTTTGATCTCAGCTTCTTTTCTTTCAGGACCAAAGCTTAACGCCTCTCCTAAATTTATAACCATGTTGCTATTTACAACTAGAGTATTTTGCGGAAACTTAAGCAGAATATCGAATTGGAATGATGTTGAAATTTTTTCTAACACCCCTATGAGGAGTGTCTTTATTGGGGAAAATCTGGCTGTCATTAAATTAACTTTATTTATGATTTTGTTCCAGTAAAACTAGAGGTTCTGGCCCAAATGAGAGGAATTGCATATCTAAATGACCTATAATGACTGGTTGATGGCCAACTCCATATGTACCCTGACACTCTGTTTGGTGTCGACCCATCTTAGGGGTCAGGAGCCTCCAGGCTAGTTGACATACTTGGGCATTTTAATAATCTTCCCATAATCCCTCATTCTTTTCTCCATTCCATATCCTTCTTGCCCGAATTATCCATGTAATTGAATATATATGTATGTATGCATGCACATAAATATTCTTTTTTTGGGGGCGGGGTTGCTTGCATGGGGCAGGCACGGCAACCCTCCATTTTGCTTCGCATTACAGATGATACATGAAGATCCCTGCTGTTCCCATTATAACAAGTTATTCATGACACTTGATCAAACACAGATACTGAGCTGTATCCTTATTTTACGGCCCAGATGTCTGTCTATGCAGTACTTTAGCCCTTTAAACCTGTAATGACTGGATTTTCCATTCCTGGAGAATTATAATCGAAGTGCGCGTTCTGTGATTTTATTCACAGGTAAAAATTGCACCGACGGTGAACAACTAACCTGGAATCAGACCATCATCCCATTCATCTTCACCCATTTCGATTTGCATGTGATATGTATGCTGTCTTTATGGGGGGCCACGTACCAGTTCTCAGAATTAGGTATATATGTGGCCCACTCAGGGAAGCAGACCCGTAGGCTTATTTCATTTTATGAATGGTGGCTCAGAGATTTCCCATCCCATTCCAGCCCAGGCAGCTTCCCTCCGTGCCCCTGGAGGTCGCTCACTGTGCACACACACACACCTGCCCACAGCCATGCTCTCTTTTATTTCCTCTGACACCTACCAACAGAATGGCAGGGGACTTCAAACACACGGAAAAGCAGCTTGACCTGCTGGCTGAGTGCCTGTTGTTGGTTTATTTCCGTTCTGAGCTGCATGGCTCATGGCCCGCAAGCTGATCCGCTTCTCCCTTCTGAAAGCGGCAGGACTGACTCAGTGTGGCAGAAAGCACCGGAGACAGAGATCGGCCCCTGAGTGCACTCATCAAGTGGGCGTGCTTTGGAGGCCTGCTTCCCTAAGGAACCATCCAGCCCTGGGCAGAGACCTTATTCCCACATTGGCCTAGAAAGGCCAGGAAATTCCTCTTTGATGTTGAAAGAACAAGAGAATGAAGGATGGAGGGACGGCAGGGAGAGAGAAAGGGAGGAGCAGCAGGAGGAGAGAGAAAGAGAGAAGAGAAGGCATTGCAGATAGGCAATAAGAAGGCCACCATGATTTAACCGAGCCAGAAAGGATACTTACTGCTGACTAACTGGCCCACGCTCAAAGCTGAAGAAGAGGAGGATGAGGAGGAAGAAGAGGAAGCCTGCCGGACGGGGCTTTGAGACATGGATGCTTGGCTGTGAGCCAGGTGCAGAAGGCTGCCTTGGGAGGCTGGTTGACCCACTGACGTCTGGGAGGGTTGGTGGAGCTACATGGGAGGGGGATGTAAAAAATACACACAGGAGTGAGAAATCAGGGGGGGAAACGCCAAGGGGGTAGAAGTTTCATCTGGGGTTGAAGCATTGTATGTATTTCCAAGAACATTATACTTCTCAGGAACAGTGCAAACTGTACACACCTGGCAGGAATTTTTTTTTTTTTTGTATATAATATGTTGCTGCTTGCTTGACAGGCATTTTTATCAGTAATCCTAAATATATTATTAATTCCCTAGTTGGCTTGCGGGAGCACCCAATTTTCTACCTTTCTCGACCACAGCGTGTGGCTAGACTCTTTTCTGACTGTTCGCACAATTACAGTGCACTTGACAGGCCTCTCCGGTAGGTACAGATAAAATACAGTGTTTGCAATGAACTTGGAGTGTGCAACTCAGTCTCACGGGTAGGGCTGTGCCCAAGCGTTTTGGCTTCTGTAACTGGTATTTTTAGGAAAGTTCCCCTTTAGGCTGAGTGTGAATTGAGTGTGGGAACTTTCTGCTCCCCCTGAATCCAAGAGTCCAGCTGGATTACTGTCAAGTGGGAGAAGAACATTCTCTGATGCCCTAGAGGAAACCGAGAGAGAACCTGGGGCAGCCGGGACAGAAACATCCGGTAATATTTGTAGCTTTCAGTTGTTACTTTCTTACTCTGCGCCACCCCGTGTTAAGGACTTTGATGCCCTCGCTCGTTTAATTCTCATATCGGCCTGTGAAGTGGGGGTTATTTTGGCCTCTCTCTTGCAGACAAAGAAGCTGAAGCTCTGAGAGTTTAAAGGGTTTCTTGGGTTCATCCGGTAGGTGTTGGGGAGCTGGTGTCTGGACTTAAAAAGTCTGGCCCGGAGGCTCAAGCTCTTAATCACCATGCCAGAAGCATGAATCAACCCAATTTTCAAAATTCAGTAACAGAAGGTCTGTCTTTATGTCCATTTATTCATGACTCCTTTAGAGGTTCTCAAAGGCCGGTTGTTCTGGGTAGTGAGAGAAGCCCAGCTCAGGAGAGGAAGGTTGGAGGAAAGGGAAGTGATGGCAAGTACCAGGTTGCCTTGAAGGCCCAAAAGGGATCCTTCTCCATGTGTGTGTTGCCCTCCTCTCCCCCGCCGGCCAGGAAGTGGACACAAAGGAGGCAGCCCAAGATCCCCGACAGGTGGACGATCAGTCTCAAAAAATTGCACCCTTTATGATTGGAGATAGCCCTCCCTGGTTCACAGGCTGCTTTCGTGGCCATCTTCACACTCACAGCAGTGTAGCAGAGTTTCTACAAAAGGAAGTCAGCCAGGGAGTAGAATCAGGTCAGACCCTGAACTGTGGTTGACTCTCCCACCAAAGTTCACGGCCTGACCTGGTCTCCAACCACCTTCTCAGGATCTGACAGCCAGCCTGAGACGTGTCAACTTCACGTTTGTCACTGTTTTCCTTGTGTGGGGTGTGTGTGTGTGTGTTCATTTTTCATTCAACTTTACCGAGAGATCATTTATACATAATAAAATATGCCCATTTCAAGCATGCAGTTTGAAGAATTTTGTCAAATAGATACTCTGTGAAACCACCATCATAATCAAGACATAGAATCTTCCTTCTCATCATTCTGTAAAGTTCCCTCATCCCCTTTGCAATCAGTTTCCCCCCAAGGCCCAGCCCCGGACAAGCACAATGGACTTTCTGTCACAACGGACTCGTTCGGCTGATTCTAAGAATGGAATCGTACAGTATGTACTCTTCTTTTATCTGGCCTTTTTTTTGCTTGGATACTGTTTTTAAGATTCATTTTGTTGCATGTGTCAGCAGTATCATCCCTTTTTATAGGGATGCTGAGTAGTATATACAGTATATATTTGTAGTGTCTATCTCTATATTTATGAAGGTATCTATGCCATAAGTTGCTTATCCATTCATCTGTTGATGGACATTTGGGTTATTTCCAGTTTGGGGTTATTATGAATAGAGCGGTCATAAACACTGATGTCCATGTGTTTGTGCATACCTGTGTTTTCATTTTTTTTTCTGTAAATACTTGGGAGGGGAACTGTGTACTTCTTGCATTGTACTATAAACGCATGTTGAACTTTTTAAAGAAACTACCAGACTGATTTCCACTGTGGTTGTAGCATTTTGTATTCCCACAAGAAATGTATGAAAATTCCAGCTGCTCTCTGTCCTCACCAATGCCTGGGATTTCTGTCTTTTAAATTCCTTAATGCGTTTTTAACCATCAATTAGCATTTTACCTGCAAACAGCTGTTAGTAAGGTGGAAATGCACCTTACTACTCTGGAAATGCATAAGGAGCTCTTTCCCCTTCTGGCCCCTTGTGGTACTGCTTTTGCTCCCCAGGGTTCGCATGACATCTCTGTGCAGCAGATACACCTAGCGTGACTATGGGGAGTAAATGATTGACCCCAGATCAGGTGTTCTGGAGCACAGTAGAATCTGGGCTCTCATTCATAGCTCAGGGCTCCTTCTGGGATGCCATCTTGTCCCCCCTCAGAACTGCTTGGGTAACTGCTTGGGTAGGTAACTACCTTTCAAGTGCACATCCTTATTGTTCCTGAACTGTTCTAAGTGGAGGCTATATTGTGAATAAAAGATAGTGATAATTGACATGGAACCCAGATTAATATGCATCAAACATCTGCCCCAAAGTAATTAGCCAATCTGCCGAGCACATAATCAACAATTGAATCCAGTAAATCTTATTCTGTAGGGACACATATTAAAGATTAAATCTATTTTTAATTTGCTTAATAAAAGATGATGGATATTTGCATGTCAGTCTACCTCTTCTAACTTATTGAGTTGTCCTTCTAAATATTGTTACTTGACAAAAGCTTTTCACAGTTTTCCGCCGCTAGATCATAAGATAGCCTTCCATTTTACCATTCCATCAATATTTTATTGGCCCTGGGTGTGGTAAAGTACCATCAAGGAACTGGGTAAGACAATAATCAATTAAAATTTTTCTTCCTCAGATACAATTCAGTAGAGAAACAAATTAATGGGCTGCAGCCTCACTAAGGGCTCAAAAAGCAAACTAAGGCTTATGCATTAAGTTATGCAGGAGAAGAAACTCAAGAGGAAAATAAAATTGTTCTTTTAAGAGTTTGTGCTGTGTCCATAGAGTCAGAGAATGAGATGACTCTAAGATATGTAAGAATCTAAGAAAGATAAATTTCTTTCAAAGCGAATAAGAATTTTTTTAGGACACTGGGGTTCTGCTTTCCCTCCAGAGTTTAACGGGATAATATAGAAAAACCAAGAAAAATTCTGAAAAGTTCTTACTTGTCAAGAATCAACATTCTATAAGCAGTAGCATCCTTAGTGGAGCCCATATGTCTCATTACAATGTAGGGAATGTATAAACATGTATCTGCTAATTCTAGAATCACTTGTAAGTCCAGATGGCATAGCCTTTTGTACATATCAAAATGAGCCCAGAGATTGACCCTTTTTAATAACTTCCCCCAGAAAAAGAGGATGTTAGAGTAATACTTCTGTTACGTCCCGTCCCTAACACTATAATTCTTTTAGGTAAATGACAAAAAAATAGCTTCATCTATGATATTCTTAGTCTAATGATTTTTTTTGATGCATTAATCTTTAGAAATATTATTCTTAAAAATACATGTATCAAATAAAGAAAGGGAAAGCAGAGATTTAAGCTACTTCATGAAACAACTCTGGGTTTCAATATAAAAATTTCAAAGACTTTAAATAAGTAGCATTAGAAAAATGTCATTTAATTAGAAGTTGCTTTGCAGACCCTGACTTAAATCTGAGAATCATGTATTACTTGTACTGCATAATTACTGGCAAAAGAAATAGGTGTATTAATGCCTCAAACATAACTGGCTATGAAAACTGGCATATTTCACCAAAAGAAAGTGCAGGAAAGTGCACAAAAAGTGCACCAAAAGAAATTCCTAAAAATGATATCTAAAAAGGAAAGGCTTCTTTCCTTTTCCTTCCTGGAGAGAAAGGGGAACTCGGAAGCTTCCGTGAAGACAGATGTTTTATTACCTTGATCTTGAGAAGCCAACTACACGGATACCATTGATGGGATGCTTCCCACGTGTTTTCATGTATACTTTTAAATCTTGGTTTTAGCCCTCTTGGTTAGGTATGGTGTTGTCTTTACAGAAGAGGAAACAGACTTAAGATGGCTTAGCTGGGGTCACGCAGCTGGTATAACTGAGTTTTGGGTCCAGGGAACTCTGACTTAGGAGCCAGAGCTCCTTCCGGCCGGCACAGCGCTGCCTAAACCTGTCTACCACTGGAGACAGGTATGAGTCAGAGAGACAGCAGGAAGCTCTAGCTGGGTGGTGTGGGAACAAATGAGATGTGTTCAAATTGGGCACGCTGAACTACACACTAGAGTTGATCAGTGCAAGTGTAGATCATGGTCTACCATTTTTTAAAAAGATTTTTATTTATTTGACAGAGAGAAGAGGGAGAGAGAGAGAGAGACAGAGAGACAGAAAGACAGAGAGACAGAGAGATCACAAGTAGGCAGAGAGACAGGCAGAGAGAGAGGGAGAAGCAGGCTCCCTGCTGAACACAGAGCCCAATGCAGGGCTTGATCCCAGGACCCTGAGATCATGACCTGAGCTGAAGGCAGAGGCTTTAACCTATTGAGCCACCCAGGTGCCCCATGGTCTATCATTTTGAATATATCTCATCTGTTTTGGTAAATATGACAATTAATGCATTTTTCTTGTTTAGGATTATTTTCTACAAGTCCTGAAGTATTTAAAAACGTCATATTTTTTCTAAAAAATGTCATATTTCTTAGGAAAACATGTTAGTAGGAGGTGGCCAGAGCAATATGACTTACTTTGGTGTTGTCTGGGACACATCTCAGATGGAGTTGCTTATAGATTGTCTTTTGTTTAATGTAATGTGTCTCAGTTATTTGTAGCATCCCACATTTATTTTTCTCAGTATCCTGTTTATATGATCATATTTTCTATTTATTCATATACCCCCCACTGCACTGCCTAAGGAAGCTGTAATTTATTTCCATCTAAGTTCTGGGAATCCCTTTCTTGAGTTTTACTGAGCTGTAAGTCAGATGTAAATAGGCTGTGTTACGGCTAAAATGTGTTCCACCCTAAATTCATATGATAAAGTCCTAACCTCCAATATCTCAGAATGGGATTATAATTGGAGATCAGGTCTTCAAAGAGGTAATTAAGTTAAAATGAGATCCTTGGGATGGGGCTTCATCCAGTATGACTGGTGTCCTTCAAAGAAGAGATTAGGACACAGATTGGAATGGAGGGGAGACCACATGAAGACACAAGAAGGAGGTGACCACCTGCAAACTCAGGAGAGGGGCCTCAGGGGAAGGCATACTTCCCCAACACGCTGATCTTGGACTTCCAGCTTCCGGAACTATGAGACAATAAACTTCACCCTATCTATGGGACTTTGTTATGGTAGCCAAAGCAGACTCATACAGGCTGAGAGCACAGAGCCAACAAAACAAGAGAGGGAAGGGGCAATTCATGTTAGCCTGGGGCTCTGCATTACCCAGGGAAGGAGGGGGGAATGTGCATCTCTTCCAGGAAATGACAAACTGGGAAGGACAGGGTTTGGGGTTTCAAAAGCTTCTCCCTTTCCATTGCTTTTCAGAGGCTGGCTTCGTTGCTTTGTTTGTGTTGGCTGGAATTGAAGGGTGTTTAATATATTCAACAAAAGTAAATTCAAGTACAAGCACACTTTATAAACGTTCTTGCTTTTCTATGCCCTTGGCTTCCTGTATAGCTTCCATGGGTGACACAGTATATCCTTAATAATATTTTAGTTTCCGGAATAAAGCATCTCTTCCAATTGAACCCACAATTGCTATAAAAATAAGTGGAGGTGACAAGTGTCTTGGAAAGTGGAAAAAAATGCAGAATGTGCTAGACAAGTTGGAAAAATGAATGCATATGAAGAGTAGAATTTAAATGGAATTAAATATAGAGAGATTAATTTGGGGAAGGAAAAACTTTCCAGTTATGCCAAGGCAAAATGGAGGAGGTCTGGCCTTTTACAAGAACATCAGAGAGCTGTAATGAACCCCAGGCTGAATCCCCCAGGTGGTACGATGAGAATGTGAACACAACCCCAAGAGTTCTAGCAAGAGTAAGAGCATGCAGGAGGACATTGTGATTCTCCCTCCCTAAACTGGCTGGCATTTTTCTGAGTACCTACTGTGTACCTTATAATAGCTTAAAGAGAAATTAAGACTGTGGGGCTCAAGATTTAGCATTCGTCAGAATCACCTGGATTGTTAAAACACAGATCTGTTAAAAACAATAAAACACAGGGCTCTTAAAGCACAGATCATATCCCCTACCCTTGTTGGAAGGTCTGATGCAGTAGATTTGGGATGGGGCTCAAGAATTTGCTTTTCTAACAAGTTCCTAGGTGATGCTGATGGTTGGGGGACCACACAAGGGTTTTGAAGGAGCTTCTCTTCGAAAAAGGGTAAAGGAAGAGGATTTATTATGTTCAGGTGAGAGAACCCACAGCTCAGATTTAATAAGAACCTTCAAGAATGAGGGGAACATAATGACCGCCCAAGTGTTACTGAACTGCTCATTCTACTGTGGGTAGGACTGAAGCCCAGGTCTTAGGTTTGCTAAGATTTAGAGTTTACATCAGGACAAGCCAGCTTGAAAAATTTTGAGGGCCTGAAACATGACACGAAGTGGAGATTTGAATTCTCTTCTGGAAGGCTTGAAAAAAGCAAGGAGGGAGCTGTCCTTTTGGCAAGGTCCAGGAGACTCCCTGGATTTTCCTCCTCGTTCTCTCCATGACCCTGAAACAGCTCTTTAACCTGGGCAGGAAGAAGATTGCCCGCTGTAGGACTCCCTCAGACACTTCCTGTGTCCCACGCCAGTGGGCTCAAGAAAGAGCAGTCACACCGGGCACTCAAGGCTGAGGGGACGTGAGGAGAGGCCACATGGGGTGGGATTCAGGGAGGCGCTTGCACACTGGTAGACAAGGCCAGCGGCAGTCCTAAAAAATGCTGGGGACACACAATGATGGGACAGAGCAGTGCTGAAAACCAGGGAGTACACGTAGTGGAGACAGTAAGGTGGGAGAGAGTAGTGGGCGAGAGGAAGGTGTCAACATTCAGAAAAGAGGTGAATAGACAAGGCAGAGCTATGTGGGAGCCCTTCTCAAGCTCGCTTGCAGGCGCTAACTTGGAACCTACTGCAAACCGACAGAAGGCACAGAATTGGAAAGGCACAGAAAGACCTGGGCTGGGTTGCTCTGGAAGAACGGCTCTGGGATGCTGCTGCCCATAAGTGGGCAGTGATTCACCCGAACACCATCGACTGAGCCTCCACCGTGGGCAGGGCCCAGAACATGGCAGAGTCAGTCAGGTCCCTGTCTTTTGGGTGTAGATTCCTAATGACAGCACAGGTGATGAAAATGAATGGAGGAGAGGGGAAAGCAGAGAGGAGGGAGTGTGTAAGGAAGCTTCAAGAAGGAGGGATCCCAGACAAAGGGAAGGTGGCTGAAGTCTGCCAGACAGAGATGGTAGGAAAGGCCTGGCAGGCCAGGACACTGTTGGCCGGCTTGGCAGGGAGTGACAAGGGGAGACCAGAAGGCAAGGTGCCCAGTTGTGTAACTGGAAGGTCAAAGGGCTCTTTTGTGTTGGAGTCGCTGATACACGTTGCATCCATCTAGGAAAACTCCTATGCTATTTCAGATCCTTTGTGGGTGGAAACGCCTCATTTTTGTCTCATTGTGGGTGGCTCCAAGAAAGAGATTGGGAACCACTGTTACAGGCAGGCAGGGGCTGGAAAAGGCAGTTGACTTTCGAAAACAGGTAAGGGAGTATAAGGGAGTACATTTTATATTTACTTGAAAAACAAATGAATGGATTTGGATAATCAGATGGCATTTTGGAGGGGGGCAATTTAAATGAACTACCTTCCTTTGGTTTCCTATTAACACCAATATTACTTCTTAAAGAGAAATTGCATGCCTTCATAGATGGCCGTCTCCAAGGATAATAGTTACAGCCACCATTTCCTGATATTTTTGAAAATTTTCATTGCTTTGATTTTATAAATTGTGACATTTTTTTCCTTTCAAATGTCTTTACGCTCTTAAGGGCGCTACAAACTTCTGCTAACTTTTGTTGGAATCTAGTCAAAGGGAGAATAAATACACACAAAAATGATGTCAGTGCTGCTTATGGGTAAAGCATTAATTCACAGTCACAGGGTTGTAAGGGCCAACCAGGGCATCTGGTGCCTCTCACTTTGGTGGGGAGTTAGTTCACCATAATGCAGAGTCCCACGGAGAGAACAAAAGGCTACTTTCAAAATCCACCAAATATTTTGGATTAAGTAGCTCTTTTTTTTTTTATGCACAGAAAGATACTTATATCTTTCTCTGCCTTTTTTTTAAATCTAGTCTTTTTCCGACTTTCATTCTCTTGCATTGCTCACCAAGAATCTCTGCTGTGATACTGTGAAGGCTATATCAAGGACCATCAAGTCTTGGTATATATTTAAGAAATATTTTGCTTGCATTCTGGATGATATTTTGCAGGTTCTCAATCTTTTATCATTGGAATAAATCATCATCAAGAGTAGTTGAGGGTGAACTCTTAGCTTTTATTATTTATTTGTTTGTTTGTTTGTTTGTTTATTTATTTATTTATTCATTCATTCATCCCACTCTTAGATTTTATTCAAGTTTCTTTAATTAATGCTAGGCAGATGTAAAAATGAAGTTAAAGATGTAACTGTTTCTGTTAAATTAAAACAAATCACCCCAGGCAATCTGGTCCAAGCTACTTCACTCCATGAAAGTGAACTCCCTTCTGAGTGTGAGTTAAGGAACTTTCTGCTCCTATAATTTATGTATTTTACTGCTGGAACTACGCTCTTGTGAGATCAGGCATTTGTCATAAATCCCATGAAAAAATAAATGTAGAAACTTCTCTACTATATGATAGAAATCCTTTATTTTTTAGTGGTTGTCTATATTATATTTCTTCAACGTAAAGGGTAATATTTAAAGAAAAAATTGAAGACCACTATCCTTACACCTCCAGTTCTGAGCTTTTTACTCTTGGACCCTTGGGCATTTTATGGTCCGCTCTCCCCAGGATCCCAGCTTTTATATCCAGGACTCAGACTTGTGCGTCTCCTGTCAATTCACCCAACTTGTTAACCGTATGATATACTCCGAGGTGTTTCAATGTGTTTCAGAGCTGATGGCAAGAAACAGTACCAGTCATTTGTTTCTTCCCGCCATTTCCTGATATTTCTGACCAGGTTCACCACTGGTTCCCTTGATCTTTCTGGGACTAGAATAGGCATGTGGCTGGAACAAGAAGGATGGGACCAGGGGTGCCTGGTGTGACTTGGAGTTTCAGCGTGCCACTCTTCTTCAGCTGTGCTCACACATCCTCTCAGCATGAACATACATGAGAAGGGCTCATGCACACACCGTCCAGGACAGTCTTGCTCATAACTGACGTGAAGTGGATTTGCACTTGTTGCTGAGTCCCCAGTTCCACAGTAAAGAAGACGGTCATGGATGTTAGAGCAGCAGAGGACCATATGTTCTCACAGTGATAATGAAGTTTGCTTCAGCAGCAAACAGGTGCAGGGTGAGAACATTTCTGGGGTGCATCTGTGCTCACGAGAGAGGCTGCAGAAATGGATCAATGATGTGTACTTGGGACAAAGAGTGAGGAATGGCATCATATCTGCCTTCTTTTTTTTTTTTTTCCCATTTCTTGGTTAGGTCCTTCTCCGGGATTAAAACCATCCTACCTCAAATCTAGAGCTATTTTATGTAGCTGGAATTGTCTATCACCTACATGCCCTCCTCTGAAATCCAAGGTGAGAATAAGAGCTACTTTGTATTAAATGTTGATGATTTCTAATTAATTCATCACCTTTGTGACAATTTACAACTTGGTTTTGCTGACAGAAATAGTTTTTAGCAGATTGTATGAAAAGAGCCTGATCTCATTTTCCTCCCTGGAGATAATTTTAGCCTAAGTTTGAACAGACAGAAACAGGTCTTAAAAAGCCAATAAAAGATAGAGGCTCTTGCTTCATTTAGGGAACCATTCAGGAGGTAGCGAGTCCAATGGCATCTTGTAAATAGTACAAGAAAAAAACTAGCTGAGAGCGGTGGGGAGAGGGGAGGGAAGTCCTCAGTGGTATATTTGGCAGGGACTGCACCACTGCCTAGGATTAAGCTGAAGAAGAGGGGTGCTGGGAAGTTTGTCTCTCTAGGCAGTGACTTAGATTCGGTGGGAGAACTAAAGGGCATAAGACCAGAGTCATAATCTCTGGGAAGTGTGTTCAGACCTCACTTGGTTTTTTCCTAGTGTCCACCCCTCAGTGGACGAGTTGTCCTTGCTGGACTCACTCATAGATCCCCTCACTACTCCCTCATGGCACTTACTAGAGATCTCAGGTACATATTTGTGCAAGTCTTTGATGAGTGTCCATCTTCCTCACTAGACTCATGGTATCTGTCATGTCTATGAACCTAGCTTCCAGGTATAGTACTTGACAAGTAGCAGTGGTCAATATATATATACAGATCTTTAAAAATATTTATTGAACAAGCAACCGATTTTCCAAGCAAAGCCTTCAAGTGGCATCAAGAATGGACTATATGCATGGGTGTTGGATCTGAAGCCAAATGGCTGAGATCTCTGGAAAGATACTTCTACTTTGTTACAGATGAATGATGAAGAATTGAGTGGTGCTTTCTTCCTTTTTCCTTCGTGTTTTATTTCCTTGCTAGATGCTTTACATTATAGAGTTTTCCAACAACTCATAAGGCCATGTACTCAGTCACATACTCACTGTTAGTCTTCTCCCACCACCATTCCTGTTAGTGCACCCTCCAACTGCAAATATGGGTCTTAGCCTGGTCCAACTTAGCTTTTTAACTCACCCCGCTGCTGGGATTTCAAAACGTTTCAAACAGAGCAGCTCCAGACTTTAAAGCGTTCCAACACAGAAAGAGGAATTGATGGTTCTCCATTGCTTTACCCGATATCATCTCTGTAGTGTTTGACACTGTCTGCTTCCTACCTTTAAAAAAACTCTTGGATGCAAGATCATTACCCTTTGGATTCCTCGCCTCCTTCCCTGGACATTTCTTCCATCTCTCACTTCCTCTTTCATTCCTTAAAAGCTGATGTTTCCCCAAGTGACTCATTTGTCTTCCTTCCTTCTCTCACTCCTCCTGATCTTTCTGGATGTTGGATTTGTTTTCAGCGACAGTGTATACACTCATCGACTCCCAGATCCTGTCCTGGGCGCTGCTACAATTCCAGACTCTTTGTTTCAACTATCCAGAGCATGCTTTCATAAATTCCTCTTTGTGTTTTGCTATCGTCTCCTAAATGGTTTGTTTACAATAGATGTTCTGCCACTTCAGCTCAGCCTCCATCTGTTCCCTGAGTTGGAGTTGTTTTCTTGAAAAATAAAGCTGAGCATGTCATTCTTCTCTTTAAATACCTCTTACAGATTCCCAGGGCTGTGGAGTAGATGGTCATCACCACGATCATGACTATGTAAGTGTTTACTGTGTACCGGACACTAACCACTTCATATGGATTGACTCATTGAATCCTCATGACCACTCTGTGAGACAGGTACTGGTTATTCTCATTTCACAGATGAGGACATTGGGACACAGAGATGATGCGTAATGTGTCAAGATCACACAGAAACGAAGTCCATCCTTTCCAGCTTGATTATGAAGCCCTTTTCATGAGCCTTTCTTGTTTCATGACACTCTGTCCTCTTTCTTATTTCCCTGTCTTTGAGCCTGCTGTTCCTGTGGCCTGGTATGTCGTGATCCCACTATTGCTCAATCTTCATGCATCAAGACTCCGTCCCCAAACGACTTTCTCTGTGAGAACTCCAAACTCCTCAAAGTTGGCCACTCCTACCTCCGTGATGATACTAAACATTGTACACACCTGCCCTGTTATGGGACGGTCCCTATTTTATTGTGCAATGGAGCAATGTTTTTTTTTTTTGTTGTTGTCGTTCACAGTTAAGGCATAAGTGGCCTTGGTTTCTTCTTGACCCCTTTTCAAATTGTCTGAAAATTGAGTATCACCAGTATCAAAGCAAGGATGCATCCCTATTGAATTTTAGGCCGCTATTTTTTTTTATAAAATAAATAAAATTTTTTATTTTTTATAACTTAATATATTCATATTTTTAGATTAGAGAGATAGCTCTTACCCATATTCTCTAAGAATTCTCTAAGAATGAAAAAAGAGTGACTTGCCTTTTAAAATTATCGATGTGTTAGGATTCAGGTTGGAATATTTCATGATTTTAAAAATTACCCTTCCTTGATTGAGACCAAACAGAAGATGAGTGCTAAGGAAGGGGGTCCAGGTAGCCATGGCTGCCTGGACGTGGGGCTGTTACCTGCTGGCCGGGCTTGATGGGTGAAAGAGTGATGCCCTGGGTGTTGATCACTGGCAGGATCTGGTTCCCGATGACCGTGGCAATGATCTGGCCCTGGGCGTTGGTCAGGAGCTGGGGCGTGATGGGCTGCACTTGAAGGCCCTGAGTGCCGCTCGCTGCTTGGCTTGATGGCCCCGGATTCGGCATCAGAGGAATGGTCCCAATAATCTGCAAGAGACGGGCCCAGAGGTGAGGTGCTGGGCTCTGCTCTGGTTCTGCACAGCTGAAGACCACTCGTGCCCTGCTTTGTGCAGGAGGCTCCCAAGAGCTGATCGAGAGACTGTGACCAGATCTGGAGATGTGGGTGTGGAAGACAGGGGCAGGGCATGAGCACCTGCGGGAGAGATAAGCACATGTGAATGGGATGCATGGAAAGGCAGGGGAAAGCATCTTACTCAATAGCAAAATCAACCTTCGGTGAGGACACAAACCTTGGATTTCACAGACACCTGCTTTGTTGTCTCAGAACCAGCCAGAAGATGGACTTCTCATGGCACTCAAGACCCTCGTCTAGCAGGGGAGCCACATCCCCTCCTCCAGGGAAGTGCCTCAGACCCAGTGTGCTTTCTCACATCTTGTTCTCCTCTGCTCTCTCCATCCCTGCATCCTTTCACCTTCCATCCTACTCCTCTCCCATGGTCCCTGGCAGTCCAGCAGGAATGCATCTCTCCACCCTGGTTCTGGCATCAGGGAGACAGGATTCCATTCCCAGCTCTGCCACTTACCAGCTCAGTCGGGGAGCCTCAGCTATCTGAAGGCTTGAGAGAACTGGGATCATAAACAAATGCTTGAAACTCTTAAAATAGAGTTGGAATGACAACTGAAGACTGCAGTTTTTGAAAATGTGCATTTTAGACAATGTGTTTGAAACTGGGTCTTAAGGGTTGGAAGTTCAGAGCTTCTGCAGCAGGTGGCAGAGAAGGTTTCTGCTTGTATCTAGCAGCTGCTGGTTTCAGTGAAGGGATTGGGAGGAGTATTGCAGGAGGCACGTGGCTGGACCCGGTGATGGTGCTAAGGAGGAAGGGAGCAAAGGGAGCATGAGCAAGACAGCAGATGGTCAGGGTGTCTATGAGAGCTGGAAACATAGATCACATTCATATGTTTCTACGGGCAAATTTAATCAGTACAGAGTGAAAAGACGATCTGTGTCTTCCAAAGTTATGGACTCTTCTGGAGGAGTCAGGGAGCTGGCAGTTGGAGACTTTCCCCTCCACACAGTGCCAGGTGGTTCAGCAGCATTACTCTTGGAGTCACCTTCCAGGATCCCCTCCAGATGTAAACTGTGGTATCTTTGCCTGGGGTCCACCAAGACGTATTCATACTACTATCCCTGGAAGTGCTTTTACGTCCATGGTTTCCTTTCCTTCCACGTTCTTAAGCCCACTAGGAAGTGGGCATTTAGTCCCACCCCCTTTAAGTGGCTGAGACTGCAGAGGCCCAGCTGTCACTTGATGGAGGTGTTGGTAGGTGACAGAGCAGCAGTCCAGGTCCCCTGACCCCTAATGGTGGTTCTTGCATCATATCATGTGGTTCCCACTGCAGGGAGGACATTGGAGGGCTCTTAGGGAGGGCACTGCATCCCGTGGGCAGTTTCCCTCCGGAAAATGCGCTGCAGGTGGTCCGAGTTTATAAATGACTCTGTTTTCTGCCCCGCAGCCCTCCAGACAGGTTCTCAACACATGTCTTTCAAACGAATGGTTTCTAGACTCTGCTACCGCCCGGGATTTCAGAAGCAACAAGACCTGCTGGAGAACTGCAAGAGCAAATATCATTCGGTGACGACAGTTGTGACGGAGAGAGTGACCCCTCCTGGCGTGGCCGTTGCTCCCACCTCAGAATCCCCCGTGGGATGATGCTAATGGGGGAGCTGTGTGCGTACTAAGTACCCGTGGCAGTTGTCAGTAGGTGCCGATGAAGGTCGGTACCGACTGCAGGAACGGTCAGCAGGCCCCGAGGGAGTCAGTCACTCTGTGGGTCTCCCTGAGAAAGCCCGTGGGTTCTGTCTGGCAGCATTAGCTGTGAACCCATCCCAGCAGGGCAGCCAGGTCAGGAAGAGTCCACATCAATAGATGAGAGCACGTAAG
Organism: Nasua narica; assembly: GCA_028533885.1. Classification (NCBI taxonomy): domain Eukaryota; kingdom Metazoa; phylum Chordata; class Mammalia; order Carnivora; family Procyonidae; genus Nasua; species Nasua narica. The sequence goes on from CM052806.1 coordinate 10,402,124, forward strand.
TACTGTATTCATGAGTGGTCTTGCCTGAAGCAACTCAGGCTTCAGAAGCTGTTCCTCTGATCCCATAGGCAGTGTGGAGAGACCTGGGGAGGAGGCTCCTCATCCCACACCTATATGCTCCTGTCCAGTCTGGCCTCCCCAAGTCTTTGGCCTGAGAAGTCCCAGTCCACAGGGTTGGCCTGAGTTGGAAGCCAAGAGAAGTCTGATTGGTTTAGGTGTCGGGGTTGTGGGTTCTATTTTAGGGAGCGTGTCAGCCTGTTTAGGAGAGTGTGTAAGTAAGAGGGAGAAGAGTTCCGAGTGAGGCACAGTGCCTGACAGCTACAGAGCCCGCTGTGATGCTGGGAGGCATTCTGCTCCCAGAAGATTGACACCAGTCTCTGCTCCCCTCGAGGTAATGAGATGCTTTGCCTGCTTTCCCTGTGCAAAGAAGAAAGGCAAATGCAAACGACTCTCCAGCCTTTCCCGAGAGTGCATCCTCACTCCGAACACTGTGCTTGACATTACTAAAACATGGTGCCACTTACGTCTCCTCCCCACCGACTCCTCTTGTCTTTTGGGGGCCCCAGCATCACTTGTGGAGGCTAGTGTGGGAGCCAGAGGGATCTGAAACTGCATGACTGGAGGGACCTTTTAATAAGGAGGCTTTGCCTGCCATGTGGGGAGTGGGTTCGGATGGTTCTAAGATCTGGAAGCCTTCTGTGAAGCTGTTCATTTCTCATTTTTGTTCCCCTTGCAGAGGAGTTGGGATGACCATCTAGACACGGCAAGAACTTGGCAGTGCACCGGGGGGGAGGGGGGTTTCAACATCCCCCAGCAAAAACCAAAACGTTGGTTTTCATTTGCTCCCATTCCTCAAGGGTAGAGATGATCACACAGTGTTGTCTACCAATTCCCAGATGTGCTATTTTGCTTAGGTTGGCCCCGACTCTTCTCAGCACTTCCACAGACGTCACCAAAAAGCTTCCTCCAATCCTGATTGCCAGAGAGAGCTCAACAAGGAAGCTATCTATAGATGCTGAGGCAGCCATGATGTCAGGCTCTTGGCACTTGTGTAAAGTTGGCCATTTACTTGTGGAAATTGTATTTGAAATCAGAGGTCTTTTGATATTCAAGGGAAGTATTTACATCAACACGTATTCCAAAGAAATCAGGAAATTAAAACTGACTTTCGATATTTGGAGAGCTCTGACTTGAGGGCAGAGAGAGATCAGATGCTTCTGAGACATCTGTAGACCAAGCCTTTGCAGTCTGAGTTTCTGGCTCCCAGAGCTAAGAATTTGCTGCTAGGAGAGCCCTGATGGAAAGATGTGGTGCTGAGCAAGCAAGGCCAGCCAGTAGGCCGTGACTCCTGGTCAAGGCATTAACTACAACAAGAGAACTGACTTTGGCAGAGCAGCCTAGTGCCTGCAGACTCTTCTCTGTGTGGACTGTGGCATCACGCACCATGGAGAAGACCATGGTGGCAGAGGAGGGGGCAACAAGGCAGACACATCACATGGAAGAGTCTATCAATTCAACAGAAAAATGATATGTACCAAACAAGTGGCAAGGACTACCCAATGAAAATCTCTATATCCACATGGTGGGTATTCCAAGGCCTATTGGGAATGAATGAGCGACATCAGAGGAAGAAGGATGAGAATGGTCAGGGAGACTTGACCGAAGAAATGGGGACAGAGTGGACTCTCGAAGGTTGGGTGGGATTTGGCAGGGCAGAGAAACTATTCCAAACAAGAGACGAGCCGGCCATGAGAGACACAGGGGATGGGGCATTGACTAGTTTTCAAGCAAGAGAGTTGAGACAGCAGATCAGGGACAGGTTAGCATGGAAGGTGTCAAATCCCATCCGGGCAAGGGGATTCAAGGATGGTTTTGGAAGGGGTGGAGAGGAGTGCTGAAATGGAGCTATTGCCAGGGTAAAGACAGAAATGTGGATGGAAGAGACTGAAGTGGTGAGAGACTCTGGGCAGGAGCTCAGTTGCCAGGATGCTGATGTAGTTGGCCAACGGTGAAGCAAAATGCCTCCATGAATCCTTGACAGAAGGGTTGCTGGATTTGTTGACTTCTGCTTCAATTCAAAACGCATGGCCTACTTTATGCCTTCGTTGTAATGTTAGAAATTTGGGGGTGAAGTTATTGCCCCATCAATCCCACAGCAAATAGCTTAGGCATTGTTTGCAGTGATCCTCGATATCTTTGCCCTGGCTCTAACAGTAATGACCCATCTTCTGGTGGGTCCGATGGGTCTGCCTAGGCCGTTAACTAGGCCTAGGCCCTTACTCGTATTGTAATCACAATTTGTGACCTAAAAGAGTTCTGGCCTCTCCAGCAGGAGACTTCCTTGGTTGTTGCTGCTCGCGTCTACCTGTCTTTTTTCTTAGAGAAGTTATGAGCATAAACCACAACCGAAAATGAAGTCCGTGTTGCAAGAACAACTAAAAAATATAGCTAAAATGACTGCTAGTGTTCGTTAGCACATGTAATCCCTGTTTCCATAAAAGTTTGGGTGGTTTACACATGTGTGTGGCATACACACACATACAACAAAACTGTTGTTCGTTTGGCGGCAATGAGGACTTTAGCCCTCCTAAAGATTATCTCGGGACTGTAGCAAATCTCAGCAATTTGGGGTCACCTGGTTATCATTACAGTGCCCTTACGGACTTCGTGCTCATTAAGGTGCTTAGTAGGGACGACTTAGAACTGATGGAGATAACATGCTGAATTCATTCAGAGCCCACATGCGGTGTCTTAGCAGCAGCTGACGCTGGCATCACAGAAGCCCAGGGCACCCAGACAAGTCATCTGATGGGCCACGCGTCGTAACTGTCTATGACATGCTGTTAAACTCTGCCACGGAGAATGTGTTTGCAGATGTCCCTTTGACAAGTAATTTTGTTGCACATATCTTTAAGAAAGGAAATCCGTCAATGCTGTAAATCGGTGACTTTCTCAGCATCTTCAATCCATCAGCAGAGGCGGTTTTTTGCCAACTATTTGTGTACCCTCAGCACTTTTTGGTCAAGAGGCTTTCGTTAACACTAGCATCAAACAAAGAGCACCAGAGAGCCAGGGACCTGGTGTGAGCGATCCCCAGGACACAAGCAGCCCATCGCCTTCCCCTTCCTCTCTGTCTGGCAACAGCTATCCTATCTCTCTCACCGAAGGAGGATTCTGTCTTCTTTATATAACACATTCAGTGTGGGACACCTGGGTGGCTCAGTCAGTTAAGCTTCTGCCTGTGGCTCAGGTCATGATCCCAGGGTCCTGGATCACATTGGGCTCCTTGCTCAACGGAGAACCTTCTTCTCCCTCTCCCTCTGGCTGCCTCCCTTCTGCTTGTGCACTAGCTCTCTCTCTCTCTCTCTGTCAAATAAATAAATAAAATCTTAAACAAATAACACATTCAGTGTAATTTCACTGGGCTCCAACTGTAAGGTTAAACCCACTTAGCATTGTTTTGCCAGCTCCGGTTAGGATGTTGATTCCAGGAAAAGTAGGGGAATGCAATTATTCCCCAAACAAAATTCATTTTTTGTGCCTTCTTGCATTTTTTAGTTCTCTTTCCAAGATGGGGAAAAAGAGAGATGTGGATCTTGAGAGGGGTTTTAGCAGAGAATCGGAACCAGAGAAGAGTAAAGGCATGCAGATAAGCAGAAGGAGGAGGAGGGAGATGTTCAACTAAGGACCCTTGGGTTTAATCTTGGAGGCAATGCCAATGAGTTGACCGTGGCTTCCCCGAACTCTGGAGGTCTCAGGGTTTAGGAAATATACAGCACCATGAGTGATTAACAATGTCTGGCTTGGGCATGGGCAGTAGGAATGGCAGTGCCTGAAAGGGGCATCACTGAAGCCCAGGAGATGAGGCAAATTATCTTAGGCCAGTTTGCAAGAAAGGGATGACACGTAGCTCTTTAATGAGCAACTGTGAAAAAGAATGGCTTACAGTGTACATTTTGAGGCTTGCATTATGGGCATTGAGAGATGCTCTACCCCTGGGAATATCTACCTACTCAGTGTTTCCCGCTGTCAGTTAGAATTAGGATCCCTGTTGGATGCTCAGCTATTGGTTTTCAACTTCGGAAACACACTCATAGACAAGAGTAAAGAATTAGAAGTGCCAGGATCTTTGCAGTGTCACTTGTGGTCACATTAGGAGAAGGATAATTTGCATGGAAACTGGATGTTGTAAAGACAGCAATAACATCAATAAAAACAATCCTCTTCTCTAAAATCTTCCTAAGAGCCAATAAAGATCATTCTGCTTAGCAGAATTTAGGATAGGTTTATACCGGAATTAAATTCTCCACTGGCCAAGTTCAAGCCCAGGTTTTGCCACTAACCAGTTGGAGATTGTTGGCAAATTACTTTACTTCCTAGAACCTCAGGGTATCCATGTGTAAAATGGGAATAACGTCGTCCACTTCATAAGGATATTGTGAGGACGAAATGAGACACAAGGCACTGAATACGGCTTCACCAACCAAACTGGTGTTCAATAAATATTTGTTCATAGCCTAATTTTGCTTACATACCTGTGTGTAACTCCTGGCATTTGTACTAATTTGTAAAAGCTCCCTCGTATTTGCCTGAGTACCATCATTTCACCATGAAAACAGTTTACCATGAAGAATAGAAAACAGTAGTTCACCGTGAAAAATAATTAAATCCTCCCTATCTTAGAATGCTAAGCTGGAAGTTTCCATCAAAGCACTAAGATTCGGTAGGTGTTGCATTCCAAGGGAGGGACTAGACTATGCTGCTGAAAACCAGGAGGACAATCCCAGAATTCAGAGGGCAGGCATAGAAAGATTTTGAAATTCTGTGTGGCTTCCTCACTCCCAGGGATGGGTCATGGGGAGTTTCTCCTCACCTTCAGGTTAATAAAGGTGGTTGAGTAACTACTGTCCCCTGAAAGTTGGGGAACATACACTTAAGGAATCTAAAGGTGAGAGGCAATGGTTTTTGAGCTGAGGAGGGAAAAGAGAAAAAGAAGAGCAAAGAAGAGGAAGAGGAGAAAGGAGAGGGATGAAAGAGAGGGGGACACAGAGAAGGGGCTCTACTGCATTGGCTCTTGCTACCTCCCACAGAGGGCAGGCAAAGATGAGTGAGTGTTTCTCAGGACTCATTATCATGGGTTTCAGCCATTTAAAATCTTGTCCCAGAGGACCCTCTTGGGGACTGGGGACTGGGATGGCATCACAGAGAGAGCCTTAGACAGTGAACCTAGAAAAAACTGATCCCTGGGAGGTGAGTGTGCAGCTGGAAGAAAACACATTGCCCATAGCACTGTGCCCTTGGAAGGTCCCAGCCGGGCCTCAGATTACCTCATGGGAGAGCAGGCTTGAGCCATCTGCTGGCCCAGAGGGTGGAGGCTGTCTCTCAGCAGTTCAACCTAGGGCCATTTTTTATGCCCATCTGTCCTCCTCCTACCTCAGCCTGCCCTGTCAGGAATAGAGTCAGCAAGCTGAAGAAAGAAGAATCATTCCACCAGGGAAAGACTGTCCTTTCCCACAGCAACAGCAGCAGGAAGGAGGCCCACCTGGGGACGCTGCTGGTGGCTGTGGGACATTTAAGTTACGTTCCAAGTGTTGATTACTGTCAGGGAATGGGGCATCTTCTTGGCACCTTAAGGTCACTCCAGAAGACTGTGTTTCCCTAATTGCCTACGAGAAGTTGTGGGGCAAGAGTCTGAGGCTTAATCCAAGGGGAAGGGACGGCCTGTGGCTCCTGAGCTTGTTGGCAGAGACAGTGAGAGGTTCTGAGGATCTTATCCTGCTGGGTATCACTTCTGTCCTCTTCCCCACTTTAGGGGAAGGGGCTTGATAACTGCCAATTATATGACCAAGAGATTTAAGCTTGTCCTTCTGTCCTAACCATCTCTCATCACTGTCTGTGAGAGGGGAAAGTGTGAGCAGGAGGTACCATCTCTTTATGTTTTTTTTCGAATGTTGGCAATTGGGGCCCATAGTTCAGTGGGTTTTTTATAAATTAAACATGACTTAATCATGAATATTAGTGAGTATTTTCTAAGCCACTCCCATCTGTAATTTTAAAAACAAGTAAAGAGAGGAAGATTGCTTTTACCTCAATCATCAAGGTCAATAATACTAAAAAACGAGTCCCTGTGGGTCATGGGACTTTTTTTGCTAAGAACGTTTGCAAAGTAGAGGAGGAAAGAAGGCAAGAAGGAGACTTGGGAGAGAAGAGAGAATTTGACAAGCTGCTGGAGGGAGGATTTACAGCGGTGAGCGCAACATACACCTTCCCGTGGACTATGAGCTTGGTTTGGTTCTGAGAGTCTGGGCTGCTACTTCTCACGCGGACTGTGGACAGGTCAGCCGGTGAATTACTGAACTCTGTATCTGAAACTCATGATTTACTCTGTGGTAGCTAATTGAATTTAAATTAAAAAAAAAAGGAAAAAATGTCAGCTGACTTAGAAATGGATAGTACGGCAATGCCTTCATTGCTGAAATGCTCCTGGGGCTCTGGACAACCTGCGAGTTACCCCAGGGAAAGCCAGGGGCCACCAAGGGAGAAAACAGTGACAATACCCAACGGAAGGTCAAAAGAGTCAGGGGGAATTTCGACTCGGTCGTTTGATAGTTATCTTAGCAAGACCGTTCTCATTACCAGCAGCAGTATATATAAGGTACGATAAAGATGTACATACGAGTCTTCCTTTCCTGTCTTATCTTTAATTAGACATATGATTAATGAGCACAAGACTACCCAGACCTCCCAAACGCAGTCTGGAACATGGTCTTTAATTTGTTTAATTGTCGTGAAAGAAGAAGTCTAACTTATCTGCGTTTGTTTTCCAATTCCGAATGGTGAGTCGGGGGAAAGGGATCCCACTTGACTTCCACGATCTAAGACATGGTAAGTCATGTCAATTCCAAAGGTGTTTGATGGGAATGACTTGCTTATAGACCACGGCCTGAATTTTGGTTCTGCGGCCCATTAGCAGCAAACACTGTGGAAGAAACTCCGCATCTCAGAGAACTGACAGGCCTCCCAGTTAAGAGTCAACTCAATTGATACAATGATCATTCTTATTGGACCTGAGTCTTTCTTGAGTTCTTTGGCAAAATGAAGTTAGCAGCTGCAGCCACGGTCTGAACTGTTGACAGTTTCTATTATAATAACACTACAACTGATTCTGGCACACTCAACACTCTGCATGCTGGTGTTTTTGTTTGTTTTTTCCCCTTAATTTTTTTAAAGATGCACTGCAATATCTGTTCTTACATATTTTACTGTAAATGTGAGATATTTCTATTCTCTCTTTTATTTGGTTTTGCATTCTTGAGTGCATTAGGAAGCATTGACAGAATAAAAATTTTGATCCAAAGTGTAGTCTAAAGATTAAATTAAATGTACACAAGATGACCATATGTTGAGATAGGAATTAAGTGGGGAAGTCATTTGTAATTGCCTACCTGTCTTACTCATGGAGTGACTGGTGGGTAGGGATCAGTGTCCAGGACAGAAATCCTTTTTTTGAGCACAGTATAGGTGCCCACCATCAACATAAGGTTTTTGTTTGTTTGTTTGTTTTGTTTTGTTTTGTTTTAAGATTTTTATTTATTTATTTGTGAGAGAGAGAGAGAGAGAGAGAGTACACAATCAGAGAGTACTGCAGGAAGAGGAAGAGGGAGAAGCAGATTCCCTGCTGAGCAGGGATCCCAATGTGGGGCTCGATCCCAGGACCCTGGGATCATGACCTGAGCCGAAGGCAGATGCTTAACCACTGAGCCACCCAGGTGTCCCTCAACACAAGTTTTAATATTGTATCTGAATTACATATCTACTTTACCAATATGAAAGGCATATTGGTAAGCTCTGGATTATTTAGGAGTTCTTTATTTCTCTGTGGCACTACTTTCCCTCTACCACTCTGCTTTTACTTAACTAGAAGGTGGGATGAGGAAGATGGCAGAGCGGAGAGTGAATTTTGCAAAATATTAGCTCAAGTTTGATTGGGCCTCATGTGGTACCCAAAGTTGACTGGCTTCATCTGTGACTGGACAGAAATACCCAGTGATACAGAAAAAGCTCTCCCAGCAAAGCTCAAATAAACAAGACTCTCAGCACTAAATGCAATTTTCTTTGGGCAAGGGAAGTGGAATTTGGAGAGATACTTTTGGAAATGGAAGGAGAAATTGCCACTTTGTTCCATGCCCATCTTCCCCTTGGAAATTTATTGCTTATGGTTAGCGATTTTTGTTTGTTTGTTTATACAAATGTTAATATTTACATATTAAAAGTATTTTTATATGAAGAGATAATACAAAAATATTAGCAACTCTATTGCTGTCAGAAAGAGTAGGGGATTGAAGAGACTGTCGATTCTAGCAAAGGAACAAAAATCTCTTCAATCTTATCTGGAAAAGTCAAGTAATTAAGCATCCCTGCTTTATTCTGAATGGCTTCAAAATTAAGAGTGTTGTTTTATTCATGCATTTGTTGCATACACGAATTAATCCCTTATGTAGTCACTCACTCACTCACTCACTCACTCACTCAGTAAATCCTTTCTGGGGTCTGCTGTATGCCCAGCACCCAGCCATACGACTTGCTCTCATTCCTACTGTAGAAGACTGGGAAATCACCCAGCCATCTGAGTTCATGAAAGTCCCTTCTTTTGGATTAACAAGAGCATTCTGTAAAGCTTGCCATCTATGGCACAAGCAACTGGCCAAGGAAGAAGAAAGCCTAGGTTTTCAGTAGGCAGGATGGTCAAGATGGCAGCCATTACAAGCCACAGCCCCTGCTCTTGATGAGTTTCGGCAGGCTCTTTCCTCCTTCTGGGAAACAGCTGCATTGGTCAGTGGCTTGAGGTGATCTCCTGAGGTCCCCTTTTTTAAGGACTGCCTGTTTGCATGCTCACATGCATCACTGGACAGCTGAACTCACCCTTCATTGAAAGAGATTCTTATTTTCTCCTGAAAAGTAGCAGGATTTTTGTTTAATCTTTGAAGAAGGCCACTAGGTGCCAGGCACTGTTCTAAATTTTGGGAGACTGAGAAATATCCAATGACCCTAAGTTTTGTTTTAAAATCACTTTAATTATAAAAAAAAAAAAGAAGAAGCAGCTGGATTCGATGCCTGCAGAAATCAGGTGGCAATCAGGTAGCAATGGGTGGGGGGGGAGGGATAGGTAGAGGTAGACCCATTGGGACCACTGGTCCCTGAGAACATAAACAGAAACTGCTGGTTTCCCACTGGAGACGAGGAAGGACAGGCTGGTGGTGGGGAAGGGCCCTCAGTTTGCACAGAATAATGTTCCTCCTCAATGACCACTCCCCAGTTGCAAGACTTCTGCCATCTTGATTACATAAGGGATCCTCATATGAATTCAATTTTGTGGTAAACGAGGGCTCTGGTTCACTGCGCTGTCACACAGCTCCCCCCTCTTCATCTGTGAATGTATCATGACTTTCCTATAGAGAGTCTGATTTGGAATTTAAAGAATGCATATTTCAGCCCATGGTTAATTTGTAACAAGGGCAAGTGTGATGTCTCATACAAAAGCAAATTCCTTCAAGCCATTGTGGCCCAGGTTTCAATTTGTAACATCTCACTCGATTTTCAATGGTAGGAAATGAAAATGTTTGTAAATATGATCTAACGCTCCAATTTCCAATTCTCTGCAGAGGCTTTACATTTTCGTTTTAATAGTCATTATATTTGCCCAGAAGGATGTTCCATGTACCAGATAGCAAAGACACATCTTAAGGATGAACTGACAACATTCGTTATTCATCATCTTTCCCTTGCTCCTCAATGACTACAAATTAAACTCTGAGTACTATTTATTTTCTTTGCTGGTGCTAATGCTGCGGAATTCCGAAAACATTATTTTTCCCTTCCAAAGAGGATCATCACTGTAGTGAAGCCATCATTTTGCAGACAGACCAACTTTGTAAGATTTTATATGGCTTTGCCTAAGACTTTAAGTTTTAATACCAGCAAAAAAAATACCTAGAATGTGGGGAAGTATTTCTGCTTCTGCCTGCCGATGCCAGATTAAGTGACTAAATCAGATTAATGTTATTTATTGCTTGGGAGAACACCTTTTAGTTTGACTCAGCCTTGGTCCTTAGAAGCTTTAGTAAACATCCCTAGATGAAGCTCTGGACCTATGAACTGTATATTTTATATTTCTTCCCAGATGAGAGAGAAAAAAAAAAAGCAATAGCAATGAGCTCAAAGAAAAAAAAACCAAACCAACCAAAAACCTAAATCGAGGATCAGTGATCTCCGACATTCTAGGTTCTTTGGAGCAATGGGTCCCAGTGAAGGAAACATTTGGCAATTGCTCAAGAAAAGTGCTGCCCATATTTCGCATTACCTAGTGCTGTGAGGGCATCCAGCATGCAAAGCTGAATTTAAATTAATATAAACAACAAAACAAGTGTCTAAAAGACAAAAGAAGAGTGGGGAATGAAACCACTCTAAGCGTCATTAAAAATGCATCTATTTATCACCATCCAGTTTCATGAGTCTGAGGTGATTTATATGCTTTTTGTCAAGAGAATATCCATTGTTGTGGCAAAATTAAGTGTATTTTGATACTTGCTTGCCATATTTATCTATCTGTTCAGTCAGAAAAAAAAGTTGCCTCATCACTCCAACATACATAACTTTTTCAATTTCCTCTTAGTAATTTTTTTTTAATACTCTTTAGGGTGAAACCATGGAGTTTCTCATTTCTCACAACAAAGACTGTAACTCATTAGAATTATGCTGATGAGTTTTTCTCATAAAATTGCATCCTCATTTTCAAAGGTGACCAGTCTGTCCCCTTACCCCTAACCATCGGGCAGTTGTGATTGGATGTGATTGAAGGGGCCAATGCACTCGTCCTAGTGTGGTTTCTCATGGTTTTTTGCTTCCTATTTTAAATGTGCCTGTGTGTGTGTGTGTGTTGTGTGTGTGTGTGTGTACCAACTCTGGTTCTTCACATGTGGTTCTGAAAAAATGTAATTTATCATAATGAGTCAACCACCACTATAATGATTTTTCAACTGTCTTGTTCTAAGCTCAATAATTTATAATTTATACCAGTGGTATGAATTTTGGAATTTTCAGTATCAAAAGCTGTTTTTGAAGTATAACCTTATCAGGAATATGTTTGGTTCTTTTTAAGATTTTATTTATTTATTTGAGAAAGTGAGTGAGAGAGAGCACAAGCTGGGGGAGGGGGAGGGGCAGGGGAAGAGGGAGGAGCAGACTCCCTGCTGAGGTGGGAGCCCATGTGGGACTTGATACAGGACTCGATCCCAGGACCCTGGGATCATGACCTGAGTTGAAGGCAGTCACTTAACCAACTGAGCCACCCAGGTGCCCCAAGGATGTCACCTTTAATATTAGAAAACTCAAATAGTTCCTTTATAATTCAAGGATACTGAGAAAATCCTACATCAAAATCCATCCATAACTTGCAATGAAATCCTCAAATTCCGTGCCAGTTTAAAACAGAGTTTTGTTTTGCTACCTGTACATACTACTAATCTCTTCCTTTTGGTTGCCTGGAAGAGCTTACTAACATGACCTAAAGATTTATTGAAGGTAGGTGGATATGTTTTTTATTCTAGAGCATCAAGGAAAGCAGCAGTAGTTAAATGAACCTAGCAGGTAATACTCCTGTGCCCCTGCTTTTTGATTAAATGAAGTCCGTCAGCCACATGGTCATGTTAGAGAGGTGAACTACACATCGCCTAGCCTTCTGTTGCTGACAGTCTAGAGAAAACAAGACAGCCAGCTTAACCTGATACTAACCGTGTGGGCAGCAGACTCAAAATCCTCTGCCTGGCTCTCCTCGTGCTGGAGTGACCGTGGGACCCAAGACACAAGGGAACAAGATGGCAGGGTGGGATTTGCTGGCTACGCATTAAGTGTCAGGGCTGTGGCAAGAATTTGACATCCTTTCCGACTTGTTCTCCTTACAGCAATCCCGAAATGTTAGTAGTTTAAAAAAATTGAAGACAGTTAAGTAAACAGACAATGCCATTTTCATCAGGTACCATAATTCTGGATGCTTAAAAGCATTTCTGCATAAAACTTCAATATAGTTAACAGATTCTACTTTAGATCAGCCACCCTAAGTGGATTAAAATATACGCGGGTGAGGAGACCGAGATATTTATAGAAAGCCTGCCGTATGGCAGGCTGCGTCTTAGGCACTCATTCCTGAGGCGCTGAAAGCAGTTTCACTCAGAGGAAAGTCAAGCGTCGAAGAAACCGGATCTGCCCTCAAATCCTTACTAACTATGTGGCCCTAGGAAGCTGGTTCACTTCTCTGAACCTGTGTTTGCTCAGCTCTAAGTAAGAGATATTAGGGCAAGAGCAATGTAAGAATGAAATGAAATGATGAATTTTTGTAAAATGCTTATCGGGTAGCGTATTCGTTTATATGAAGTGATCTATTCATTCACTCCACAGATTTTATTACTATGTTTATGCCTACTGTGGGTCAGGTATCATTCTAGCCACTTGAGATACATTAGTGAATAAGACAGAAAGTTTTAAATTCTTATCAGAGCACAGCAATTAAGAGTGATCGCTGATAGCAGACAAGAATTGAGTTTGGATCCTGCCATTTCCACCTGGGTGATCTTGGAAGTTTGTTAATCTGTAAAATAGGGATAAGCCATATTCCGTGGTTGTGGTAAAGGTGAAATGAAATAATAGAATATACTGAATGCTAAGCACTCTTTGATATGTAGAAAGTGCTCAGTAGGGGCATCTGGGTGGCTCAGTCTGTTGAGTGTCTGCCTTTGGCTCAGGTCATGATCCCGGGTCCTGGGATTGAGCCCCATATGGGGCTCCTTGCTCAGCGAAGAGTCTGCTTCTCCTTCTCCCTGTGCTGCTACCCCCCGCCCCCCGGCTTATGGTCTTTCACTCCCTTTCAAATAAATAAATAAATGTACTCAATAGATGGCAGGAATTTAGGAATTTTATTATCGTTCTTACTAATCCCTCTAACAACCCAGAGGGGAAGAGACTGTTGTCAGTGCACAGAAGTGAAGACAGCAGCTGAGTTAGACTAGCTGTCTTGCCTGGGATCACAGAGCTGCCTGGGGATGGTGCCTAACTTGGAAGCCTGTACTCTTTACCGTGGGTGCCTTCCATGGGATCATGTGGACCTTCGCACTGTCCACCTCTGTAACTCTGAGACACCGAGTTCTCGTGAATATCTATTGATAAGTGTCAAAGGTAGAGAGTGGGTAATGTGTTTCCTTTGTGTACCAGGGTGGTGCTTGATTGATGCCACTTACTTCTAAGTATAAAGCTGTATCACATCTCGACTTTGCTCTCACCCTGAATGCCCCACTTTATGACATCTCAGGATCTACTTATATTATTACTTTTATAAGATGGAAAAGGTTAGTTGACGAACTGATTTGCAATTTGGAGCAATGTTCTTTTTTTCCTTTTTAGATTTTATTTATTTATTTGACAGAGAGAGAGAGAGATCACAAATAGGCAGAGAGGCAGGCAGAGAGAGAGAGGAGGAAGCAGGCTCCCTGTTGAGCAGAGAGCCTGATGTGGGGCTCAACTGGAGCAATGTTCTATGTGAATGCATTAAATTCAGCTGCTTCTGTACATTTGAACTTGAACCTGGCTCCTCCCACTGTTCTGAGTTGTGACTTTTCCATTCCTACTTATTTCTGATCTATCTCTCATTTCTTTCTTATTGGCATGTGAGTTGAGGACATTTTGCCCACGTCTTTAAGAAGAAGGCGTCATGGCAACAACTGATAGGCCAACAAGTTGGGCACGTCATTGGGCATATGGCATAGTAAATGGTCGAGTGAACATTTATTTGGAGGTTGAATGCATCTCACATGTGAATTTAATGTTTTCACCTCTTTAGGAAAGTTCTGCTTAACCATAAAAATCATTCGCTGAGAAAACTGGTGTTGACCTAGGGATGCCAAGTAAAAATTCAGTATTTCCTCTCTTTCCTTGCCCTCAGACCCAAATGAGGTTTAATTTTCATTCGCTAGTTGGGAAAACTGAGATATAAATAACTTCCACTTCCATCCTTGACTTTTTATTAAAATGTAATTACTGAAAAGAGAGTCATCGTCAACAGCCCAGTCTTTCTGATACTGGATTTGGTTAAGGTTATTTATCAAATAAATAACACACTTCTTCAATTATAAGACTCCCACATTTTTTTCTATTTTTAATGTTTGTGAAATCAGGTTGCCCTAACAGTTGATACATCTGTTTAGCATGGTAGTATTTTCTTCCATTCTAAAAAAGCTGTTCTTAAACTGATGGTATAACTTATTATCAGTGATTTCTTAGACTCAGAATACAGTATTAAATATTTCTCTTTTTCTTTGGAAGTGCTTACTTCCTTAGAGAGGCGGTTTCCAAAGGGAAGGATATAGAAATGTATAGTGCCTTGCCACTCTGGGAGCTTCCTCAATTCCAAAATCATTTTGCTGTGTGATACTACAAAACGTCCAAGCCAAGATTCACTGACATAGAGTTTCCTATGTGGTTCTGAAAGGCTCACTTTGGTGAGCGTTCATATCAAGCACACATCATGTACTTACTATTCCTGCCTGGCTTGGATGCCTGGCTGGCAGGCAGGGGACCCACAGTCCCCCAGACCCTGATGCCTTGAGGCTGATTTTCCCCAGCAAGATAAAGTAGAGACCTGAGGTCATTTTTTTCAAGATTATCTCATTGCTTTAGAGATATCCCTGAACCTCCTTCTCTAGTTCCTTTGATCAGCAAAAATAATAATAGTGAGAATATTGATTAAAATAACATTTATTTTAGCAAGGTTTACAGCTTTTTATAGTTTTCAAGGGTGTGTGTTTATATATCTTCAAGAGACATCTTGGAGATTGATAGGGTGAGAGTTACAGTTACCATTTGCAGATAGAGTGAGGAAGTTTCTGGAGTTTGCATCCTGTCTAAGGGAGCATCCAGGAAATGAACCCAGGTCTTTAAACTCAAGAAAGTGAGGGTGGTACCAGAGGATGAGGATGGACTTTGGGCTCAGATCTCAGTTCTGCCAATTCCTATAGGTGTCATCCCAAAAGTTTGCTCGTGTGCACAGCTGGGATAATCAAACTATGGTCAAGTCCTCTGGCAGAATCACAGATGATACCAGCCCCACAGTGAAGGCTCACTGCCTGGGAGGTAGTATTAATTCCATCATTCTGTCTAGAAAAGACTCTAGCCTGAAGGAATGTCCAGCTAATGCCTAATGTTCATCTAAGAACTAACATGGTTCTAGAACTTTGTGCACCGAAATGAGCTACATGAGCATGGGTTAGTGATACTACTTTGCGGTGGGGGTGCACTAAATGAATGTGAACGCTGCTATCAAACAAAGATGTGAGAAGTAGGATCAGTTCTGAGAGAGCTATCTGTGCATAGTGCCTTGTAACTTATTACCTGTTTGCAATTATAGCTGTTAATTAGGTTGCTTCATTAGTTAATTGACCCCTTTCCTATTTACCCAGAAAGGGTGTGCTCAGTCTCCATTCAGGAACCTACACAAGAACACATTTCCCTATTCCTAGGAAAACTAAATATTTATAGATGAAGAATTTAAAAAAAATGCAGCGGTTGGAGAGAAAAAAAATGTAACAACACCACAATCTAAAGTTCTTCTTTAGATAAGAGAGACCTTGGTTCTCTCTGGCTCAGTCTACAGGGTAAATCCCCTAAAAGGAGATTTTTTTTTTTTAAATTGTATATTTCTGGCCACTCCTTTAATTGCGCACGACAGGTTGCACTGAGGCGTGGAGCGTGGGAAGAAAGATTTCAGAGGGTGCTTTATTTTTTAGTTCAAATTGGCCAGCTCTTTGGGCTGTTGGCATTAATGGGATTAACCTTCTCATTTCAGAAATGGGGGAGGGATGGGGAGGGAGAGGCGACCTCTGGCGGGGCAGCTAAGGTGTGGGCTGAACCATTCACTGTCGGGATGAGGGACAGGGCTTGCTCCTGCCGCTGGCGTTGACCTGCTCAAAGACCCTATTAGGTCCCGCGTGTCTGCAGCGCAGCCACTGCAGAAGCAAGGCCTCCCATCAAATCCATCTCCCGCGAAATCACTGCAGAGCCCAGGGCCATCAGGACTCATTAGCGCCGTTTACCATCAAGGGCGCCCTACTCCTCAAAAGAGCGAGGACCCAGGACCCGAGGGCCAAGCTCAGGGTCACTCCACCAGCCCGCCCCTCTCCACTCCCGCCCGGAGGCTCAGGGCGGCGCGTCCCAGCGGGGGCCTGGGGATGGCCCTGCGCGCTCGCGGTGCAGCCGGGGTCAGAGCGGCATCTCCTCGCTCCCCGCAAAAGTGCTCCAAGATGTTCGCGCCCTCAAAGCCAGGAGGAGGGAGGAACTCCTTTCGAACTGAAACCACTATCTCGAAATCGAAAACGCGGATAAGAACGAATGTGTATAACTCCCCGCAGCATTTCCCAAAGAACGCTCTGCCGAGGTCCATTCTGGGAAATGTGGGTGGACAGGAAGTTTGGGGGAAAGCGGGGTCCGAAGAGTTAAAGGTGTCTAGGGCACGTCAGAGCCCAGCTGCCCTGGCCCAGTCCGGGCTCCTCTCCCGCGGAGCCCGTGCCTCCCCGCCTCCCCCACCCCGCCCCACCCCTGGGACCCTAGTTTGTGCACCGCCCCGGGGCTCATTCATTTCCAAAGCGCACACTTAGGGAAACGGGGCTTTAATGCAATGGCCTCTCCTGAAATGAGGAAATAAAGCTCTCAATCGGGCTCAAAGGGGAAGTTTGATATGTTAGGAGAAAGATTGAGGTGGTTTATCGTTGTTATTGTTTCATCTTTATTACTCAGATGAAGCCAGGGTAAAATTCTAATAATATTACTAACCCTATGACCATTTATTTCCCAGTCTCTGGAAAGAGCTGATTTTAAAAGTGTTAAAAAATGAGATTAAGGGGTGCCTAGTGGCTCAGTTGGTTGAGCCTCTGACTCTTGGTTTAGGCTCAGTTCAGGATCTTAGGGTCCTGAGCGGGACCCCCTGACCGGCCTGCTTGGGATTCTCTCTGTCCCTCTGCCTCCCTACCTCACACTGGCACGCTCTTTCTCGCTCTTAAAAAAAAAATACAATTAACAAAATGCGTATTTGATAAGTATTCTACTGCATGTGATTGAATTTTTACACCTTCTTAAGACTTCATAGAATGATATTTGCAAGTGAGAAAAGAAAATCTTTTTCAGACTGTTTTGAGTTTTGGGTTAGAAAACATGGCCAAACCATTATCTAAATAGATTGTTCTGTTTATATTTGGGGAAAAATATGCAGACACCAACTCTGAATTTTTAGATACCTACTCTGAATTTTCAACAAAACATGTTTGATTCTTAGTTATGCAACATGTCTAAGCAATATGCTCTATTTTTTGTATTAAAAATGGTATTCTGTACATGATTTTGTAGCTTTTTTGAAAGATACCATTTTATTTAGTGAAGATGCAAAACTTGCATGAAAGGAATTACCAATGTTATAGTATTTATCACCTTCGAGGAGAGGGGGCTGGAGAGAAAGTGTCAAGGCCTCAGCTGTATCAGTAATGTTTTATTTCTTTTAAAAATAAGCAAGAGAACTGAAGCGTATATGGAAAAATGTTAATATCTTAACATTTCTGTTACTGTTATGTCAACGTGGTTGAACAAGAATCCTTTGGGGCTTTTTTGTAAAATATTATTACTATTATTATTTTCCTTAAGTAGGCTCTGTGCCCAACTTGGTGCTTGAACTCAAGACCTTGAAATCAAGACCTGAGCCGAAATTAAGAGGCAGATGCTTAACTGACTGAGCCACCCAGGTGCCCCTGTAAAAAATTATATTTACTTTTTTATACATTTAATGTGTTTAATTATAAAAAATAAAATAAGGGGCACCTTATTTTATTAAGCACCTGGGTGCTTCTGTTAGTTAAGCATCTGCCTCTAGCTCAGGTCGCAACCCTGGGGTCTTGGGGTCCAGCCCCTCATTGGGCTCCCTGCTTAGTTGGAAGTCTGCCCCTTCCTCTTCCTCTGCCCCTACCTCCCCCATCCCCATGCTTGTTCACTCTATTTCAAATAAATAAATAAAATCTTTAATAAAATAAAATAAAATAAGAGTGTGTGAAACTCCCTAAATTTCTGATCTACTGGCTTTAGTTAGATGTGTCTGAGGCACCCCATGTGCTCTAGTCACATTTTCCATGTTCACACACTTTATCTCCTTTGCACAGAGTTTAAAATTCATTTTACAAAGGTGGGCAGCTATGGCTTTATTTGTTCTCCCTGTACAGATCTAATAAAACCCACAGAAAGGTTCAATGGACACTTATTGAATAACTGTATTACATCTCAATTCTCTGGTTGAGATTTACATTTATTATAACTTCATTTTCATTCATCTTGTAGTGATTTTCTCTGAAAGATTCTCATCTTTCTATTTAAGTTATGTGTTGAATTACTTTAGCCACCTATTGTTCAGAGCCAATTGCTGGCTTTTCATTTAAAAAAGAATAGCTATAACATGAATTTATTGATAACAATGTAATTTATTAAATACTTAAGACATATCAGGCACCGTGCTGAACCCATTGCCTGCTGCTCTCATGTTTAACCCTGCCACAAAGTAGGTGAGATGTTTTATCAGTCCCATCTTTACTGATGAGGAAACAGGGACCCCCAAAATCTCTGTATCTTATCCAAGGCCACATAGCTAGAAATGTGTGCCAGTCAGACCTGTTTCTTTCAAAGCCCACGATCTGAGCTGCTCTAGTCCCTTCTAGAGATGCTATTTAGCCTTTGAGGATTATAATTCAGAGGAATGTCCCAACTTAGAATTCTTCAATTCTAAGACATGTATTTTTCACATATTTGAAAGTTATGGTATTAGAATGGTCTCCCAGTTGGTGTGTACAGACATGGGGCTGGTGGTATTCCTGCCTTGGCACCCACCCTTCTCCAGCCCAGGGCTCCCATGAATAGAGGAGACTCACTGTCCACGGTTCTGCACAGTCAAGGGTATCCTACAGTGCATAGGCTACTACTAGTATCGGGAGATTGCTTTTCTTTGAGCCTGACCCGTGGTCCTTTTAGACAGTAGCGCCTACTTACGGCAAATCCTTCTGTCTTGCCCAAGAAGCTCTGCTCAACCACTGTTTATTCATACAATGCTGCATGTATTCTTGAGAGATGAGTGAATGGGTAGGTCCTTTAAATTTTTCTCCTTTTTATACATTAAAAAATTTAGGGGTGCCTGGGTGGCTCAGTTGGTTAAGTGACTGCCTTTGGCTCAAGTCATCATCTTGGGGTCCTGGGACCAAGCCCCTGCATCGGGCTCCCTACTCAACAGGGAGATGCTTTTCTCCCTCCCTCTGCTGCACCCTCTGCTTCTGCTCTCTCTCTCTCTCTCTCTCTCTGTGTCAAATAAATAAATAAAATCTTAAAAAAATAAAAATAATAAAAAAAATTAAAAAGTAATGTTGTTTAGTTGATTTTTTTTTAAGTTGACTGGCTCTTTAAGAATGGAAGGGAAGGACTTTGGTTTGACCTGTCGCCATTTAAGAAAATTTCACAGCGGTTGAGAACTAATTTCATCAGGAAACATTCTGAGCTTCAGTTAAAATGTAAAATGCTTTTCTTAGCCTCAGGATAAAATGAAATTTCATTTGCTTTTACTTTTCTGCAATAATGCCAATAAGGAGATATTGCCAGGGGCAATAGGGAAGCCAGTTCTACAGATGAACAAATCGATGGTAAATCTACTTGCCAAATCCTGAGTATACCCACTGCATGAGTGTTAAGAACACACATGGGCGAGCGTGCGCACACACACACACACACACACCCCTACTGCACTATACGAGGTAAGGCTAAGATTTCCCTAAAATAACTTGATATTCTCCTCCTAAGATTCTCACATTCTCAGACTCTTCACACACACGGTGGGGTTTGTGTGCACAGTGTGAACTGAAAAGACATAGCATCTTAATTAATAATAACTCATATATTGAGTGCTAGCATTATTGAATGATGGCTATGTGCCTGACCACGGGCTGAACTCTTTAATCCTAGAAGCTGGTTCCCTTTTTATCCCCATTTTTCTTTCTTAAGGTTGATTATTTATTTATTTATTTATTTATTTATTTATTTATTTATTAGAGAGAGAGAGATAAAGAGAGAGAACCCACATGACTGGGGGGAGGGGCAGGGACAGAGGGAGAAGGAGAAGCAGACTCCTTGCCGAGCGAGCATGGAGCCCAATGCGGGGTTCGGTCCCGGGACACTGAGATCATGACCAGAGCTGAAGGCAGACGCTTAACTGAATGAGCCACCCAGGTGCCCCTTATTCCCATTTTTCAGATGAGGAAATTAAGGTACAAGGGAGGTAAATGAGCCTGAGGTCTCAGAGCTGATGAGTGGCTGCCTGGTTCCACAGCCCATTCTTTTTGCCTGTGTGCTGTACTGCCTCTCCCTATATATCCAAACGAAAGAAAGGTTTCCAGAAAATGCTAGACAGAACTCTAAACCATGATGATGATGATGATGATGATGATGATGATGATGATGATGATTTTTGCAGCCACTTATTATTACTGAGTCTTTAACTTTATACTCAGACACTATGGTAGGCTTTTTATACAAGTGACCCCACTTAATCTTAAGAATCTAGGGACTTAGATTTTATTGTCTTTATTTCATAGTAAAACTAAAACTGAGAGAGTTCAAGTAACTTGCTTGAGGTCACAGAGCTAGTTAGTTATTGGCTGACTTGGGATTCAAACATGTGTCTAGCTAGTGCTCATTCCCTTGTCTGGCTTCCACACTTACAGGAGTTCCTGATTTGGTAAGCAAAGGGAACGAGAATTGTTCTCAGCACTGTGATAGTCATTACAAGTTCCATGATCACAAATTACCAGTAGGACACTTCCTATCTTCCCACCTCAGAGTGAAGTTAAGCATGATACCATTTTTAAAAAATGGGGCATGATATGTGCTTTGTGACTTTGGAATATAGTGTTTCTGTGAAAATGAATCCCTCTTTGGAAGAGCATGTGACTTCTAAATTAACTGCAAATGGATGGCTGAGGCAGAAAGGTAAAAGAATGACTGGACTGGTTAGGAAAAAAAAAGATTGGAAAACTAAAGTCCTTAAATATACAGAGATTTCCTATCCCTTTAAATTTATTGAAAACCTGTAAATGGAAATAATCAGAGTCCAAGACAAGGAAATAAAACTGCAAGTCCCTGATGAAGGGGAGTTTTCTCCCTGTTGAGACTGGGGCATGTCTCCCTCCCCATGTGGGGTGGGCATCTGTCCCACTGTGTAGGAAGACCGAGAGCCTTTTGCCAGTAAAACCACGATCCACAGGCCTGGGCCTCCTCACAGAGGTTGCCTTAAACTTTGAGGATGAGGCTCTGGTTTAGAAAGATTAAATCATTGATTGCCCCAAGGTCCAAAATTAGAAACATGTAGAGCTTGAATCCTATCCCAGGCAGGTCTGAATTTAGTCAGGGCTTTTTTCTTGCGTAAAACCATCTCGGTTTCCAAGTAGCCGATAGAGAATCTTAGCAGGGGGGAGCAAGAATCAGGGTACCCCCACCGGGTGCCTTCTCTGCAGCCCGACCTCCCCAAAGTATCAACAGAGTAAAACATGCTTTCTATACCTAGGTGTAGATTTTAATGTTATGACTTCTGGGCAGACTTTCAAATGTAAAAAATAGTTGATGTCAAGAACTCAAATGAAAGGATCTATAAATATATTAAGAGTTTTCTCTTTGTACCTTTTCTGGGAAAGCTCTGTGGAGATTTTTAAGGAATTGAAAATGGTCTGGGTGAAGTATTTCTCATTTACACGGGTTTTTGAGCAAGGCTAACTGTATGAACCTGATTCCAATGTAGTCTTATTTTTTGTACTGCATTAATAAAGTATAAAGAATATGCACACACGCACCCCAAATAACTTTTGCCCTTCTTTTTTGGTGTAATCTGGCCACTTCATAAAGTTCAAACAAGTATCTTTGTGCCAAGAGGTACAAAGCATGCACTTTTTTCTGGGAAGATGATTGTGTTTATATTATAAAGATTTATTTTTATAAAGACACACACACAGCGCTATGGGAACATGACCTATTCATCGACTTTGGAAACTGAGTACCTTGGTCTTCTCCAACACTAGGAGGAGTACATCATGCCACTGGGCATGTTTCTAAAGCTCTCAGGTAAGACTTCACAAGTGGGCAGTATTGATTCCTCTGTGACGGGATTTTTTTTTCACTTTAGGAGCTTTGTGTACCATATCAAATCAACTATCACAACACAGTTTCTAAAACAAAAGAATTTTAAAATTAGAACCAACTCTTATTCAATATATGCAGAGTGCCCATCAAGCCTTTAATCGGAAGCTTATTTTCCTGTGGGTCCTCATGGGCCAGGAGAGCCATCCCTGGGGGTGGGAGCTGGCAAAGGCCAAACAGAGCGGAAAGGCTGTAACTCTAGCCCCTGAGAAGGAGATGGATTTGTAACTGGCAAGATGACCCGCCATTAAATCACCACAAGAATAAACTCCTAATAATTCCTTCACAGCAATAAAGCATTTTCTCCATCACAAACTCTCAAGTGGTGGGGCAGAGTGGTACATTTTCCTTGGACACTGGAACCAGAAAAATCAGGGGAAAATACACATCGGTGGATATGCTTTCTATCTTGAACTCCTAAAATTTACATCTCAAGGTCCAGCTGCCTGGCAGGAATGAATCCGGGGTTCTATTTTGGGCAGAACTCTGGGAAGCAGCTTCCAGGACTGACCCGATCTGAGTATGAGTTACAGATATTATAACGAACTTTTCCTTCAAGCCAAAACCCTGTGCCTCCAGAAATCTTAATAGGCTTTTGAGAGCCTCCATTTAGAGCTGGCTGCATAAAATGGTCCTTTGATGAAAAGGGATTGGAACAAGGGTTAAAGCCGACATTGAGAGGTGACTGTGGAGGGCATGGTGTTCATACAACCCTCCTTTAATATGTGTGGTGTGCACCTGTGATAAGATGATTCATTACCTGGGGCTGCTCTTTGACAAGCTCCATCGTTCAGCCCTCGGGGTTCTGACGGGACAATCCTGCACCCGCCCAGGAAATATAACAAGGTCAGCTTTTTTTTCCCTGGGACGTAGATTGAGCTGGTTTAGCTTATAATGCTTCTCTGTTTACTCTTTATGTAAAATAAAAACAGGGTGCAAGATGTCGTCATTCCTGTTCTCCACAGAGCAGGCCAAGCAGGGATCTGTAAACTCACTGCTGAGTAAGTAAGTCTAGGAGGGAAAATCCTGGAGAGGGTGCAAGCTCCTTCTGCCTTGGGCTCTAATCCTTGGAAATGGCCACACTTGAGGTCAAGGTGCCCTCTACCCACTGAGGATCAATGTTGAGCCTTTGAATGGAGGATGCTTCTGATACCCTCAGCTTTTACTTTGGTTTGTTTTCCCTACAGCTTTTAGGTTTGCTGGAGTCTTAAAGGGGGAGCCCCCCTCATCTGAAGCTCTGTCAGTGTCCTGGGGACTGTGAGGCGGGCACATGAGTGGTGTAAGGGGACCGACATGCTGCCCATGACATGAGGAAGGTTTGCTGGCCCCAGCTGACTGAAGCAAGCCTACAGATGTACCAGACCTGGCCTGGCTTCAGGAGAATCAGCAAGAGGCCCTCACTCCTTCCTTTTGCTGCTTTCCCCGAGACTGCAATGGTCCCTCCCATTACAGCCCCGCATATTCAGAACCTGGCTTGCTAACAGGCTGCTTTAGAAATCTTAGAGCGGTTGGGGAAGGAAACGTCCCAGTTTTCCCTGCTGCTCAAGTTTAAAACAAATGAATAAATAAAAGAGCAAAACTGAAATTTTATTTTTAAAATTTACTTTAAAAAATAAAAAAGAAAAAAAAAAGGAAAAGAAAAAGAACGTCTTGTCACGAAAGTGTTTCCTTCAGTTAAGGTCAGAACACGAGCCATTGTACGGAAATAAAAACAAATGAAAACTTAGCCATTCTAGGGGAAGGAAAAAAAAATCTTGCTTCTAAAATATAGAAACACCTCCCAACACTTCTCCTATTCTTGACATTGCTAGTAAACATTATTTATTTGCCTCGAATGGATGCGGTTACATATCACTGTCATGCAAAAGAAATTCATTTCCTTTCCGAGTTCAATCTGCCATAAAAATTCACTCTTGTTCCCATCTCCCACTCACCTGTCCTTGTGCATTAGTAACTAGTTGACCCGTGACCCCCTGAAGACTGGAGAGAGCATTGCCAAAGGCTTGTGAACTTGCTATGGAGCCCATGGCGGCTGCTGCAGCAGCCTGACTTGCTAGTGGATTATTAACCAGCTGCAAAGAGAGAAAAGATCAAGGTGAAACCACCAAGAGAGGCACAGGCACAGCACACCGATACAACATTCACATGGGGGAAGGACATTCCCCTTCCAACTGGCTCATGCAGAGGGCCCAGAATCCCCCCAGAGGGAGCCTGCTGAACAAGCTGTGGGCTCTTGGGGAGGTTGGCCATGAGACCAGGAAGAAAATAGGCTCCACCTACCCTGGGCTGCTTAGTGGAGCCCTGGGAGAGAGGGAGGTGGGCCTTGGTGTTGTGGGGGGCCGTCAGGGTTTTGCAAGGTGGATGAACGATTTTGGAGAAGTCCCTGGGTTGTGTCCTCTAGCCTACATAAAACTCTGGGAAAATGTCTCCTTTCCTTGAGGTGAGCAGACCGAATGTGGATTCACATAGGTTGGGAGTAGAGTGGAGGGGAGGAACAGATGTTAAGAAATTTCTGCAAACAAATTTATCATTTGTGAATTGCTCATCATGGCAAAAGGCAGGGTCATGGCGTAAGGCAGGTGCCTCACTCCACCTTCTTCTCCAAAAAGGAAGGAAACCAAAGTCAGTAGCAATGGAAACCTCCAACCTCTGTGCTCTTAGAGGGGGAGTCCAGGATTGGGACTTAGGGGGAGGGACGGCTCATGCCAACCATGGGATTCAAGGCCAATGAGGAAGGTCCTTTGGTGAGTGGCTAAGTTGACACCTATCTGCTTGCTGTTGGACTAGTATATGGCCTCCCCTTGGTTTCTTTCCTGGGACAAGAGTGAAATAGGGAGGAGAATTTGACTTGGGTGGGGGGACCCACTCAAGGAGGAGGTTATAGCTGCCAAAACCTGTTTTTCCATGGAGACCAATTCAATATTCTTTATCCTGCCAATTTTCCACGCCACAGGTTTTCAGGCCTTCTGACCATGAGGCAGAAGTGTAGCTTGAACTAAAATCTGCATTTAGGTTAATGACTAGATATAAATTCAAGAAACATTTAAACTATTTTCACAGTATTGGTTTTGATACATGAATTTCATTTGTATTTATTCTAGGGTGTTATTTTTTTCCCATATAGTTCCTCTCAAGTACAACGATTGTTGTGTATAATAATGCATTTTCCATCATCAGTTCCCACATCCATGAAATTCCTGCATTTTAGCAGAAGCCTGCCAAGACTAAGACTTGGTGGGAAAAAAATTAATGCCATACTTAATTCAGGTCCCAGAAGCTCTTCTACTTTCTTCTTTACTTTCTCAATTCTCTTGGTCTCTCTTTTTCCTTTCTTTTCCTCCTTTCTTTTTTCTTTCCCTCAAGTCACATCTTATTGTTTACTTCCTTTGGAAATTTTCCTAGTTTTATATCATCTGATGAGTACAGGAATACTAATTGTCAGGGGAAACATCAAAAGGGACAGGAATTTAAGAATTCTTTTTTTCATTAATGTGATATCCTTATCTCTCTGGCTTCTTTATTCATCTATAACCGAATTTCACGTAACTAGTTCTACAGAAAATCCCATTGACTTAGCAAATTTTTTTTTAAAGAAGGGAAAATCCATTTTAAGCTCATTACTTTATGTGTCTTTTGCCTTTATCTCTCTCTTAAAAGACAGGAATGATTTTCTTTTTAAGGAGAAAAAAAAATTCTCATTCATCAGCCTCAAAGAACCCCTGTCTTATCCCAGATTACCACCATGGGATTTAGGCACAGGACACAGGCACACACCACAGGACACAGGCACAGGATTTAAAACAGGTTGGCTGTGTTCTTAGCTTTCTATTTTCATAGTGTAGATGAGGCAAATAGTGGTGGATGGTAAGTGGAAACTCTCCCTGTTTGGGGGTTGACTACCTTAGGTGAGAGAGTTTGTAATGTGTACCTTTTTTTTTTTTTTTTTTTCACTGCTGAAGTGAGAAGATCTTTGAGACTACCTTTCCGGACAGACCCTGCCTATTGGCACACCATCTCAACTCATGTAC
The DNA here is from genome assembly GCA_028533885.1 of Nasua narica. NCBI lineage: Eukaryota > Metazoa > Chordata > Mammalia > Carnivora > Procyonidae > Nasua > Nasua narica. Next base: position 10,428,454 of record CM052806.1, read on the forward strand.
CAGATGCTATGTCTACACTTCTTTTATGCCATACAAGAGAAATCACAGTGAAATTCTCCAGGTTCAGAGAGAGCTCAAAATAAGCTTTACAATCTCAATGAAAAATGAAATCAAGTGCCCCTTGGTGTTCATGTTGAATATGCCCTTTTATCCATGAGTTTTGGGTGTAAAATTTACATCAGTATGTGCAGAATGTTTTCTGAAGAAGAGAGACAGTGATTCCTCTTAAATTAAGAGAAAATATTTTCAGAAGTTGTAAGGCATTTCCCTAACATCTAGGTCAATCAAAAATTCAAATAAGAAATTACAGAATTACTCTCTGTAGGCAGTGGTGTCCTTGGAGAATTCCTTGCATTTAGGACATGAGTGTATTGTTCAGCTATAGTCCCATGTATTTGCTGTAATTTCAGGCATTCTGTAAAGGATGAACTATGGTCTGAATATGAAACAAAGCAGCTACTTAAGCCTTCGTGTTATGGGGCCAGGAATGGGTATCCTTGCCCTGTTCTGGAAGTTGCAGAAGCAACCACAAATGTTGATTTTTAATGTTTCTTTCCTCCCTATCCTGGTCTTAGTTCCCCCCTTTGCTGCCGTTCTTTCTTAATGGAACAAGTGCCAACTCAATGACTCTTCTCTCCTGCCCCGCATCCCTAGGTCTTTGGGAAAGGTGTGGGGGCTCTGAGGAGATGCCCCACTGGCCCCCGGAAGTACAGCTAAAACTGAAGGCAAGGGGGGGTGTGGTACCTACAGACAGCCAGACGAGTCAGTGTGCACACTGACAGCCTTTCAGGTGGACCATTGGTGGTGTTGATGGATGCAGCTCCGAAAATATCTTTGGGCTTTTCTGTCTGTGACTGCTAAGGCAAGGATGTAATAATGCATTGAGATTTGTGGCAGGGAGGGGAGGGAATGGTCAGGAAACCATAAGTGTTCCCTTCATCACCCCGGGTCACGTCACTCTGTATTGTCCCCAGTCATGTCATATTAGCAGTGTTCCTATCAATCCTTTTCCTCGATTGGAGACTCAGGGTAGATTTGGACAGCGAGGAGCCCGGGCACAATAAATGTACATAATGAGCATGTCGACATTCTGGGACTGACTGGATATTTTGAAGTCGCTGCCAAGTTTATACCTTCAGATCTTTCATTGCTGACGTATCTAAGCAGCTAAAGGATGGTCCAGATGACGTCTGATTGTATTACATACTTTAATTTTCCATGGACTGACTCAAAATTCAGGCTGAATTCCAGGGTAGGCTTGTTTATAAATGTGGACGCCCTCCAAGCAAGTGTGAGCACAGCGCTCCAGTTCTTACGCTGCCTCCAAATGGAATCTGGACTGTGAATACGTCAAGCTATGGTTCTATAATAATTCACAGATAGTCTAAAAACCTTCTAATGGAAAAACTAACTTCTCAAGATTGTCTCCTACCTCCCCCCAATATTAGAGAATAACGTAACAGAGAAATTTTTAAAAATAGTTTTATACCAGAGGAAGGCCTCGGCTCTGAAACCAGACTGTGTTGGCTTGAGACTAATTAATCAGGTCTCGTTGTCTCATGGGTAAAATGGGTGTAAAGACAGTACTGGTCACAGAGTTACAATAAGGATGAAATGAGCTAATACATACAAAAGTTTTAGAACAATACTTGGGATTTATCACATTCTGAATACATGCTCACTCTCATTCTCACAGTTCATATGGTGCAGGAGGGTTTTGAACTCATCAGTATGTCAGAATTAGGACTCACCTTTACAAACATCTTCCTTTGGAAATAATGTGGACACAGGCAACTGCATTCTCTATCTTGATATTTTAACTGTATTCTCTGATTTTATTTGACTTATTTTTTTTTAAAAGATTGATTTATTTGACAGAGAGAGAGAGAGCACAAGTAGGCAGAGTGGCAGGCAGAGGGAGAGGGAGAAGCAGGCTCTCTGCTTAACAAAGAGCCTGATGCAGGGCTTGATCCCAGGATCCTGGGATCATGACCTGAGCTGAAGGCAGCTGCTTAATAGACTGAGCCACCCAGGTGCCCCTATTTGACCTATTTTAAAGAGTAGCTTGAAGGAAACTATTAGCTAACTGACATGATTATTAGGTGAGGTGAGTTTCACGACTTAAAAGAAGCAAATCTGCAACTTGAAAATATTTCAGACCGGAGGGCATCGGAAAGAATATTGAAAACCTGATGTTACCTGCTTCTCTTGGGCTTCCCATAATTGGTTATTTATAGAGAAATTTAGGGGGAAGGCAGTGTTTTAACTCTGAGGCCAGGGTTGGTTATGATAGACCAACGAAAGGAGACCTTTCTAGCATGTTATTCTCATACTTTGTTGACAACATTTGTTGGGTTTCCAACAAATTTTGGAGTTTAATTTAAATTTAGTTTAGTTTAAATTTTGGAGTTTAATTCCTATCTCATGTCAAAATATTGTGAATGAATCTATCCAACACTTGCTGGTTTGACAGTGAAGGCATGCAGAAAGATTTGTAAAAACCTTTCCTTAGGATTCACAGTGGTTTATTTCTACATAAGCATACCAATATGGATATTGGGTTCTCATCTCATAATGTGAAAAAATATATATTCCCAGCTCTACAGAGCTTTGCGCTAATCTTTGTTTTGTGAGGTCATGAAATGGTGATGAGAAGAAAAGCTCTGATAGAGTCTATTCCAGGAGCATTCAATAATGTCATATGTAAGTCACCATATAACTGTCACCATAAATTATGTCACTTCATGATGGAAGGCTATCTTTCTCCAAGTTTTGCCCCACCTTCTCTTTCTCTGAAAGACTCACAACCTAGAGCCTGGTAAAGAATTCACCTTTCTTGAATCTGAGCGTTAGCAGTCAGAATACTTTTCAGGAGACATTGATGGTTACAGTATTCTATTATTGTGAATCTTATTTATTAAAATAAGGCAGCATGATGAGGCAACTGATCTATGGCATCATATTCTGCTTATGCCTTTATTCCAAGAGGGACCTGCGAATGCAGCAGGCTCAAAACATTTTGTTGGAACATAATTGCCCATGATCTATAGTTTTATCATTCTCCTCGTGAGTTATGTGGATTTCATAGAGTATGGATTGCGGAGCAGCTCTTTTTGCTACTAACTTTTCAATTTAGAACCCTGAAACTGTGGTGCCATTTGTTTTTAAATGAGGATGTTGATAAATGCATTCATTACAGTTCGCTCCCATGGAAGGTCCAAGAGACTTGCAGGACTGCCTAGACACAGGACAGCAAATGTGGCTGCCTGAGTTCATTGACGTGCATTAGGTCCTTGCCTTTCTTATACTCTAGATGTGACATCTGTGTCTCTTGGTCTCCTGTGACTCTTTTAACCAAATCAGTGCTTGCACTAATTACCCTCAAGTCTTCTCTTAAAGGGGCAAGGAAATACCAGTAGACACATGTTGGAAGGTTGGCCACATTTATCTCAGTGACCTATTTGATGTGGGTTTTATCCTACTAGGCTTTCCCCCTAGGTCTCATGATTGTTTCGTGATACAAACAGAACAGTTAGAAATCAGGTTTGTGAGTTTCAAGATCGAGCTCCGCTCTGCTATTTGCTGTCTGCCTGCTTTCCTGAAGAGACGGTGAAGTGTTAGATGCTGACCCTCCAACCCTCTGCCAGTCAGAAGTCTCTGGCTGGGGGGCCCGAGGTTTGCAGGGATGTCCCAGGCACCACCACATCCTAAAATATCTTTGGTTCATTTGGTTCAAATGATTTGGTTATTTGGTTTGGTTCAAATCACACCAATTTGAACCAATTTGGTTCAAATCACATTGATTCTGCTATAGTTTTAGAATGAACTTTATTTTATTTTTTGAAAAAACTGTAAGTGTAGTAACTTCTTAACAATAGTCTACTATCCGGCCGCATTCAGGAACAGAGAAATTTTTATTTTATTTTATTTTTAAAAGACTTTATTTATTTATTTGAGAGAGAGGACAAGCAAGGGGAGCAGCAGAGGGAGAGGGAGAAGCAGGCTCCCCACTGAGCAGGGAGCCTGATGTGGGACTCGATCCCAGGACTCTGGGATCATGACCTGAGCTGAAGGCAGCCACGTAACCAACTGGGCCACCCCAGCACCCCTAACAGAGAAAATTTTAAAGTGATCTAATGTCTGAGGTTTGGTTCCCCAGAACCAGGGTGGGGAAGGGGAGGATTTTGATCCTGTAGGGGCTGTGGAGTGTGACTAAGGCTTCACAGCTGTCCCGCCCCAAGAGAAGGAAGTTGGACACTCTCCCTTGACACTTGATGCTCCCGGTTGAGAGACAGCCCCTAGGGTCAAGGAAGGGTTGGAAACCAAATCCCTGGAGCTGTTGGCTCTTTGCCCTTGGGGTAAAGTGTATACTAGGGGCTGAGGGTTGGAAGAAGAGCTGCAGGTACTGGTTGTTGAAAGCCCCCCAAAGGGGTAAAGGTGGCTCACAGAAAAAAGCAATTCCAGGGAACCTGGGTGGGCCATTATCGTGACCTGCCACAGCATAAACATCACTTCCTTCCACTCATTAATGTCTTCATCCCACAAACACTGATCTAGTACCCGCTGTGTTGTGCGCACAGTATGAGGGAAAACAGTGTGATGACCGACTGCTCGGTTCCCTACCCTCATGGGGCTTGAAACAAGGAAGAGACTTTGGTGGAGAGGGAGGAGAAATAGGAAAAGATGAGCTCGCTAAGGAGGGATATCCAGACCTGGAGAGGGTGGTGGTCAGGGGTGGGAAGCCCTGAGAGGGGTGGTGGGTCCAGGGAGACCTAGAAGGGGCAGCTCTGAGTCTTTGCACCTATAGTTCCTCCAAGCTGCACAGATGTGTACCTGGCAAGAGATGAGCCATTCTACCTGAGAGGATTAAGAGGTGGAACTCTGGGGCCAGATTGCTTGGGTTCTAATTCTGAGGCTGCTAATAACTAGCATGGTAACTAGCAGTACCTGTCTGCTACAGTCTGAATGTTAGGGTCCCCTCCCCACCTGCTTCATATGTTGGCATCTTAACCCCCAAAGAGGATGGAATTAGGAGGAGGGGCTTTGAAGAGGGCCTTCTGTCACAAGGGTGGAGCCCTCATGAGTGGGATTAGTGCCTTATAATGGAGACCCTGTAGACATCCCCAGCCCTTTCCACCACGTGAGGACACAGTGGAAAGGTGCTGTGAACCGGGACCAAGGCTCTCACCAGAGCCTGACTGTGCTGGTTCCTTGCTCGTTCGTGGATTCACCAGCTACCAGAATTGTGAGAAATAAATTTCTGTTATTTATAAGCCGTCCAGTCTGTGGTCTCTCATGAGAGCCCCCGAACGGACTGACACACTTTCTGCATTCAGGCTTCCTCAGTTTTTGTAAAAGAAGAATATTAATGGTGGTCATGACGCACAGGGGTATTGGGAAAAGTAATGCAGCTTCTGCAAAACACTGGAGGAATTCCTGGCACACGGTAAGCACGATATGTGTTTTGTGTCCCTCCTTCTAGGAACTTCATGCTGTTGTAGGATTGGGTCCCCTCTGGCTCTCGCTCCCTCCAGTGCAGACGCACTGGCCCTTTTGCAGATCCTCAGCTAGGTCAAGATGTTGGCATTTGCTGGCTCTATGTCTGCAGCTCTCTTCACTGTCCACACATCTCTTCTCCCAGGTCACCCCTTAGAGACACCTGTCTGGACCACCCTATCTGAGCAGGCATTCCCCTTCTTTCAGGGATTTATTCCGAGACATGTATAAGGAAACCATATGAGGCCAGGGATTTGCTTCTCCGTAATCCATGGTAGGATGGGGAGAATGGCAGGATGGACAAGGTGGTCTTGGATTGAGCATGTGGAAGCTGGGTGGTAGACACACCAGTTTGCTTGACTATTTGTTCTACTTTTGTATATACTTGCAATTTGCTGCAGTAAAGTTTTTTGAAAACTTCTATTCACTCGCCATCTAGTCTTCTCGCCTGATTACCTCATAGCACTAAGAGAGCCTCATAGTCTCATTTGTTTATTCCCCTCACTCCCCTCTCTAGAATGTAGATTTCAGCTCACTGCTCTGTCTTTGGCTTCTTCCAACAGTGCCAGACACCCAGGGGGCCCTCAACCAACGTTTATTGAATGAACGTAGGAAGGAGGGAGTCGAGGATATATAGACCTGACCAGGACCTTAGTGGGAGTTTGGCCCTTTATTTAATATTTACAGAAAAGAGCAAACATTTTGGGAGGGAAATTTGTCTAAACTCTTCTTTTTTAAAACACAGCACCACACTTTACAGTCTCTCACAGCATGCTGGCTGGACTGACAGGAGCCTTGAACATGGTGATGCAGTCCTGAGGTTCTGGAATCTTCCCTGAAGTGTCCCTCCCTCTTGTGAGTCAGCCCTTCTCTCCAGCAGATTCCTGCCAGGAACCCCGGGATCCCCCGGGTATAAAACTCAATAATGGCAGCCTCTAAAGGTGAAGAACCAGGGATTCTCTGGACATCTTGGGCTCAAATCCCTGAGCAGTCCTAGAAATTGCATGCTTAGAATTGGGTGTGGATAAGGCTGAGTGGAAGGCTTCATCTTTAGGTATCTGGGAGCTGCAGGATAAAGAGGCAGGGAAGGAAGCGATTATATTTTTATCCTTAGGCTGTGGTGATAGAAATGGAACCAGGTGTTGGGAGTCTCCTTCCCCAGCCCAGCCTCCTGGGCTAGATAGAGCAAAGCCCATGTAGACAGCAGCAGGGGTGGGAATGGAAGGGGCTGTTTCCCCAGATAAGGACGGACCTATCTGTCGCTGGGCACAAGCCATGCTGCTTTGAGGACAGGTGGTAGAGTGTGGATCAATTAAGGAAAGATATGTTTTCCCTTCGTGGGGTCCCACTGGGATAGGAATTAAGGAGGTATTGGGCAACTTGGGCATTTAGGTGACTTATTGCTCCTGAGGGTCCTGGATGCGGGGACAGAAGGGAGTCTCTACCCAGATGGGTTCACAAACCCTGAACATTATTGAAGGTGGACAGAGGGGACTCCCAAGCACACATGGATGCCCTAGAGAGTATTCTAGAAGTACCCTCAAGAAAGAGGTGGATCCTGCAGGGGGCCCAGGCCCAGGTAACACAGGATGATCAACAGATCTGTAAGGAGGGAGCAGGGACACTGGAGGAAGGGAAAGAAATAAACAAGTGTGGCCAGTGCACTGTGATTTAGGGGCAAACTACTGAGAAGCTCTTTGAAGGGATGCATTTCTTTTTTATTTTTAAATTTACTGATAAAAGAGTCAGGCCCAGAGTTGAGAGGGAAACAAAACAAAACAAAACACTAGCTTTTAACTCAACCCAATATATCTGATTTTGAAGTAGAGAGGTCAGCATTATAGAAACATACCAACTCTAAATCAGATTTTATCCAAGTTATATGGAGCCCAATACTGTGTTACCACAAGCTTACACATCTCATTTCCTTTTCCGTCTAGTCCTCCATTTAATAACCTGAAAATCTATCCTTTTATTGAGTTTCACGCTATTTTCTTACTTACATACAATAGTGCTACTCTTACCAATTGCCTATTGTCATGGCACATTAGTTAGGTGAATTTGTTGATATTTCAAAATTACTCTTTCTGTATTTTTATTCTATCATCCAGTTTAAACAAGTGATCAGGAGCACTCCTGGGATGAAAGAAAAAGGCTATACTTCTTTTTTTTAAAGAATAAATTGCTGCAACAGTAGAGTAGTTGGCATTATTCTGGCTCCTAGCTATGGGAATGAACAGTTCACTCCATCCCCGCCCGTGCCTAATGTACTTACGGTGCTTCCCCAGTCAAAGAAAGATAAGGCATAGTCTGCCCTATAGGTCCTCTGGACAATTTTGCTCATGATATGTTTCCCGATGACTATGGTACAGGCTCTAAGCCAGACCCCAGAGGCACAGATACAAGGCAAGAGCCTCTGGCCCTAGGTGCTTCCAGTCTGATCCAGAACTGTGGATTTCCACCCTATGTAGCTGTGGTCCTTTAAGAAAGGGGTGCCCTGAGCCCAGGTGAGGAGCCCTCATAAGACCTCAGACAACCAGACCATTTGGGAACTGAATTTTAAAGGATGATGAGGAGTTGACTGGGGAAAAGGTGGGAAAGGGAGAGAAAACTCTTCTCGATCAGTGGCAAAAGTGGGATTATAGAGTGGAGGCAAGTGGTGGCATTTTGTGGACATGGAGCCCCTCATTTGGCACTTAGACCTTTTGGGAAGATGAAGTGGAGAGAGGGAAGGGGCAGAGATGAGGTAAAGCATGAGATTATAGAGGGATGACTTTGTCACTTTAAGGGGATGGTCCTTTATTCTACAGGCAAGGGTGGAGAGGTGTGATGAGATCTAAACTTGAGAATTGTTACTTTGGAGACTGAGTCCAACTGGGTAGGACTGGGTCAGACTAAGGCAGAGGAGAACAGGAGGCTTTTGGAGCCAGGACAGGGGCAGAGAGCAGCCCTGCACTGGGGGAGGGCGGTGGCTTTGGGTGTTCACACACGGAACAAAGTCTAGTTCACGGTTCACTGATTCACCAAACACTGAGTGCCAACTATGTCAGGTACCGCGATACGGTCTTTCCCCCCAAAGAGCTTTCAAGGTATGGAGAAGGTAGATACATAGACAAATAAATCAAGATCCAATGGTGTAAATCGCAGTGAGCTATCACCTCACACCTGTTAGAATGGCTATCATCCAGAAGACAAGAGATAACAGGTGTTGTCGAGGATGTGGAGAAAAGGGAACCCTCATGCCCTTTTGGTGAGAGGGTAAATTGGTGCAGCCACTGTAGAAAATAGTATGGCAGTTCCTCAAAAAGTTAAAAACAAGATTACTGTGTGATCCAGCAATCCCATTTCTGGATATTTAGCCAAATACAAAAGAACTCACTAACTTGAAAAGATATACACAATAGATACGATATGGAAACAACCTAAGTGTCCATTGTGATTCTGTGTGTATGTGTGTGTGTGTGTGTGTGTGTGTATGTATATGTGTGTGTGTGTGTGTGTGTGTGTGTATATATATATATATATATATATATATACATATATATATATACATATATATATATATGATGGAATATTATTTAGCCATAGAAAATAATGAAATCTTGCCATGTGCAACAACATGGATGGACCTCAAGTTGCATTATGCTATGTAAACTAAGTCAGAGAAAGAGTAATATTGTATGATCTCACTTATATATGCAGCAACAAAACCAGCAACAAAAAAACCCAGCTCACAGATACAGAGAGCAGATTAGTGGTTGCCAGAGGTCAGGTGGGTCGGGTGAAATGGATAAAGGGGGTCAAAAGGTTCCAGTTACAAAAAGGTTCCAGTTACAAAATAAATAAGTCATGGGATGTAATGGCATGGCAACTGTAGTTAATAATATTGTGTTGCATAGTTGAAAATGGCTAAGCAAGTAAATCTTAATGTTCTCATCCCAAGAAAAAAAATGATTTTGTAACTATGTGTGGTGATGGATGTTAACTAGACTGATGATGGTGATCATTTTGTAATCCATACAAATATCAAATCATTATGTTATATACCTAAAACAATAAGATGTTATATGACAATTATACATCAATTTAAAAAAAGAACCAATGGGTATGAGCCAAGCTAGGGGTACACTCAGTTAGCTGTGGGAACACTGGGGAACTGGCTAGTTCAGTGGGGGAAGAAGGGCATCAGGGAAGCTTCCTGAAATAGCTGACAGGAACCCAGTATTTAATAAATGGCAGATCAACTAAGCAGACAGAAGAAGGGCAGATAGAAGAGAAGAGTAAGTACGAAGTTACAGAAACATCAGAATACCTGGTGTGTTCTGAAGGGCCAAAGCACAGTTAGGGCAGGTAATGGGGTTAGGGAAATTCTGGGTGGGGTGGGCAGAACAGGAAGGTGGGAGATATAAATTAGGAAGCACATGTGTGAATGGCATGCCTGTGTATCTACGGTACAGAGCATTTCCCAAGTGATTTCCCTGCAAGCTGTTGCTACGAAAGTACCTGAATATTCCCATTCATGGAGATAGTTTTAATAGCCGTGCAGCACAGGAAACAACACTACTTGATAGTCATTGAGTCATAAAACCCTTTCATGTATTTTATATAAAGGGAAACCTAAACTGCTGACTGACCAAAAATTAACCATTAAATTTTGATTAATAAAAAACCAAAGCCATTATCTTTTAAAATACAGAATGTTCTCTGTTATGAAAAATTACAAAGATGAATGATAAGCGATACATTCTGTGTATCCACCTTGGTATCCGTGACCGGGTCCCTGTGTGAAGACTGAGCTATGATTTTAGAAATTATAATTTTATAAATTAATTATAGGGGTTGCATTTGTTTATAAGATTTCAGGTCCCCTACATTCTGCCTAGAGAAGATGGAAGTCTTTGTTTACTTTGGATTTATTTTACTCCTGAATATGTATATTGTATACGTATTCAGGAGTATTGAATACTTATTGAATACGTATATTGTATGGATAGATAGTGATATCTACTGTTGAAACTCAAGAAACTTTTTATTAAGTCCAAACCAGTTAAACTTATCATGTATAAGGAACAAAGCATATGCTTCTTCTTCTTTTCATCACCATAGACCCATTGGGTATGAAAATGTGCTTGTAACAAATGTTACACATTATATCTTGGCTTGATCCTCCCACTGGCAAGTGGAAGGCCTGTTTCAACTGATACTGAATTTTATTATTATGCATAATGGCATGCTTGCTTCATAAAATGGATTCGTTGAACAGCTGTTGCACAGGAAAGCTAGTCAGAAGAAATGCTATGCTTCCCACAAAACAATATGACAGTGAAGTCATGCATGCAATTCCTTTTCCCCAAGGACAGCAAATCAGCATAAAACAACCCATTTCCTGTTGGTCTGTCACTGACCCTTTAGAACTTCTACCTTCTTGGATTCACAATAAGGGTCAGATGGACCATTTAAACTCTAAGATGAAGAAAATGGTGTTTTTGGTCAGGTCACCCCCATCTTTAAGTGGGTGTCCTTCTGCAGAGGTGGGCTAACACCTGTGAGAGTTCCTTCCTTCCCTGTAAAGAGTCGAGAGAGATTTGCGGCCAACGTGGGCACCTCTACCCATCCTAAGAGCAGCCGGCCCATCCGTGCCAGACTGGCGGCAGCCTCCGTGCTCAGAAGAGAACTTTGCCATTAGGAAAAATGAATGGTCCAAATTATTAGAGGAAATACGATTCTGTAGGAAGAGGAAGATAAGTACATGAATGAGAAAGCAAAAAACATGACCAGAATGCTCAGAGGTAAATAAAACCCTTCTGTGCTCACAAAATATATTGGTTATAGGTTGTTCTAAAAACATTAAGCTAACAGTAAGAACCGCTACCTGTAGGAGCCGTAAGCCAAGAAAATATAAAAAGTTGTTGTATAGATCGTTCAGGAAGTTTCCATTAATAAAACGGAACATAGGTTAAAAAACATAAAGCTTAATCTCACCAAGAGCAAAAGCAAAGCTGGGTCAGAATTTTCCGCGTGGAGGGAGAAGAGAGCAGAAAGTCACTGGAGAAATCAATCCACCCAATCAGCAAGGAGAAAAATCGGTTCAAAAATTTCTTGCCAATAATGGTAACTACTGAGCAATGAGTGGCCCTGCGTTTATAGGCAGAAACTAGGGAACCAGGAAGGGAGGAGGGAATGTATGGAAAGGGCAGGAAGTCAGGGAACTCAGGGACTCCCTCCCGTGTCAGCAGCGGACGGGGTCTGTGTGGGCCTCCATACCCTGCCCAAGCTCCATTTGCTAGTCTGTGAAACAAGATCCACGAGATCCGTGGTTCTCGAAAATGGTCCCTGAAGGGCAGCTAAGCTGCAGCAGTTTTGGGGACGTGTGTTATGGAGTTTGCCTTCCCTGACGAATACCCCTGATAAACACTAAGGCTCACCCATCCATCATCCCTCTAGCTGTCCCCAGGCCTGGAGAATTCATGATTTCCTCCCTCCTCTGATAGCTCTGCTGGGTTTGGATTTCAAGCCTGCTCCAAGAATGTTCAGAATCTCTGGAGTAGACTGGAGGAAGGCTTTTCTAGGACAGCGGTTCCCAGAGTGGAGTCCTGGGACTAGCACCATCAGCATCACCAGAGAACTGTGCAAAATGCAAACTCTTGGCTTCATCCCTGACTTGCTGAATCAGAACTTCTAAAGGGGGGCGTGGCAATCATCTGGGTTTTAACAGCTCCCCAGAGGATGCCACCTAAGGCATGCTAAGGTCTGGAAACCCTAAACAAGATGATCTCCAAGACTGCGTCAAAGAGTAAAATCTATGGTGATGCTAAAATGATGGAATAAAATTTGGAACAATACTATACTTTTTCCAGTTCTCTTCCTGTAAGAGGTACCAAATAAATATGTTAAACAAAATGTTTTCTAGATCTGCCCTAGCATGTGGGGACATAGTGCTGGAAATAAGTGTTTAGGTCAGGGCTTAAAGCAAGTTCCCAAAATGACGACGCTGTTCATTGACTTCTGGGCTGGTGGCCAGCAGCCTCCCAGAGGCAGTGGGAGGGCATGATCATGTAGTACACGGTTGGTGGGGGAAGGCTACTGCCTTCTCCAACATGATCAGAGCAATCCCAATGTTCTATCATAAGGGATCAGCAGTAGAATTCTAAATCTATGATAGAGTTTTAATAAAAAACTAATTACCTGGGGGGCAGGGCACCTGGGTGGCTCAGTCAGTTAAGCATCTGCCTTCAGCTCAGGTCATGATGGGTGGGGTGGGCAGAACAGGAAGGTGGGAGATATAAATTAGGAAGCACATGTGTGAATGGCATGCCTGTGTATCTACGGTACAGAGCATTTCCCAAGTGATTTCCCTGCAAGCTGTTGCTACGAAAGTACCTGAATATTCCCATTCATGGAGATAGTTTTAATAGCCGTGCAGCACAGGAAACAACACTACTTGATAGTCATTGAGTCATTGATCAAGCCCCGCATCAGGCTCCTGCCCAGCAGAGAGCCTGCTTCTGCCTCTATCTCTCCCCACCAACCTGCTTGGACTCGCTCTCTATCAAATAAATATAAATCTGAAAAGAAACCCCTAATTACCTGGTATTAATAGATAAATTACTGCAAGTCAGCCAATCAAAGGCTTTCAAGGACAAGAACAAAGAAAGACTAAGAACTGGCTTATTCCAGATCTGCCTGAATACAGAAGAAAACCACTGCTAAAGGGAGGAAGGAGGGCAGGTAATCGCTAGGAAACCTAGGCAGATATACCTGCTGGGAATTAGCCTCAGAGTCACTTCAGTATGAAACTCCCATTCTTTAGGTTTGGGGGGGATATATTCCTGGGCTTGGATGGTAGAAAGTTTTCCTCATGCTTTGTTTGAGTTTTCAGGTTAGGCTGTATGCTGTTTACTTCTTGTTTGGTATGTGACTTTAAAAAAAATAAGAGCACATTTTTTTGTTCTTGACATCCTTGTGTTTCTATATCATATGTAGTACATGAAGGAAAAATGAAGCAAAATGGTCAAGAGTAAAAAACAAAGAAGGGAAAACATCAAAATTTAGAGATGATTATGTAATCATTTTATAGAAAATATCACTTAAAATAAAATACAGAAATAGAAGGTGAAAAAAATCACATTAAATAAGCAGATTTATTTCGACAAAATTTTGGTTTCAAGAACTTGGAGTAAGTGAGTAAGTACTTGGAGTAAGTAAGATAGTTTTTTGTTTTGTTTTGTCTTTTTAAGAAAAGAGCCATGAAGTGATAAGGGGAAATGTAATTTCAAAGGATTTATCGAAATAATGTGGAAGTCCATGATGTCTTTTTTTTTTTAAGTTTTTTTATATGTTTGGGAGAGAGAGTGTGTGCCAGAGAAAGCACAAGCATTGGAGAGTGTAGAGAGAGAAGGAGAAGCAGATTCACCACTAAGCAGGGTGGGTCCCAGGACTCTGGGATCATGACTTGAGCTGATGGCAGACACTTAACTGACTGAGCCACCCAGGTGCCCCCATGATGTCTTTCTTTAGAGCAATATACCTTTATCTTGTAGCTTTATGTGCTAGAAGCAATGATATTTTGGTAGAACCCTCAAGAATTACAGGAATTCTCAAAGTCCTGGGATTTTCTCTGGAATAAAAGGTCTAGGAGTCAAATAGTTTCGGGAAACACTGCAGGAAGCATCTACCTCTTGGTGATGGACAGTGTATCTTGGTATGTTAAAGGTTCTGGAAATTATCCACAGGCAAAGAAACCTGTTCAGCTTATTGAACTCTCTGTTTCCCAATATTTGATCATAGTGTCCCCTTTGCCACTAACATCCCTAGAACTTGTGTTCTGTGACGTGCCATCTGAGAATAGTTGGGTGATGTTATTACATAGTTATCCACAGATTTATCAAATGGGCTAATGGAATAAACTTGAAATCCACCTTGGCTAGTCTTATCAACGATATCTAAAGGAAAGACTTTATATTCCAAACCCAGATGCTCCACAAACCATCCAGGTCTGAACAAAATTCCGTCTGGTACTTTTGTAAATGTTCATGCAGATTGGTTAAGATAAAATTCATGGATTGGAAAAGAATCCTAGGGACGGTGCACGCTTTGAGAATTCACAAACAAGGACGCCTAGGTGGCTCAGTTGTCGAGCGTCCGCCTTTGGCTTGGGTCATGATCCCGGGGTCCTGCGATGAAGTCCCATATCGGGCTCCCTGCTCAGCAGGTAGCCTGCTTCTCCCTCTCCCACTCCCCCTGCTTGTGTTTCATCTCTTGCTGTCTCTCTCTCTGTCAAATAAATAAAATCTTAAAAAAAGAGAGAGAGAGAATTCACAAACACATCTGCGTTATCATTAAACGAGCAGGATGATAATACTTTTGAATTACTGTTAGGGGAATATCACTGTTAAGTGAGCACAATGGTGTCCTCACTATTATCACCTGCTGTAGCACCTTTTCTATCCCAGAAAGGAGAAGTCGGGATGGCATGGAGTGCAGGCAAAAGCAAGCCCTTGTGTTAGAGAAGAAACCCATGCAAAGAGAGGGCTGGAAGATGATTCTTTGTACTCGTACATAGTGCTGTGTGTGTCCATGCGCGTCTACTTTGAAGGCTATACATTTTGAACTGTGGCTCACTTGCCTAATTCTAGCTTGAAAATAAATACTTTAAAATATTTTATTTTAAACTATTTATTTATTTATTATTTATTCCCCAAACATGTTTATTTTATTTTTTCAGTGTTACAAGATTAATTGTTCATGCACCACACCCAGTGCTCCATGCAATACGTGCCCTCCTCAATACCCACCACCAGGCTCGCCCAACCCACCCTTATTTTTTAAAGTTTTTTTTTATTTATTTGTCAGAGGGAGAGGGAGAGACAACACAAGCAGGGGCAGTGGAAGGCAGAGGGAGAAGGAGACTCCCTGCTGAGCAAGGAGACCCATCATGTGGGACTCGATTCCAGGACCCTGGGATCATGAGCTGAGCTGGAGATGCTTAACCAACTGAAGCACCCAGGTGTCTTTCTGTTTTTCTTTTTTTCTATTGTGTGTGCCCTGGTAGAGAATTGCTAAACAGAGGGGGGAAGTGGCCAGTAAAGCTTTTTTTTATTTATTAAAGATTCTATTTATTTATTTGACAGAGAGAGATCACAAGTAGGCAGAGAGACAGGCAGAGAGAGAGGGGGAAGCAGGCTCCCTGCTGAGCAGAGAGCCCGATGCGGGGCTCGATCCCAGGACCCTGAGATCATGACCTGGCCGAAGGCAGAGGCTTTAACCCACTGAGCCACCCAGGCGCCCCACCAGCAAAGCTTTTGTTTTGTTTTTAAAATATCCATGGTAACAAAACCAAAAAAAACATATTTTCATATATCCAGGACATATATAGTTAAGAAAAAGATTGGCAATAAGAAGCAAATTCACCGATTCACATTTGGTCTTCTATTTTCCTTATTTTGTCATCACATCATTTTTTTTGAAACATTAGGAATATTGACAACTAAATGTATTTCCATCTCTAGATGGGTTGTTGCTTTATCTCACAGTTACAATAAAGGAAAGCTACTCAAAGGTGTTGGTTTGGCTATATCCTAATTCCTGAAAAAAAAAAAAGTGTCCTTAACACAAAATATAATCATGGCAAATTACAATTAAATCTCACAATGAAAAAACCTGGCTCTAAAATACCCCATTTTATATTTTATTATTATTTTAGAGAGGGGGGAGGGGCAGAGAGAAAGAGGGAGAGAGAGAATCTCAAGCAGACTCTACGCTGAGCCCAGAGCCAAACTCGAGGCTCGATCCCACAACCTTAAGACCGAGCCAGAATCAAGAGTCGGTGGCTCAACTGTCTGAGCCACCCAGGTTCTCCACCCATTTTGTTTGAGAGTTTGTCATGGCCAACGTTGTTTTGAAGCATGTCAGAATAAAACCAAAACATGTAGAATTATTGCTCTGGGAAATAAACTTATTCAAAACATAAGAGAATCATGTGTTACTGTCTTTTCCCTGTTTAGAAAAGTAATAGGACACAGTGACTTCTGTATTTTTGAAAACGAGTAACACTAGTTTTCCTTCCCATAGCCATTGTTACTCCTGCCAGGATCACCATGGACACAGTTTTCTGTGACAAACATCTTCAAGGGGAGGGGTGCTGGGGGTGTCAGTAAACTGATGGCTATAGATGTCTACAAATTGCTCAAAGTAAAACAGTTAAACTATGGTAAGTAAACCCAGAAAATGTCCTGAAAATTGCATTCCATTTCAGAAAATTTTTGAAACAATCCTATAATTTTTAAACATTTTTTAATGCATTTCCCTCTCATGAACTTTGTCACCTAGTATTCAAATAGGAATCATGGGATACATTATAAAATAGGTTATTTCAAGTAAAAATGATTTTGAATATAAAAGGGGGTTAATGTACCAGCCATTAATTTAACAGAACAGATAGAATATGGACTTGGCAGAAAAATCAGGTCTTTGCCCTCTCTTTCTGGTTTTTGTTTTTCTTGGAAGATGAAGATCAGGGACTTCAATTCACCATGAAGAGAGTTTTCCACAGCTAACTTTTCTTGGTTTAAAAATCATTTGAAAATCAAACAAGGCTACTAACAGGACATTCAAACCACAGAAGCAAGGAGGTAATTCTTTTTGGTTGGGGTGATCTGTGGTGTTGCCCCCTCTGGTCCTGCCTGGGGTGGTTCAGTTTTCCACACAAGCACTGCACAAAGCAGGGGAAACCTACCCCCCTCCCTAGAAAGCAGTTGTGGGGTCAGTTCTTGCTTTCACCCAAATGCCTCTTCATTCCCTTCCATACAAAGGCTGGAAAACACATGTATTCTGCTCCTTCCTGGTGGGGTCATAAACTTAGATATCATGATTTCCTAGAAATAACTGCTTTGAGAGGGGTCCCTTTATCTTTTGTTCTGAGTAAATGAACCAAAGTGGTCTTTAGATGGGCAGGATGGCTGCTCTTGAGGCAGAAGGCCTCACTTTCCTCCTGTGAACTAGGAGCAGCGTCAGGAATCAGATGGCATGTCACACAGGCACATTTGGGGCAGTGGCTGAATTCTGTGTCCATTCCATGACTTCTACGGGTAGCTCAGTGCCTGACATTCAAAGGATCCTATCAATGTTTGATTAAAGCGTGCTTTTCTACTATCAAGACAGCAGGTTAAGAACAACTATATCAGACAAAGACAACTGCTTTTGTCAGAAATTATTTTGTATCCCAAAGGACAAAGCTAAGTAACTGGACCTGATCATCAGTTCCGTTGTTTGGAGGCGGGGAACCTTCAACATTGTGGAGGTTCCTCTGGATACAAAATATGCCCCCAACCTGGCAGCCTTGGGGCGGCATTCCAAAGCAATCTCCTATTCTTTAAAGGGGAATAACAAGTACTTGTTGGAGCTATAATGGAATTGTAGGCAGTGCCTACTATCAGCTACATAAACTATGAAATGCATGCCAGGTTTCTCTGGGTTCTGCCATTGTGGCATATGTCCAAAGGAGGGAAGATGGACAATAATATCAGGATTGTGAGTGCCTTCTCATGGAGACAGCCCAACATGAAGAGAAGAGCAGTGCTGTCTACTGGGTGACCCCAGCTTCCGGGGAGATGAGTTGGGTCCAATGGTTTCCCATTCCCCCAGCAGCAGGTGCTCCTTGTGGACTCAAAAGGGCCTTTTGGTACAACTGGAACCAGGCAGCTTGTGCTCTCAGCTGATCCACAGCTCCTCTGAACAGTCAGTGCTCAAACTTAGACAGTCTCTACTCCACTTTCAAGACTGATTTCATGAGCCTAATAAAAAGGGAGAAGCAGGGGGATCCCAGCAACAACTATTCCAATCATCTTCTAACTGCCCTGCAGGCCACACCTTCAAAGATTTTTTCATGTTGAAGATAAACTAGAAGTCAACCATCTATCTGAGGGTTATGAGATAAGTGTTCTATGTATCCTTCCAGTAATTCAATTTATGTCTATTCTCTTTTGTATTTTTTTCAGAAAGTTAAAGAAGGGATTGTAAATAAGGTGAGACTCATCGACAGTCATTATGGAGATAATGACTTTTCCCTTATTGTCCAGGCTCTGTGCTGTTGCCATAGAACCCATCTTAAAAACATTTGTTGATATCGCCCTCCCATTTAAAATCCTTGCTAGTTTTCCCTTGGACTTCAAACAATATCTCAGCTCTTTGGGATGACACAAAAGGACATTCACAGGCTAGCCCAAATTGATAATTCTGTCTTCATCTCCACTTTGCATCCAGTATCAGAGGGCTAGACTAAAATGGTTGGGCTCTGGAGTCCTATTGTCTAGGTTCTAAAGAAGGCTCCAGCACCCTATTGCCTTGACTGAGTTACATGGATTGGACAGGAAGCTAACTCTGAGGCTGCTGGTCAAGGATGAGGACTGACTGCCTTTGGGATTGACCCTTTAGGGACGGCTGGGTGGAAGCAGGAGTGAGGAGAAATCCAGCTGGGACACAGACCTGATGTCTCTGCCAACCCCATGAGGAAGGTTTGGAGCCAGCAGGGTCCATAAGAAAGGCGAAAATTGGGCCTTTGAAGTCCCACACAGATAGGTCCCTGGTTGTGGGCCATGCTGGAAACGCCATGGCCTTGGGCAAGGCTTTGGATGAGGCAGTTTCTCTGCAACTGAGGCCATGCTGGAGGGGCTGCTGGGGGCTGAAGGCTGTGGGACAAGAGCACTCCCAGGCATCAGGGTGACAGGTCCTCAACACCCCTTCCATTGACGGGGAGGTCTGGGGGGCATCACAGGGTCCATCACACCTCTCCTCTGTAAGCACCAGTCTCCTCCAGTGTCAATGGGAAGTAAGGAAAGCATCACCTTGTGGTATCTGTACGAAGCTCAACACCCAGGTACACAGCCAATGCTCAAAAAAGGGTTTGCTGTTGTCTAATGATGACCCAGCCACTCTGAATAGCTTGCTACTCCTGGACCCTAGCATATTCTCACATCTTCAAGCCTCTGGTTGGAATACTTCTCTATCACTGGCAAGCTTCTTCCCAACCCGGATCCAACACGATCTCCCTTCCAAGGTGTAAACCCAGCAGAATGAATTGCTGCCTACCCTGTTATTCCCATTGCACTTTGTATATGACTCTATTATAATATTTATCTTATTATAATTAATTCTAATTATAATTAATTATAGCTGGATCTGATCCCCTCCCCTTCCCCCAGGACCATGAGCAACGCAAGGGTAGAGACACTTTTTTCTCCTCTTAACTCCTCCCTGTACTCCTGGCACTAAACACACAGTCTCGTCAGTGTTTGCTGAATGAATACACGAAAGGGAGAGGGTCATTTGTGACACGCTCAGCTCTTCCTCCTGCAAGGACTTAAGATTTACAGAAACTATTGTTTCTTTTTACATCTTTGCCCTGAAGAGGTCCTGGGTTAAGTTTAATGAGCAACTGTTGAAATGATATCAGCCTTGGCATTGAGTATCTTATGTTCCTTTTATACTGCATGGATTTGGGTGTTTTATTGACTCTGCTTATGAGTGTTGTATGTTTTCGATCATATACCAGCTCAGATCACTTTTGGAAGCAGGTAGTTATAAATTACATATATGTAAATAGCAACATCTGCTTAATTCTGGCCTTCAAAACACTTGGCTAGTACTATCTGATGAAATTCATCCCTCCACTTACAAAGGTTTATTATAGAATGCAAAGTTTCTAAATGTGTTCTGAATCACTTCATCCAAATGTATATTTGATATTTGATATTTCCATTTGATATTTGATATTTACAGGGGCATAGCTAAGATATGATGGGAATCTTGCCTAAATATGGTCCACACAGCGGAAACTTAAATGCTGAAACAAAGAGGGAAGTAAAGGGAATTATCCATTCAGCATATATTTACTGAGTGCCTGGCATTGTTCTAGGTACTGAGGTTGCAATAAGGAGCAAGATCGAAGTGGGGGAACAAGGTGCCTGCAGTCTAGTTGAGGGAGACAGGCATAAATGGGTAAGCAACAGACAAGATCATTGTACAGAGTGGAAAGTGCAAAGGAGAAACCAAAACAGGAAAACGTGATAGAGGGACTGGTTGGGGGAAGAGGGAACACATGCTTTTGATAGGGAAGTCAGGAAAGATCTTTGTGAGAAGATGGGATTAGAGGTGAGCATTTAGAAGGAGAGAAGTTAGCCGTGTATGCATATGAGGGATAGCAAGTGCAAAGTCCCAGAGGCAGAAATAAGCAAGGCTATTTACAAGCCCCACGCTTGAAAACATGCATAATTGTTTGGATATTAGTTATTTCAATTTATAGCCAGCACACATGGCAATATTTTTAATTTTAATTTAAATTTTTAAATTTTTTCAGAGAGAGAGAATCTTAAGCAGGCTCTACACTCAGGGCAGAACCAAATGCGGGGCTCGATCTCATGACCATGAGGCCATGACCTGAGCCGAAATCAAGAGTCCAACGCTTAACCAACTGAGCCACCCAGGCACCCAGGCAAAATTTTTTACCTTAGTAAAGAATCACAAAAAACCCTTGCAGATTCCAAATGACTTTTCTATAGACTTCAGACTAAGCCATCAGTGTGAGCCTGCTTTGGGTTGCAGCATGCTTTGTTAAAACTTTTTTTTTTTTTTTTTAAGATTTCATTTATTTGTTTGAAAGAGGGGAGAGAGATCACAAGTAGGCAGAGAGTCAGGTAGAGAGAGAGGGGGAAGCAGGCTCCCCGCCGAGCAGAGAGCCGGATGTGGGGCTCTATCCCAGGATCCTGAGACCGTGACCTGAGCAGAAGGCAGAGGCTTTAAACCACTGAGCTACCCAGGTGCCCCAGCTTTGTTAAAACTTTTAAAAACTTGGTAAGTTTTTCACTGTATTGATCTATCACTGCTATTGTAAGAAAGGAAACATCCTAGCTGTGGTGGCTGGCCCAAGCCCCAGGGCATTTGATCTGAACCAACTGCAAGTATTTCTAGGGATGGAGTCTCTATTATTTAATGAGGCACAACCACTAAACCCCCCCTGTCCAGATGTTAGTGGAACAAATGAGAACTGCTGGGGCTACTTTGGATTTATCCCTTATTCCCTGACCTCTAATCCCGACAGTGCTTTCGATTATTGAACCAGCCTTTGGATGAGAAATCTTTGAGTTCCTTATGGTTGAATGGTTTGTTATTTACCACATATGTCAAGACCCTATTTGGGGGAGCCCATTGATCATATTCAAATTAAGTATTTAAGGAGAAGGTGATAGAATGAAACTGTGCGGCTCTTACAGAAACGAGTGAGAGAAACCCTGAAGATGCATTTGCGTGGGATCTCATACAACAGGGATGCTGGGAGGTGTGCAACTGACAAATGAAGAAATTGAAACTCAGAGAGATGGCGCAGGGGCTTACAGGTGCAGAAAGCCCCAACTACTTAAAACTTGTGCAACTTTCCCAGCACAGTTGGGAATCCCTGTAGCTTCGGCAGGTAGAAATGCAATTGGTCTTAAGGAGCTTGGGTTCCAGCACTGTAATCACTGGTGAGTTTTGTGACTGCAGACACCTTGTAAACCTTCTCAGTTTAGGCCGAAGGATAAATACCTCTGAATGACTTCTACGGACTCAGTGCTGTCTTCAATACTGTGCTGATGGAAACAAAAGACGTCCAAGAAATAGATCTTGATGCTAAGAAGTTTGCAGTGGATTGACCTAATTAGAGGTCTTTGCTCTCATCAAAGGAAAAGTAACATCCTCATTGTAAGAATAAGCTATAATGTTGCAGGAGCTGTGATATAGGAAGATTCTGTTGGCCTGAGATTCTCATTTCAAGGATAGAAGAAAATCTCAGCCATCTGGGGTTCCTAGAGCCATGAATTACTGCAGATCACCAGGAGTTTAGACCGAGAGTTTTTAAAAACTGTTTTAATCTTGTACATGGAAATATTAAAAAATGCATTGCCAATGTCTCTACCTTCTTTTTACCCTTTATCACTTTTATTATACTCCAGGCACCTGTTTGTCATAGAAAATTGTGAAATAGAGACAAGCAAATAAGACATAAATTAAAATTATCCCAATCTCAGAGATAACAATGTCAACATTTGGAAGCCTGTCCTGTACATCTCTCTGGTGATGCACATTTTAACAATAATAAGAGCATAATATGGGTACTTCTGCAGGGGGAGGTAATCTTTTCTTCACTTTTTTTTTTTGCTGCATTTTATGTGATTCATATTTTGTCATACCAATAAATTTTTTGTGACTTGCTAAGCTTAATGGAGTTTCTTTTTTCTGATGACCCCAGGACATCATTCTGAAAATCAATTAGTGTCGTGTGCCCTGCCTGGTTGTCTGCCCCAGGTCTCATCCTCTCTGGGAACTTAAGGATTTCAGTTTGGGGAACCCCACCTTTGAAGGATAACTGTATACTTCAAGCTACTCCGATTTCCTGCCTGACTCCAAGCTCTGCTAACAGGGTTATGATCACATTTTCTCTGGCTTCAGTTCTTCCCCTGAGACTGCCAGGTGATGTTCCTCCAATCTGGCCACTGCTCTGGTCTTCCTCGCCTCCCAAGGAAGCACAACTCAGTCCTAAAATTTTGTCTCTTAGTCCTGTAGGGCCTGTGTGTCTGTCTGTCTGGGGAGTTCCTGGGTGCAGCACTGGGTCCTCTGCTTGTAGCTGGGGTCTGTTCCAGTTACCTGCCTTCCCTGCGTCTCCTCTCCAGACTTGGTTCCTTCTGCGGGCCCAGACCAGGGACTCCGAGCTGGCATTGCCATCTTGGCTAATGTGCATTTACTCTCTTTGCTCCCATCCTACACAGGCCCAAAGGGCTATTCTTTCTGAGTTATATGTGTCTGGATCTTCCTGTCCCAATAATGCTGTTTTTCTCAGCTATCACCCGGCCTGTTTCTAAAAGCAAGTCTACCCTTTCTTCTCCTTTTTTTTTTTTTAAAGATTTTATTCATTTACTTGAGAGAGAGAGAGAACGAGCAGGGGGGAGGAAGAGAGGGAGAGGGAGAAGGGAGAAGCAGACTCTCTGCTGAGCAGGGAGCCTGATGCCGGGCTCGATCCCAGGACCCTGAGATCATGACCTGAGTCAAAGGCAGAGGCATAACTGACCGAGCCACTCAGGCGCCCCAGATCTACCCCTTCTTATATGTTGTTTTATAATCTGCTGTGGGTTTGACAACCAGAAAGGCCATCTGGCTGGATCTGGGTGAGAGCTTAAGTGTCTTCTCTCTTCTCTAAATGACGTGTATGGCTATTCTGACAAAGAGCTCACAATTTTTATATTGTTATTATTTTCTGCTTGTCTCTTGGTTCTTAACTATTTCAAAGAGTCAAGTTGATGGATAGAGGAATTTCCAATAAGAGAGGTGTTACCCTGAAAAATTTGTTCTTCTTACAGTCCATCTGGAATGGCATAGTTATTGGCTTGAGAGATTTCTAAAGATTCTAAGAGTTTGTACAACTTTACAAAAGACAAAGGTTGGGTTAAGAAGTGGAAATCAAGAATCTAATCAACTGATTATGAGACTCTATTTCATAATTAGGTCACTTTTCTGTTTAAATTGGAACAGGGGCATGGTCCCCCCTATCATGTAAATATCCTGAGGAGGGAAACATTGAATACATACAGATCAGTCTGTTACAACCCATAACAAAAGACCTTCCTGGGCTTCTCTTGGGAGAGCTTTGGATGAGCTGGTGAGAGGTGGCCTAAGGTGAAATTTCCTGTGTCTGGGGAGGTGGAAAAGCCTGCCAAGGATGTAAAAATGGGAAGACACAGGAGGCGGGGGTGCTGATCGTGTCTGGGCTCTATGACACACACGCCATGGGCTCCCCCATGGGTGAGTCTCTACCTCGTCTGGGGGATGGGTAAGAGCACCAAGCAGCCTACCCTCCCCACCCAATGTTGTGTGCTGTTTCTACCAGAGACCCCTGACAAAACCAGTAGTCTGGATAGGGGCAGAATTTCTGGTAGACATGGCACCCAGAAACAAGATCTTGGAGTCCATTACGAAATCTCTTTCCAAAGACATTTACTAAATATCCCAGCAAAGGGATCCCAAGAAAGGAGAACTTCCAGGAGCAAAAGGGCAGAAGGCTGCACCTTGGCAACTTTTCATGGCTTTGCCTCTGTACAGAGAGTGATCACGGAAGCAGGTAAATGCTCAGACGATGATAAAATAGAGTGACGTGAAAAAAGAACTCAATGTATAATGAAGCAATTTTTTTGCATTGAGCGCTGTCACACTGACAATGTTATTATTTTATGATAGTCTAAACGTCTCCTGCAATTTGCAATACAACTGGTGCTGAATTGAGAACAAAGGTGTGAAATGGTCTTCTCTCCATTAGGTGTGCAGAGTGGCAAACGTATATGGTCAGTTCTAGAGATGCAAAAAAGATGCGTGCAAAATATGGCTTTTTACATGTAATAATATTTACCACATCACACCGTATGTGTCAGATGCTTAACATCTCATTGAATCCCTCGATACCTGGAAAAATAGATTCTATTATCCTTGAAGCTCAATAACTTGTCCAAAGGTCATTGGAGCAGCTGCAATTAGAATCTGGGTCTCACTCACTCCGGGGATTAGGCTGCCTTCTTCGAGTGTCACAAATAAAAGAGAATTTTGTAGGCCAGGTTGATACAGCCCAAATTAAATGGAGCTGTGAACATATTCAGTGGGAACATCTGTACTCCTCATGTGAATAATATGACAATTTTTTTCCTGTTATCTATGTTTCTTCAATTGGGTTTGGATGAATAGATCATTTCTAAATAAAACAGGAGAGCATAAAAAAGTAAAATGAATGGGCTCAATCCCAGTTGAAGCAAGAAGAGTAAAATACATTTCCCTGCTTGAAAGAAAACGATTCATCTATTTGAGGTTCTGTAAATGCCCTCTTTCAGAAAGTCATACAGCTCTGTCTGGAAGGGCATTTTACCTCAAAATGACAAGGGCTTTCATTTTGAGAAGGAATATCCTTGCACACATTGACCCAAGTGAACAGTTCCCTCTGAAAACCAGGGGCGCTGGCGTTGGTTGATATGGAGGGGAGGTAGGTTGGTAGAACCAGGACAGAAACTGGCCCTGGATTTCTTTTTGCTTAAAAAAAAAATTTTTTTTTAAATGGAGAACAATAATAACCATGGTGGGAAGCAGCAGAGCATGTGAGCTGTCTGGCTCCACCACGGGATTGTAGATCTTGGGTGGAATTTTTCCTGAAGAGCATTGAGTGGTGCGTCATGCAAAAGAAAGGCAATAAACTATGAACATATGTTCCTTGACTGCTATGTCAGGAGGGTTGGAACTTGAGGAAAGGAGCTGAAATGAGGCTGGCCAGAAGTGGCTGACAAGGGCAGAGGGGGATCGTTTGGGGACAGAAGGGGAAGGTGGGAGCTAAGTGGCCAAGTGGACTTCCAAAATAGAATAGTAGCTATAAAGTCAAGAATACACAAGCAGTGGTTGTTGGAGGACAGACAGGGTAGCAAAGGCTGTGCGCCTCCCCAGGAAAGATTTAGTCCCCATAATTCCATGTCAAAATCTACGATTCTGGCTCCAGCTTGGCCTGACTCCAGATAAATCTCAAAGGTCTGCCGTCTATTTCCACGAAAGGAAGAACAGCACCTAAAACTCTGCTTGTTTAAGATGGAACTCAGTTTCCTCCCCAGAGCCCCATCTCCTCAATTCCTGAGTCATTCTTCCCCATCTCCTTTTTTTCTCTGCTTCTCAGCTCCAATCAGTGACTGAATCTTATCATTTAGACTTTAAGCTCCATCCACTTCTTTTTTTTTTTTTTTAAGCTCCATCCACTTCTTTGCCTCCTTTCTACCCATGGTGGCCTACTTCAAGTCTCCATCTCTTCTCATTGGGAGGATTACAAGATCATTCTCCTTGTTCTGCCTCTAGCATTCTCCATGTTTAACTAATCTTCCCCACAGGGGAAAATCTTGAATAACCATATAATTGGGTCACAAAATGAACATCAGACATTTCTGTGCTCACATTAATTGTCAAGAATGGCTTCATCTTTCAGATGATCAGAAATCATCTAATAAGGATCTCACGTGGGTCCTCCTAGAACGTAAAGAGTTTCTGCCACTTTTTGAATGACACAGTTGCAAAGGGTACACCCCACATTTTCTTGGATAAATGTCACAGTGCTGGAGAACGACAGGGTCATTCACATGAGCTATCAATGGGCTCATTTGTCAGATGGAGAGACTGAGACTCAGTGAGGACAACAGATTTACAGGACCCAGAGTGAGCAACAGAGTTAGTCCTTGCTTGCACTCTGTCATCTGCTTCTCTACGCCACACTATACCACGTGCATGGCACGTCATGCCTCCAAAATGAGATGGTCATTGCTCAAGTTTCAGAAGTCTGTGTTGGTCTGTATGATGGGTTGGGAGGGGCCTCAGGAAAGCATGGAGTCAGGGAGACTGGAAAGAAGGTCCAGAACTATTACACCCCGGATGTCGTCTGGGACAGTGACAGTAGGAATGGAGAAAGGGATGAATTTGAGAAAGAGAACACAATTCTGTACCAATTAAACCCTGTTTTTGTTTGCACAGCTTCCTGGGACAGAGACTATCTCTCGAAACACATTCTCATCATTTTTTAAAAAAAGATTTTATGTATTTATTTGAGAAAGAGAGAGATCACATGCAGGGTGAGTGGCAGAAGCAGAGGGAGAAGTAGACTCCCGCTGAGCAGAGAGCCCAATGCCGGACTCAATCCAGGACCCTGGGATCATGACCTGAGCTGAAAGCAGACGCTTAACCAACTGAGCCACCCAGGTGCCCAGCATATTCTCATCATTATGAGAGGTAGATTGTTGTCAAGAGAAGCAATGAGATGTCAGCAAGCTTAGGTCAGTGGATGGGCTATGTGCACTCTCCTCTACCAGTGGACCAATTAGTTATGCAAAATATCTTGAGGGACACGGGTTCCTTGAGAGATGTATTGTTGGCAGAAATTTAGCCAAAAGATTTGGCTCTAAGCAAGAGAGAGGAGAAGTTTGAAGAGAAGGCAAAGTCCTTTATGCTAAACCATCTCTTCTTACCTTTTGTAGCTTTAATGCAGGTTATTAAAAAATTAACCCAGTTATATGCTAATAAGGTTCTTGTGTCTTTGCTAGCTGTTTTACAAGTCTCCACCTTTCTACCAAGTCACCTCCCAAGTCTACCTCTGGCCCTTTGGAGAAATACTGGGATCACACCCACATTTTTCAGGTCTCGAAGCTGTGGGCCTACATGGCAACACAATTATATTTGAATCAATTATATTTGCCTCCAGCCTGATGTAGCAAGGCAGGGACATGGAGCTGGTTACTGGCATTTGAAGCACAAATTGGAGCCAGTAAAGGAAGTTTTAGACCCCTTCCCACAAAGCTGTCTCAGTGAGTCTTGGAGATGTGGGCCCAGGAAGGGAATCCTTAAATCGGTCTCTTAAGGGTGGCAAACATTTTAATCCAGTAATAAAATTATGTATTTTATTTGTATATATATTTATATACATTAAGTACATATATTTATATATAAGTGTATGTATGTGTATGTATCATTAAGTATACACGTCTATACAATAATGTATTAAATATTAAATATATTAGTATTTGTACATATAAGTATATTAAATTAATATTAAGTGATACTAATATTAAGGTATACTAAAATACTATTAACATAAAATTTGAAAGAATGCTAAAAATAAATGATAAATTTATGTCTACTATAGATTATCATATGTTTTAGATGTCCATTTGTGTTGTGTGTATCTCTGCTAGACTCTGGAGGCCATAGTCATGTGATTGTGGTTATTTTAAACAGTAAATAGTCAAATGTATCATAAACTCAGAGGTGGAGGAGTCCTTAGACATCATTTACTTACTGGGCATATGTGGCCCTTAGGTTTGTTTCTTAAATGCTCTGGGTCTTACTTTTCCTAATCTGTGGAATGAGTGTGGCTGAGAGCGGCATTCAGGCACAGGACCCAGGAAAAACTAAGTCCCCTTCAGTGGAAAGTTCAAGACCTTTTCAAGGCTCATGAGGACAACCCAAGACCAGGCAGCCTCTGTGACCCACAACTCACTGGCCCTAATGCTCCAGCCTTTGCTCCCCCTGCTGTGGGGGCCGCCCTCCACCAGCACTGAGTCCATCTGCCTGTTTTGACTCAGACTTTGAGCCCTCACTGTTAGAGCTCATGCAAGGTTCAAGCAGTACTGCAGTCCAGAAAAAAAGCAAGTGTCAGGTTCAAACCACGTATCTCTTTGTTTGCCTCCTGAGGTGGGCATCCGCTAGCACCTGTCACTGAATAGCTTGATAGTGGAGTCTCATACAATACTATAAGGGAAATTAATCCCCAATTTGCGATATACTTGCAAATCTCTTTGAGTTCCCCATAATACAAGCTGCAATTTATGGACGGCACACAGCAGTCATGCCAAGTTCTTTTTTCCTTTCCAACAGAGGAGCCTGGACAGGTAGCTACTATGATAACCCCATTTTACAGATGAAGAAACAGGTTCAGAGAGTTTAAGGAGTTTGCCCAGGGTTATGCAGCTAGGGAGCGGCAGAGTAGGATCTGAATGAATTCAGACAGTATCTACTGCCCACCCGAAAGAGGTTAGGGATGGAGTTTGAGGCGGAGGGACAGGAGCCACAGAACAACCTTCCTCCCAATAAAGGACTCTGTCAAAGTGTTCCTGGGCCATGAATGTTGATCTGAATGCTTAGACAAAGGACCGCTCAGGGTGTGTCTCCTGGGATTGGTTCTCCTTTAAGGCTAACCACTTCTCCTGGGTGGTGGGGGGTGGGGAAGGGAGGGCTGTGTTCAATTGTACCTTCTGCCTTCCCTTTCAGGGAGTTTTACTATTTCCTCAGTTAAGTGGGAAAATTAAATATGTTTTTAAAAAATCAAGGAAGAAACATCAGCCTTAGCCAGAGAGCTCAATGATTTTGCCATCCTGACAAAGGACAAGGGCAATGGTGAGTGAGAGACCAGGAAGAGGTAACCAGAAAGGAGCACTGCTCAGCTGGCTCAGTGGGGGGTGGGGGTGGCTGGAAGGTCCAGAGGCTGGGGGGACTCCAAGGGCACCAGAGACTCCGGGGACATGGCCCAAATGAAGGTTGAATTTGCTAGCCCTAGCACTCATCACCTGAGTAAGAACTGGAGAGTAAATGAAAATAGCCATCCCCAGGAGAAACATATTTATTCATTTAATGGCCAAAACAGAGTACCATCTCTGTTGTGATAACAAAAGGTTTGAAGTGCATTACTGTCGTTTCTCAATACACTTGTGGTCTGGCTGCGGGGTCATATGGAGCAACAGCCCATGTAATCCCCAGAATGGAAAAAAATTAGGCTCAAAGTACCAAAGGGACGCCCACAACATAATATCAGGTAAAACAAGCATATTCTTTCTCTTCCTCCCCCCCTTCCGAAGCCTCCCCAAATGTTAGAGAAATAGAGAGAAATTCCAGTCATTTCTCATTACTGTGAAGGTCAGCCTGGCTGGGAAAATTGTTTCTGCTTTACAATTCCCCAAACTGTAGAAAGCAGTTAGACTTCTGGACAAAAACTAATGTTGCATTCAAAGGGAAAAGAGGCTGAGACGGCATTGCTGTAGTAATAAGAGAATTTTTTTACTCTTTCCACTTCCCTGTGAACCTAATCAACTGTGACATGAGAAAATATACTGGGCTCACCCAGCCAGAATCTGACTGCCACCTGAAAATGTCCTCAATATTCCACTGTTTGGGACTTTACAATGATCCACCCGACATCAATTTTGTGCATGTACATCAAAATGCCATTAGAAATGCCTACACACTCCTCCATTCACGGGCCTGCCCTGGGCCTCCAATTGAAGGCTCCAGGGAAGACCCCTGTAGTTGACTAATGGTTCCTTCCCATCACCCGTGTGAAAGCATTTGCTTATATGGAAGGTTGTCTTGGGGAAAAACAAGAGATCTCAGGATCACCATGGCTGACCTCTCCCCAGAAATATTCTTGAATATTATGAGGCAGAACTTCACGAATCAGAGGGGATTTAAGGATCGGCTTCAAGCTCGTGATTAGTATTTATTGCCTTGAGTTCTAAGGCTTTCCTTCATTCCCAGAGAGCTGGTCAGCCTCCCACAGCAGACTGGAGTGCAAGGAGAGCAAACCCACACGTGTCTGGGTGCAGGGCCTGTTGCAAATTCCTGGCAGCTATCTGACTCTGTGAGGCATGGGCCCGGCCTAGGTGGACAGGCAAACAGATGGCTCCTCCGCCCATTCCCTTGAGAGGACATGCATGTGCACGCTTTCTGGGCTCATCCACAGGCACATACACATGCATAAATGATCTGCAGCAGGTTTTGACAAGTGCTTGGCATATATAATGAAATTCTTGATGACACTTTTATTATTTCTCAGTTCTGTAAAGTTGAACAAATCCGATGTGACTCTTCATGGTGGCATTATCATCGTTTCCCTTTGCCTAATGTTTACAGGAAATATTACAAGTGTTTGACATATAAATTCAGCATTTGACTGACTTTAATAACCATGTGATCAATAACAAGTGATATATTTATAGTCCAAGTTCAATATTTAAAGGGTCATGGGTGGCAAATCTTCATCAAAGCATTAAGGCTAGATCTTTTTGTTTTTCAGAATCTATTCTCTCTCTCTCTTTTTTAAAAATTCTCTTTAGAATGAGTACAATTAGAAGTTAAGATCTAGAAAAAGCTGGCTGCATTTCAAAGTTGTGGCATTATAGGGGCTCAGACATATAGATACATCTACTTCCCCCGTGGCTTCATTTTTGGATACTAAGGAGAAATTCAATGTGATGAACATAGATAGAAACTGGATAGGAAATCAATGAATGTAAATCTGGAACTTATTCTTTATTCAATAAGGACACAAATTCCCACCCTCTTTGTAAAATTATTGCTTCTCCAGTAAACTCACAGTTAGCGCAAACTACTAGGTAGGCAGGTCTCCATCTACTGTGTGCTGGGTTCTGAATCACCTCTCAGCTCAAATGCCAACTTTCTCCCTCCTCCACCTCTACTTCTCTCCCAGCCCATAGTCCTGCAGATTGTAGGGTCTCCAGAGTAAAAGAAACACTCATAATCTTGCTGAGTGAACTATAACCCAAGACCATGACTTTCGGTGCTTGGAATTCCAGAGGAAGTCCCACGTTTGGCTTGCCATATTTGGTAGGCTTGACCAGCCTCAGAAGGTAACTATTTTTTGAGTAGCTCTCCCAGCCTGTGGAAACCCCCAAGGGCCCTGGCATCATGAGGATTCATCATCCATCTTCTTCATAGCCTTCCTTCATGAGCCGGGCCACCATCAGCATCACATCTAGTACTTGGGCGGTGCTTGCTCTGGATTAGGTAAAGTTTTTCTAAGGACTTCATAGATAACTAACTTCCTTAATGTCCACAGGAAGCCAATGAGGTCAATACTTTTATTTCCATCTTAAAAAGCAGAAAATCAGAAGCACAAAGGGGCTAAGCAATGTGCCTAAGATCCTGAGCTCTTAGGGAGAAGTCAGGCTCCCAGCACAGACTGTCAGTCAGGCGTCAGCCTCTTCTCCCAACCATTATTCACTACACCAACTCTCATTACCTTTCTTTTTAGGGGGGTTGCTGTCATTATTATTATTATTATTAATAAAATATTATTCGATAGCAAGCATTGGCAAACTACTGCTCACAGATTGAATTTGGCCCACAAGCCAAGAATGGTTTTTACAGATGAAGACTTACCATTGCCTTGATGAGGAGGAACATTAATTTTGCACTCCAGTTAATGAAACATTATTCCCCTCTGATGGCTAACTTTATGTGTCAACTTGACTAGGCCACAAGTGTCCCAGATAGTTGGTCAAACTTATTCTGGGTATTTCTGTAAGGGTGTTTTTAGATGATTTACATTTAAATGAGTGGGCTTTGAATCAAGCAGACTTCCTTTCTCAATGTGGATGGGCCTTTTCCAATCAGTTGAGGGCCTGACTAGAACCAAAGGCTGACCTTCCTCTGAGTAAGAGGGAATTCTCTTGCCTGTTGCCCTTTGGACTCCAGCTGGGACATCAGCTCTGCAAATTTTGGATTTGCCAGGTTCCATAATCACATGAACCGATTTCTTGTGATAAGTTATATATATATATAAACATACAACTCTATTGGTTTTTTGGAGAGCTCTAACTAATACACCCTCCCTCAAAAAAACCCAGGATTCTATTTTCGTTAAGAGCCTGTATTAAAAGATTCTACTCAGTTACTATTATTATATTTTGGATTTCACCAATAAGAAATCTGTGGAAATCTGTTTACCCTCGTTATTATGTAAGCACATAAAGAATATCCTCAATTTTTCCTCAACACACAAAGCTAAAGTATTTACTATTTGGCCCTTTACATAAAATGTTTGCCAACTCCTGCACTATAACAATGAGCCTGTGGTTGAAGATGAACTAGCTGGTTAGTTTGACCAATCATCCACCTAGCTTGAGTGCTTAGAGGGATTATCAGTGGAGTCAAATGACAGAGGGTAACCACAGGGGAAAGAGATAACAGACCTATCGCATCTAAGTAGAGGAGCAAGGAAGGGGTGAAAGATGGGGCTTCTAACACTCCAGGTCTGGGTTACTCTTAGACTGCCCTCTGACAACCACTTACTGGACTTTGGATTCTTTTGCCCTGATAAATAAAGCAACGTCTGTGATCCTATTGACTTTATGGGAACGAGTGCTTCCATTCTCCCACAGGTCTGTCTATATTCTGCAGAGGAGAACTGTACTTCTTCTGTCTTCATATAATCCATGAGAAAGGGACTGGATTGGTCAGATTCTCCAGAAAAACCGAACCAATAGAATGTGTGTGTGTGTGTGTGTTTCTATCTATTTATCTAGAGCAAGAGAGACAGACAGACAGAGAGATCTGTTTTACAGAATTAGTTCATGCAAATGTAGAGGCTGATGAATCCAAAATCTGTAGGGTGGGCTGGCAATATGGAGACCAGGAAAGAACTGATGTTGAAGTTCAAGTTGGAATCTGCCACAGAATTCCCTCTTACTCAGGGGAGGTCAGTCTTTTGTTCTCTTCAGGCCTTCAACTGATTAGATGTGGCCCACCCACAGTGTGGAAGGAACTCTGCTTCACTAAAAGCCTACTGATTTAAATGTACATTTCACTCAAAAACACTCTCATGGAAACATACACAATAACGTTTGACCACATATCTGGGTACCATGGCCCAGTGAAGGACAGAGGGCACAACTGACCAAGGCAGTGGTGCCTATATGCCACAAAATAGAGATCATCTAAATGAATAAACTACTACTAATGCAAACATCCAGAAGCATGCTTACATACTATGTCTTCCTCTGGCTTTTCCTGCCCTTCTAAAATCTACTAGAACTTTGGAGCCTTGCTTAAGTTCCACCACCTCCAGGAAGTCCTCTCAGACATTCCATTCTTCAGCTGGCTCCTTTCTGGGTCTCTGAGAGCACTTGCGGTCTATCCAACCAGTTTGAGCCTTCCTTATGTTCTCTTACAGTGCACAAGAGTCTTGTTTTCCCAGAACATATATAGTCTATATTGACAATAATGATCCTACATCATCAGGAAGTCACAGTTATGTTCCCTTTCATCCACGCCTGGCAAATCACACCCCTGTGACTGTCCATCTCACCAATCTGTCAAATCTGTGAAATGCCCACTTTGCTGGGATGTTGGTGGATAATAGAAGATAATGTTTGTGAAAGTACTTTGTAAACCACGAGGCATGATAGAAATATAAGATTTTTATTATGATGATACTTTGTTTAAGAAGGCAGGGAATGGGAGTAAAGTGCTTTTAAGTGATTTACATTTTCCAAGTTTTATAGTTCTGGCACTAAAAGATTTAACCCTTAGCTCTTCTGGGAAAACTCAGTATCAAGAGGAAGTTATTTCTTTGGGGGTGATGAATAGTCAACATTTTCCTGTGCTATCCTGATGTTCTGTGTGCAACGGATCCCATGCCTCCCACCTCTTCCAGAACGTCCCTGATTTGTTTCGTCAAATCCGCCCTCTACTGGATTGCTACCATCTGCCTGTAAGCAAGATGTTTCAATTTCCATCTTTAAAAACAGACGTTTCTTGACGTCCTTCCCCTCCAGCTAGTGCACCAGTCAGCTTCCTTTCAGAGCAGGTGCCTGCAAAGAGTTGTCCATTCTTGATGCCGCCGATTCTTCTCCTTTTATCCTTTATTCGTATCCACTTTAATCCCTGCAATCCCTCACCACCACTCCTTAGAAGCTCTTGTCAAGGGCACTGCTACTCTCCATGTGCTAGCTCCAATGTTCATTCTCAGCTCCCCTCTTACTTGATCTGCCAAAACTAGTTGGCACTGTTGATCACTCCATCCTGGAAACATAGATTTACTTCAGCTTCTGGGTGCATCTCCCTTCCTTCCTCTCTGACCTCTTTTTAGTCCCCTTGGCTGATTTCTTTTCCTCTACAGGAATTCTTTGTGTTAGGTGCTGCAGAAATGCTTGAACCTCTTCTTTATCTGAACCCACTCTTCGGGTGATCTGGTTCAGGATTATGGCTTTAAACACCAGGGGAACACCAATGAACTCCCAAATTTATCTTCAACAGGGACCTTTCTCCAGAACTTGAGATCCATCTGTTTTCTCGACCTTTCCTCCAAGACATTTAGCAGTCTCTTGAACATAACCTGCCCAAGGATGACATGCCAAAAACCAAACATGTCCTCAGGCCTGTTCACCTCATAGTCTTCCCCATGTGGAAGCTTCATGCCTCCAGTTGCATAGGTCAAAGTCACTGGAGACAACCTTGACCTCCTGTCCTTTTCTTACACATCAAAGCCAGTCCTTCAGTGAATCATATCAGCTCTTCTTCAAACTATATGTGGTCTGATTACCTCTCACCATCTCTACCTCATCTAACCTGGTACAAGCTCTTGTCACCCTGTTGAAATCAGTGCAGTAGCCTCCTAACTGGACTCCCCATTTTTGCTCTTGAACCCCCACAGTCTATTCCCCTCATAGGGTCTGTGAGTCTTCCTGATTCATTCAAAGTGATTGCTGACATCCTGGCAGTGGCCTAAAGGATCCAAGATCATCTGGTCTCTGCTTCTTTTATGGCCCCATCTGCCGCTGCTCCCCACCTTGCTCAAGACTGCAGTCTTGTTGCCCTTTCTGCTCTTTCTGGAATCTGCCCAGCACCCTCCTACTTTAGGGCTCTGCTCTGCCCTAGTCTCTCCCCTGGAGTCCATTTTCTCCATATGTTGGCAGGTTCTCTCCCAACAGATATCTACTCCAACAGAGATGCTTTTCCTAGTCACTCGACATCAGTTAGTAACTGTCTCTCTAGCACTTTCTTGCCCTTTGATCTCATTTATTATCCTCTCATAGCAGTTAACAATGTCTAACATACTATACATTTAGGTGTTAATTTGATTTTTTTTTTTATTTGTACTCACTCCCAATCCCTGCTTTAGCTCCAAGAATAGTGCTTGACATCTGTAGAGGCTCAAGGCACAGTTGTTGAATAAATGAATGCATGACTCAAAGGATTCGAATGGCATGAGAAATCTAACAAGGAACCTGAAAAAAAGTTCCCTAGACGTAAAGGTCTGGGTCAGCTTGCCACAGAATCACAGAATCCTCTGTGAATCTCAGTACCCCACAAGTCCTTCCGGATTTTCCCTCCTTCTAAGCAGACATGCCCAGAAAGGAAGGACCTCCCAAGTCAACCCTGGTAGGTTCTTCCTAGGGCTACTCAACTCTTACATATGTTGCAATAAACATGTTCATTTCCTCCTCTCCCCTCTTCTTTTTTCCCTGGAGGTTGACAGATTTCAATAGGAAATAAAATGGCAGGGGCACCTGGGTGGCTCAGTGGGTTAAAGCCTGTGCCTTCAGGAAATAAAATGGCATTGACTAAATGCATGGTCTCTGAGTTTTGGGCTCAGAGTTTTGGAAGCTTCCAGATGTATTTTTACTGGAAGGTTTTTTTTGAGCAATTGAAGGCTAGATTATAATTTTGTTTGGATTCCCCAAAAGAGGAACTCATATTTGCAGACAAGGGAGGCAAAGACTGCTGTGGAAATGGAGGCTGAGTGAATGAACACATTCTCAGACAGTGCCACCAGGGGATGGTACCCAGAGGGAGTCTAGAACTGTCTTGCGTGGCCCTGTGCTTTGTGCCCCAGCAGCCAGTGAAGGACGTGCTATCTCTATGTGACAGAGACACTTTCTGTGGGCTCCTGCCCATTGCCTGACCCACTCCTTTCTGCAAATAACTTCAGGTCCTCTCTAAAACCAGAGCTCAAACATTTGTGGATGTTCTTTCTTCAGATTCAAGAACTGGCAATTTCACGGTGACCCTTTCAAACTGTGTGAGCGGGACGAAGTGGTGAGAGAAATACACCTTTTAGTGCTGTTTCCTGGCTCTCAAATAAGTTACATAAAAAGGGAGAGAATAAACTTTAAAATGTTTTTTTGAACTGTCATTTGGTGATGTGTTCTGCAATCTTCAGAAAATAGGTACATGTTACTACCACATTAGGGAGAAAATAAGTTAAATAAAAATTTCTAGCAGCAAGCCTGAAGGCTATCATATTGTCACTCAATAATCTGTTTCTGAAAATCCCCCAATGCATTTTAGTAGGTCTGCAAGCTTTCAACTTTCTGGATCACATGCGTATGCAGTACACCCAAAAGAAACAGAGGCAGTCAAAGTGACAGATTCTAATTTAGAAACCGAAAAGTGAATTTTCTACTGTTTTTGAAGGTAAAAAAATGACAGTCTTTCCTCTTCTGAAAACTTATCTATAATTATGCTTTGTGGTAGAAGGAAAACAGCCTACTGCTGTGCACAACACTTGAGTTTTAAAAGCTGCTTTTGATTAATTAATTCACATTTTTATCAGGAGGTCAAGAAGTCGGCTTTTCAGAGCTCACACCTACATTTCTTCGGCAAGTCTTGATTTATGAGACAAATCAGGCTGAGCCCCGTTGAACACAGGGAAATCACCAAGTACAAAGGGAAAGCAAGTTTTCCAGTGAGGGCTTCATTAGACGAGTATCTTTGGCCTCTTTGCGGTGTGCTCTTCCCTGTTGCATTTCTGCGTTCGTTCAGGCCCAGAGAAAAACCCCAGCTCCCCGCCCTTGAGTACTCTTGCATCTCAGGAACACTCAGGGCTCAGATTTGGTCAGGCTCTGGGCACACATTCAGAACGAAGAATCGGATGTCTTGGCAGCATCTCCAGAAGCAACACCGTCTTGGTGAGAACAGACGGTGGGGGTGGTTAGGTGGAAAGGAGTCAGCAGAGGAGAGGGGAGAGAGGCAGCCAAACTCCGATCCTCTGAGTGACTATTGCGTCCTATTTCCTGAAAGGTGCTTTAGTACCTTTATTTATTTAATCCTTGCGACAAACGAGCGTGCCATGTAACATTTCACAGTTGTAGAAAGTCTCAGAACGTTTCTATGTGACTTCAAAGATTAGGTACCTAGAGTTTACAGAAATCGTTTCTATTTTGTTAACATCTGTGCCTTGCTTGTAACTCATCTCTAAAAAGTACAACCCGTGTATTCATGAGAAAGTCTTTGGTTAATACTAAGTAACTAATACTAATCAGCAAAATCTTAATTAGTAAACAGTGGCATTGAGGGCAGTATGCTTCAAAAGGGACACTTGCCCTTGGCTCATATTTCTTTCTTTCTTTTTTTTTTTTTTTGAAGATTTTTATTTGTTTATTTTACAGAGAAAGACACAGCAATAGAGGGAACACAAGCAGGGAGAGCAGCAGAGGGAGAGGGAGAAGCAGGCTTCCCGAAGAGCAGGGAGCCTGATGCGGGACTCAATCCTAGGACCCTGGGATCATGACCTGAGTCCAAGCCAGACACTTAACGACTGAGCCATTCAGGTGCCCGGCTTATATTTTACAGGTCCTTTCCCAGAGGAAGATCTTATCCAGAAATGCAATTCTAAATAAGGACATTAACTACTCCCTTGAAAAGTACTTGGAAACTTCCTCGTAAGCCAATCTTGCACCTGAAATACAAAAATCTTCCGTGTTGCATTTGAAATCTGATAAATATTTATTATCAATGCTGTTTGCTTTTAATCTGTTCAGGATATCATTTCTCCAGCTTCTTAGTAGTTAAACAAAAATGGCATTTACATTACAATATTGCTTGCCAACAATCTCATTTTCTGGTTTAGTCAGCAGCCCTTCATGCTTGATTAGTCTTTAATTATACAAATACCTACATATTAAAAAAAGTTTTCTTTTTTCCATATTTTGAGCATGTAATTATTTTCTCTTGCATGCAATAACCTTTAATTTTAGGATTAAGCAACTGATTCTTTTTAGTATGGATGGGCCTTTTCAAGTGTTAAAACAAATTTGGTTATTGTATTATGAGAAAAATTAACTTTGGGAAACCTCTCATCAGTGTCTTTGACACAGCACCCTGATCGGCTGTCACAGAAAGCATCAGGTATCCAAAAGATAAAACAAGATTTCATTCCTCCAGTTTTTTCCAATTTCTCCCTCCCTGACTCTCTGGTCTAGGAATGTGATAATTTAAGCACTGAAGACCTGAATATATCAATTTTCCTATTTATGCCAATTAGGGTTGAGAGCAGATGTTTCATATAAAAAATATTTTAACACAAAGGCTGTTTATAGTTCGAGTTGGAAACCTACAAACTGTAAACTTTTATAATCAGAGGTTTTTCTATAAGAAATCCACAGAATGCTTAAAAATATAGGAGTATCGGGCGCCTGGATGGCTCAGTTGGTTGAGCGACTGCCTTTGGCTCAGGTCATGATCCTTGAGTTCCGGGATCGAGTCCCACATCGGGGTCCCGGCTCCACGGGAAGTCTGTTTCTTCCTCTGACCTTCTTTCCTCTCATGCTCTCTCTCACTTTTTCTGTCTCTCAAATAAATAAATAAATAAATAAATAAATAATCTAAAAAAAAAAAGGAGTCTTTAAAAAAATATATATAGGAGTACCTTGTTGAGTTAGATGGTGTTTCTCTTCACACGCCCTGCCTAATACCTGGTGCCAAGTGAGAAGCCAAAGAGTAATGAAATGGTTCCTCCCTTTCTAAAACCAAACAGGGGAAATCCTTAATATACTGCCTGATGCACTTTTGGATATTTGTTTTAGTTTACTTCTGTCTCCTCTCATACTAAACCCAGAAAAAAATGACACCTATTTCCTTATGAGAGTCCTCTCCAGGAGCAAACTAATCTGGGAACTTCACGGCATGCAGCTAGTTACCTTAAAAATGCCCAGGGTTCTAGGTTTGGAGTGAGGCTTGCAGGACACAGAGGCAAATAAGACTCACAGATACATTAAACCAAACCCGTGCGATAAGACTTGAGCCTGTGTTTAAAGTGCTTCCAGGAAGATATTTTAACTTTCCTCCATTGCCCATCCCAAAGTTTAGTTCAGCTGGTGATAAAGACGTCATCCTCTCATATCCAGCTTTTATGGAGAAGTACAACATTCTCTTTTGTTCTGTCCTCAGGACTGATCATGGGATTGAGAACTGGATGGGACCATCAGGCTCTTGTGGTCCAATGTCTCTACAAGAGAACCTCTGAAGTGGCTACCCCTTCTCTGAGAGGGACGTCTCGCTGGCTCTCCCCATAGCACACCCATCTACGTGTGTATCTCCTAGGAAGCTCTGTTTTCTAGAGGTTGTGCCTACCGTCCTCATTCTACCAGTGTGGGCACTTGACTCTTGTTGGACTGAGGCAGTGATCAGGACAAAGTGTGATTATGAAATTTCCATTCTAGACAGAAGAAGAAAAAAGACAAGCAAGTCATCAAATAAATATATAGCATGTCAGGTAGCGATAAGACCTCTGAAGAACGGTGAAGGAGTGGAGGTGCCATGTGTGCAATTTTATATAAGACGGTGAGGGAGGGACTCCCTGATGAGGCAAAATGTAAGGCGAGTCCTGAATAAAGTGAAGGAACAAGCTGGATATCTAAGGGGAAAATGCCCAGGCAGAGGGATCGATAAACACGCGAGGTCTTGGTGTAAAAAGTCAAACGCTGAAATACACAGAACTTGGGTAACTTAAGCCTCGTTACCCCTAAAACCAAGTTCTCCATGTTCTCTGAAATCTTTTAAATGTTCCTCTTGGTATTTGCCCTGCTATTTCTAAATAATAGCTTAATTTTTTTTTCTTGATTTGCCAATTTGGAGCATTACCAATTGACTTCCACTCTGGAAAGTGAGAATTGAACACAGATACACCTACTCCCTATTTCCCCTCCTCCTGCATCCCTTTGTTCTGACAACAGAGTTTCTGATTTAATCAGAATTTCTTTTGGGGAACTACGAAAGTTCTGTTCACCTCTGACCCTTTTACTTCCTTCCTTATAAAGTATACTTCCTTCCTTATAAAAGTCATTGCTTTGCTGTTTGCTTAGGTTTCTTTCTTTCCATTCATAATTCTTCCCAAACTCATCTCAAGAACAATGAACACTGTTTTCCATACCAGCTATTGTCTTGGTTTCTCTTTGGCTCCCTTCTCTCCCCACTTCTCCGTTTCTTCTCCAAGGATATTTCTAGAGTCCTCAATGTTCTGCCCTAGTGGAAACTGGTTGCTTTCTAAGCCCACTGTGTAATTATCAGCCTCGGGGTTCCTTTTTGCCCCTTTTGATGGTAAAGCTCCAATCTTCCTGTTCTTTGGTTTACTCTCTTGTCTTGGTGGAACACTTCCAGTAAAGTTGATGAAGTATGCATGACAGATCAATTTGAGACAAATTTTCCAGAGACTCTACATCTGGATCTTTAGTTTACTTTTATATTTGATTGATTTCTCAGCAGTATATTAAATACAAGCTGAAAACCATTTTCCCTCAAAATTTTGAGGGAAATTCTTCCAGCTTCATTGTCTTCCAGCTTCAAGTA
>CM052806.1:10470395-10498556 GCA_028533885.1 Nasua narica
AATTCTTCTTTAATTTCCTGGTTAGCCCATTCATTCTTTAGTAGGATGCTCTTTAGCCTCCATGTATTTGAGTTCTTTCCAACTTTCCCCTTGTGATTGAGTTCTAGTTTCATGGCATTGTGGTCTGAAAATATGCAGGGAATGATTCAAATCTTTTGGTACCAATTGAGACCTAGGGATTTTTAATGGGAAGAATATTTTTCTCTTTGTTTTCTCTCGCTATCCAACAGATACTGAAATCTCTGCCTTAAGTGCAAAAGAAACAAATGACAGATTAAAGATGTCCCTGGAGCTGATAACAATGACCACATGTGAGATAGGTATATGTCATAGTCTGAAGCAGAACTGATTTTGCTTGTTTTTAACACTGTTGCCAAAAATAAAAGCATATTTCCCCCAAAGTTCACCTTTTTTTGTTTGTTTGTTTGTTTCGAATTTCACCTTCTGCACTTTTTTGAAGTCTTCCCTTCCAGGCACACTGTTTTTCCCATCCACTTAGCCAAGCTTCTGTCCACTGGCACAGGTTGGAAATGCCCTTAATCAGGGAAACAAAGGGTTCCTCACCTGTACACTTGTTTAAGCCATCTTGGATGTTATTTTCTGGGGCGCTGGGGGAGGGCAGATGTACAATTTTACCAATTCAAGTTCCTCTGGTTGGGTTGTCCTAGATTCTGTTCTTTTTGCTTCTCCTAGGGATTTTAGTGGGCAACAAACATGAACAATAAATACAGCATTAGGGAAACAAAGGCCACACCAGGAAGCGTGAGTTTTCTTTTTGGAGACCCATGAGCCCGTTGATTTGTAAGACTGAACAGATCTAGGAGTCTAGTCATTGTTCCCGATGAAGGACAAATCCATCTAGAGAACTCTTCACTGCCACCAACAATGCTCTAGAGACAACAATGTCACAGAATTCTATGGGCAACATAAGCTGTTACCCTACTCAGTTATTTTCCTTAAAATGTCAAGAAGCTGAGCCCAGTGAGGTAGCCGCCTGATGTCTAAGTGTAGATGAGACCCTTTCTTACCATGAAGGCAAACTTGTAACACAAATCAATTGTATTGTGGCCCTTCCCACTTCTGTTCTGCTCAGACCTCTCACCTCCCTTCCCGTAACTCCATGTCTCTACAACTTCATGTCTCTAGAACTCCATGTCCTTATAACGACTCATGTCTCACACTCAAATTGGCATCTATATCCTCAAACACACATTCACATTTCATATCAACAGGCTTTCCAAAATGTTTTGCCAGCTGGACAGAGGTACAAGTGTACACACTTTCCCAGGAGCTGAGCAATTCATCACTGAGCAGACACTTCCAAATTAGCCTTTGTAGCCAGGTGCCTTCTCAAGAGCAAAGCCTGGAAGGGCATCCCTGTATAAGTGAGGAGTCAGGAGGAAACAGCCTGGCCCATCCATACACCTGAGTTTTCTACATTCAAGGCTTGGAAGGGGCACTTAAGATTGAGTCATCTGTAGTACTCACCAGCTACATAAACTCGGGAAGGTCAAGCTGTGTGACCTTAGGAGCACAAGTTTAATACGAATAACATGGCAATGATATCGTCTATCCATGTGATTATCTTGGAAAGCGAATTCATTTATATTAAATGAAAGTACAGTGCGCACCACGTTTTCCTCCCTTTGCCACCAGACATCCAGCGGCCCCGCATGTGTCCCTCCCTCTGCTCCACTAGGACAACCTTTGCTGGTGCCTCCCTGAGCCCTCAGAACTGCAAAGATGTGCAGAATGGAGGATTGTCCTCTTCCCTTGTGGCATCCCAAGACAGTATAGTTTGGTCCCCAGTGTGTGGATATAGAGAAACAGCTTTTATTATTATTGCAGTAAAATACACATGGCATAAAATTTGTCATTTTAACCATTTTAAGGTGTACATTCCATGGCATTAAGTACATTTGCGATGTCCAACCACTACCACTACCTACTTCTAGAACTTTTCATCACCCCTCCAGAAACTCCATACCTGTCAGCAGTGACTCCTCATTCCCCACCCCCAGCTCCTAGTGACCAATAATGTGCTTTCTGTGTCTACGGATTCACCTATTCTGCACATTTCATATAAATAGAATTATACAGTATATGGCCTTTGGCATCTGGCTTCTTGCACATAGCCTCACATGTTGCCCTTTCTGTTTTTACTTGGTGCCCTTTGTCTCCCTAGGACCAGGCTTGCGCCAGGGGACAGGGCTAAGGATGAATTCGAATAGCCATTA
Organism: Nasua narica; assembly: GCA_028533885.1. Taxonomy (NCBI): domain Eukaryota; kingdom Metazoa; phylum Chordata; class Mammalia; order Carnivora; family Procyonidae; genus Nasua; species Nasua narica. Next base: position 10,472,633 of record CM052806.1, read on the forward strand.
CCATGCTGCTCTTTTCAGGATTCCAGGCACTTTCGATAAGAAGCCCTCTCCTCCTTCCTTCTCCTTAGCTCTACCCTCTGTAATGTGTGTGTGCTCTACCCTCTGTAAATGTATTTCTACAAGGTTCCTCCATTTCCCAGACATGCCCATAGGTGTGTAACCATCAACAGTTGAGTAATAGCTTGTACTCCATCCCTGTCCGCCATCAAACCCAAACCACCAGTTTGCCAACCGAGCCCACATTTGCTTGAGCCCCAGAAAGTGTAAGGAAATGATGAAGTTGAGACCCCAGGTGGAGTGATTATATTAGAGCAATGTTATACTTGGTGTTAATAAAAGTGAACACTTCCTGTAGTATTTGAGTGCCATTTTACTTTCTGTTATCTTAAGATGTTTCAAATACCTTGGAGGCATAAAACACATCTGTATATCTCCAGAATCTTTTATGGACTTGCCCTTGAAAGGCAGATATGCATGATGCTTTCCCTTTTCCATTCCCCAGCCTTGGAAGTAGTCTCATGTAAATCTCAGCCAATATAATTCTGATACCTCTGGTGGTGGGGCTCTATTATGTGTGAGATTTCCTGAGGAAACCCTTCACAAAGATACAAAAGAAGAAATTTTTTTCCAATGTACAGTTGATAAATAGAAACTTGAATAAATGGAGAAATGGAAGATTCTTGGCTACTCTTCTGTCATATTAAATTATTTATTTGGGAAGTTTTGAGTCACTGGTTTTGCCATAGTGTTCTCTCTAGGAAATTCAGAGTTTGCTGGAATTTTGTTTTGTGTTTCTTTTTTTAAATGGTAAGTTAAAAAATGTTAAGTGCTCTAATGTAAATTTCTATGCATCTCTTTTTCTTTCATAGCTATTGGTATTGTAGTTACATTTTATATTTATCATTTACAATAAAAATCTTAACTCTTCCATGCATAAGGTCAGAGTTTCATCCTTAAAAATCTTCATTTTTTTCCACATTCTCTATAGTTAAATGCCCTTGTGTCCGTATTTCAATATGCTTTATACATTGAGCCTTTTAGACGCTCCCTGCTTTACCACTTTTTTTTAACTTTTGTTTACATATTATTATGTACATGGCTTTAATTCTTCAGACCAGAGTTACATTCTTGTATCACTCCCTTGTGCCTTTCTTTGCACCCAGTACATACCTGGACATATTTAATAGTCCACTATTTTTTGCTTGCAGATGCCAAATTAGTTTATGTAACTCAAAGAAGTTTCATTTAGCTTAATTTAATGCCTTTCCAGGCAAGCTGCAGATTATGGGAAAGAAATAGCCAAGCAATGTGAACACACCAACAACATAAAGGAAAGAAGACACATTTGGAGCCGTGTCTCATTAGTAGGTTAGGGTCTGCTGCACCTACCCATCTGCCAATATCTGTCTGCCAATATTCCCCGGTCTATCCTGCTTCTAAATGCTGATTTAGATAAATGCTTTTCTAACCAAAATGAAACAGTGTGGTATTTAAGTCAACCATAAAAATAAGCACTGACATATGTGCCCCTCACCTGAAAGGAAGCAAGACAGGCCTGATTGGAATCAGGCAGGAGGCCAGATGCAATCAGATTCCTAAAATCTGTAAAGTCCACCAAAAGGAGAGATCAAACCCCATTCCGCCAGGACCCTCCAGATTGCAGGAGATCCTGGGAGGTCGGAATTGAAAGGGGCTCCCAAATCTTCAATAAAATATGATTTCGTATAATAGGAATGGGCAGGTGACAAACTCAGGCCATTCTTTTAAGGTTCCAATATGTGAGATGACTGGGTACTTTTTCTAGAGAGACAAATTCTCAGACCATTTTTAGGTTTGCAGCAAAATGGAGCAGAAGCTTCAGAGTTCCAATTGACTGAGTATTTTGTGGCCCTGTCTCATACACACTATCTCTACCTCTGGAGTCCCAGAGCACCCCGGACTTCCATGCAAGGCAGGACACGCACTGCATCAAGTGCTTGAATAGGCCTAGAGTAATTCACCAACTCAGTGAGCACTTGCCATCTCAACCTGTCCAACAGGGAAGCTCTGCAAGGGACCCAAGAGCACAGATAGGTATTTGGGAACTGTCAAGCTACCATTTCATGGATACAGGTGTGCCTGGCTTTGAATAAACCCAATTTAAAAAATAATGTATAATTATATATATTATTATATAATATAATATATAATTATATGTTATATTGATTATATAATTATATACTGATATATATAATTATTTTATACTGATTATATACTGATTATATAATTAAAATCTGACTTAAAACCAGAGGCTAACTGGGAGTGATCTTTGCACCACTTTCAAAAGATAGGCTCTCCACCTTCTCTAAGATCTAAAGTCATTCAAACTTCACAGAGCTTCTGTTGCAGGCACTCCATTCTCTACATTGTCCTTCAGAAATATCACTTCAGCCATGCTGTGTTATATGGATGTTTCTCATTCCAGACCATAATATCCTCTCTTCCTTCCTTTCAAGGAAGGATCTTCCCCCCCTAAACCCTCTCTGCTCTCTTTCTATACCTCCACCGACACTGCCTTGGCCTCTCTAACCCACAGAAAACCCCTGGCTTGATTCCCTAGATCCTTCTGTTCTACCATCAGTAGGGCTCTGTAACTGTTACCCCGAGACCTGATTGTTTTTTATGAGTTAATCTTATCTCCATAAATAGACTATGAACTCCTTGAAGGCAGGATTAAATCCTATATACTGCTCGACACAGTACTAGTGCCTGGCTGATACTCAATAAATTTAAAACAATTCTTAAATTTACAGTCACTGCTTGATTTTCTTACCAAGTTCTCTAGGTGTACTCAACATAGGGTTCGATGTGCACACACCTGTCAAGAACCTATTTGTTTTGTGAGGGCAGGTAATGCAATATTCCACTTTACAGAACCACTGGATTTTTTCTAAAGGAGCATTTTTTTAAAGATTTTATTTATTTATTTGACAGAGATAGAGAGAGAGAGAGAGTGCACACAAGCAGGGGGAACAGAAGGCAGACTTAGAAACAGGCTCTCTGCCAAGAAAAGAGCCTGATGTGAACTCCATCCCAGGATACTGGGATCATGACCAGAGCCGAAGACAGATGCTTAACTGACTGAGCCACCCAAGCATCCCTAAAGGAGCATTTAAAAAAAAAAAAATAGGAACTAGTTTAATGTTACAAACAGGAGTTATTACTGATGAAAATGTTGAGTAATTAATTCTAGGTAAGAGAGAAGCAGGAAAACATTCCAACCAAGACCTATGGGTTCAACATTGATCCTTGTGTTTGTTTGTAGGCTTGCTGGAAGGCTTTTAGACCGAGATTCTAGTAAAGGAGGAAGTGAACTTGTAGTAATATTTTTTTTCTCTATATCATCCTTTGGCCAAATTAACAGTCTTCCTGCTGCAGAAATTGTCCAGTGCTAAGGCATAGGAGAACAAATTTAGTGTGTTCAGTGTGAAGATGCTCATCTTACTTTTCACATAACAAGGAAATCTTAAAAAGATGCTTTTGTTCTCTCAGTTCCTGGCCTGTTTTTGAGGTGCTGACACGTCATGTCTAGTCACCACTGTAGAGTTCACAGTAGCCTACTTTGACTCTTCCAGTATGGAGGTGAGGTGTGGGGGACCTAGTCTCTTTGATCAAAAGGCAAAATATTCAGACTCAGGCTTTTGTCTCCGCAAAACTGAGAAGCATGTGCCATGTTTCAGGGATGGGGAAAAAACCCACCAAAGGTGTAGAAATTTGAAACTAACATGTCTATGAAATTGGCGAGGTCTGAAGGAGCAGGTGAAAGATGCCATTGATAGGACCCTTGATTCAAACAGATTACAAACAATTTAGTTTCTGTTCTTAACTCCGGCTGAGCATTTGACAAAAGAATTAAAGAGGTTGAACTTGACATAGGAAAGCCAATGCTGAAAGCCTCCGTGGCTTTCCCAAGCCAGTGTGGGAAGGAAGAGAGAGAAAGCTGGTAAATATTACTCCACTTCTGGCACAGCCCTGTCTGGCTCTGCTCTGTACCCTTGAAAGGCATGTCTGAAGGGGGACAGGCTGGTCTCCTCCAAACTGTAAAATCTCTCCCACGGAGGGAATCTTGTCTCCCAGTGCCCCCACGACCCTCGTCAGCACCAAAGAGATGAGGGCGGGAGAGCAAACTTTCCCTCGCGACTCGCGCGGGGCAAGCAAGCTGTCGGAGACCCAGCCAGCTGTGGCCGCGTGTGTTTCAACTCCACGTTCCCTTTCTCTCCTTGTAGCTACCTCATCCCTGAACTCCCAGCTCCAGCAGCTTCAGCAGCTCCAGCAGCTCCAGCCGCCGCCGCCGCCGCCTCCCGCCGGCCAGCACCCGCCGCCCGGGCCGCACGCGCCCCCGCAGCCCCCGCAGCCGCAGCCCCAGCCCGCCCCGCCCCAGCAGCCGCCTCCCGCCTCCCAGCAGCCGCCGGCTCCGCCCGCTCAGCCCCAGCAGCCCCACCCCCACTCCCAGAACCAGAACCAGAACCAGAACCAACCGTCTCCAACTCAGCAGAGTGCAAGCCCCCCTCAGAAACCCAGCCAGTCTCCGGGACATGGCCTTCCGTCGCCGCTCACGCCACCCAATCCTCTGCAGGTATGCTCCCCGCCCCGCCCCGCGAGCCCCAGGGCCCTGCCCTCCGGGCTGGCGCCGTCACCCTCCGCCTGCACCCCAGGGCCTGCAAAACTTAGCATCCCAGTCTGCAGCACCTAATTCGAATTGATCTCTCAGACCCAGGGAGGAGGAAAAGCAAAGAGCAGGCAGCTGGGGATGCATGTAAACGAAACAAATAGAAGCCCATTGATGTTGCCCTCCGATGGATAAATGTTTTCTGTTTCCTCCTGTGAGAGGCCAGCACTGGAAGTGCACTTGTAGCCTGTAATAATTCCATTTTATGATACTTTCTGAAGGCAGCAAAGATAGCATCCAATTAAAATTATTACTAGCACAGTTTTGTAGCCCCGTGGAGAACTGCATCTCCTGTCCATGAGGCATGGTGGTTATTTCTCTATATTATGAATACAACAGTGTCTTACCTTAAGTACTTTGTGCTCTTTTGTTTCTATTTTTCTAAAGACTCTCTGGGGTTAGGAGGGTAAAGAAATTCAGCACCAGTCTGTGTCCCAGATTCCAACCATTCCAACCATGCACTAACAAGTCCTCCAAAATGACGTGTGGAGCCTCAACAAATTCGCACTTTATAAAATAATAAAACTTCCGGACATTTACTTTATTTCCTTGCACCTGTGGGCATCAAAAAAATAGATATTCAGACTAATTATGAAAACTGATCTTTAATCCCCCCTCATTCAGGAATACATTACTTTAAAGTTCAGAGAGCCATTCTTAACTTAGACGCCTTTAAGATAAATTAGCTTCAAAACATAATGACCGCAATGTCAGCACCTCAGATGCAGAGACTAATAGCTCAGGTTTTGAATTACATGATGGGTTGGTTCCCCAGTGAGATGACAGACGATTTAGTACCAAGTAAGCAGCCTAGGCACTCATTTCAAATGCCAACTCAGCCCCCTCCTTGATCCTCGCTGATGGGCCATGGGGACCTCCCCTACCGGAGGGCGACAGTCACACTGCATCCTTAGGTCCCCAACAGCAAAGAATGTGAGGTCATGCTAGAATGACACACAGACAGAAAGGCAAGTGGATTAGAGACTTAGTATTTTGACTTTGTTTGTTGTCCCTTAACTTTGTTTCTGTGAACTTGAATTCTCAATGGTGGCCCAAAGTTTTCTTGGAAATGAAAGCATTTGAGTGAGATGAGTAATCGTGTTTTCCCTGGCACTTGGGTCATGACTACTTTCAACGTGAACGTTCTCTTGAGTCAGTTTTGAAGATGTGTTTTTTTAAATCTTACAAGTGTGAGACAGCGTACTACCTTTGACCTGGGACTGACATGAACACAGGCTATAAAAATCTTCAGTGTGCACTTGACACCTACAGAGAAAAAAGGTACAATCACACTTACAAGATGCACAATCGTAGCCATCCTAATGTTTTTAGCGTTCAGAATTCAGCTCTGTTATTCCAAACGATGAGTTTAATGCTTTTCAGGAGCAGTTAAATTAGATGGACTTATACTCCCATTATAGTTGGGAGTATAAATTATACTATAGTATATATAAATTATAATATAAATTATATTATATAAATTATATATATAAATTATAATATAGTATATAATATATAGTATATACTATATATTATTATATGTACTTATATATATTACTGTATATATAGTATATATTATATATATGTATATACTATACAATATAGTATAAAGTCCATCTATCAATTAGATGGACTTATAGTCCCATTAAACACTTCCTCTACCTGAGCCACCCAAACAGGTGAAATTACCAAAGAAAAAACGTGTCCTTCTCTGAGGGATGAGGTTACTTAGCTCAGTCTTCTGTTGTCATGTAGAGTCCGGTGTTCCTTACAGTGGAGTGAAACTTTGAGCTCTGTGGACATCAGTCTTTTCTGAACACTGTCAACATCTTATAGATCTCTATTGGCCAGTGAAAGCCAGGTGTAGACAACCCATCTGAATGGCTGTTGACAGGACTTGTGGATGAGGTGACCAATCCGCCCCATGGAAAAAATTCTATTAGATTTCCAAAAGTTGTCCTAATGGTTTCCTATGCGGGTCCAGGGGATATGTTTTGTTTTGTATTATTTTTGCAAGAACTGAAGTCTTGGAGCCATATTTTATTTCTTAATGAAACCTTTAAGAGAATATTCTTAATGCAACCTTACATTACATTACAACCTTAAAAGAATATTCTTAATTCTTTTACAACCTTAAGAGAATATTCTTAATTCTTTTAATGAGAGTATTCTCATTTTTTGCTCTTTAACCTTAAGAGAATATTCTTAATTCTTTTAATGAGAGTATTCTCATTTTTTGCTCTTGGGATTTTAACTTATAAACTTAATGAATACGTTGGTAAGGTTATACTCTAACTTCTGTAGAGCTAGTGAATGACCACTGAAGGAATGATTCAGTAGAGCTTTTAAAAATATTACTAAGTAGATAGAGAACTAATTTTGAATAAATATTTATCAGTAGGAATAAAAAGATTTTTCCCTTCACGTTAGACATATGTAAAGGAGATGGAGAATTCCATGGTTTTGAAATACTGGGTTTTTTCTACACTAGCTGAAGGATTTTTGAGTTTGTGGAACATGAAATGTTTGAACTTTAAAAAAAAAAACAAAACTTTAAAAGAACCTACAAAGATATTTAACTCTCAAAGGTAATGATCTTTATGAATCAGAATAAAGTGTTTTTGTTTGAAGATTATTAAGGGGAACAAAGATCAACTAAATTCATATGTGACAGTTTAAATTCTATTTTACAATTCTTGATTTTCATGTGGGCTTTATCCTTCTATGTTTTTCCAACTCCGCTCGAGAGAGAGTAGTTAAGAACAATGCAACATACGTTATCAGGGAAAACTAGTAATGCAGAAGGTTTAAAAAAAACCAACCACTTTGAAGGATAATAATTACTTCTACAGTGTGCAGAGACTGTCATATCTTCAGGAAACAAAATAAATAAGAGTGGCTTGTGTGGGTCTAATTGGGTAAGGTCATTTCTCGAGATGAAAAAAAAGATGAAGTGTGGTAGCAGGCAGTATCACTCTAGACGGAAATTCTAGTTCTTGTCGGGTTTTTCTCTAAGACTGCAGTATAAGTTTTTCACCTTTTTACTCAAGTCCATGAAATTGGCTGCATTTGCAAAAACCGGTGGTTGCTTCAAGATAGGAGTCTCCAGGATTATCACTTCAGAGAACTAATTTTGATTGCTCAGGGTTATAAGGGAGCCTGTTGTCCAGCATGAATACCAGCAACTGGCCCCTGGAGGGCTGTCTTTAGAATCTTCACTGAGATTCAAGAGCTACCCACCCACAAATTCATTCTCAGGAAGAGTGAAGAGAGAATTTATACTTTCCGGTAAAATAAGAAAAACAGACTTGGATTTACAAAGCATATCGGTGGGCTGAATTTTATCCATAGGTTCCTGGATAAATATCAGTCCACACTTTGTCCTTTTGCTGTAATCCACTGGCCATGGGCTGTGCCGGAATCTAAAACTAGAAAGACAGAATGTGTTAGGTAGGAGCAGATCAGAAACATAAACAGAAGAAACTTTGGGGAGAGAAAACAGAGGGTCTCGTTCCTAGGTAAGAAAAACAATGTTCAATTCTAATTTGAGTATGTAATTTTGATCTAGATAAAGACCCTATAAACCTAAGAATGTTGAAACACCTTTCTGTGACCTTTGAGATGGTTTTTTTTTTTAAGATTTTATTTACTTATTTGACAGAAAGAGAGGGATCACAAGTAGGCAGAGAGGCAGGCAGAGAGAGAAGGGGAAGCAGGCTTCCTGCTGAGCAGAGAGCCCAATGCAGGGCTTGATCCCAGGATCCTGAGATCATGACCTGAGCTGAAGGCAGAGGCTTTAACCCGCTGAGCCACCCAGGCGCCCTGAGATGGCTTTTTTTGAGCCCCTTCCTTGGGAGTTTTCATTTGCCCTAGAGAAACTCTAAACATTGTATAAATGCCCCGATGCATGCATGTTCCTTCTTCAGTGATCTGAGGGTGAGCCAGCCAAGGTTGGAGCCCTGTTACCATGCCCTGGGAACAAGGAGCTCCAGGCTTTGAGGTTTTATTCTCCTTCTGACCCTTCTTCCAACTAGCTGATCACTTGCAACAAGTCGCATGAGCTCTTTAGACTGCCTTTTTCTCATCTGTTAAATGCATGGTCTAGATGATTTTTAAGATCCCTTTCAGGCCCATGAGTCTATGTTAATGTTGGTAGGCCTCTGTATCGGCCACTAAAAACTTGATGGTCCTAAAGATTCTCTGAGTATTCTTCAAGGTCACGTTAATTTCTTCCCACTCAGCTGGGTGGCAGAGTGAAAGAGAGTGGGGACAAACATAAGTGGGATAATGATAGCAGAAGCAGATTTTATCTTAGCCAGAGAGTCCAAATTAAAGTCAAGTTTTTATCCTCAGAGAGTCACCGCCGTAAACTCTGGTCTCAGATTGCTTTTCCACACCTATGCATTAGAGAAGCTTAAGAAACCAAATGCTGCATTTAACCTTGGCCTTCCGCATGCTGTCTTGCATGGCAGGAGGCAGGCTAATCTTTTCCTTTTCTTGTTGTATTGCACATTTTAATAAATAACAGAGGGAGAAAGAGATCCATGGAAGCAGTTAGGGGAGGGAAAGTTATCTGTGCTTGGATGAGGAATGAGGGGCATGGTCACCTCCTCAGAGGTGAAGTTGCTCGGGAGATAGTGTAAAATTGTTCTCAACCATGTGCATTTGCCAAGGTAAAGGTCTTATTACCACTCAGGCATCCGGGAGTAAAATTGCGTCCAGATTCCACCTCTGCTATGTAGTGAACCCAGCCTCCTGATCTTCTCATTTGGGACATTTTCCCACCGGCAGACTTTCAGTACTAAGTTCCAAAGTGTGTGCATGATGGAGAGGATGGTACATTATCCCTTTTTATTACATTTTTTAGATTTTATTTATTTGTTTATTTGACAGAGAGAGAGAGATCACAAGTAGGCAGAGAGGCAGGCAGAGAGAGAGGGGGAAGCAGGCTCCCTGCTAAGCAGAGATCCTGGTGCGGGGCTCGATGCTGGACAAGAAGCCTGCTTCTCCCTCTCTCTTTGCTCCTGCTTGTGTTCCCTTTCTCGCTGTGTCTCTCTCTGTCAAATAAATAAATAAAATCTTAAAAGAAGAAAAAGAAAAGAAAAAAAAAATAGGTGGGTCTCCAAAGGGCTTCTTCCTATAGAAAGGCTCTGTATAATGCTCTCTGTTAACCAACTGGAATTAAAATAAAACTTAAAAAGAAAAGAAAAGAAAAGAAAGGCTCAGTGCCCCGGGCCAACCTCCTTTTTCTCTGTCGTGATGGTCTTAATTTAGCATGGGATTAGTCAAAACTTTGTGAGTCTAAGTTTTTTTCATCTCTAAAGGGAGGGGGTAAAATGGAACACTTTCTCCAGCTCCGCCTTCCATTGTATTCGCAAACCTCTGAAACTGTGTTGGGTGACCAATGCAGGTGCAGGGAAAAACACAATCTTTTTTCTCTCCTCATTCCAGGTTCTCAGGCTGGGGCCCATAAATTAGATTAACAAAAGACAGACCAACAGGAGGAAAATAAATGGGTGCTTATTAACTTTAGCATCACACATGGGAGCACTCAGTGATGAGTAACTCAAAGGGGGTGGGTCTACATAGCATTTTAACAAAAGAACAATACACTGGTAGAGAAGTGACAAGACAAAAGAGAAGGACTTGGGGCTTCTAGGGGAGGCAGATTGTGGAAGGCAAATATGGGGAACTTTTTTTTTTTTAGGATTTATTTATGTTAGAGAGAGAATGTATTTGCATCCATGTGATGGAAAGGAGCAGAGGGAGAGAGAATCTTAAGCAAACTTTGCACTGAGCGTGGAGCCTGGAGCCCAAAACTGGACATGGGGCTCCATCTCACAACTCTTAGATCATGACCCTGAGATCACAACCTGAACAGAAACCAAAAGTAGGATACTTAACCAACTTCGCCACCTAGGCACCCCTGTACTGAGAATTTCATAGAAAGTAAAGGCTAATTTCCGCAAGATCTGTTATTGATTCCTCTCTTGCTAAAAAGGGTCTCTAGTTGTTCCCAGCCACCAACTAGAAAGGGGAAGGAGGGACATTTTAACATATTTATGTCCTGCTATTGGCAAATAAGGGGATGTTAGAGAGCTTTTCTTATATCTACTTCTCGGTTGTCTTCAACTCAATCCTCTTGCTGAAGTGACATCTTTTGAGGTGGCATAGTCTGCTACCCTTGAAGGCATAGTCACATAACCCCTTCGTGGCCTTGGTGAGTCTAAAAGGACTCAGACATCTCCATGTCCACATGAGGCTGAATCACAATGTAGAATTCTCCTGGCCTTGACCAAGACTAAAGTGAGACAAGGGATGCACTCAGATGCAAAATTAAACATGCTCTCCAAAATGCAATTGTCAAGATAGATATATTTTTTAAGATTTTTAATTATTTATTTATGAGAGAGAAAGAGAGAGCAGAGTGAGCAAGAGAGAACACAAGTGGGAGGGGAGGGGCAGAGGGAGAGGGAGAAGCAGAGTCCCCACTGAGGAGGGAGCCAGATGTGGGGGTCGATCCCAGGACCCCGAGATCATGATCTGAGCTGAAGACAGATGCTTAACTGACTGAGCCACCCAGGAGCCCTGATGATAATATTTTAATGCAGTATTTTTAAAAATAAAAATGAATGCCAAAATCCATGATTCACTGAATAAAAATTTTGAATATAGGATCAGTAACAGCCTTGAGTCATATTGGAGTCCGAGGAAAGAGGAAAAGTCATCAATACTGATTTTGTTGATCATGAATTCTTTTATATTCATTGTGTTTTTTTTAAATATCACATTAGATGTTGTTCATCTTGAAAACTGTGTTTTGGGACAAACTGTTAAATTTTGTGCCTGAGATGACTGCCTCTTTTCCCTCACCCTCCACCCCCACTGTTGGGGTACCAGCTGTGTAAATGATCTAGTTGGCAAATATCCTCCAAGGCCAGTAACATTGTGTCCACTATAAATTCCATCCAAGTTTTGGATGTCACTTTCCAGTTGAACTTCACAATTACACCAAATTTTGCACAATAGAAAGGCAAGTGTGTGTTGGAGAGTGGATCGGAGCAGGGGGTGTGGTGGAAATCCATCCGCACTAAATAGTGTATGCACGGGTCTAATAAACCAGTCATTGTGATTGAATTGAAATGTTTTTAATTTGGTTGACATTTTTCACTGATTTATGGTTTTATGAAAATGAGTGAGTTTGATGACAATGTTTATATTTATACTTATATTTATATTTATTATAGGCTATAAATACATGCAGCAAATGTTGATTATACTACATATATGAAAGAGTATGAATTTATTTCTGTTTAAACTACTGTCCAGTAAATTGACGGTTTCATTCATTATTCACTCTTTCAGCAAGAGGTTGGGTGGGAAACGGGAGTCTCTTTACCAAACCATACTCAGCATTGCATAAAATAAACAAAACATATTAATCCACATTCTCTGCAAGGGACAATCTTTCCTTTTATGAAAGAAAGAAAATCACCTTTAAAAAAAATCCCTCAGTTCAACATTACTGACATTTCAAAGAATTTATTACAAGCATTTGAGATCCAGGAAGAACAACAAAGTTTATATTGCTTTGAGAGTGGCAGGGGGAAAATTAGTTTACAAAGAATATACTTATACAGCGTGGTGCTTCTTTGTCATTGTCTAGGTTTGCCATTTCTGGGTAGTGCTGTGTAGATTAGTCAAATCATGTAAGAAAGGGTTTAACAAAGCAGACAGCATGTTCACCCCACTACCTATGGAAGCTCACGTCAAGTAGCGATAGACAGGAAGGGTGCCAGACTCAAAGGAGATGGAGACATTATTGCTGCATTCAGACATGACAAGTTATAACTTTCCCAGGAAAGCAGCCCACTCTGAGCATCACAGTGGGCCAATCCTTGGCTCATCTGCAGCGAGCTCAGCAATGAGGCTGGAACCACACACGATGTCCAGTCCCATCACTGTCTGTCAGATCGGGCTGATAAGCGAATCTCAAAGTCTAGTTCAGAATATTTCTAAACCGTTTCGCCTCCACGTGCATAGATGCAGGTTGTAGTGGCAATTTGAGATACACCAAATGTGCTGCCTGGCACTTCGCTCTGAAGGAGCAAAATACAGCCATTATTTATGCTAACGTAATACGGTCTTCTGGGGATTGCATGATCAAGCATTAGTCTTCGTGTTTGAGCCTCAAATCACTTCCCACAGGTTTCCACGGACTTTCGAATTGACTTTCACAGTATAGACTTGCAAGTGTATATTCTCCAGGTTGTGGAGGAAGCATGTCATGATCTGCAAACATTGATGGAGCACCTATGGTGTGCATGGTGGCCCCAGGGAAGGTTTGCAGAACAGACAATGTGGTGCTATAGAGAACGTGGTCTTTAGAAGCAGGCAGACTTGAACTTGAAGGAATGCTGCCTCTGCTGGGCACTTGGATGTGGTCAGCCCATCCTTAGCCTTGATCTCCTCCCTGGCTGAGGGGATGATGTGAGGAGTAAATGAGATGACTTACGTGAGAGTTCCTGATAGATAGCAGGTACTGAAAAAATACCAATATCCTGCCTGCCTTCTTTCCTTTCTTGACTACTGATACTACCATCTGAGAGGGACAGGAGGCAAAAAGACCCACTCGAAGTTGAACAAAAAGCGAATATTCGTGGGAGTATAAAAATGCACATGTCCACAACAAAACCATGCACTACACACTACCTAAAAACCCATCTAAGCTAACATGAGGCTAATAATCACACTCAAGTTTGCAACCACTCTGCAAGAGTGCAGTTGGAAAGATGAGGAGGATTTCTGAGGAGGGGAATGTGAGAGAGGGAGGCTGAGGCATACATAGCATTTATTGGTTCTATCTATATATCTTATACTTTCTGAGTACTTTGGCCTCCCCTTTCCTCCTCACAAAAGCCTGAATCTTCAGTGCAGATGCAGGGAAGCAGACTGTCAGAAAGCTGAAGGAACTTTCTCAACATTACTGTCAAACTTCAAAGCATCTCCATTTATATTTTACTGCTTCTGCTATTGTTCATTTGGGTTATTGGTGAGTTATATGTTCTTATTCCCTTATTTGGCTGCCAGCATTTTCTAAAGTAACATTTCCCGAAGTGTCTTCCACAAAACGCCAAGGCCAAAGAAATTGCATTGAAAACAGATATTATGGTAGGTAATTAAATGACAGATAGATATATGGAAGGAGGGATGGATGGATATATTGGTTGGATGGATGGATGGATGGATATATTGGATGGATGGATGGATGGATGGATGGAAGGAAGGAAGGATGGATGGATGGGTGATGGATGGATAGATAGGTAGATAGATAAAATGAAAGGATGGATGGATTGATGGATGGATGGATGGATGGATAGATAGGTGATGGATGGATGGATGGATAGGTAGGCAGGTAGATAGATAAATTAGATGGATGGATAATAAGATAGATAGGTAGATAGATAGGTAGATAGATAGATAGATAGATAGATAGATAAGATGGATGGATAAATGGATGGATGGATAGATAGATGATAGAGAAGATGGACGGATAGGGCAACTGGGCGACTCAGTTGGTTAAGCAACTGCCTTCGGCTCAGGTCATGATCCCAGAGTCCTGGGATCGAGTCCTGCATCAGACTCTCAGCTCCATGGGGAGTCTGCTTCTCCCTCTGACCTTCTCCCCTCCCATGCTGTCTGTCTGTCTGTCTGTCTCTCTCTCAAATAAATAAATAAAATCTTTTTTAAAAAGATGGATGGATATATAGATAAATGACAGATAAGATGGCTAGATGGATGGATGGTGGGTGGGTGGATGGATGGATAGAAAGAGAGAGAGATAGGCAGATACCACACACTAGCATGCCGCTCCTGGATATTTCTCAATGAATAGTAAGACACTAAAACACATCCTGCAGTAGAGATTTCTAGTCAACATTATTTAACCAAGAAATTATCAAACTTATGTAACCACTGAACCTCTTTTTATTTTCACATAACACTAATTAATATCCCATGGAAAATCCCTCAGTAACTACTCTAAGCCTTCCTTCTCTAAATTCTCACAGCATCCACACAACTAAAATAATCTTGCATTTTCTTACCTAGACTATCATGCAAAAATCCACAGACCAAATCCTATAGACTGGACAGTAGAGAAAACAAAGTATAGAAAAGTAAAGAGGGAAGAAAAAACTCAAAACCAAAGCAAGAGGAGGGAAAACTGAAGCCAAGGATGGTCCTTATAGTTAACAATGAGAAAAACCAGTGGGTCAAAAAAAATTAAGGGAAGGTCTGCTTGGGCTGCCTCTCATGGCATCTGTGGTCTTAGAAAGCTTCTTCAGCTGGGCTTCCCCCCTTCTTCTTCACTGCCCATTTTTCCTCCTTTTCACACAGCACTCCACCTGGAGTCATGCCTCCCCATGCCATAGCATGGAGAAATGACAGCAGGGTACCTCGGGAACCCATGGCCCTGACAACCCTACGGAATCAACAGAAGAGAGAGAGCATGCTCTCTCCTCACCATTACCCCCACCCTCCTGCCTTTTGACTGGTGGTCAGGACATTTCCCCAATACTTAACCACCTTCTCAACTCCTGGTTTTAAGAGTGATTGAAATCCAAACAACGGGTGAAGTCAGTCTGGCAAGCTGTGTGTCAGTTCTCTAGAGTATCGGATGTCAAAACTCTCTGTCTGTGGGGTACTCTCTCTCAGTGGTAATGCTCCCGTCCTGACTCTTCTCTTGTTTCCTATTTTAAAAGAAAGAGGTAGTGCCTTGGAAACACTGATGTTTTCCTTCTCTTTCATCCTCCTCTGTGGAGAACTAAAGTGGACATTCTGGCTTCAGTACAGAGATAAGACAGAGAAAGGCGCCATGTTGAGAATGGCAGTTGCAGAGTCTCTTCTTTCATGTGTAAGAGGAATCCACATGGCAAAGGTTCGGGTGCTCCTTAGAGTGACTGTCCACTGGAAGGGCATTTCCCAGTCCTTGGCCCCTCGGTGGGGATGCCTGTGAGGACAGAGATGAACGTAGTGGTTGGGGGAGCTCCCTGCATGTAGATGCTGGTGTCTTTCTTCTGGAAACTAGTGGCTCTCATCTGAGAGCCCAGTTGGGCTCTGATCAATGCAACTTGCCAGCCTGACACATTTTCCCTGAACTGTCGTTTCACTGAGATCAGCCATCACTTAATTTTCTACACCAGAAGAAATGGAACTGTCATAAAAGAGAAGTCAAGTCAGGGAGCTCCTTCTTTTCTCAGCTGGGCTCCAGATCCTCCCTGAGGCTGGCTGCTCTTTCCAGAGTTGAGCTCTCTGTCGTTGCATTGTGAGGTTATGAATGTGGCATTTAAAGAGAACAAAGCAACATTGAAGAGTTCAGAGAGGAGAAGATTTCAGAGAAACCCTCTCACTTCCACCCAAAGAAAACTCTCTTGAGTCTGGTTGTCTTGGAAACTTGTATGTTGTTAAATCAGAGGGAAAGTCAGTCATCTTGTGCCTCTGTCTGAGGCTCTAAAAATTAACAATCCTTGGAGTAATTACCACCTCCACTATTGTGCACTCCATGGAAGGAATTTGACCAATCTAGAGCTAAAAAGCCAAATTGTCCTTGGAACCAGCCTGGATAAGGCAGAAAGTTATCAAAGGCAGAAAGCAAATATGGGGTATTTTCCAAGCCCTTCCAGTGTAAATATCACCATGAATACATTTTAAGCATCTTTAAGGCACAACTTGTATAACATTTTCATTGCTACTGAATTTCCTTAAGTGATAAATGAGGGATCTTCATACCAGAAAGGCAGACCTCCGTGTAATCAAATATTTTCTGGGCCATGGGGGCCCATTATCTCACTGCCTTGTCTGACCTCCCTCCTTCTTCTTGGCTCACCCATGCCATGTCATCTCCAAACAGCTGTGGCCATGCCCACACTGTGTTTTGTTCATTCCTTTGTATTTTGTTCAATTCTTTGTATTTTGTTCAATTCTTTGCTTGCTTTTTTAAGAGAAAATTTACAAACTCGATGACAGTGGTTCTCAGCATTAGCTGCACATTAGGATCCCCTGTGGAGTTTTTTTCTTCAACACCAACAAAGCATGGGCATCAGCATTCTTAAAGCAGCCCAAGTGATTCCAACATGGAGCCAGGATGAAGGACAACTAACTGTTGTCTTGTAAATAAGCTCCCAATTATTCATTACTAAAAGAGCAAATTCCTACTTCTCATTCATACAAAATGCTTTTTACATGAAATGTCCATTGCAGCAGTTGGTGCTAACTTTACTTCTATGATATAATAAAACTAGGTCTTCATTTCTAAGAAGGTGGAGCCAGTGTCACTTCAACCCTCCCCCTCCCCAGATTCACAGCCCATCAGGAAATGAAAACAGCCATAAATGTACTTTGTTATCCACTGGAGCCTCTCCCAGACTCTGAAGTTGGGTTATTAGCCAATATTTGCAGAAGAACCTCACACCTTGTGATTCACCTCTGACACGCAGAATAGGAGAAATAAATAATCTTTTAACACCCTCTTGCTCCAAACAAGAACAACTATCTGCTACTGGTTGAGAGTTTATTAGATGCCCAGACTGCTGCTTGATGGTGTCCCATTCAATCTATACTTGGACTTCTCAAGCTTTTCTTTGCATATGAATTCCCCTAGGACCTTGATAAATGTAGACTCAGATTCAGTAGCTCTGGGTGAGAGGGCCCACCCCAGATTCTGCATTTCTAACCAGCTCAGGTGTGGCTGATGCACCTAGCCCTCTGCCCACATCTGGAGTAGCAAGTCTCAACGGACCTTAGGTATCCCACTTGCTCATTTCTCAGGTGAGGAAGTTAAAAGTAAGGACCTTTAGGAGGCAAGATTCAGGGGTGCTGGGGTGGCTCAGTGGGTCCCACCACCACATCCTCTCCAACATTTGTTGTTTACTGTCTTGTTGATTTTGGCCATTCTAACTGGCGTAAGGTGGTATCTCAGTGTGGTTTTGATTTGAATCTCTCTGATGGCTAAAGATGATGAACATTTTTTCATGTGTCTGTTAGCCATTTGTATGTCTTCTTTGGAGAAGTGTCTGTTCATGTCTTCTGACCATTTTTTGATGTGATTTTCTGTTTTGTGAGTGTTGAGTTTGAGGGGGTTCTTTATAGATCTTAGATATCAGACCTTTGTAGTGTCTACTGTGTTCAACTACCTCTTTTTAGTCTTTTTTTTTTTCATTGTGGGATGTCCATCTGTTTGAAGAGATCTCATTTAAATCCCATAATGATTTCTGGGATGCCTGGGGGGCTCAGTGGGTTAAAGCCTCTCCCTTCAGCTCAGGTCATGATTTCAGGGTCCTGGGATTGAGCCCCACATCAGGCTCTCTGCTCAGCAGGGAGCATGCTTCCCCCTCTCTCTCTGCCTGCCTCTCTGCCTACTTTTGATCTCTCTCTCTCTCTCTTTCTTTCTTTCTCTGTCAAATAAATAAATAAAATCTTTTTATAAATAAGTAAATAAATCCCATAATGATTTCTAACTTGCAGATGAAGATGGAGGTAACTGAACAGTTAGAAGAAAGACTCTCTATGTCCCCTCTCTGGTCTTTCCTGTAGCTCCTGATCTCAATTTCAATCTTAATGTTGCTCACGAACAGAAACTCTGAAGTTAGGGGCGAGGGTACAGCCACACATTCTTCTCTTTATTTGGTAAATCTACTAGTTTTTGTTGGAATGCAAGTACAAAGAGATTAAAATGCTCTGTGACCACTGAAAAATCAGAGCTGAATAGTCGGTGGGTCTCATTCCAATTTTTAAGCCCAAGATCACCTGGCTATCTTGGGAAGATCACTTTTATTGGTAAATGCAGGCTATGACTGTGAAGATCACCCCTTCCTACATGCCCGCGGTCGGTCACACAGCCACGGAATTGTACCTGAGACTGTCTGCTTCTGTGAGGGGTGAGGGAGTCTTCTACACCATCAATTCAATACGCTTTTTCAAGAGCAAAAGCCAAAATCAATGTGAAATGGTAGCAAAATCATCCTCCAAATATAGAGGCCATACAGTCAGAATGTAGTTCTTTTTCCCTGATGAAAGATCGATAGTGTGGTTTTGGAAAGCTCTTTCCCATCTTCATCAGGAGTGTGTAAGCTGGGTACAAAATGACATTCACATTAAGCACCTTCTCTCCAGTCACATCTACTTTCCAAAATGGCCGTTTCCTTTAGAATGGAGAATTTGCTGCGTGATCATCGGGAGTAGTGCCATCATGGTGAAGCGATGTAGTCTTCATAAAATTGAGAAGTCTTCAAGAACACCCACTCACTTGAGGTTCTTGGCATGTCATTTTGGACATCCTGTAAGTGGGCATGTAGGCCCAGTAACCCAGGCAAATCCTCAACACTTGCCCAGTGTCTGCCTCCACCAGGTTGGACAGGAGAGTTTTGTTGATTAAATGACTTTAGGAAAAAATCATCTCATTAATATCTTCATCTTCAAGGAACGGAAGAAACCTAACAGAACTTGTACAAATATCAGTCACTAGCCTTAGGGTACATAAATGAATGCATGGATTGACCTAAAAGAAAACAAATTGTGGAAATAAGCTCTTAACCCCTGCCAATCCAAGTCTGACATGTGGATAGATGTGCATTTGCATTAAAGGGTTAGGCTATATGGGTATTATGTAGACTTTTTTTTCCTTTTTGAACAGTAAACACCTTTTTTACATGACCAACGATAGGAAGGAGGAAGATTCATTTGTCTTTCCGGCTTTGATTTTCCTCGGTGAGAACTCTAGCTCCTTGCTCTCTAGTGCGGAGCCATCTGCTCTCTAAGAGATGCACAAGAAGCTTGCCCTGCTGCAAACACTCCTCCAGAAGACTGCTGATTTGGGCATTCTTTTTCCTTTCATCACATTTCTTCCAAATTTTTTTTTTTATTGTTTTTAGTTTAAAATCTCTTCCTCTTAGGCAATGAACTTGGCCCCCTTCTTGCAGCCCAGGGACTTCTCCCACCATAGTGGGGCTCCTACCACACACTGTGCGGGGCATGTCCATTGAGCACAATATGGTTCTTCCCTGGTTGCGGACCAGTTCCTTGTCCGAAGCATTGTAGACAACATTGGTAACTCTTGTTTTACACTTACAACCCTCAGAGCCCCTGGGGTTGTCCCCAACGTCCAGCCTCAAGGCATAGGACTTCTTATGGCCTCCCTGAAAGCAGACAACGTGTATTTGGGTGGCGAAGACCAATCTTAGTGTTGGCAGTGAGGCTTTCCAGCTCATACTTCCATTTCTCATGGTAGGGTTTTCTCCCATCCCCTATCTTGTCCCGAGAGACGCCCTTCACTCTCGGTTCTGGCTGCAAAAGACCTATTACGTAGACTTTCAGATCTTCCTAGTTATGCAGATGTGTGCTCCCTATCTATCTGTACACATGGTTGCATTTATTTGATATATACACTGGCACATACTTACTTTTTTTTTTTTTTTGGAACACCAACTCGGGGATTCTGTAGAGTGTCCACTTACAGGGTTATCCCTGTAGTCTGGGCCAATCAGCGGACTGTGAGCCCAAAGGGAGAAATGACATTGTCTGCGGTCTTCCTTTCTTTCCTTTTCTGCCGGGACGTTTGGAGAGAATGACTAAGCAGTGCTGGAGATTATGAATCTGCTTACGTGTGAATGGCTGATTGCTGCTGGTGGCGCCGGCCCTCCCCGAAGGTGATTGACTGGGGCTGCAGGTCTTCACACTCAATGCCTGGATTTGACTTGGAAAGTCTGCCAAGTCTTTTACTCGGAAATTTATCTTAATTAGATCTGAAAGACCTGCCACAGCAGAATAGTCACACCGATTAAAATGAAAAACAGGAGAAATTACTGATCAAATTAATCATAATGTCGGGTTACAGCTGTAGGTCTGATGTAATTTGCCACTCCAGTGAGTTACATCGGCCCGGCCCGGGAAAGGGAACTGGCTTTACGCTGATCCGTAACACCCGCCTGCTCCAGGCGCCCGGGCAGGAGGCTGATTCCATTCATTTTCCGGGCTGCCTTTGACCTCCCTACTGCAACTAGAAACAAATCAGGCACCAAACAAATGGAGGGGGGACGGTGAGTGGGGAGTTAAGCCAGAAATGTTCTCTTTTCCAAGTGATTGTACAATTTCAAAATGGTGAGCTTTTAAAAGTTAGCGGGGCAGGCTGGGGGCTTTGTATCTTGTTGGGGTTTGTGCTTTGGCTTTTTTCACTTAACCTCATTTTAGTTTTCCTTGCGGTGACCTGACATTGATTAGATGCAGAACGGGAATCAAAAGGTCAGAGGACAAAATCTTTGGCTCTAAACAATGAGAAAAAAAAGTCTTTAGAAAAATCCCCTTGCCAGCAGGGCTCTACAGCTAGAGCACGGATTGAACTAATCTAAAGTGTCACAACAGAAGGGGAAGAAACCTCAGCTGTTAGAGCTGATTGTCCCCCATGAGGGTGTGGTCCTGGAATTCTAGTTTTTAAATAAACACTGCTTTATACCCTGCCGTGTGTTAGGGCGGGGTGGGGGAGAGAAGTAAGTGAGAGGTGGAGTCCACTAATTCTTAAGAAAACAATTCAGAGTCCGGATTCTTTTCAACACAGAGCCTTGACACTCAGCTGTGATTCATTCAGCATTTACAAAACACATTGCCATATTAGCAATGCAAAGAAGGTGCCCTAAAGCCCCGCCCCGTCTAGACTTTCCAATGACCTCAGAAATTAGAATTTAGGAGCAATGTAGGACTTCTCTCCAACCAGTACTGCTTTACCGTGGCGAGGGGGAGGGGGCGCTATAGACACCTCACTTGGGGCTTGGGGAGAGCCATTTCAAAACAGAGGTGACAGGAAGGTACAGAGAAAGGAAGCTTCCTTCCCAATCAATGGTGATCAAATGCGTCTGGGGCAGCATGTTCTTCCTCTTTGACCATATGATAGTGGCCCAAATCCCATGTAGTCATCCCTAGACCAGATGCTTACACCTTTTCATCGCCAGTGTGAAAAGGCACCCATCCTGTCTTTATCCCACCAGGAATAAATTGGGTACATTTTGTAAATGAGGGAGTTAGGCAGTCACAGAAGACAATGGTGGCCTTGGCACTCAAGGCCTTCTGGACCTTTCTTTGGATCTTTATGAAGATTTAGGTGGGACAACATGCTCAGAATGGAGAAAGATATATTAACCACATTTTGTGTGGTTATTATATGGTTATTATATGAGCTTAGTATCTGGTTCCTAACCAGAATTTTTTAAGAAAATAATAAAAGAGAATAGAATATAAGAGGGCATCCTATCACAGGTAGTAAAGCTTTATGTTTTTTCTTGAAGCTTCTGTTTAAAGTATACACATATAGATATATGTATTTAGTTACAGATAGATATACATAGAGAGATTTGACCATATACATTTGGGTGTATTTTCTATGTATGTATGTGTTAGATTGAGTTGTAAAGTGTATTTCTTACCATGAAACAAGGTCAGAAGAATTTGAAGAACCCTGTCCTGAAAAATCTAAGCTCTTCAGGGAGGCCGAGGTGGGAATTCTTAAACATAGACTAGCTCAGGAAGCCGGCTTATTGGTGTCCCAACATATCGAATGTGATGATGAGCTCTTCAACACTGAACACCATCCCCAACAGCCAAAAAGAACCTAAACAGTTCTGCCATTCACCCCCACCCTGGCACATACACAACGTTGCAGGGGTCTTCAACGTTATACCACTGCCCCTGTGGTGGAAAATTCACATAAAATTCATAGCTTAACAAACCTATTAAATGAGAAATGAGTAACATATCAAAAATGGACAAAGCAGTCCCAGGGAAAGTGAAGAGGCCATTCTAAAGAGCAAGTGGAAAGAGGAGGAGAGAGAGAATGCAGTGGGAAGGAAGCCCAGGGCCCCACACTGATTTGGGTTCCTGGAACATTAACCAAGGGGAAGATTCTGTCCTGAGAGTTGCATGGTGGGAGCGGGGTCCACAGACCCCAATCAGAACTCCCGTGGGCTGGAGAGCTCCACATCCAGAGTATCTGGAACCTCTCTCAGTTCTCCTAACTGGTCTGACCTGGGGCAGAGTTAGCATCGTCCTCCCTGACCTGGTCTTCCTACTTCTGTTTCCTCCCTGATCCTATCCACTTGGCAAACCATGTCCAAGCTAACCTGCCTAAAAGAGCACTTTGTTCCATCACCCTCATGCTTAAAAAGCCCTCTTTGGGCCTTCTTAGCCTGGGTGCTCTGGCCTTCCTTTCTACTCCGTCTCCCACTGATCCCCCCTCCATGACTCCCTCACCCCCCAGGCCTGAGGTGCCCTGTGAGGTCCATCTCCCTGGCTCTGCCGGGGCCCTGCCCATTACCAGGCATGCCTGCTCTCCTTACCACTGCCCTGCACACCTCCCGGCACCTCCTACTCCCTGCCCAGTTGTCCAGCCCTCAGTGAGTGCTCTCCTTTCTGACTCACACATTACTTACTTACTTGAATTATAAGAACAGACACTATGTCTCACACCTCTGTACATCCCAGGACTGTCAACAATTGTTTTGATGATTTCTCATGTCATAGCTACTCATTGCACCAATACGCAAGTGCCCGTTATCCAACTACCTTAAATTTATTTGCAAAATTACTCCATGAAGATAACAATTACTAAGGAAAGAAATGTTACCCATTTATTTTTATATTTAAACAATGCCTGCCACATAGTAAGGACTATGAAAACCTTAGATCTTGTTTTGATTGTGACTTCTTTTTTTTTTCCAAGTTCATTTATTTTTTTATTTTAGTAATGTTTACACCCAACATAGGACTTGAACTCACAACCCCAAGATCAAGAGTCGCATGTTCTTCTGACTGAGCCAGCAGGCACCCCTATGATTATGATTTCTTTGAAGTGGTTTTAACACCATTGTTTTTTGCACTGTCTTCTCAGTGGGCTTTGGGAAATGCAGAACTTCATTTAGACTGCTTCAGATCAGCTTCTTTCCTTTGGCAGGAAATGTTCATCAAAGCAAGGGCCACCTTTTCCTATTTCATCTTCTGTTTCCTTCTCCCTCATCTCAACAACCCATGGTGGTTCTTGATAATAGAGAGAAGTGCAGGCCTTCTTAATATTTTATAGATCTGACTCATCTGGGAGTTAAGTCATATTTTCCAAAGCATAAAAGTATTATAAAACAGATAATAAGACCCAAGGAAGATGAAAGGGAATCTCCCACCAAGGGTATACCTCAGGCCCCCACCACTGTATACCAGAGACTCTCACATGACAGGCCCTGTTTCCCCAAACTCTACTGGTACATAATCGTCCAGCAGAAAAATGATGATCCTGTTTAAAAATGAAAATATCATTGAACTTTTGATGCCAGGAACTGTGCTAGGTGTTTTGTCTCTGTTTTCCTACTTATGCCTTATAATCACTTATAGTAGTAAGAAAATCAAGACTTGGAGAAGCCAGTAATTCACCAAAAGCCCACAGCTTCTTAGAGGTGGGACTGGGATTTGAGTCTGGAGTATCTGGCTCCAACCTGGGGGATGTCACATGCTCTTTTAACTAGGATAGTCTCTGTATGCCTGTTGTCCAGCGTAATTGCTAATAGCACCCATTTTACACTCGGAACTGTCATGGTTTGGACAATAAATCATTTGGGCTCCTTCTCTCAAGCTCTGCTCTCTATGCCATCTCCAACATTTATCCAAACTACCTCCACCTATTTTCACCTCATGGGTGAAATGGTTCGTCCATAAAAGCTAAGGCATTTGGATGTCTTCTTAATTTAGTGAAAATATGGGATTAGTCATTTTTAGAAATATGTTTTGTTCTAGAACTACTTGGCAACTTTAATAATTTTTCAAAATGCGATCCTATTTGAAACAAGAGAATCCTTGGATGAGGGCATCAGGAGACACCTTCTATTCCCAAATGATTTGGGAAAACCTAACTGCGATGGTTCTTGGATCCTGGTAGCAGAATTGTAATTTAGAACAGAGAGCTTTACGACCCACTTCCCAGAAGATGATGTTTAATGAGGGTAAGTGATGGATAAAGATGGTGTTCGATATATATTATAAGGAGAGGAAAAGCAGTCACACACGCATACACACACACATGCATGAAAAAAGAACTAAAGATTTTTTAAAAGATTTTATTTATTTAGAGAGCGAACATGCACATGTATATAGGGCAAGAGACAGAAAGAGAGGGACGGAAAGAACCTCAGGCAAACTCCATGCTGAGCATGGAGCCCAACATGGGGCTCAGTCTCATGACCCTGAGGTCATGACCTGAGCCAAAATCAAGAACCAGACACTTAACTGACTGAGCCAATTAGGCTTTTGAACTAATGATTTTTAAAATCAAGGTGAATGGGAGCCAAAAATGCAATATTATTAAATGGTTTGCAGGTGACATGGAGGGGAAGGGGTACAAGGTTTCCTTAATAAGAGTAGGAGCTCCAGAGTACTGATTGTTCCAGCCTCTCTCATTTGAGGTGGGCCGTGAGGGTGCTTCAGAGAAGTCATGATTCCAGGATTGGCCACACATCAAAATCACACGGGAAGTTTTCTGCAACAAGTAAATCATAAGAAAGAGAGAGATTGAGATGAGGGGCTAGGGGGGTTGGACATGTAGATCAAAAGACACTGCAAAGAATTTCATGATGTGGACTTTATTTAGATTATAATTCGAGCAAATATGAAAAAGAAAAAGAATGATATTTTATGAGACAGTTGGAAATATGACTGCTGATGGGATGTCTGATAATGTTTAGGGATTATTTTTAATATTTGTAGATGTAATGGTGTTATGTAGTTATATTTTTATATGGATAAAAGAAGGTTGGCTGTAAGCTGATAAGTATTGAAACTGGGTGATGGGTCCATGGGAGTTCATGATAACATTGTGTTTTCTTTTACAAATGTTTAAAATTTTCCATAGGAAGAAATAAAGAAAGAAGTTTAAATGACTTGGGGATTCTTTAATAATATAGATTTCCCTCACCCTACCTGAGAACTATAAGATCAGAATCTCTGTGGTGAAGCCAGTGATTCTGATGATCAAAGAGGTTGAACTCCTGCCCTACAGAACTGTAAACAGTTTCTTAGATCAGGATAGGTTGGCCGACACTCGGGGCAATATTCATATGAAAAATGGTTGATGAATTGAGACATAGGATCTTAAGAAACAGGTTTTTTTCAAGTGAAAGATTGAAAAAGTGG
>CM052806.1:10499056-10518663 GCA_028533885.1 Nasua narica
AGCTGTAATCATCAAGACAGTGTGGTACTGGCACAAAAACAGACACATAGATCAATGGAACAGAATAGAGAGCCCAGAAATGGAACCTCAACTCTATGGTCAACTAATCTTCGACAAAGCAGGAAAGAATATTCAATGGAAAAAAGACAGTCTCTTCAACAAATGGTGTTGGGAAAACTGGACAGCCACATGCAAAAGAGTGAAACTGCACCATTTCCTTACACCGCACACAAAAATAGACTCAAAATGGATCAAAGACCTCAATGTGAGACAAGACTCCATCAAAATCCTGGAGTTCAGCAACCTCTTCAACCTCAGCCGCAGCAACTTCTTCCTAGAAACATCTCCAAAGGCAAGGGAAGCAAGGGCAAAGATGAACCACTGGGACTTCATCAAGATCAAAAGCTTTTGCACAGCAAAGGAAACTGTCAACAAAACCAAAAGACAACTGACAGAATGGGAGAAGATATTCGCAAATGACATATCAGATAAAGGGTTAGTATCCAAAATCTATAAAGAGCTTCTCAAACTCAACACCCAAAGAACAAATAATCCAATCAAGAAATGGGCAGAAGATATGAACAGACATTTCAGTAAAGAGGACATCCAAATGGCTAACAGACACATGAAAAAATGCTCAACATCACTGGGCATCAGAGAAATACAAATCAAAACCACAGTGAGATACCACCTCACACCAGTCAGAATGGCTAAAATTAACCAGTCAGGAAACGACAGATGTTGGCGAGGATGCGGAGGAAGGCGAACCTTCCTACACTGTTGGTGGGAAATGCAAGCTGGTACAACCACTCTGGAAAACTGTATGGAGTTTCCTCAAAATGTTGAAAATAGAGCTACCCTACGACCCGGCAATCACACTACTGGGTATTTACCCCAAAGATACAAATGTAGTGATCCAAAGGGTCACATGCACCCAAATATTTATAGCAGCAATAGCCAAACTCTGGAAAGAACCCAGATGTCCATCAACAGATGAATGGGTAAAGAAAATGTGGTATATATATATATATATACAATGGAATACTATGTAGCCATCAAGAGAAATGAAATCTTGCCATTTGTAACAATGTGGATGGAACTAGAGGGTATTATGCTAAGTGAAATAAGTCAGTCAGAGAAAGACAATTATCACGTGATCACTCTCATTTGAAGAAATTGAGAGGTAGGGCAGGGGTCTATGGGGGTGTGGGGAAAAGAAATGAAACAAGATGAGATGGGGACTCACAGGTGGCCGGACCCGCTGGAACTCCCAGCAGGATTTGCCAGGGGACCTTTCAGTGACAGCTGATCTCCTGCCATCACCAAAGCTAGGACAACCTAAACTCTCAGGAAAAATCATGGGAAGGCTCTCCTCTAAAAAAATTGAAAAGCATGTCTGGTGAAGAATTAGGATTTCCAATGTGGATGTGGGCACATCAAAGTAAAGTCCTCTTTTTATGTGCCCTGAAAAAGCAGGTAAGTTCCCTATATCACCCAATACACTGAACTATCAATACTCTTCCAAGCCCTTAGGAAGCCATTCCAGCTTCCAATTGTGTTTCAACCGAGTTTAAAGAAGAGAGGCCCACATCTGGATACTTCCCCATTGAATTGCAGAATATCAAAGATAAAGATTTTTGAAAAACTTAGAAAGATTTCAGAGAGACAAGTAAGAGGCAATGTATGAAGCGACACTAGTCAAACTGGCATCAGAACTCCCATTAGCAAAAGTTCTGAAAGAAGATGATTCCTAGTAAAGTTCCATCGCTGGCTCAACTTTCTGTCAACAGTAAGAGCAGAGTAAGGCCCATTCTGGAAATTGCCATCCTATCTTTACACATTTTTTTCTTAGGAAATTGAAAGGTACTTCAACAAAATAAGATGGTGAGCCAAGAAAGAGGAATATTTAGGACCCAGGGAGCAGTGTGTGACACACAGGCCAGAAATACCAGCAAGCCCCACTACAACCGTGTCTGGAAGTTCTAGAAAGCAACGAGTCTAGATTGCAGCATAAAGACAAGGCCTAGGTGAACTCTCTCCAGAAAAAAAAGGAAGATTCCACAAAAGCGATAGAATATTTAAGATCATGGAAGAATTTGAAAATATGGAAAAAAAGAAAAGAAAGTAGAAACTTTAGCAAAAACAAAAGCTGTCTGGGAAAGCCATGATCAAGAAATGAAGGGGTTGTTCCAAATCAGAACAAGAGGTCACTGAGCTCCAAGAAGACAGGCAGAACTGATTCAATGCTGTAGAAAAACAAGAAGCTGGAAGATGGTAGCCACTTCTTAAAGAAAGTATACATTTCTTCTCACGCTAAAAAAAGATGGGTAATAAGATACTTCAGGCAAGACAAACAAACAATATTAAGAACAAGGTATGGTTTTATAAGAAACAATAAAAGAAACAGACAACATGACCCAGTTGCGCAGTGAGATTCGGCGTGATTTTGAGCACTTGGTGAAGGACGAAAGGAGAGTATATCTGAATATTTTCTTTGAGTGGCACTAAAATCTAGACTAGAAGAGCATGTGATCACAACATACTTCGTGGCTCTGCAGGAAATAATAAGGTAGCCATATTAAGGTTAAAAGTGTTTACTGGCTTTCAAGTTTTGAAACAGCCTGTAAATAAGGCATGCCAGATTTAATGAGAACATAAATGCTACTAAAATGCTTGACAATGTAAAGTGAAAGTTTGCTGGCAGGGAAGAGGGGAAGTGAGAATGAGGGCATTAAGTGGGGAATCAAGAGACCTCTTCATAGAGGACCAAACAAATGGGGATTTGGAGGTGATATTTGAAGTCACAAAGGTAATAAAAACCAGCACTATACTTCCGTTAGGAGAAAGGAGGAGAAGGAAGTAGATATTGTAAAGGAGCTAAACCCTCATACACAATAGCAAGAAATGAACAAATGAGACATCCAGCTAATAAATGAAGAGAAAGAAATGGAAAGTGTTCAGAAACATAAACCCATAAGGCCTGAATGAAACTGGGAATGGTTCAATGTGATCGCCTTGGAGGAGTAATCCTGAGGGTAGGGAGGAGTACAACTGAGAGCTGTGTTTCTTCACAAACCTTCTTACTGAAATGATTTTTAACCACATGCTTGCGTTACATCAACAAAGGTTTCTAGAAAATCAGTTTCAATGTTTGGGCTGCGTCTTGTAGGACAATATCTAATTCTTTGGAGGCCAGGCACAGTTCTAAACCCTCATATTTCTCATCTGTCCTCCCAACAACCTTATAAAGTCAGTCTCCTAGATTAGATTTTTCCCAGCTGCAGATCCTGAGCCAAAGCTTCAAGTGCCAGTGATTTATTAAGAAGGGCTTCCAGGGCGCCTGGGTGGCTCAGTTGGTTGAGCAATTGCCTTCGGCTCAGGTCATGATCCTTGAGTTTCGGGATCGAGCTCCGCAGGGAGTCTGCTTCTTCCTCTAACCTTCTCTCCTCTCATGCTCTCTCTCACTTTCTCTGTCTCTCAAATAAATAAATAAAATCTTTAAAAAAAAAAAAAAAAAGAAGGGCTTCCAGAAGAAACTAGGATGGGAGTGAAGGGAAACAGGATAGAGAAGGGCAAGAAGCAAAGCATGGGAAGATTTACGGTGAATTCCCTTAAATCTCTCTCCCATCTCATCTTCTCCCCAGGGGCTCTGAAGCATGAATGCACTCAGAGCCTGTCCTGTTTTGAAGTTCATCTTCTCCTCCTTCTGCACTAGGCAGTCATCGGCTCCTGGTGGGTCTGGGGCATAAACAGGAGCTTCTTATTCTCAAACGGGGGGAAGTGACTCCGGTGCCCAAGAATCAAAGAACTCCCTAAGAACCAGTGTAGAGTATCTAATAATTACCACCAGAGGTCATGATACTGTGTAGCAGGCCCAGGAAGGTACTCAGAAATGCCCTCAGAGTGACAGGTTATGAATTTCCATGGAATTCATCTATAATGGTTTGGTCACAACAGAATTATATCAGGTCTCCTTGACTATTTCTCTATATAGACAAGGAGAGATCTATTTATATCTATAAATACACCACCACTTACATATCTATTTGTATAATATCCACAAATATCTGCATTTATGCCATCATATCTATATATAATCCCATACCTATTGTTACAATGTATGTCATTTGTATATCTATATCTATATCTGCGTCAAGCCAAGTTAAAGAGCCTGGGTGGTCCCCAGGCCCCAAAACTTTGGTCAATTAATTACTGAACAGAATGCTGGGGACAGAGGATTGAACAAAACAGAAATAGGTATTGCCAGCATACTGCTTAGAGATCAGTTCCACTGAAGGCCTTGACTGATGAAAATTTTAACATAGTGACAGGAAGTAACTACCCATCAGAGAGAAGTTAGTTGTCACCGGAAGTGCAGAAACCAGTTCTGGGGTTAGGATGGTGTTCTGAGGCCATGACCTACCTGGTCCAGGGGGCAGATATACCTCCTCGTGCAGATATTCATGGCCATATTATCTTTGAATAATTGACATACCTAATTTCATATTCATGGTCATCTGCAAATCTTCTGCCAGGATTAGGATTTTCATGGTTTTGTCCTTCTATAGGCAGAGAAATTGTTGGCCAAATGACAATCATATTATGTCCCCTTAACAATTATATTTCTCTTTGTAAGTTAAAAAAGACATTCTGGTTTTATAAACCTGTCTCTTTGGGTGTGAGTGAGTATAGTGATATTTGGATCCATTCCAGGATACTAATTAGATAAGAGCTCCTTGAGCTCCCTGGGGTGGATGGAGCCGATTTCGCCTTGTGCTCCACTGATGATACCAACTATGGCATAAACCTTCTTTTGAAAAATTCACAATAGACATTCATTCCTCATGGTCAGACACATTCTCAAACATTGCTCCACAGGATCCCAGGGAAAAACAGCATTCCTAGATTAGAGGAATGGTCAAATGACCAAATTATTATGGTCAAATAATTTGGGAGATACTGAATGTTGGATTTTATTTTTGGAAACCCACAGTTTTTGGCATTAAAGAAACCTGATTAGCATTTTTCATCCAACACTCACCAAACTCACTTGACCTTGGTACACTATCATCTTGCTTTTTCTGACTCAAACTGATGCATGCATATATGTAGAACTAACTGTGAGTGGCCCATTTAGGAGTAATCTAAAGATGTTTCTGTCTGTTGTAGTCAAACATGATTGTTTGATAGCTGAAGAAATTATATACCTATATGTACACAAAAATGTACATTATACAATGTACATATACACAATGTACTTATATATAATATATACACATAATGTGCAAATATAATAATATATGAACATATATACAGTATGTATGTGTATATATATAATATGCATATATGTAATACATGTACACATGTATATAATGTATTTATATATACATTTTATATGTACAATGTACATATACACACAATACACTTATATACAATGTATATGCACATATATGCTTGCATATATAATTATATATATGATTTACATATTTATCTATCAGGGTCTCTGGAGGAAATAATCAACTATTTCCTTTATAAAGGAAGTTTAATAAAATTGTTTTCTTTTGGGGATATAACTGACATATAATGTACTAGTTTTAGGTGTACACTATGAGTGGTATATTTATATATTACAAAGTGATTATCAGAAAAATTTTAGTTAACATCCCTCATCACACAGAGTTACAATTGTTTTCTCCTTGCGAGATGAGAACCTGTAAGATCTTCTCTCTTAGCAATTTTCAAATATACAATATAGTATTGTTAACTATATTCACTATGCTGTAAATTACATCCCCAGAACTTACGTATCTTCTAACTGGAAGTTGGTACTTTTTGAAGACTTTGACCCATTTCATCCACTCCAAATCCCACTCCTCTGGCAACCACCCATCTGGTCTCTGAATCTAGGAGTTTTGTGTGTTTTTTTTTTTTAAAGATCCCACATATAAGTGAATCCATACAGTATTTGTCTTTTTGTCTGGATTACATTAATGCCCTCAGGATCCATCCAGGTTGTTGTACACAGCAGGATTTCTTTTTTTCTCATGGCTGAAGAATTTTCCATGGTATACATATGTACCCCATTTTCTTTATCTGTTTATCTGTCAGTGGACACTCTAATAAGCCTGCCTGGATTAATCTGTCATAGATTTATCCAGTGTGGTGAGACCTAGTTAATTCATGCTGAAGAGAAGCTGTAAGTGAGTGTGGTAAACATCTTTGATTGATTGAAAACGTAAATAGGCATTAAGAGGGGTATATTCATATGGATTTCTTAACAAATGCAGTTTTCTCGAAGGCAAAGAAAGCTTTTCAGGTAGTCTAGAAAAAAATACAAAGTAAAAAAGAGAAAGAGATACTAAAAAGGTTCTTGAAAGGTGCAGAGGGAAACCAGAGCTGGAACTTTCTATGACCTGGGCCTAGGAGGACTCTCCCAAGCACTGGAAAAGAAAGCATCACTGTGGCAGATTTCTAGCTGTTGAAGAACCTGGGGTGGATATCGTGCTCTTCAAATAACCATACAACATGAGTAAAGGATGAAAATGCAGTTCTATCAATATTAAACCTTTTTTCAAAATAAGATCTTCCTTCCAAAAAAGATTTAAATAACTCCCTCTTGCTTTTTCCCATCATATTTTTAAGTCTTCTTCAGGTGTTAATAGCATATCAAATGAGAACACCAAGGATTTGAATGTGTATTTCGACTAAATTCCCGTGGATAGATTCTACATGTTCCTGGATTTTGCTTGATTGATTTTTCCATAACCGGCAGGGAGTCATAGACTATCTATGGCAACATTCATTCTTGATTTGAAATCTATTTGTTTGACAGATGAGACCAAATTTATTCATCAGCAAATCCTAACCCTTCCATAATAACCGGTTTCCTTCTCTTCTGGAGGTCGGCAGAGGCTCAGTGAAGAATACGGTTGAAAGTAATGAGATTCCCACCAGATGATGGTTCTCTAGGCTCTGCTCATTCTCCAACACAGGAATAATCAGGGGTGGTTTTTTGTTTTGTTCTGAGAGATTTGAGGGTCCGAGGGCATTACTGACTATGACACCTCACCTTCTTAATGCCATATGAGTTAAATGACAGAAAATACATTTGGGTAGAATAACAAGCAGCTCAAAGAAGCATTCACATAACATTCAATCCCTTTATTTTTCTTCCACAAATGTGAGAAACAGTTATTAACTTCCTTGGTGACCTCTTCTCAAAAGGCCAATCCACCTTTTAAGTGGAGGTTAAAAGGTTTAAAATTATAGATAACATTTATGGAGCATGGTGTTCCCAGGGAAAATTTTAAATCGTTAGAGTAGAAGTGAAGCCCTATTTACTAAAAAGGGAGCTATGGGTATGAGGGAAAGAGAAGAAATGTGTCCATCTGCTATTCCTATGCTAAGAAGATATTAACATAATTCTCTACACTCATCAGGCAAAGCAAGATGTCCACTGGCCTTCAAAACAGCAGCCTCTCTTTGCCTTTCCCTTCCAGTGAACATTTGCAGGAGAAAACATTACAGGCAATTCAAAGTATATGGTGCCTGGTTTAAACATAGCACTATGTTCACTCAAATTTCTTTTAGGCTATAGACACATGGGCCAGTGCTTATTTTCATGGTTGATTTAATCCATCCCCTCTGCCACTGTGGGGATTATTCCCTACAGTTATTCTCCAGTGAGCTGTCAGTTCAGATTAAAAAAAGTTAAGTGACAAAGATGCGGTAGCTGATTCCTTTAGAAGGCTGTGGATGCTAGAATGTATAGCAAGAGAGTTCTTTGTAAGAATCTGACTATGTTGTCCTCTTTTTTACTTCCCGCATAACACTATAAACCTTCCTTATGGAGACTGAACTTCAAACTCCTTAAGCAGGTAATGTAATGTTGTTCCCATACAACAACGTCAAGGTTGCCAATAAGGTTTTATAGCTCTTACCTCATGGGTTCTTGCTTATTTCTTGAGAAGAGGAGATAGCATATATTTCCTTTTATTTTACAGATGAAGAAATCTGTAGATGAAGAATCTACAGATGATTCCAGGACTGCGTGTATCCTAGCATTGCGTGGCACACACAGTAAGTGATAATACTGTCCTTAAGCTACACTTATTTTTATATTTTGAAACATAGGAATTAACAATATGTCCTCGCTAGATTTGCAATTCCATTCCAGATTAATTGAAAAGAAACCTGTTCCAAAATGACTTTGTGTGGCAAAAAGTTACTCCTATTACATCATCATATTATTGTAATTCTCATTTTCATTTTCTTTTCCTAACTCTGCAGCAAAATTCTTTAGTAGAATAATTACTACACCTCATGACTAATTTGGTTAGGTTGCATTGATGTGCAAATTAGCCATCTAATTCTCATAGCTCATTTTAGGCTTTCATGTGTAATAAGTTAAAAAGAGGAAAACTATTAGTTTCAGTGAAACAATTGTATTGAGCCATTGATAATAGAAAAGAGCCATCGAAAGAAGAATCTTTGGAAAATTCATAAAAGCAATAGATGCTGGAAAATTAATGAGGTCAGAATGTAATATGCTATCACATATGCGGGCACCAGTGTTTTTGCAAATACATTTCGTGGATTTCTGCCAGTCTGGTTGATCTTGCTTATGAGAAGTAAAGCAGCATTATTTTTACTTTGTTAATGCAGTATGGACAAAAAAAGGCAAACACAAACGTGATCAGTGAGGATAGATCAGGTTATAGTGTGGTAATAAACAGCCTTAACATCCCAGTGGGTTAGCTCAACAAAGTTTATTTCTTTTCATGTCATCGTCAGTTGGCAGGAGGTCTTAGCTCATTGCAGTCACTTCCATGTCCAAGCTGATGGAACAGTCACTGCCTTGAGCATGGCCAAGATGATGCCAGAAGAAATGACAGCTTTTGAGGGCTGGGAATTAAACGCTCTGGTTTGGAAGTTACCTCATCATTTTCTATCACAGCTCATTGGCCATTACAACATGGGGCAGTGCTAAATAAAACACCAGACCAGGAAGTGTCATCCCATCAACTCCCAGTAAGGAGGAAAGCTAGACAAATTTGGGAAAGAGAATTAATGACCTTCAGGAGGCATCACTCTGCCTCTCAGATAGTATCTGTATTTGTTACTTTCTTCCCATGTTTGTTTTCCTAAATTTAACCTCGTTATTGTCTGGATCATTGAAAGATCCTAATTACCTGGCCTCTAATGGCTTACTTTCTCTGCTCTCTGTCTTATTCATGAATTTGACAAATGTTATCAAGTCATGTATCGGGAGCCCATCTGCCACCAGAACTATCTTTCTAAAACAATGCTAATGGAAAACAAAAACAAAAACGACTGCATGATAGTTCCCATTCCAGAGAATGAAACCAGAGTGCTCTATCCATATTCAAGGATGACTGCCTTTGCTCCAGCCCTCCTTTCCAGACTCATTTTAACTCTTTCTGAGAACTCTCACGTCTAGGTCAGAGGGAGAAGGTGGTAGTACAGAGCTCAGCACAGCTTATGGAAACAGGGCTTTAAAAAAGTTTGAATTAGTTAACAAGATTAAAAAAGCAGGAGAGCCTGCATAAAATATGCACTGCCCATTTTTCTTGAAAAAAAAAAAAATACAGAAGATCTTGCAACATGCCTCTTGTTCCTGTCTAGGACCTGGAGCTGAGTAACACTGTCCTGTTAGCCAGGGCTGGTCCCCACTGTAGCCAGAATGAACTGCTCTTCTCCACATGCCCAAAAGGGAACAGTCATGGGGCGTCTTACACTATAATGAATAATATGCACCTGGTTGCCTCTTTGCCAAAATTCTTCCTACAGGAGGTAACCATGTTTCAGTCAAGTTTGTTTTTCCCTCTTAATCCTCCTCCTTCCTATCCACAACTTGCATATTATAGATGTTCACTAAATAATTGAGAAATGACAATTGTGGGGAACATAACCTGATTTACCACTTGTTTACTTTATCTTGTTCTTTTTTTTTTAAGATTTTATTTATTTTCTTGAGAGAGAGAGAGCACGGGTGGGGGAGAAGCAGAGGGAGGGGGAGGAGCAGATTCCTTGCTGAGCAGGGAGCCCAACATGGGGCTCAATCCTGGGACCCCAGGATCATGACCTGAGCCAAAGGCAGATGCTTAACCGACTGAGCCACCCAGGTGCCCCATCTTGTTATTTTCACCTTGTGTCATGTGCTTGCTCTGACTTGGCTCACAAGAGAAGAGATGCCATGGGACAATTCTTGAGGTTAAAGAGATTCATTGCTGAGGTTTCTAAAAGATTAGGATCCACAATCAACTTTGTGGAGGGGTATAGATTCCTGTGTTCCTTTTTGGTAACTGTACAGGCAAAAGTAGCCATATGCATCTGGAGCTTGGAGCTATGTCCTAAAAATTCTGTGGAATAATTTTGTGAGCTAGAACGTTCATAAAGGAAGTGAATGAACATTTAGGGATTCCAGATTTGAAGGTGTGCTACAGAAATTCAACATGAAATATGTATATAAAATGTGGTCAAAGAGAAAATGACAAACTTAGAATGCTCTGAAAGGTTATCTGGAAAAACAGTAAAGGGCTTCAGGTGGATCTGCCATGGACAGATTAAATCATAATTTTACAAGTGTGAAAAATGTCATCAGAACCCAGGACTGACCCAAATTCCACCCAATCTGAGAAGAAACATCATAAAGCATATGGATTAGAGGGTCTGAGTTGAAGGTCAGGTTTTTAGTAGGTCCCTGTTAGCAGGATATGCAAATCAGCCCAGCATAACAGTGGCATCAGTTGGATAAGTAGGGAGTGGGTGGTAGAAGGGCAGGGACAGATGTAGTAGATGTGAGGGCCCCATGGCTCAGTGGCTGTCTCCTCTCTCCATGCCCACACTCTACTCCTCATTGTCCACAAATACATGCTCTCTTCGTCAGGGAAACGGGGCAAAAATATGGATGGATGAGTGTAAATTCATTAACAGGGTTGGTAAAACAAATCCTTTCTACTTACAATGAATTAAGACCTTAAATACAAATCTTGAACATGTTATAGATAAACTGTTTAGGGGAAGATAAGAATTTGAATTTTACAGCAACACTAGCATCTCATAAATATGAGTTACTCTCATGGTTGCTTGCCTGGACCAATGTAATGGTCTTCTGTTTTATCTTCTATTATATATCTATGTGTGTGTGTGGTCATATATTTTTTTCACCTTCATAGCAATGCTTTATACATTGTATGTACTCTTTTTCTTTGGTTGATTGATCTGACAGAGAGCGAGCACAAGCAAGGAGAGCAGCAGGCAGAGGGAGAGGGAGAAGCAGGCTCCCCACTGAACAGAGAGCTCGATGCAGGACTCCTTCACAGGACTCTGGGATCTTGACCTGAGCCCAAGGCAGATGCTTAACTCACTGAGCTACCACTCCTTTTCTTTTTAAACTGAAGCATAGTTGACTCACAATGTTACATTAGTTTTAGGTGTACAACATAGTGATTCAACAACTCTACTTTATACTATGCTGACCACAAGTGTAGCTAACATCTACACAATGTATATAATAAAAAATACATTTTGAAAGTACAGTTCCTTCTTTCTTCTTCTCCCTCTGCTTTCTTCCTTCTTTCCCCCATTTTCTTCCCTTCCTTCCTTTTGCCCTATCGTCCCTCTTGACTCTAACAAGTCATTAAGCATCTACCATGTCTGAGGGAAGTATAAACATGAATTAGACTCTGATTTCCCACAGTTCATTCACATCCCACCTGGGGAAAAAAGACAGGCAAATGGCCAATTGCAACACAATGTGATAGGTTAATACTATCTGTTTAACCGTTTTCACCTCTTCCTTTCTTCTCCAAAATGTGTGTAAGAGTTCAGCTTTCAGCCTTCACATTAAAACCACCCATAACATAGCCTCAGCCCCCTTTTCTGGCATTAGCTCCCACCATTCTTGTACATGAGACCTCCAGTCTGATTGACCTGCTTGAATATCACTTCCCACACACACTTGGCTCCTGTGTCTGGGCTTTTGCCTATGCTTGTTTCAGGTTCTGAAAGGGTCTTTTCCCTTATTTCTTTCTGACACGGCCCTTACAGTTCTTTCAAAACCCAACTCATCTTCCTGTGCAGCCTCTTTTCCCACTTAGCGAATAGTAGGTGTGTTGCAATGCCATCCTGGTTATGGGATGTATACGTACCCTCCATAGCTATCAGGCAGACTGTATCGTATTAGAGCATTATTGTCCTTGTTGAGACCATGTTGAGACCGAGAGGATGCGTTAAGCCTGGATCACGAACCCTCTTGAAAATCTGTTAAAAATATGTACATGTGTCTGATAGACGTGTTCATATTTGAAAATCTAATGTAACCTTTCAGGAGATTTCAGATGTCTCTGAAGCCCACCCAGAGATGTCTACCGAAGGCTAAGAACTGCTGGGATCAGGCTACAGGTGAGGGTGAAGAGCACTGACTTTCTCTGAAACATGGGGCCCCCAATGGTGTCCACTGATGTGGAGAGGTGGGTCTTCATACAGAGACTCGGAGTGTGGAAGGTGGGCCGCAGGTGGCAGAGGGAATTTCAGCCCCTTTGATGGTTTTATTCTCTTGGGTCCGGTCTTGACAGTCCTTGCTTGTGCTCTGGACCTCCTAGGTGGAAAGAGTTAAAGGTCTCTCTGCCACATGGAGATTCATTCTGAGTGAGCTCAAAGACTATCTGATGGCAGCTTATTCTTTGAGCTTTTACTAAAGGCATGATAAAATATTCCAGTGCAGTCTCGTTCTGGTAGGGGGGTTTAATGTGATCCTATAATGGCAAATATCAGACACTACAGAACATTCCTGAACCAAGGGGCAAATCTTTTAAAGAGGCTGTCTGAGAATGAGGTGGACGTCTCTTAACTCTTCATCTACGTCATAAAGGAATGTAATTTTGAACAGTACTTTTGGAAAGAGCTACTGGTGTTCTGTGAGTAGAGAGTAGGGACTCTTTACTGTTCACCTCAGGTCAAGAAAGAGGGGCTTCATGGAACGACACGGAGGGCTTATTTGTATCTTGGCCCTGGGGAGACACATTGGACTTGTGTAGGGCTTTAGCTTGGAAGATGCAAAGGGCGGAAGACAGGCTGACTGGCCGCTCTGATGTGGAAACAAAGGCGAGGTGGTGGCTCTCATGGTTGGCACCTCAGGTCTCTGTGAGGATTTCTAGGAGCCAGATGTGGGCTCTGTGCCTGAGGGATGCTGGTGTGGACCGTCTTAGAGCCCATCTGAGAGCCTTCTGAGGAGAGGTGAACAGGTCTCAGCATGGAGCATTTAGAGGTAGGACATTGCCCACACCAAAGGATCTATCGTCGAGAGGCCAGGACTGGGAGGTTTCCCCAAATCCACAAAACCACCCCTCCGAGAAAGAGTCCCCTGTAAATATTCCCAAGTCCAGGGAGCGTGAGGCTGACTGACAGACTGCCAGTCCAGTCAGGAGTCCCTTCTCTCCTCCCCTCTGCAGGGGTCAGGGGTGGGGGAGCTGGAGCATCAAGGGGGGAATAGTTGGAATGGTGACGGCTGCCGCATCCGTCCCTTGTTCTGAGTAAAGTGAAGTGGTTTTAGGGCGCCTGGGTGGCTCAGCTGGTGAAGTTTCCCACGCTTAGTTCCAGCTCTTGTCGTGATCTCAGGGTCCTGGGATCAAGTCCCACTTTGGGCTTCCCACTCAGCAGGGAGTCTGTTTGCTTCAGATTCTCTCTCTCCTTCTCCCTCTGCCCCCGCCCCCCACACGTGTGCTCTCTCTCACATGCGCTCTCTCAGTAAATAAATAAATAAAGTGAGGTAGCGTTTCTGTTACTCAGGAGTGGCCAGAGCAGCTGCGGGACCTCCGTGAATTGTCATCCGGAGGCAAGGGAAGAACCAGCCCTAGTCCATGACTTTGAAGTGACAGCAGGGGTCATCATGACATTGAGCAAGTCCTGCTTGTTCAGCCTATGGTTACACTAATGTTAGAGGATCAGAGCCTTGGTTTGTCTTTTCCTAAGAGGGAAGATAGAGCCCTTTGCAGCACACATTCAATAACTGCTGGTTTGAGCGCTCAGTACTTTTTCTGTGCTTTTTCTCCCTGGTGTTACCCTTGCAGGGCCAAGACGTTTATTGGGGAGAAAGAGTAAGTTTCCCTTCCTTTGGAAACATGCATTCAGCATTGGACACATATTTATTGACCGTATATTATGGAAGCTGTCAATCTTTGGGATGCAGAGGGATCACCTGGGATGCTTGCAAAAATGCCGATTGTAGGCTCCACAGATTTTGATTAGGTAGATCTCCAGGGGGCTGAGGAACTAGCTGCTTTTCACCGAGCTTCTGATACAGAAAGTAAGTGGTCCTTGCTTGAGTAGCACTGGCCTCCACTGGGTTCTAGGCATGGCACTGGGGGCCCGGGGACCCCAGTACCCAAATAACCAAGGATGTTTCTTACCCTCTAAAATCTAACAGATTGGGGGCACCCGGATGGCTTAGTGGGTTAAGCGTCTGCCTTCAGCTCGTGTTCTGATCCTGGCATCTTGCGATTGAACCCAAAGTCGAGCTCCCTGCTCAGCAGGAAGTCTGCTTCTCCCTCTGCCTCTCCTACTGCTGGTATGCTCTTTTTCTCTCTCTCAAATAAATAAATAACATCTTTAAAGAAAAAAAAAACTAACAGATTGAGGGCATATGCATACAGCCTGTAAGTTATTGACATACATGGCCGTGTATTTCTTTTGGAGGTATTTACAAACCCCGGGACAGCAGTAGGATTAGTGTGGGAAAAG
Organism: Nasua narica; assembly: GCA_028533885.1. Lineage (NCBI taxonomy): Eukaryota > Metazoa > Chordata > Mammalia > Carnivora > Procyonidae > Nasua > Nasua narica. The sequence goes on from CM052806.1 coordinate 10,513,820, forward strand.
AGAGAGAAAACCTAGTGCAAGTAGCAAGAAAGAAAGGTGTTTCTGCTGGTATGAAGGTCAGGTTGACAAGAAAGGGAAATAGAATCAAAGTCTTTAGGAGGCCAACTATAGTGAAAAAGTGACTTCTGATTTGAAGATTCCTCTGCCAGGATTCTGCCAAATGTATGAGAATCAGAACTGGCAAGGTCCTTGGAACTCATTGCACCCAATCTCAGCCTTGAGAAATAGGGAAAATGAGACCCAGGGACCTCATATCATTGGCCCAAGTGCACACAGAGGAAAAGGTAGGTTTGTATATCTGTATACTTTGGATATATTTTGAACTAATAATCGCTTATACCCAAGGTAGACTTTTATTGGCTTAGAATTCTAGGGGCAGTTCAAGTCCAATGGGTAATAACCTGGCAAACACATGGCTGAATGAGTGAACTAATTAGAAAGGCCTCCAAAAGGGTCTTCTTAAAGCACTATTTCATTGCAGATAACACAAGTAAGTGAAAAAAAATCCCCAGGGTAATTTATTATCACTTAGCTTTTGACCATAAATTATTAAACTTGAAAAATATCACTGGCACAGAAACTGAATTGTGTATACATCTTCACTTGTTCAGGCAACAAATATTTTCCGAGGGCCTCCTGTGTTCCAGGGACTGGGACCTCTCCCGAGTGATCTGGAATGTCAAAGAAGGCAGTGTTCATGTTGGAAGGGACTGCAGCTCTCTCGGGTGTCTGCTGGTTTTCATTAACCATCAGTGAGGGCCAGGCGTGTGGGCAGCGTATTTCTAGTCCAGCTGGGAGTCAGTTTTACTTGGGACTGAATTAGGGGGTCCCCTGGGAAATAGTGCCCCTCCCACACATTCAAGGCCAGGTAAAGCATCTCAGTGATACCTATTCCCTTTTAGCCTACAGGATGGCTTTCTGCAGAGGGAGAAGGATCAACGAAAGAGAAAGTTCTGCTCTGGAATAGAGTAACTTGCTTATCTTTGCAGGGAGAGGAGCTCTTGATTCTTCCCTCTCTGGGACTGAGACAACCCCACATCACCGGGAAGCTTCTGTCATCTCAGACTGTGGTTGCACAGGTCCTTTCTGGTTTTGCCCTTCACTTTTTAAGTGAAGATATATAAGCAGAAATTAGATATTGAAAAGACTCAAACCCACAGTAGTAAAGTCCCCCCCCCTTTTAAATTATTAAGCAATTAATGCAATAAATTTCTTTCCTGGAATTCATAATTGCCATGACATTTCATCTTTCTCCTGCTAGAGCAACGCGGGGCCAGAAGAGAGAGGAACCTCTTGCCTTTTCTTAGAAACTCCTACTTCAAAAGTATGCAGATGCAAACTTAAGATGATTAAGAAAACGAGTCTTTCAGATGATACCGTACCCAGAGCACTGTATGTTAGACCAACCGAGGTGTTCCCAAATCATACAGAACAGGACACAAAAAACTTCTCAGATGTAGGAACTGCTGGTGATGCACACCCCCCCAGGACCCCCCCCCCAGCCCCCCAGTCCTGATTTGCCTGCACCTTCCAGACACATAACTACTGAGCTCTGGCCAGGAGCTCAGTGGGGCCTCTGGGCAAGCTCTGTTCTTAGGTCTTTCTCAGCCTCATTACGGGAGATCCGAACACTTTGCTGTCAAACCTTTTCATTTGAGTCTCTGAATCTGGCGGGGATGAATGTCAAAAGCAGCTCTTCACAAGATTATAATCACTTTGTTAGCGTTCTAATTAAAAATGGAAATAAAAACCTAGGTCCTTTTTAGTGTTCAGGGGGTCCTTGGCAAAGACATAAATTCGAATCCATTGACTCAGGGACCTGAATGGTACCATGTGAGCATTTAAAACAGGAGCGCTGAAAAAACAGCAAGTTGAATATTGAACCTTGTCAATAGTTAGGAGGAGGAGGCATAAACCTTCTGAGATTTCTACTACCATCATTACTACTGTTATTAGTATAGTTACTATTATTGCTAATTCTACTCTCATTGCTGATACTCTCATTGTCACCAATATTACTGTTAAGTAGAACTTGAATTCAAGGAGAACTTTAGTCTGCTCTCAACCAACATCTCCCACCTCACTGGTAGGATTTCCCCATAGAACAAGTATAGCAGAAAAATGGGGTAATTAATTTTGGGCAAATGGTTTACTGCATCTTAGGTCTTAGGAAAATTAGTGACTCCACATAGATATTATGAACAAAGCCATGTAAAGCCCCTAGCTCAGAGCCATCCATAAAGTAGGAACATCGAAAGTGTTCGTTCATACCTTTTTCCCTTCCCCACTGCTGTTCCTGCTGCTGAAGACTCCAATCTGAATTGAAGTAGGAGGTCTGTGAGATAAGTGGGGGATTTTGAAGGGGAGAAAAGAGAAAGGCGGAAAAGGGAAGAGAGCCCTGCATAAAAGCAGGGTTGCACTGTTTCAGAAGCTACCATAAGAGGCCATTGGTACAGAGAGCTTGCCTGCCAGAAACTTAGAGAACGGGAATTGTTTCTAAACTAGTGGACTTAATTTTTCTAACAATGCAGAGTTATCAACCTGAAAACACCAACTAACCAAGCCAAAAAGTTTTCTGATGGTTCATGGAGTCACGCACCACACTCAACCTCCTATGATTCTCAACCCCCCCTGGTGGCTAACTGGCACAAGTCAAGCCAGGAAAATCCTTGCTGTGACTCCAGAGTCCTTTTGCTTCTCTGGAAAAATCAGCATTGTAAATTGCTAAGGAGACATTTACAAAAGAAGAGGTTCTTTCAGATGGTTTACAGAATTAGAACAGCAAGCAAGCTTCCTTCAAAAGTTTTAACCTATACAGAGCTGGCCTCCTCCCTCCCCCAGTGGTGAACTGGAAACACAAACCTTTCTTTCTATGGTTGTAAAGCAAGATACTAAAATAGGCGATATCATCAATCTCAGTCACGGAAATGCTGCGAAACACCACAGAAGTTTGGAGTTGTGTTGTGTTTTAATTTTGATGAACTGAAGCTTCATCCAAACCACCTCTATGAAGGTTATTGCTGGCATGGTTCCATGGCCAAGAGATTTTTGAAAAGTTGTCTCCTTTAAGGCATCACTGGGATTTAAGGTGGACTTCTAAAGAGCTATTGGGAATAATTCTTTCTTTTCTTTCTTCCCGCGCCCCCAGAGCCTCAAATCTCTCTGTCTTTGCTATAGTTGAGTTCATGTATCACACAAAATAAAAGCATGATTAATTTAGCTCCCAACTTTCCAGTACAAATAAGTTTTTTTATATAGCAATACGAGTTTAAAATTTTCACTGTTACAATGAACACAAAGGCTGTATCCTGTCAATTAGACTCAGAAACATTAGCCACACACACTATGATTTTTAGAAAAATGAGCACAACAAATCTGAAATGCATACAAATGGAAACATTCGTACCATTATCTTCTTCCTGACACCCAGCACAGATGTGCCCTCTCACTGAAATGCCCAGTACCAGCTTAACTGTGTTTAGAAGCTTTAGCACCTTCTCATAAGTCTTTTATCTTCATGGCAGGGAAATGTAGGATCTTGCTAGGGTCCATGTCTATCTTGGAGGAATTGCCTAGAGTTCATATTAATGTAGTTACAATTTTCAAAAGAAATTGGAGGTGACCTGCTTACTCCATTACAGGAGATGGATTTCTCCAGTTGGAATTACTGCTGAACTGTAAATCTCTTCAAGAAAGACCAGGCAAGCAGCTATCCACTGGAGGTGCTGCGATTCAATGAGCAGTCAGTAGGAACAGGTGAAGCAGCCAGCCACCTGCAGTCAGGAGTTCAGTTCTAGTCCCCAAATGTCAACATCTGCAAAGCACCATTACCTACAATGGAACCACATGCGTCACAGAATCTCAATGCAGGAGACCTTGGGGGCTCTCTCTAAAGGAGCTGGACTGAACTCCTCTACATGGTGGGAATTTCTTGCCTCCGATCCCTTTCAGGAAACATCCAACCTCTGTTTTAACAGTCTTCCTGGGCAGGGAGGCCAATTCTATAATCAGCTCTGACTGCAAGAAGATTTTCTTGGAAAACTGAAAATCTACCTCTCTGTAAATGTCCAAACTATTTTTGCAATGATCCCAAAGAAGCAGTACAAGACTTCTTTGATGTTTCTTCTAATACATTTAGGTTCAATTAACACAAAGGTTCAGTACTCATTAGATTGTCCTAACAAGATGTGGGTTTCAGACTCCTCAGACTCATCACCTTCTGGGTTCACTCTGGTGTCAAAATTGTAAGGGGATGGATAGGAAGGGATGGACTTTCAGTCCAGGAGATCTATTCCTTTATTTGGTAAATATTTGCATGCCTACTATGCTTCAGGACTGTTCGAGGAATAAAGAAATACACAAAACAGATAGAAATTTGTGTCCTTAGGGAACTTATGTTCTAGTAGGGGAAGAGAGATAGGAAACAAGATACATGAAAGAAGTAGAGTCTGTGAGGTGGTGATAATAGCTAAGGAGAAAAATCAAGCATAGAGGAGAAAAAGAGGGTATCTGTGGGTATTAAAATTTTAGATAGGTTAACAATGGGGGCACAAGACAGGTGAGAGAACAAGACATTCCAACATATGTTGAAAACCCACTAGGTAGAGGACATGGTGCAAGGGCAGCAGTGTGGCTGATGTGTTTAGGGATCAGCCAGGAAGTGAGTGAGGCTGGAGTACGTGGGGCAAGAAGGAAGAGAGTGGGGAATGAAGTTAGAAACATTAGAGAAAGCAGGAGGTGTGGGATCTCATAAACCATTGTAAGAACTTTGGTTTTTACTAGAAGCCAAGGGGTCTCAATCCATCTCCTTGCTGAGTTGGTGTTCAGTAGATCCATGTTCCTTG
>CM052806.1:10519163-10658524 GCA_028533885.1 Nasua narica
AGCATCACAAAGTAGAAACCAAAGCGTGCCAAAGCCGGTGTTCTCTTCATTTTAAAAAGAATCCGTCTCGGTTTAAGGGGCCACATTTTCATATTGACAGTTAAGGTGATGACAGGTGTTTTTCATCAACACTTGAGGATTTGGATTTCTATCTCAAGTCTGGTTACAGGAAGGAGGGTCTTTTATAAATAAGTCAGTGCTCATGGATGACAACCTCCTGTGTCTTCTTGTGTCTTCTGAGATGAAAATGTAAATAGACGTTTCTGTATAAACCAGTAAGGACACTCATCTTTCCCGTACCTTCTACATAAAGCTGTTAGTTTCCTAAGTGTCATTTTCCTAATGTATTGAAACTTACTTCAGCTACTTTTCCACTTCGCAGAGTTATTTTTCAAAAAAAAAATTAGATCCAATGCACAGATCTGAAAGGCTTCCCATCCTTTACAAGATTTTTTTTCTTTTTCTTCTGCCGCTCATTGTAAAACACTGTGAAGGATGGCACGGTGGGGCTGTATCCTCTGGACTGCCCTAGATTCAGGGAATTCAGAGTTAAGGCTCCAACAGTAACCTTAACTTTGGCTTCTTGCAAGGTTACAGCAGCCTTTTGTTATGTGATCCCATCATCCCAAAGAGCTGTATTCTCCACAGCTTATCTGCCAGTCCACCTGCAAACCTCTCTTTGAAGCTGATGGGGCTCTGGGCACGGAGGGGCCAGACATACTACAGGAGAATTAGGACCCGCACATTCAAAGCTACAAAACGACACACATATGTGCATTTCTTATCTGTGAGAAAAGGTTTAAAAGGCCACAATTTAGCTACTTTAGCTACTTGACGGTGCCTTCTGGAGGAGCTATATGGAAAAAAAGAGTGTGAACTCTTCCATTTATGTAAGTCACATTCTGTGTCATGGCTCCAACTCGCATATAGTTGGTGGATAAAAGCTTCCATTGTACAGGAAAGGTAACCTTGTAAAAAATGACAAGCGTAGGCTTTCTTGGTGTTTCATGCAATTAAAATGTTAACCTTGACATTATACTAGCCCTTCAGTTTTCTTTAAACGTCCTTCAGTTTGCAAACCGGAGGAAATTTTTTTTTTTTAAATGTGGCATATCTGTAGCTAGGTAATCTGCTTTTTTTACCTGTGTTCTCTTCACTGATAGCTGCAAGGATGGGCTGTCCCAGCCAGTGGCCATGGCCATGTCGGGCTTCTCTGCATTATCATCTTTCCTTTGTCTCTCCCCCGAACTTCTTCACCCTCTCTTGCCTCTCCTGCTATGCAGGGATAGAGTGCTGGGAGGGGGAAGGGAGAAGTCAGAGAGCCAAGGTCGCTCCCTCCATCTCTATCCTCCCTAGCATGGACACAGGGAAGCAGAATTCTTTCTACGATTGTCTCACTTACCCAGGGCTCTGGTTGGTTCCTGAGAGAAAATTCCTTAGCTCTTCTCCAGGTCCTGACTTCCCTAAAATGCAGTGGACTCTTTTCCAGTTCTGTCTCTATTTCAGGCCCTTCTCTTTGTTATCTATAAGCAGGCATGCCTCGTTTTTATCTATATAGCAGAAATACAAAGAGGAAGATGGGAGACATGGAAGGGGCCTTTTAATGGCTGTTTGCCTGCAATAATGTCTTATTAGGAAAACCTCATAAAGGTAATGTGCTTTGGGGGGTGGTGGTGGTGTTTTAGCCATAGGACACAAGGGCAAAAGCTGTGGGACAGCTTCTAAAATAGCCATCATAGCCCTGTGCTGACAGTAGGCAGTAGGGAAAGGGGGGGGGAGCTCGGCTCCTGGGGCCCTGACTATATGATGGGCAGCCAGACTGTTTGCTGGGATGTGGTGAAGTACCTGGGCCTGTGATGCCACCTCCCTCAGTCCTTGGCCCTGGCTTGGCAGAGTTGGATGTGCCTCCCTTGGGCACTACCACAGTAGTTTGGAGCCAGGTGATGTTCTGCTTCTGCTTGGTGAGGGGAGCAAAGGAATCCAAAGTCTTACTGTTTTTGAGGAAAGTGTTCTGATATTCCATTTGGAACCAACAGGTTATTTTTACAGAGAAACACAGACTACCTTCTCATTCATGTCTACAATCCAGACTCTACTTGGGGCAGGTTCTGAATCAAAATCTTGTAGGGACACCCTGGCAATCTTACTTTTCCCATGAAACTAATGAAGCTTAAGCTCCAGGCCCCTTGCTTGAACCTTCAAAGCCCCTGGGGAATGTCCACCTGTAGACATGCTTTACTGAGATACTTTATAATTGGTGACATCTGTTGAGTTTTTCCAGTGGATCCCTGTCCCACCCCCAACCTTGGAGTGGTTGTGGGCATTTGTGGAGAAGTTGATTTGGGACCATACTTAGTACTGGCTTAATGTCTTTATGTGGTCTGCAGTTCCCTTCTACGAATAGTTAAGTTACTGCTGGATGTCTTGGAGTAGGAAGTGCCTCGAGAGATATTCCTACCACCTGCCTTGTGACATGCATGATGTAGGAACTTGTCCAATGGCCCCTGGCACCGGTGGTCTGTGGACATTGGAGGCAACAAATGTAATATACAAAGGCAGAAGTTATTCTCTGAAAAATTCTTCTAAATGTCACAACTCTCATAGTGAAAGTGACTCCATCGAGGTTTTCCTCAAATTTGACAACAATCCTAAAACTTCACAATACCAATAACAAATGAAGCTCTAAGAAACCTTTCTGAAGTATCATTTTTTTTAAAGATTACTCAGAACTGAGAAAACCCTGAATTATCTTTTAATAATCACCACAGAAACTGATATTACAAAATTTCTGTCATTTGAAGAGGTGATCAAAAGATATTAACCAAAAAATATAGGTGATATTATAGAGTATGATAGATTAAACTTGTGTGTTTTGTGGTACTTGTGGCCTTTTCCAACTTTTATACTTTTTATTTCTTTCCCCATTCTAAAAAACTATGAACTCTAGCACATAATTTTGTATTCTTAATTATATATTCTTTTTCTTAAAGAAGGCTTCCTCAAATTATAGAAGCTTCAGGCTCTATAACCCTAGACCTGCCTCTGAAGAAAGAATATTCTGATTGTTAAATACTGACCTAGCGAAAGTCTGCTTTTTAAAGCGGTGGTTGGTTGCCAATTATTTTAACTGTATTATAGTCACTGCAAAAACAGCCTCTTGAGAATTTTTTAGAATTCAGGTCAACATCTCTTAAGCCAATACTTGGTGGTTTTCTTGGGCATCTGAATAATGCAATGCCCTTGAACACCTCATTCATAAATGACTCCTTCTACACCTCTTCCAATGGATCCTCCCAAGTCCTGACCTCAAATCAGAGTTGAAAATTTGTGATATCAAAGCCAATTAAAAACAGGAGCTAAGAAATCCAGGGACAGTCTAAATCCCAATGCTGACAGAAGTAACAGATAAACAGGGCCCTTTGGCACAGGAAATAGAAACCAGACTCCTGTTTGGACAAAAGTCCCCAGTCCAAGGAGTGACATGACCAAATGATGCCTCATGTACTCTGAGAATAGACACAAGTAGTATGCCTTTCTATCTGGGATGGCAGCCCCCAGGCTTTTGGTGTTCTGTAGAAATTTTTTAAATCCTGGCTAGTTTTTCTGAGTTTAGCTAACTATTAAGATTAGGTGATGCCCCTCAAAGTGAGCCTGGAGCTAAAAACCCTGAGGCAATGATTACACCAGATGCCAGAGTGTAATAATATATTCTAGAAAATAGAATCACACAAAAAAGTCTCAGCTGTCATCTCTGTAGTGATATAATAGCCGCAGGGCGGCTGCATGGGGGTGGATCATGGATTTTGGAGACCTGGGTTTGAGTCTCTAACACAGATGAAGTGATCCTGGTTATGTTACTTAATCTCTCTGAACCTCGGTTTCCTTATCCATAAAACCAGCTTAATGGTACCTACTTGCAAAGATGTTAGCAAGAGTAAATACAGTGCTGAGGGCAAGTGTCTGGATACCAGTAAGTACTCAACAAATGAGAGCTATTATTCCTCTGTGGGCTTATGCCACCACTGCTGTTCAAAGGTCAAAGTCTAAGGCTCATCAATAAAAGCTGTTTTCATAAGCAAGGGTGACTTTATTTTCAATAATGCTAATGTATTAGCTACTGACTGGCTGGCTATTCTGGTTGATCTAATGGGTTGGGCTGTCTTGATTTATGAACCTGGTTTCTTTTTGTTAGATGCCCAGTAATTTTCAATATTGTTCATGTATATAGGATTTCATAGACTAAATTTGCAAATATAGTGTCTGTCCTAAGCAACCACAGATAAAAGAAAAAAAGAGAAAGAAGCAATAATTAATGCTACTCTTAAAGGAAAGGAAATTGAGTCATATTCCAGAATGGTTCAAGAGTTTACCATTCTGTTCCAACAAAGGAAACTATCCACTGATTCTTTCTAGGGGTAAATCTGGCTCATTTATCTTTTCTTTTATAAATATTTGGTGAAAATCACATAGATGACAATTTAAGGAATCATTCTTTGGGATGTTCTTAGCACACTGGAGAAATTAGCCAAGACCTGTTTACTATCTTACATTTTCTGAGGGGTAGAATATTGCAATCTAAGCTAGCTTTCCCCCCCTTCAGGTTGTACTCGTATATTCTGATTGGAATTGCATAGTAGGGAAAAAGTCACTAGAGAAGTCCCCACCTGTAAGTATGATGCCTGAAAATCTCCACATGCCTGTGTTGAGGACTTTAACTACTAATAAAAGCCACAAAAACTTCCTGGACACATGTATAAACGTTCTGCCTATAGCATGAACACTTGTGACAAACCCCATTCATTCCAGTCCCATGTTAATAAACTCAATATAACGTTAGAGTGCCATTCTGATTTTTGTGTAACCATAAAGAGTTAGAAGCGAGGCACTTTTGAGTGAAACACAATCTGAAAAACAGCTAGATAAACAGTTATCTTTGATTATAAGAAGTACAAAATTAGCGCCATTATTATTACTAATGGTACGACCTTGGGCAAGTTACTTGATCTCATTAAGCATTAGCTTCATCAAGAGTAACATGGGGAAGGAATGCCTTCTTAATAAAGTTACAGAGGAAATCATGTGTCTGCAGAGTTTATTTTAGCCTAAACATTGAACAATGGTAATTATTATTTTGGCCTGTAAGACTTCTACTGATTTTTGGAGTCAAACATGCTAACTTGTGAATTGGTATATTATACAGGGCTAAAGAAAAGATATATATATATATATCTATATATATATATCTATCTATATATAAAACAACTATATATATTAAAATATATATATATATATATATATATATATATATATATATATATTTTAAATTAGGCTGTGAACTTGGGCAAGGACAGGCCTGAAGGTATAAATCTTGCTTTTTTTTTTTAACATACCTTACTGAACTGAAACACTTTGAACTAAAGGATAGTCTGTGTAAGTCCACTTTGTAGAATGAGTTCTAACATCCATAGTAATCCCTGTCTCAGGAATTTTAGCTCTAGGTTCACATTTTGGAGTCACTACCTAATCTAAGTATCTGACTGAATTCTAGTGAAACTATCCAAGAATTGGGAGTTTTCTGCAGAATATCCCAGACCAAGGGACTTCTTTTCCAAATAGAAAAGCATACATTTGTGTCTGTTTTCAGCTTGTAGGAAGAATCATTTTTGTGTTCATTTTTGGATGGGGACTTCTGTCTACATCTGAGAGGATAGTTTTCATTTCTGGTGCCAGGGGACCCTATTTACATATTGTTTCACTTAGGATTGAGATTACAATTATGCCTTGATTTCTTTGCTCTTTTTTACTTGGCTTGGTTTTACTTAATCTCTTGGCTCTGATTTGGGATCAGAATCTTGGGGAGATCCTGTGATACACATACTTTTAACACAGAGACTTGTGAAGTGATTGGATTGTTCAGCATTCCAAGAGACCTACCAGATGTTGGCTCAAGAAATATTGATTTAAATTCTAAAAAGGTCTCTGAAGACTATTTCTGTTTATTCATTTGTATTGTTTTATAGACTCCACATGTAAGTGAAATCATATGGTATTTGTCTTTCTCTGACTTGCTTCACTTAGCATAATACACTCTAGGTCCATTCATGGTATCAAGAATGGCAAGATTTCATTCTTTTTTATGGCTGAGTAATAGTCCATTGTGTGTATATATACACACTGACTCAGTATTTTGTATGCCTGAAACTAATGTGTCAATTATACTTCAATAAAAAATAATAATTTTTAATTAAAAAGACTTTGCGTAGGTTTTTTTGTGTGTCCTTGCCCATTTTTCCCTGTAATGCAGTCATCCTTTCATTATTGATTTGTAAAATCTTTGTATATTAAAGGTAGTTCTGTCATATTTGTCTCAACTTTTTTCTCCATTTTTTCATTTTTGCTTTTTTAATATAAAATCTTTTACATTTTTATACATTAAATTTTTGAAGATTTACCTTAATAGAGCTTTTTCTTTGCTTTTAGTTTTAAAAATTTCTAATCCCTTTTGCACCTGAAAGCTGTTGGTGCAAGAGGGTGACATTATCAGGACTATGGCTTGGTGAACTCGTCTGATATCATATTTGGGACAAAGTGTATTGAAGTGGGAGGTGAGAAGTGCTGCATGTAGGAGATCATAAGGTTCTGATTTGGTGGTCTGTCATAAATTAGAGTTCCTGACTACTTTTTTCCTCTGAGAGGAATCAATGAGACTATTTCTCAGGATAAGCACAATCTTCTCTCCCTCCCTCCTTTTCTTTTCTGTGAATAGGCAGACCACATGGGTATTCCTTTTTTTTTTTAATATTCCATTTATTTATTTGAGAGAGACAGAGAGAGACCATGAGTTGGGAGGAAGGGAGAGGAAGAGGCAGACTCCCTGCAGCGCAGGAAGCCCAACGTGATACAGGGCTCGATCCCAGGTCCCTGCCATCACGACCTGAGCTGAAGGCAAATGCTTAACTGACTGAGCCAACCAGACCCCCCTTCTGCATGGATATTCCTAAGGTTGCAGCTTGATGAGCTGGGCCATGGCCGGGTGTGCTGTGCACATCACCACATTGGATATAGCTGATAGCAACATTTGGCTCCCACATTTGCTGAAGGAAGAGAAGTCCGCCTGATGTCCAGACTGCCATATAAACTTGGTCCACAAAATCAACTCATTTGCACCTTCCAAAAGCCACAGGGATGAGAATATTGTGAAAAGATGAAGGATAAAAACAATTACAATCAGAGAATGTGAGGTGTTTCTACACAGCCATATAAAATATCCAAGTAGAGGAACAGAGACCTAAAGCAGTGTTAGTAGTAAAGGCGGCATCTGTGTTCTAACAACACATCAGCAAGAGTGGCGTTCCCAATCTGATAGCATCAGCATCGTCTACGGACATGTTGGAAATGCAGATTCTCGGGCCCCATCACAGACTAATTGATTGAAAATTCTGGGTGGGGCCCAGCAATCTGTGTCTCACAAGTCCAGGGGATTCTGATGCACGTTTGAGTCTCAGAACCATGGGACTAGATCAGACCTTAGATTTAAGATCTCTGACAACCCCTCATCTCTCAACAAACATGAATGTCTACACTTGTATTCCATTCTATAAGCACTGGCTCTGCTCTGCCTGTGACCACCTGATGATGCCTGAGCTGCAAGGAAAGAAAAGATACAGATGCCTGTCTCACTTAGGAGAAATGTAATTTTGATTTTACTCCAGTTTCTTGGCTCTCATTGATTATTCCTTTCAAGACCGGACACACTAGTATATATTGAAAATCTGTAAGTCTTGTGTTCTGCTAGTCATGGTGGAAGCTCCAAAGGAAATATCAGATATAACTCCCACCCTTGAGGAACTGAGAATTTCATCTGGCCAAATCAGCATGCAGGAAAGAAGAGTCCCATGATAAGGTGTGGATTAAGTACTCGATTCAGTGGTACAACCCTGAAGTATTTAAGAGTATCTACTTTCCTCTCTCTTCTCAAATGACTTTTACTGAAACATTTTGGCTTTAGGAAAAAATTCTCAAGAACATGGCATGTGAAGTAAATAAGTATCACCGCTAAAAGCCTGCATTTAGGTATGTGGGTCTGTCTGTTTTTGTCTTTATTCTTGGAGTGGGGCAGATTTCTCCTGAAGTCCTTTATCCCCCTTTTGCGGAGTTCTTAGGTGACATTAGTTCAAGGCTGATTTGAACACTTGCCTTTATAATTTCTGAATTTGCGTAGGAGAATGTGTGTGAAATTAAGAAAATGTAAAAATTTTCAAAAGAGGGAAGAAGGTAGATTTGACAACTATAGACTGGAGAAATTAACTTTTCTCTCCTACAAAATTTGCTGCATACACAATAAGTAAGTGATTTGCGACTGCATAAAAGGGTGAACAATAACAACTGAGAACTGCCCTACAATAATGAGGAACAAATTAAAAGGAAGAATTCTTCACTTCTCCTCCCTTACCATAAAATGTATTAGTTTTGTAGATTTGGGGGAAGCTGTAAACAAATTATTATTATTATTTTGGTTTAGATAGAACAGTCAAATAACTTCTCATATGTTTGTGCAAATATGTTGGGAAAGTGTAGGCTACTGGGGGCTTCATCAAGTTCATAGCTGGCTGAGCAAGCAAACCCAGAGGACTCTTTAATGGGCAGCATCGAGTCAGACAGAGCCCTCTGATGTGCTGCCCCTCAAAGATCTGCCCTTGACCTTTGTTATTTAACATGTTCATTACTGACTGGAGTACAGGCATGGAGGGTGTGACTGTCCAGGCAAAGACTGACCAAGAAGTTCACGGGAGGTTGGATGGTGAAACAAAGGTGACAAAATAACCCACGATGAAGGTAGAGTCAACAATCCGTGTGGTGGTTTTAAAATACATGCATCGACACAGGCTTGCACACAGGCACACATGTGCACTCATGCTCACACACAGAGGTGTACATGTACATGGACGCACATGCCTCTGCAGAAGATGCTAGAATGGGGACCCAGGAGTGACGGTGGGACATGTGAAAAAGGCTTACAGGTTCTGGATGACAATGAGCAGCAACATTCAAGAGATTGATGTGGTTGCCCAAAGCTGATGTGATTGTTAGAACAAAGACTGTAAAATCCCCCTACACGCAAGGCTGGCAGGTCCTGCTGGGGATACAGCGTTCGGTTCTGGGAGCCATGATTTATAAGGGGCACTGAGAAGAATGCCATCTCTTCTTGATCCTGCTGGAAGACCCTAAAGTAAACAAAATGGAAACTTCTAGAAAGGTGTCAATTCTAATTTCACAGGATGGCCAACAAGTGGAGTTGAAATGTTATTAAATGACACCAGAAAACACTTTTGAACCTCTAGATAGCCTTTTTTCCATCACAGAGGCCTGAAATGTAATAATCTTGAGAATAAAAAGGCAAAATTATTCTACAGCATTTCATCAAAATACAAATGATGTACAATTTTCTCTATAAAATTAAAGACAGCATTCAGAGGAAAATGACTTTCAAAAGACTGAGCCGTAAAGTTTGCAGTAAAAGATTTTATGGGTGGCATTGTGTCTCCTCTAAACTTCCTATATCAAAGCCCTCATCCTCAATACCTCAGATAAGACTGTATTTGCCAGGTAAGTTCTTTAAAGAGGACATTAAGTTAGAATGAAGTCATTAGGGTGGGCTCTAGTCCAACAGGACTGGTGTCCTTATAAGAAGAGGAAATCTGGATGCAGACACAGAGAGAAGATGCTGTGAAGACACAGAGAGAAGATGGCTGTCTGCAGCCCAAGGACAGGGGTCAGAACATATCCTTCTCTCATGCTTTCAGAAGGAAACAACAGTGTTAACACCTTGACCTTGGACCTCCAGCCTCCAGAACTGTGAGAAAATAAATTTCTGTTGTTTAAACCCCTCAGTCTGTGGTCCTTTGTTACGTAGCCTGAGCTGACTATTACAGAACTTCAATGAGGGCTGAAGGTGATGGCTGTCCTCTGGGGCCAGCATTTGTCACTGGCCATGGAGGGATGGGCCTGAGAGTCACAAGTCCCTCCCCAGCACTTTCCTAAGGTCCTTGTCACTCCTCTACCAGCTTTCCAGTCGCTAGTCTTCAGGGAATTTTGGCATGTCCTCTATTACTTGGGACCTCTCCATTCCACACCTGACTGAATTGTGACCACTTTATTTCTGGTTATTTATGACAATGCTTAGTGGAGTCATGCAAAAGTTTTTGGCTTGTACAAAGAACTTGTACAAAGTCAAATTTATTCATCTTTTTCCTTACAACCTTTTTGGGAAAAGGACATAACTTTTCTGCACTTGGGCTTGAGGGTTTCATTAGTGACTAAAGGCTATCCATTTTGGGAAATGTCCCAGGTCACAGGTCTTCCCAGTCACAGGGAGGGAAACAAGAGCATTGGCTCCTCAGTCAGAAGTCTCTGCTGGAAAAGGTAGGCAGGATGTGGAGTCTTTGCCTGCTGGCAGGAGGAATGAAAGAACAGTAGCTCTCTGGCAGCAAACAGCATGGCCTGAAGGAAGCCACCTAGGGCAAGTGCCTGCTGCTCGGTTAATCAAGCTATAGCTCACCACTGCTCCCCTCACCAGGAGAATTCTCCTGAGCCTTTCCTGCCTGAGGGACCCTGACATCAGCGAAGGCCCTTTGGAGTTGAATGAGGACTCACGTGGGGAGACCAGTCCCCAAGCAAAGGTTGGTGAGGTGGAGAAACTCCCAGTATTGTTTAGGTTGTAAGCCAAGGCTCCTTAAGTCCAGTGTATTTAATTTTAGTAATTTCTCAATTTTAGCATTCAGTTGTGAAGGAAGCCTAGAGCAGATCTGAAACAATTCAGGTCCCTCATTACCAGTAGCAGCTTCCTGCAGGGCAGGGAGGGACATTTTATGGCCTGCTACACTTCTAGCTGGTTTGGTTTTGTTTATTTTCAGTGCCTTTCAGACGGGCCATTGCTGGGGGCACAATTCAGGCGGCAATGGGGTTTATTAATTATTTGGGCTCCCTCTCTAAGTGGACCTGAGCAGATCTCTGCAAGAGGGATCAAATACACAACAATAGCCACAAGGGTCAACAGAGAAGATTGCTTGTTTAGAAGGGATGAAAAGAAAATACGAGAAGCAAGTGATGAAAACTAAAACTGCAAGTATTTGACAGGCCACCCGTGGCAGCTTAATTTGACTGTGCCGGGTCCCAGCCCACACTGACAGTGACATCGCGTTAGTGGGACCCCTCCAGTCTCTCAGCTCTTTTGTAGGAATATCTGGCGGACACCCACTTTTATTGAAGACTGGAATGAAAAGGGAGAAATGGATGTCACAAGGGTCTCCCAGACGAATTCAGGCGATGATGATTTATGTGAAAGCAATGCATTTCTGGTCCCCCTACTATTTCTGGTTCTAGGAACAGTCAGATAAGGGACTGATCTGAGGCAAAACTACCTACTTAACCAACTTTTTCTTTTATTATGATTATAGGGCTCATGGTGTCACTTGTTAAATGTCTTCCATTTGTTTCTGTCTTTTAGTGAAGGTAAAATGCCAACAGGAAGCTGGTGATGTTTAGGGTATCCTGGTACAGATGTCCAGAAGTCCATGCTTAATGTAGTCCAAGGAAAGAACATTGTGTGTACTATATCGTATGTCCGTGGGTGTGTGTGTATAAAAAACTTTTATTAAAATATTAAGCACAGGGGCGTCTGGGTGGCTCAGTTGGTTGAGCATCTGCCTTTAGCTCAGGTCATGATCTCAGGGCCCTGGATTGAGCCCCTATTCAGGCTCTGGGCTCAGCAGGAGTCTGCTTCTCTCTCTGACCCCCACCCCATGGTCTCCCTCTCTCACTTTTTCTCAAATAAATAAATAAAATCTTTAAAAAATATTAAGCACAAACATTAAAGAATAAAACTTAAACAGCATTTTAATCAATGGCTCTTATGTTTTCTCAAATTTTGCTCATTTCTTTCCAAGGTATAAATAGACCTAGGCTTTCAAAATTATTTTAGAATCCAAAACTCTCAAGGTTTTACATATTGTTGGGATACCTTAGGGTTTCAGAGCATATTAGTGTTTAAAATGCTTGTGTCCTTCAATAAGATCTGAGTCTTAATGGAGCAACGGAACATATATTCATTCATTCATTCATTGACAGATATAGGTTAGGCACTGGGGAAACGACTGTGAACAAAATCAGGCATTGAGCCTGTTGTCACAGAGCTATGAAGCTCTGACTTTTAAGAGGGGAAAACACACATTCCCCCCATAATCACACATAAAAATGCTGAAATGACACTTTGCCTTCCTCTGGGAGTGGTGCAGGCAGGAGTCAGCTTCCAGGTGGAGGGAACAGCACCTACGAAAACTCTGAGCAGGAAGGAATGGGCATGACTGGAGGTGGAACTAGAGATGAGGGCTTTGGGACCGTGTTTAGGGATTGGGGATTGGATTCCCAGGCCTACAGGGATGCAACGTGCTAAGGTTTGCATTTTGAAAAGATCACTTGGTTGCAATGTGGAGAACAGATGGGATTTGTGGAAGGGAGAGGAGAGAGGACAGTGACTTATTTAAGTGCATTTACAACTAAGACATAGTATCTTGCTCTCCAGGGTGCCTAGCAGTGTAGACAGAAATTAAGATATACAATTTGTTTGGTAGGGAAAATAGAAGGGAAACGATTCACTCTAGAGTTCTTATCATTCATAAGGATCAAATGACTCTTGTTTTCTCGTGTTTCCACAAAAGATAAAAATCCAGAGAATTCTCAGCAGGAGTTTATGTGGGAAACCAGACTCCAGTCTGAAATCACTAAATAGAAAATTGTACTTACTATCTCTAGGTTTCCATTCCCTTAAATCTATGATTTGACTTTGTTCTTATCAAGCCCTCCCAGAAGACATTTATGTGATAAATTCATTCATATTAAGGTGTTAAGGGCTAATAACACTGAAATGCAGCTCCGTGAAGGCAGGGACCAGGTCCCTCTTTATATCCTCAGGTCTGGTCTGCTGTCCAGTATATAGTTATACATATAGAAGGAAACTAGGTCACTTGTCTCATATGGCTTGTGTTTTGAAATAATGTGTACAATAAAATATAGGAAGAAATTTCTAAGGGATGGATTTTAAGCATAAAAATCAGGGAGATCATTTTCAGTAATATGGTCTTCCTGATACTGATCAAGACAACCATGCCCAGGGCTCCCCCTTTTTTCCCTGTATTCAATTTCCTATTGTCACCTCACAGCTCCCCCATCAATGCCAAAAAGGCATGAAGCAGATTTTCCTGTGTTGCTTATTGAACTAAATGCACAATACCCCAGGTTTATGATTCAGGAATTTGGCAGCTATATGCTGCACTGTGCAAAAGACAATTCGGAGGGTTGCCTGGGTGGCTCAGTTGGTTAAGTGTCTGCCTTCGGCTCAGGTCATGATCCCAGGTCCTGGGATGGAACCCTGCATCAGGCTCCCTGTTCAGCAGAGAGCCTGCTTCCCGCTCCCCTTCCTTCTGCTTGCCACTCTGCTTACTTGTGCTCTCTCTCTGTCAAATAAATAAATAAATAAATAAATAAATAAATCCATAAAAAAAGACAATTTGGACTAAATATTTTGGGGAATAAAATGAAAGCACTTGATCAGTATCACTCAGCATTAGGGAAATACAAATCAAACCACAGTGAGATACCACCTCGCACCAGTCAGAATGGCTAAAATGAACAAGTCAGGAAACGACAGGTATTGGCGAGGATGTGGAGAAAGGGGAACCCTCCTACACTGTTGGTGGGAATGCAAGCTGGTGCAGCCACTCTGGAAAACAGTATGGAGGTTCCTCAAAAAGTTGAAAATAGAGCTCAGCAATCACACTACTGGGTATTTACCCTAAAGATACAAATGTAGTGATCCATCCGAAGGGGCATATGCACACAAATGTTTATAGTAGCAATGTCCACAATAGCCAAACTATGGAAAGAACCTAGATGTCCACCAACAGATGAATGGATAAAGAAGATGTGGTATATATATATATATATATACAATGGAATACTATGCAGCCGTAAAAGAACGGAAATCTTGCCATTTGCAATAACATGGCTAGTGGGTATTATGCTAAGTGAAATAAGTCAATCAGAGAAAGATAATTATCATATGATCTCTCTGATATGAGGAATTTTGAGAGGCAGAGTCAGGAGTTGTAGGGGAAAGGGAGGGAAAAAATGAAACAAGATGGGATCAGGAGGGAGATAAACCATAAGAGACTCTTACTCTCACAAAACCAACTGAGGGTTGTGTGGGGGTGTTTAGGGATAGGGTGACTGGGTGATGGACATTGGAGAGAGTATGTGCTATGGGGAGTGCTGTGAATTGTATAAGACTGATGAATCACAGACCTGTACCCCTGGGGCAAATAATACATTATATGTTAATTAAAAAAAAAGCACTTAAGATAATGTTGCTTAGGATGACAAGAATTCAAACCTGTAAATGGGGTCCTTTGGCACTAGGGTTATTAGCAGCATGACTCACAGATTAGAACACATTAACAATTCCTTCTCTGAATCCTTGCCGTGGGAGTTTTTTTTTTCTTTTTTTCCCCCTGGACCCATCCCTGATCCCACTGCAGAGCATTCACGGACGCCAAGTCTCAGCTCTGACTCTAGAAGTCTCCTATCCTGGGTTCAATCCAGCAAGTGTCCTGCCAGAGGTCTTTCCTGAGGTCAAACATGAGTCAGCCTTGAGGGAAGAAGAGGTCAAATGACACAGCCGTCACATGCTGGTCAGCCTATGTAAGTAACAGTCACCCACGTGAAGCCAACTAGATCTAAGTCCTGCAGTCTTGGTGATCTGGCTTTACCATGATCAGCCAGTCTCTTTCTTGAGCTCTGGAATGAATTGGGATACATCTGGTAGATCCCAATGGGATGGCCAGTAGGCAAAAAAAATCAATATTTTTCATTCATAAGATTCAAGAGTAAGATGAATGTTTGTTGCTCTTCTTTTTCTTTCTTTGAATCAAGTTGACATAAGCTTTGTTCTGGAGTCAGACAGACTTGGACCTACTTCATTAGTTCTTTGTGTCTAGATGGGCAGAGAAAAGAGTAGTGTGCTTTTATTTGTTTATCTAACTATTTTTCTTTGTCTTTTTACCATTTCTGAATGGTGAAATGCTGTTAATAGAAAAAAATTATACACAATGTACCTTGTTAATAATTTGGCTGGGGGGACACTAACTTTTAATACTTTTGGTTGACAAGTCATACTGAGTCAAAGTAAAAACGGAGACAGCAACCTCCACCATGGTGGCAGATTTCTGATCAGACATTCAATTCTCCCACAGTGAAGTGATCTCATTAGAACGAGTTCACAAAATGTAAAAACAAGCAATACAAATTAAGTTGACCTTCCCTGTGACTAGTTTTTCCAACTAACAATTCTACTGGCAAACTATCTCCCATTTTTAAGCCAGAAATGATTTTGCTTATCTTCTCGTTTTTCCTTCTTCCCTTTCCCTTTTCAAGTCTTTTGCTCTGTTCTTACTTCATCCAAGTCGTACATCTGTATGGAGTCTTCTCTGATTATTCAGGTCATGGTGATTTTACTCTGGGAACAAGACAATTTACCTCCACTTCACAGAGTTATGAAAAAAAGAGATGTCCCCATTCATTGGAATTAAAAGGACATCAGACTTTAAAAAGAAAGTGCCACAATGTTAAGTTGAACATTTTAACTTGGTCTTGAGATGCTGCCAATTTGACAACACGTTTAGATTTAACAGGAAACCTGACCAAGGGCCGGGCCCACGTGACTCTTCCACGGTTCCCATGTAGCCTGGAGAGTGGGCCCACCAGGCCTTAGGAGGAAGTGCACCATTTACCTCAGCTACACTGGGGTCTGGAGTAATCATGTTCTATGTGGATCAGAAAAGGAGGCCAAGAGAGGGCCGGTCAACAAAAAGGAATGAAGGAAGAAAAGCAAATTCAAGGGGAGGAACGACTGGCCCCCAGTGGCCTTATTATATGAATAGACTGCAGATAACTCCATCTTTCTACCACAGTGGTTCATAAATTCTGTCATCTTGTTAGCACTGTCAGAACACTGACCTTACTTCCTCCATTAACGAGCTCACCCTATTTTGAGGGAAGAGTCTTTACGAACACACAGCCCAGACACACCTCATAAACAGCTTGTCAGCCTTGTGATTCTGGAGGTAATGAACTCCATGCCAGGGGAAGGGAAGGTGACGGGTGGGAGACCAGCTGACCGCACAGATGCACCTGGCCCAGTCACGGCCGGGGAGGGGCCGCACACGACTAGGTCTGGCAAGGGGCTGGAGACAAAGTGTAATCCCATTTACCCAGAAAGGTGTCATCAATGGATTGGTGGCTTTTCACACAATAACTAGGATTCTTTTTATTCGCCTGGGAGCTGTCTCTACCCGGTAAGACAGAGGCAGCCTGAGCACATGAGTCAGGCTCAGCAGTGTGCTCCTGAAAGAGCCCATTTATGTAAACTCCTCCCCACCAATACCCCACCCCCAGCCCCAGTATTTCATTTTTGTTTTTGAGAGCTACTGGAAGACTCCATCCATCTCCCCGGCATCCAACCTGGTTCTCTTATCTCAGGCTAGGAAAACAGCTTTGAGTTCCCAGTGATCCAGGATGGATTAAATGGTCAAAAATTGCACTCTGCTTCTAAGATCCTAAGTTTGCGTAGAGTCTCCAATACAGCCGTGAAAAGGAAATTGCGACTCTATAAAGGCAAAGAGAAGTCCCCGAGGCGAGCCTGTGCACCGGGCGAGCTCCATAAAGTTGCTTTTGCTGACGAGCCTGGGTATGAGGGTCTCGAGACACAAGGCGTCAAATTATATATAAAAACAAAGCACCTCGAATGCCCAAGAGGACCTTGTGGCTCATTTGTAAGGTGTCTCCTCTCCTACCCCAGCGAGATACTTTTTACCCCTGTTGATGTACGCTCCCCCCGCAGACCCAAGGGGGAACGGAGCACACACTGTCTAGAGCTTGTCCTGGTGCCTTCAATGCACAATGCAAACAGCTCTGTGGCCTGGACCCAGTGCCCTCTCTTTTCCTGTAATGGTTGGCACGGAAACCCTTCCCAGCACACACCACAATCAAAGCCTGCACACAAGGGATGGATTCATCAAAATTCATTTGACACCTTTGGGCTCCGGTGGAGGTGGGGAGCAGAGGCAGGCTGGGCTGGCAGGCCGGCTGGGAGCTCACCTGACTTTTCTGGGTGTCTCCTCTAGACCAGGTGTATGGGGTCATCAGTTATTTCCAGTTGCTATTTTGGTCAGCCCCATAAAAAATATCCCTGACAATTCTGAATTGCATGTATAAACCATTTTATGGCTGTTGGTCTTGTTGCTCTCTCCTCTCTTTCTCAGTTTTTTTCCCCTTCTGAGGATCCCATATTTCCTCCTCTCTGCTGTATACAACATAAACATTTATCTTCTTGGACCATGTATTCAAAAAAAAAAAAGGTAAAGGGAATAGTAAAAATCCAGAGTCAAATGTGAGTGGCAGAGCTATAATTCTTTATGAAGTAGCAGGTAAGATTGATCGTCAAGGGTCAAAAGGCTAGGTCAAACTCCGCTCATTCGTCAGCTGAATGTCATTTTTGTTTTCCCTGTCACCAGATAGCTTTAAAAAAATTGCAACTCCTTCCTCATTATCTGGGACTTGGCTCCTTTTCTGCCATCCAGTATTAATGAAACCGTGCGTCAAGCCTGGCCCTCATCTTCTGAGGTTCTTCTTTACGTCCTGCCTTCCTTTCTTAAGCACTACAGAGAAAGCACCATTTCAAAGGCCACTTTCTCCCACAGCCATGTTGGGGAGTTGCCACTAGAGTGAGGATGATTTGCAAACACATGTGGAGTATAAGTGTTTGAATGAACAAAAATGTAATTAAATCATAGCAGGTGTAGAGCTTGTGACTCAATGTAATTGGATGGTGGCAATATCTTTGCATCTCATAAATAGGAAAATAAAACGAGCCGTGAGATCTGGAAGCCATCTCGAATTATGTATCGTGTCTAAAGAAAAAAAAATTTCCTTTGTAATCACAGCCGGTCACAACACATAATGCAAAACCTAAAAGAATACATTGATTTTGCTGGTAGTCTGATATGTCATCCACAGTGGGTCAAATGTAGGCTAACAGTATCAAATAATTCCTCCTCCAAAAGTCACTTAATTAGCTCATGTTTGCATTTCCTTAAGTGAAAGAGAATGATGATTAGTTAGATGGAGATTCATTTGTGAATTTTTAAGCGTACATGTGCCAAATGCTGTAAGTTATCAGCTGAGAGAGGTTCTCTTGAAACACAAATTTCTATCCACAGCTAAATAACAGCGTAGAGTTGAACCTTTAAGCAATCACAATGAGTTCCTTATTTTGTAAGTCTGTGCTATTTTGTTTTCTAACCTCTTTGTTTCTAAATAGTTAGTACAGAGACCTGGACCAAAGTGGATTGATAAATCTAAGTAAGAGTTTTCTTTGTAACCGTGACATCATTTGGACCAATCATACAGTCTTCTCTACAAGCGTTTATAATTTCCATTAGCTTGGCTCATCCCTATTGGTTGGCAACCGTGTGGTGTGACCAAATTCTTACATGGTCCAGTGAGTTTCACTTTGTTTCTATTTCCTGATCACGGGCCTATAGTCACCACAGAAAGTCCTGCCAAGTGTCTCAGGAGGCTGGAAGGAGAGGGCATGGCTGGATCGGCGTTAAGATGAACATACGGTCTCCTTAGGGAGGAAAAATAATGACAACAGCAAACCAAAACCTTCAGTGAAATTCTAGGCTAATCTCAATTTACCAGAGTGATAATTAACATTGAATATAGCATCTATTGATTTTGTAGCAGTATTTTTGGTCTTTGAAAAATGGCCCTCACAAAGCTATCTACTAGGTTCAGCTCAAAGAATTTGATTAAAAGGAAGATGGTCCAGCCATGTTTAGAATCTGGAATATAAGAGCCAAAAGCTCAGAGAAAAAGACAATTCTCCATGGGAGTGGCTTGCTAGAGACACTTGTCCAGCCAACCAGGAGCTTTTAACCTGGCCCCAGAGAGTGGCTCAAGGGGAAAGCTGACTGGCTGCAGCGACAAGGATCCTGGGAGTGAGATTTGGATTCTGAGATGTGGGGTGGGCAGCCCTGGGGGTGAGAGCCATGAAAAGGAATTCAGTCCATTCCCCAATAAGGAGACAGACTAGTGTGAAAGAGGAAGCTGACAGCCCAAAACCTGAAATGGCTGAAAAAAACCTCAAAATCCATGTATACAAGAAAGGATCCAAAATAAATTCGATAAAATGTTATGTTAAAAAATATATACTTTTCCTTAATTCATATTTCCCCCCAATTTTGGATTGTGTTTTATATGATAATTTCTAATGAAAAGAAACGGCTTCACATTTTGTTGTTATGATTGTTATTCTTTGTAAGTTTCACCAGGACTTCCAGGGGTCAGTAGGAAGGCTCAAGGCCATGTTGTTAGGCTAAGATGTCTTAACGACAACACTGCTCATCCTGCTGACGGGGACTAGGAGGGCCAGATGTGATATAACAAGTCCCGTGAGGATTGTCCCCAACCACAAATAATAATGGCAATGTTGCATCTCTGAATCTAAATGACCTAGATTCTATCTTGTGATGCCAAGGTGTTTGTTCTAACGGACTATGAAAAGCAGGGCCAATCACTTCAAAACATGAATTCAGATTATTGGAGAAAAGTATTAAAAATTGTGTACATTTTCCTTTAAAAGACTGTGTTCGTGCTGTTGAATGATCAACAGCCACACTGGAATTGCAAACCGCCGGGCACCAGATCACTGATAGACGTTATCAGTGAAAGAGGAGAGCTAATATTTTCCACAATTGAATCAAATTGCTGAAAGACTGATAGTTTTTAACGTGGGCATCATTGGGAAAAATGTGAAGTCCTGCTTTTAGGTTAGGAAAAGAGCTCTAAGCCTATAGAGCAGGAGAACTTAGCTTAATAGCAGTCCATATGAAACAAACAGAAGACTTCAGTTTATTATAATCCAACAATTTGACACTGTGGTAGAATGGTGATGTGGTGGGTGGATTAGTGGCTGGAATGGTGTCTAAGTCCGGGATACACCAACCCGTCTGGCCTTTGCTGTCTAGTTTCTGGTGTTGGGCCTGAGTGGCCCCAGGGAAGTGTAGTCTGGTTGGGTGACCCTGGGGATAGAAGACCTGTGGCCAGACAGAACGGCCAGTGGTGTCTACCAGAGGCAGCTGGAGGAGGTGCCAGCATGGAAGGGATCATGGGTAGGGGAGATATGAATGGAAAAAGGAGATACTGGTGCTATAAACATTTTTTGAGATGTTCTCTTGAGAAAAGTGATGATATTTAGGTAGTGTAGCTCTAGTTTAGGGCAAGATCAGGAACAATGTTTGGAAGCTGGACAAAGGTGAGCTTAGGGCTCAAAGTAAAGATAAAGTCTTAATAATTTGATTATAAGGAGAGAATGAGCTATCTTGGGAAGCCCCAAGTACCTACCACTAGGCTTCAAGGCAGAGACTGGGTGAACACCTGTATTGTAGAAGAGCTGAACTGAATGGGGCTTGGACTACTCGTCCTCTAAGGCTGTATATAACTCTCACTTTTATTGACTAATGGATGAATAAATTTGAAAACACTGATTGAACATCTTCACTGTACCGGACACTATAATCCTATGAAGTACCTGGTGTGGTCCCCATGCACATTATGGGCTGATTCAACTGCTTTTTCATGTAATCTTCACTGGGGGTGCCTGAAGAATGGATTGAAAACTCCCCCCTTCTCTCACCATGAAGACTATGGCACTGCGGGACAGGTGGTTCAACCCATGCTTCAACAATGGGCTTACAAACCAATGCATCATGGGGCTGTACATCTAAAGAACTTCTTAGTTTTCTCCTCCATCATGGCTCTGATGAAGAGAAAGCTGGAATGTACTAAAAAGGGAAAGAATATCTGTGGAGTTGCTGTTTACTTGTGAGTCACTATGCTAGAAGCTCTGTAGGTATTATATTAGTTTATCCTCCTTTGCCATCATTAGATAGACATGGAGCTAATGAGAGGTGGAGCTAAGCTTTGAACTCAGGTCTGTCTTAATGCAAAGACCATAGTCTTGACATTACATCTTATTGCCTCTAAGAATAAATATAGTCCACTGAATTGTCAGCATTATCGTTCACATCTAGAATTTGATTGTAATCAAAAGAAGATTAAGTAATGAAAAAATAAGTGAAATGAAAAGATAATTCAAAAGCTAGGTTTTTATTTTTTTAATGTTTAAGACTGTATCTGCTCTTATGTAGACAAATTGTAGTAACCGCTTTGAGGCAAGCTCTTCCTGTTTACCCTATGCATGCCTTTGGCTTCAGAATTTTCCTGTTATCAATCCCTCCTACTAACAAGTTTCATGCAGCTTCAGTTAATAAACATGGCTGCTAGAAAACCCCATTTGAGTCCCTGCTGTGTGCAAAGCCTGGGCTGGGTGCCATGGAGGATGGAGAGGCTCAGTGCTGGGTGCACTGTCTATAGACTATTGTATCTCAACCCATGCACACACAAATCACCTGGAGATCTCAAGAAAATGCAGGTTCTGACTCAATAATCTGGGCTGGGTTCTGAGAGTTTTCATTTCTAACCAGGTCTCAGGTGATTTTGGAGTAGCCAAGCTCTTGGGAACCAAATAATGATCACGGAGAGGTAAGACTTAGATCATCACATGATTGACCCAATATTTTGTCTTCTAGAATCTGAATGTGAGAGGTAAGACTAAAACATGTGTAAGAGGAACTAGGTCCTAAATAGTAGAGAATATGGAAAAACAGCACACAGCTAATGAATATGTAGTGCTTTATGTACATTAACATACTTAATCTTCAAAATTACTTAGTGAGGTTGGTTGACTTTGACTTTCCATACTTGTAGGTGAGGAAATTAAAGCCAGAGGGGATGAACAACATATCTAGCAGCAACTACAGATTTAGAGTTCTGCTTTAACATGTGGTGTGTTAGAAGGCGTATAACATATCAAGAGAAGAATCTAGGGGAGAGGGTTCAGGATGCAGAGGAGGTCTATAAACCTTATCATAGGCATAGTTCTTTAGGAAACTAGGATATTTAGCCTAAATTTTTAAATTTTTTTTATTTTAACTAGGCTCCATGCCCAAGGTGAGACTTGAACTCATGACCTTGAGATTAAGAGACATATGCTCTACTGAAGGAGCCAGCCAGGCACCCCTAGCCTTATGATGTTTTTCAGATAGTATTTGGAGAGCTGTATGTGGAAGGAAAAGTAGATTTGCTTGATGTTTATTTTGGATAACTGCTTACAAACATTGCTTGCTGAATGAATTTTCAGAGACGCTGTGTAGAACAAGAGATGCTGTGGTCACAAGAATGCCTTGTGCCCACCTACTCCTTGCAGGAATCTATAGTATCCAGGAGTCTAGTAAAAGCTCTGAGAAGCCCCCAGGCAAGCTTCCCTTTTATGTTAGGGTTCTCATTCTCATTTGATTACAACTCCAAAAATCATACCTCTTAACTAGCTTCCTCAGGTCACACTTTGGAAAATGTTCCTGTCCACCGGTGAGTTAGGACCAGTGAGTGAAAGTTTCAGGGAAGCAGATTTCAGAGTCATAGAAAGGAGCACTTTCCAAATATGTGGATTATCCATACCAATAAATTCCCCATCAGGAGAAGAGAGAAAAGATTCACTGTGTCTGGAAAGACACACCATTCTGTGGTATAAGTGGTTGGTGTTATAGCACCATCTGTGTTTTGGGTGGTCTTGCTGATTTTGTCCTATAATTTGATGGTAAGATTAAACCATGCTATGGTACTCAAACCATCACATTAGGAAGTAATGTTATAAAAAGAGTAAATAATTAAAATCTTTTAGATTCACTTCTGAGTCAAGAAGTTTTCTACTTAAAACCAGTATGTGCCCCAGGCATCCTCTTCCAGTAATACTTCTGTAATCCTCAGCCTGAGTAACAGCTCTAGAGTCTTCCAATTCAGGTAACATGGCACAGAGACCCACCTCATAGGTAAGTAGGACAGATGTGTGCCCATATAAAGCATGACTTCAGAGGCCTTTGCCCCACCCCTCACTTCATTGCTAATTTGCACAGGGACGCCCTGAAGCAAAGTTCCTTTACCAAGGGAAAAATTGTATAGTTAATAGAAGAGATGAAGCTTCCAGTACAAATGCTGGTGAGAGAAGGAACTCACTGACCCTGAGTCACCCATTCATTCATTCACTTATTCACACTATCAATCAACATCTATGAGCATCGACCTATGCCACACACTGGGAATATAGAACCACGTGCTCCCTTCCCTCAGGAAGCAGAAACCTTCCTGGACACGGGTTTAGATAGGAGGATGGGGAGGAGGGCTCTGAGTGGAGGAAGGGGTGGGAGGAGCTACCCTAGGGGGAGAATATGGAGTTTCTGAGATGGTATTGAGAAATTTCTGCATCTTCTGTAGGAACCAAGGGCCAGTCCTATTGGGGAATTTTAGATAATTTCAGACTTCTTAAAGATTTATTTATTTATTCATTTGAGAGAGAGAGAGAGAGAGCAGAATGAGCGATAACTTGAGCAGGAGGAGGGACAGAGGGAGAGGGAGAGGAAGACTCCCCTCTGAGCAGAGAGCCTGATGTGGGGCTGGATCCCAGGACCCTGGGATCATGACCTGAGCTGAACGCAGACACTTAACTGACTGAGCCACCCAGGTGCCCCTATAATTTCAGATTTCTTTACAGCTAAGATACATATTTTTTTCAAAATCTAACTCACATGGAAAAGGAAAAAGGTTTTCATTTCTTAATAAGGGAATGTTTTAGTTTTGCATAAGTCTGAAAATCCATACATTTAGGTTTTTTAAATAATGCATAGCAATTGTGTCCTGCCCAAATACCATTTTTTTAAAAACTCAGTTGGTACATGTACCTATAACCCCACACAAGAATTCCTGAACCTTTGCTTCTGACTATAGAAATAAACCTCATGTTCAAAAGGCCTTTTTGCTGGTTGGTCAGTTGGTCAAAAAACTGTGGGTGACTAACACATCAGGTACATAATGAATATAGCAGCCATACATCCTAGGTTTCTGGGTGCAGTCTTGAAAAAACCCTGTCTTCATTTCCAGTCTCTGCATCATACACATAAGCAACCATGGCTCCAGAATTTTTAGTAGGGTATATGATATCCAGAGTGAGGGGATACATCACAGAGGGTCAAAGGTGGAGGAGGAGAATTCCAATAAATAAAGCTATAACGAGTAGAAAGAATTATTGATTTTGGACTTGAAGGCCTGGGAGTGAAATCCAGGCTTTGCCACATTTGGTGTGACCAAGGCAATTCACTGCAAAGGCTGGGGTTCCTTGTGTGTCGGATGGGAGGTTATCCACTGTGAGGACCCCACAGAATGCATGCACTATGGGCTT
Organism: Nasua narica; assembly: GCA_028533885.1. NCBI lineage: Eukaryota > Metazoa > Chordata > Mammalia > Carnivora > Procyonidae > Nasua > Nasua narica. The sequence continues at coordinate 10,543,630 of CM052806.1, forward strand.
GAGAGCTACGTGGAGAGGCCCACGGTTGAACTTGACACAGAGGGAGTGAAGCTTTCAGACTTCATTTTGTGTGGACCCCATAGTCATAGCTGAGAAGCAAAGCTAAGCTCAAAACCCTGTTCTGAGGAGTCAGGCCATCAGGTGTTGGGGTATACATACACCTGGGGAGCTCACACAGTGAGAGAAGGAGGAGACGGCCCCGAGAGGGCTGATACCACACTCTTTCCAACCTTCACTCGCTTTAACTCGGGGGAAAAAAAAAAACATTTCTTATTCTTTGAGTACATGGAAAAACCCAATCCCGTTATGATGTTTATGTTGAGTACTTCCCAAACAGAAGTATTTCAAAGCACACAGAAAAAAAGATTGTGTGTTTCTCCAAAGGATATGTAGCATCTTACTCCCACTCGGAAGGCAGTATCACTCTTCTAAAGAACAAAGATCAAATTAAATGTTCAGCACTGCAATGTGCTGTTTCCAAGTATGTCAGTATATTTACGAATAATTTAGAATTTGAACCGCTTTCCAGACATATGTCATTAAACTGGTCATATGTACATTAAAGTAGTCATAATAACCTGTCAGGAGAAATTTCCTACAGCATATTCACTGGAGAAAATATAGGTAAGCTTGGCGACCTTTTTAAACTCCACCAAATCCCTTTATCTTCCAAACAGAGACCACCACAGCTGCAAAACCCACTGAAAATCTGGAACTCGCAAGGGTTTATTGTATCCCTGCCTTGTCCATGTGTTCCTCACTGTGAAGACTTTGGGTTACACATATTCCTTTACCCATACAGAGTTGCCCCAGAACCACCTGGGATGTGTTAAAGTCAACTCGATCTCCAGAAGACATAAAAGGGCTCTATCTTAATCACGTGCTGGCAGGGAAAAAGGGTCTCACTACCAGGGATCTTTTACAAAGGAATCTCCTGGCTCTGTGAGACTGTAGGATCTCAATAAGGTGAGGAGGGCTTGGATGGTGGAGTACAGAAAAGGTCCGGATTTAATTGGCAAGGGAATCTGCTTTTGTGTTTTGCATTCCTGGTATTTTCCATTAGTAAGTATTAAAACTTGAAGATGTGTCCATCTTGGAAAGTGTGTGACCCTTTAGTGTGACCCTAAGACATTTTCCATCATGGTGCTCTGGATTCTAGCAAGATTGTGAATGTCTGGGAATTCACTGGTTTCTGCCAACTGGATCGCTACATCTTGGGCACCTAGAATGGTATTTGATGATCACTTTGTAGCAGAAGATGTCTTTACTCACGGATCCTCCCTAGTGCTCCAGTCGTGAGATTCTGGTGAAATCCCAAAACAATCAGCGCGTTAATTTATTTTCTCTTGGTTGCATTATCTTATGCTCACTTACATGGTTTTTTCCTTCATTATGTTGTTCAATTATCTAGTGTGAGTTTTCACGGAAAGAACCCACCTATCCCACTTCACTGCTCCCTTAAATTACCTATGAGAAATGTATCAAATACGTAATTTCAGAAAGTAGTCATAATTATTTCCATTATCAACACGCAACTGTAATTGCCTCTTTAGCAATTTTCAGAAGCAGCTGAAAGGAGAATAAGTTCGAGAGACACGGTCCATTTGAATCTTTATCTTTGGGCTTGTATTATATCTCAGTGACTTAGTTTTGGATTCTGGGGTTCTTAAAGGTCAACTGTGAATGCGTTGGGGGAAGGCAGGAGAAGAAAGGAGCACCAACTGTCTTTCATTTATCTAACACACAATTTGAGTCACCTGTTCTCTGTTGGCTCGTGGGAGGGGTGGTGTTCCTGAGAGTGGAGGGGGCAAGGCATCCGCATCCATGGTGGGAGAGCACAGACTTAGCACATACCCCAACCTGCTATTTATTATTTCTCTTGGGTTGACTTAAGTTCCCCCCAAAGATATGTTGAAGTCCCAACCATCAGTACTTTAGAAAGTGATGTTACTTGGGAATAATGCCTTTATAGAAGGAATCAAGTTACAATGAGGTCATTAGGGGGCCCTCATCCAATAAGGCTGCTGTCCTAATAAAGGGGGAAATTTGGATACAGACACGGACACACACAGAGGGAAGGTGGCCATGGGAAGATGGATTGGAGTGATATATCTACAAGCAAGGGATGTCGAATAGTGCTGGAACATCACAAAAAGCTAGGAAAAGGCAAAGAGGGATTTCACTAGTGTTTGGAGGGAGCAAGGCCCTGTCAGTCCATTGGTTTTAGACTTCTGGCCTCTAGAACTGTAAGACGATGAACTTCCTGACTGTGATACATTGTTACAGCAGCCCTAAGAAACCAATGTGTTATTTCATTTCTCCAGCCACCCTACAAGTCAGGTATTATTTTTCTCTCCTATTTTGCTGATGTGGAACAGAATTCAGCTCAGAAAGGGAAGGACTGGAATAAAAGCCAACTTGAGCATCATGAGAACTTGTAGGCTGCAGCTGCCTAGGGTGTTTGTGAAGGTTGGGCTCATGGCATGTGCAGAGTTTGCTTGCTGGAAACGAGTACATTCCCAGGGGATGTGGAGAAGAGGTTGCTGGGCATGAGAGGAAGTTCTAGATGGCTTGAATACAGAATGTGTAGCATGGAGGGGCATGAGGTGAGATGGGAAAGGGTGATTGGAGCCCAATTCTGAGTGGCCATGTGTGTCGTGCCAGGCAGGTTGGAGAGATTCGAGCCAGCAGGAAGTGGGAGGCAGGCTGGGCAGCTCCTGACACCAGTTGAAACCAGCAAGGGTTGGTATTAAGACTGTGAGAGTGGGGATAAGGAGTAGGAGGTGAATTGGGTGCCATTTCAGAGACAGAACCTAGAATGTGGAGTTCATGGGGTTGGATATGGTTGGTAATGAGGGAGAAGGACATTTCAGACACAGTTCTCCAGTCTTTGGGACTTGGGATGCTGATGCCTTGATTGAGAAAGGTAATACATGGGAAGAAATGCACAAAAATGCATCTCAGCCAAGTCATGTCCTTGACTTAGTGACAAGCACATGTCTTGTTCATGTCTGAATACTGGTGTGAAGAAGGGGCATGAGCACAGAGCTCCTCAGAGAGGGGGCTTTGCTGAGTGAACAAGCAAAGGATTATCAGTGGTCAGAAAGAAGCTCCCTAAAGCAGTCACAGGGATCTTGCCACCAGTAACAGAGTGGGACAGTGCAAGGGTGTATCCCCTTATGAAGAAGATCTAGAAACCAGCATTGGAATCCACTTAACATCCTTTGTTTACCGTGCCCTTCCCCCCTCATATCCGGTAAGTTGTAGAGCACTCACATTAGAGAGTGTGGACTCAGCCTCTGTCTACTTTTTTCATGAGACACAGAGCTAAAGAATATCACCACCTGGGGCATATGGACTCTATCTGATCTCTGTGGGGAATGAGTAACACCGGGTGGGCAAGCCCTCCTTGGCCCCAATAACACACTGAAGGGATGAGCTGTAAACCCCCTCATCGCCATTGGCTTGTGCTTCCCAGACCCAGAAGGGGAGCTGACTTTTGGTGTCTGACCACACTCAAATGCTGATGTGTCCAGAGGCTCATATCGCAAGGGACCTTTCTGAAACGCTCTTCTCTGCCTTTGCCCTGCGTTCCTCTTGCATATGGGCCGAGAGGAGCTGTTCCTCCCCAGCTGTCCTCCTTGTCCTGCCCTATATGTAGCTTCCCTAGGACGGCTTCCCTTCCACCATATTGGTGACCCCCGATGAACGTGTGGGAAGGGGAGTTAACCTGGGAATCAATCTTCTCCTTTTCCCTGAGCCTATCCAGCTCAGTTGATAATGACAAAAGTTCTGCCATCCTAATCCTCCCTACTGCCCCCAGGCTGAAATGAGGGCACTGGGGCCCGGAGACTTGATGTTATGTGTTTTTCTGATTACGTCACTCTATTAGCTAGAGGATTTGAAAATCAGAGATCTTCCTATCTATCTTTGTTTACTTGAACATATACTGTTTCTTAAATCTTATTTATTGTTTTTCCAACTGAGAAACAAAGTTTGCCCAGAAGCGCAATGCTGCTAGCAATGTTTTGAAAGGTAATTTTATATATGGTTCATTCAAATTAAATGCTAGTGGGCAACAATAAATATTTTGGTGAGTAGTTTGAAGGTGAAGTAAAGCAGTCACCAAACTCTTGAATATAGTTGCTATTTATATAAAGCAAATTAAATTTGTTGGGAATAAGCACGCAAAGTTATATCCATAGGATTACTAGTCATACTTTTCTTCATTATTTTTCCCCTTACCTTCATATTTTGTAGATGAATTTCCAAAAAGTGATATTGCTATATAATCTTTTACTCATTTATATTTTTTCATTGTTCATTACTAGAATTTTGTTGCCAACATAGACTTTTTTTGGATACATTGTAAAAGGATTCCTCCCATCTAGTTAACATATTCATCACTTCATAATTACTGTTTTTTTTTTTCCTTCTGGTGAGAACATTTAAGCTGTATGTTCTTAGCAAATTTCAATTATATAATGCAATGTTATCAACCACGGCCACCATGTTTTTACATTAGATTCTCAGACCCTTACTCATCTCAACATAGACTTTTACGAAATGGAAACTTCTTTAACTCTTCTGAAGCAACAAAAGTGTTATATTGAGAAATTAGTTGACATGTTATAATCTACATGATAAAGGAAGGAAAGGGGCAGAATTAAGCTTCACGTCCTGAGGAGTGGGGCACATCTACATATGTTATTTGGAATTCCTCTTTAAGGAAAATGTGAGGCTGTTACTTGCCAGGTTGATATTCTAGGCTTCTAGGCTGTTAACAACCTGTGCATTCTCATATTCCCATAATTTCCCCTAAAAATTTCCCTAAAATATTTATAGTTTGTTTAAGTCATCTTCCATCCTCATTATCATGGGCTTCCAGAAGGAAGTCGGTGGCTCTAACTTCCTCATTGCTGGCTGCTTCCCTAGTGTAGAGTGAAGAGCTTGCTTCGGTAAAGTGATCTAAATATTCACTGATTCCTTTTCTACTTGTTTTAGAAGGGAAGATTTTAGGGGAAGGAGAAATATTTGGTCACGAACTTATCATTTTTATTTAAGAACTGTCCTTTTTTTTTTTTAAGCAGGTCTTTCTAGAAACAAATAATTATGAATCTAAAAGTAAAACATAGCAAAATGACTCCCATTTTTTGCTGATGTGGGTTTAACCAATACTGGAGGAACTAGATCTTGAAATTTAGGTTTAAAGAATGTTTGGTACTATAATCCTTAGCCTATTTATTTTCAGAGAGATCCAAACTCAACAAGAAGTTCCTCCTCCCTACCCGCTCCCAAAGTTGAGCTCACTAGGTATTTGGTTTTGTAAAATTTGGTATTTTATTTTTTTATAAAAAATAATAAAAAATAAAAAAGAAATTTATTTATTGGGTTCCTATTATGGCTCTGGCCTTGAGTGCAGTCCTTGGATTCTGTGAATAATAATACATGACCCTGGGCTCCCAGACTTCCGGGTTGATAGGGAAGGAAGACACATCAATGGAGACATTCGATGTAATCTTGCAAGGGTGGGATGGACATAGGGTGCCCTGTGTGTTGTGGGGGTCTTGAAGAGGGTTTCTGGGCCTGGAGGGAGGGGGCAGAACAGGGCTGGCTAGAGGAGTCCAGCAGCTGGCTGTATCTCTCTGCGGTAGCTGGAAGGATGATGAACTGAAGAGTTGGCACATTTCTATTCAGTATTTCTGACTCCTCTCTATCCACCCAACTGCTAAGTGCTGTGTTTTCTTAAACACGACAGAAGAGTTTCTATCCTACAACCCTGGGCTACCTCTGGACCTCCCCCTAACAGTCCATGTAGGCATCAGAATGCCTAAACTTCTCTCCACGTTACCACCGACACGTGTTTTGGAAGTACTAGGTTTTGTGAAATCTGATCTAACAAAACCCACACACATACTCACAAATACCAATTATTCATTTTCTTCCTAACCTTATGGATCCAGCCTCCCACTTGATCAGAAATAATCAGATCTCTGGGGTTTTTTTGTTTGTTTGTTTGTTTCTTCCAGAGCAAATTAGTTTTCCTGAAAACGTTTTCCATTTCCAGGATTTTTAGTTTAGTATTTTTTTTTTTTAAGGGAAGAGTAAAGTAAATCGAATGACCAGTTGAACTCCTCCCGAATTTCTCACCCCCACCCCCCCTTTACAGCAAATTATCCCTCCTAGCAGAGATAATGTTTGAAAATGAGTGTTTAGGCGTGTTCCCGATGGAAAGTTGTGGCACACGAAGCAGGTTTCCTCAGGCACGAGACGGGCATTTTGAGAAGCCCACAGGGCTGTGATAATCTGTTGCTCCCCATGGCTCACACAGCTGACATAGCCGCTTCTGCTGGCCTGCTGCCAGCGCCCGGGCTGTCTGTAATTTCTGGACCATAGGGACTGCTCCTCGCTCATGAGGATTATTTGTTTCATGGACTGAACACAGGACAGGACCTGGATTTCCTTTATAGAAAAAAAAAAAAAAAGCAAAACAAAGCCAACCTGGAAAATTTTCTTCTTGCTATTCCTTGAAATCCAGGGGCCAGAAACTTTCTGTGAAGTGCCAGAGAACAGGTTTTAGGCTTTGTGGCTACATCATCTCGATTACAGTTACTCACCTCAGCTGTCACCAACAAAAAGAGCTAGACGCAGTAATATGGAAAGAGTGAGTGAGGCTGAGCTCCAATAAGACATCATTTATGGACACTAAAACTTGGATTTCGTGTAATTTTCATGTGTCATAAAAGGTTGTTCATTTCTTAATTTTTTTCAAGTATTGAAAAATGTACATGCCATTCTTAGCGCCTCGTGTCTGAAAGTAGAGGTGGGCTGGTTTTTGGCCTGGGGCTGTTGGCTGACGCCTGATTCAGAGGAATACAAGAAGGCATCACCCAGTTGGCCTCTGAGGAACACTGGCCTCCCTCCGGCAGGGGCCCTGCTCCCTGTTTTGTGGGGTGTGTGATGGTACGCAGGCCTAGGACTCTGAAAGAGAGTCCGGGAATCCTCGAGAAGGAATGGGGCTTGGAGAACACTGAAATGAAACAGCTTGGTTTTACAGGTGAACAAAGGGAGTCTAGAAGAGGTTAACTGGCTGATCTGTGGCTAGGTGACGAGTTTAGATTAGAATACTGGTGTTCTGACTCTCTAATCGAGGAGTCTTCCTACTATTCCACGTTTTCAAGAATGAAAGATAATTGATAGGAAAATAACATTTGAGTGGTGCTGTGACCCTCCGTGCGTCACAGTGACCAACAGGATGAATGTGCCTCGTAGCCTCATTTGTTACTGTGACAAGACTCAGGTCTTGGTGGTATCAGCTATGAAAACAAAAGCCCCACGGACACCGCAAAGGCTTGTGTCTCTTCACTTGCCTCCACCCACAGGAGAAGGGAAGAAAAATAGCAGTCACAGTAATCATAGCTACCACTTACTAAATATGCTTCCTAGAGGCAATATAGCATAGATGTTAAAAGCACGCTCTCCAAAGTCATCTGCCAGGATTCACGTGCCGTTCCTACCCCGTGCTCCCCAAGGGGACCCTGGCACGTTGTTTAGCCTCTCCATACATCATAAGTCCCTACTGCAAGGTGCTTACGCCAGTACTTGGCACACTGTAGGTTTTTACTCTCTCCATCCTCCTCGGAAGGATACTTGGAAGGCAGGTGTCACATGTTACCACACCAAGGCTCCGGACAGTTCCCTCCCATTGGAACGGAAGCCACGTCTGTGCATTCTCTTAACTGTGACGTTGCCCTGTGTCCTCCGAAGGGAAAGACAGGGAGAGATGCGCAGGGACGCCGCGGGCTAATCCGCCTCTGCTCCCCTGTGCTCCGTCACGGCTCCTCTCCTAACGATTACCGTTTGAGCAACGATACTGACAAGGCTGCTTCCTGTGTTTGATAAAATGTGGAGAGCCCTTCTTGACTCCATCCTGGCATTGAGAGCCCAGCTTGGTGAGTCTGCGATAGGGCGCTGTGATTTCATTCTATCTACTCTCCTTTATTTTTGATGGGCTATACGATGGGAACAAAATACGGTGGGACTGGCCCGTGATTGCAGGCCTCTCACTTTCTGATGCCTCACTTCTCCACGCAAACAAGAGCCCACGGTAGGTCCATTGTTCACATCAAGAACTGAACATAGAGCCCAAGCAGCTGGCCGTCCAACAGGCTCAGGGGCCCCTCCTGGGGAGAACTGGTGCCAGGCAACCCGTCCTGCCTCAGACTCTGGAAGATGAGATGTCCTTGGAGGCAGATCCTGCGGCCTCAGTTAAAAGAAGCTAATGACGAAAGGAGAGCCATGAGGAATTAAAGAACAGTTTGCCCCTCCTCGGCTGGCTCGTCGAGGCCAGGCTGGGTAGGCTGTCTGCACTGGCCAGGAGGGCTCCCTCTCAGGGCTCAGGTGTGTCCCATGGGGAACCTCAGGAAGGTCAAAGCGTTCCTCATGATCCCCCATCCCCCACCTACTGTTCTAAAATGAAGAAGTATAACCTTCCTATGCCCATAATTTCTTAAGAAATAATATTATCTCTCAATTATACCATCAAGGAGAAATAAAAGGAAGATAGTGGATAAGAAAAACCCCACATATTTCCACCTGGAAATGCCTGAGTATGACTATTCTAAAAGACACAGAAAGTAGTCTGATTTTCGTACCTACAGGTGGAATCTGAATCCCACGGAGATTACGCTATTAGTCGCATGATGCAGGAGCATGAGATGAGTGAGGTAAACAGCCCCAGCAGCATTTGGATTGGAGGCTTTCTCAAAGCTGTGAAAACTCTTGGTAAATCTGGTGGAAACAAGCCAAAGTTCTGCTCTCCCTTGATGTCAACGTCAAGTAGTCGCATCCTGGAAAACGCGATGTGTATTAATTCTGTACAAAAAAATCACTTGGATTGATTGGTTTTTAGTTTCTCAGTTCGGATCATTATAAAAAGGGTTTTCCTAAATGTGGATGCCTGGCGGGAGCGGGACACTGGGGAGTCCTGCTGAATCAGAGTGGTCTTCCTTGGGCGAGGCTGGCCCCCGTGTTCAAGGACATCCGCTTCTCTGTCCCTCACCTGTTATTCTATGGACTACGAGGTGACAAAGGAGTTCCTTCTAAACACGGCCGTTTGGAGTGCCTGTACATACTTCTGCTTGAGCAACGTCACAATAGTTCTATCTTTTTGCTTAAAAACACCCACTAAAAGTCATCACACGCCTTGTGCCTCAGTGTTTTATGTACTTCCCTCCCTCGCAGGGATGAGCCATAGCCCTGGCGTGCTTCCTGCGATTGTCCCACATGTATGAACGCTCATAAAGAGGACATCAGGCAGGTCTAAACTGGCACCAATTAGTGTCCCAGCCCTGAAATTCCGGCTCAGGTGGGTGCAGAACGGGCATGTGATTTTATTTTATCTCCTTTCCATTATCTTTGATGGACTCGACAGCGGTAACAAAATCACAGTCCATCTGGCACGTGAGTCCGTGACTTTCACACTCTGTTGCCACATCTCCCTATGCACACAACACATAAAAACACGGCATATTATCTCGGAGGCTGAAATTGAGAAAGTCACCAAGAGCTCATGCTTCCCTGGAATTAGCATACTTTAAAGAGAAGCCCAGCAATGCTATAGGACACACCTGAAGGGTGGACATCAGCAACCCCTTCTATTCAAACTCTGCTCACCAGCAAGCCCTGCATTAGTCACATTGTTTTAAGATCTGACAGTTGGACAATAAACCTCTTATTAAGACTAAATTAAATAGTGAAAAAAAATCTGACAAGATGAATTGGAGTGTTAGCAGATGGCTAGATGGTTAATAGTATGCACTTAATTAAATGTTATAAATTGCATGCAAAGTCACAGATAGTCCTTATTAGTTGGGAATATAACTTTACAGGGGAAATCCTGCAGATGACAGAAAGTTCCTGGGATTCTCCCTGTGTCAGACTGATCACAGATTGGTCTTTCACAGGATATGTAGTGACAAGCAACGTATGTGGGGCTCCTTGCTGCCTCCCCAGGGCCTGGCTCATGTCTTGCTCAGAAGAGGCCCTCCATGAACATGTATTAAATACATAAATGAGTAAGTTGGTGAACAAGTGAAAATAAGGGGCACTCAAAGGGTATGAACACTACAGAAAATGACACTTGAATATTTAAAGAACAGAGAATCCAGGAGCCCAGTTGTGTTTTTCTACAATAAAATTTTTCAAAGTAGACTTGATTTTTTCAGAAAAGGTTTTGGTTCACAGCAGAAGGTACACAGATTTCCCATATGCCTCTTGCCCCCAATCATGGAGAGACCCCACCTCATTATCGTCCTCCTCCACCAGAGTGGTTTTTTTGTTACAACTAATGAGTCTACACTAACACAGCATTATCATTGTTCATAGTTTACATTAGTGTTCACTCTATTTTTTAGGGTTCACTCTTGATGTTGTACATTCTAAGGATTCAGACAGATTTATAACATCACATATCCACTGTTAGAGTATCGTACACTGACCCCGAAAATCTTTCGTATTCATCTCTTACTTCCCCCTAACCCCCGACAACTACTGGTGTCTTTCCTGTCTCCCCAATTTTGTCTTTTCTAGAATGTCATGTAATTGGAATCATATAGTATATAGTCTTTTAAGATTGGCCTTTCTTTCTTTCTTTCTTTCTTTCTTTTCTTTCTTTCCTTCTTTCCTTCTTTCCTATTTATTTATTCATGAGAGACAGAGAGAGAGAGAGAGAAAGTCAGAGGCAGAAGGAGAAGCAGGTTCCCCAAGGAGCAGAGAGCCCAATGTGAGGCTTGATCCCAGGACCTGAGCTGAAGGCAGATGCTTAACAGAGTGAGCCACCGAGTCACCCCAAGATTGGCTTCTTTTACTTAGTAATATGTGTATAAATTTCCTTCATGTGTTTTCAGGGCTTGGTAGCTCATTTCTTTTTTAGCCCTGAATAACATTCCTTTGTCTAGATAGACTACAGTTTATCTATTCACCTGCTGAAGGACATCTTCGTTGCTTCCAGTGCGATACAATTTTTGTGTTGTGTGTGTTCTCTTTCTTATTTCCATCCTTTTCATACACTGTTACCCAGCTCTCATTTTTGACCTGCTTCTTAGTTTTCTACACTTCTGCCATTTTACTCTCTGGTTCTGCTATTTAAGTAAGCACATACACCTCCTCCTGCACCCACCAGGATAATTCTTGGTCACGATGATAATGAATACAAGGCAGCTTGTGTTCAAAAGACGGAATCTTTCACCTCAAAGTCACTACATGAAATGCAAGAGCCAAACCCAGAACTGGGTTGAGGGTGACTCCTGAAGTCCAGATGAACAGTGTAGATGAGCAGGGCCTGAGAGGTGCCCTTCTGTGATTTCCCGGGGAAATCAGCTCACCCAGGAGCAATTTGCTGAAGACCTACTACATCCTTGATATCTGGGGCAAAATTGTGTCTGATGACCTTGAACCCTTCTTCCTGGTCAACATGGGTTTTCATCTGCCTCTGCTCACATGGATTTCCCCTACCCCCAATTAAAGTTGTCTTCTGAACGCTTTTTAACTATTAAAACTTAATTAAAGTCTCTGAGGATCTTTGCCAAGGGAATTCAAATGGTAGGAATTCAAACACAAACCCAGCCAGATTTCAGTCCATGAAAAAGGCTGAAGAATTCCAGTGTCTTCAAGGAAACTCTTCCTTCCCAGGGAGGTAAGATGCTTGGATATATCTGAAAACCCACTCTTGGAAGGAGAAGGCAGACCAGCCTTTCTTTCCCCCATTATTACCTGATATTTTAACAATGAGAAAATGTATGGACTTTGTACAGGAAGGGTTAAACAGACTTTAACTGATAAGGGAGAATTCTTCCTGGAAACTCCTTGGAGACACTTGTAATTAATTTGATCTTCTTCAGTCATTAACTCAGACCCATAGTGAGTCGTCTGCACACTGCTCTATTAATTCACTGGAGATCACTTCCCAGGATTCATTTAGTTAAGCAGCACTGTTGGATTACATTTTAAAACCCTTAAAACTGGTTGTAATTGATGTCTGTTTATAGAAGCTTACTTTAATGGAGTCAAAGTGAGATGGAAATGTCGCCTGCCAGCCTGAGCGGCTGCCTTCCTGTGTAAAGCCCAGCTCTAGAGTCACAAGCGAAATGAAAATCACTGCTGATTAAAATAAATTATTATTTTAACCTGGATAATAGTTTCTAAAATAGGGAGTATTTCAACTGTAACAATATGAATAAGTTATTTAAAACTGTACGCTCCTCTTGAAATGCACATGTAAATGTATATACTTGCCTTGGACTAAACTTTCAGAGACCAAATGTTAGAACAACAGGGGTTAGATATGATAGGTCTCAGATTTTGTGGGGCTCTGGTTTTCTCCCTGAAGGAAATCGGGGTAGATTGGTGGTAACATCCCATTAAACCTTCCCTGAAGCCAGCCTCGCACCCGCATCACCCAACAGGCTTGGCTGGCTCTGGGAAGGCAGTCACATCCTGACCAAGCACCCTGACCCTAAGCCTGGGGCACAGCCCAAGGATCTGGATTTTCAATCCCAAATGCTCAGAGCCAGAGGGTCCCAGTGTTTCCACTAGGCTGCTAGGGAGTGTCTTTATTTTTTCAATGAAACAGTAGATCACGAACTGCCTACGGCACACAATTGACCTTTTCCATTTATTTCACTGGGCCAGCTTTTCTCTGCTTGGCCGACCTTTACCTTTCCTTCAAAGTTCACCTTCAGGCCTAATGATCACTTTCATAACTTCTCTGGCCACACCTGACAAAACGAGCCAATGTTTTTTTTTGTTGTTGTCTAGACATTTGCAGTTTTTCCAATCAGTTTTGGATACCCTCTTAGACTTACTCTTTAGAACCATTCCGCGTGGTATAGACAGTATGTATGTATATGCGTGTGTGTCTATATACACATATCTGTACATAGACACACATACATATACATACATATACACACATCCTCCGAACACTTAGACAATTTATTAAACATATTATTTATTTATTGACTCCTTCATTTCACATATATTGAATACTAAATCGGTGGGGGGCACTAGCTTGGTACCAGGTATGTAGATTTATAATACGGGGGCAGGAATTTGGGTAAGTGATGGATGACGTTATGGCTGGACCCTGCATGGCCCCCGCAGAGCCAGGCAAGGAAAATCAGACACAAAGTGGGACTCACACCACATCTGAAACAACAGACTCTGGGAATAATCTTATGGGCCACAAGCCCACTTTTGGAGTCAGAGAGGCATTCTCTGATCTTCATTATAATTCAAGGATTAAGTTTTCTAACCAGGCAATTTACTTTCTTTGAAAATTGCCCAATTTCCTATGTCCAGGCCTCAATCCCCTATTTGTTACCTACTCTCCAGGGGACACACACTCCCGTTTGCCTTTCTAGTCCGAAGACATTTTCCCAGAAGAGACAGCTTACATAAGCAGTGGAGGTGAGGACAAAAAGGGGGACCAGTCTGATGGTTGGGTGTCTAAGTCCATGGGAAGAGTATGTCTACCTCTTACTTCCCTATTTGCTCTCTGCTTTCCTTTAATAACAGCTGATGCTAACAGAGCACTTACTACCCACCAGGCCTCATTCTAAGAGTCTTATGGATATTAACTCATCGAATGCGCACGGCAGCTGAGAGGCTGCATGGTAGGAAGTGGGCTTGTGGAGAGCACAGACCCGGGAAGTCAGGTCTGGAGCCCGAGCTCCTGATCCTGACACTGAGTGGCCCGTACTTCAGTTCTGGTTTTGATCTCCCAGACGCCTTGGGACTATTGAGGCATATCTGCCACTGTCAGCCCTTCTACTAGTGGGCAGAAAATCAGTGAATTGGCCCCAGATGTTAGAACGAGGCGTGGAATGCAGGACAGAAAGCGACTCTGGGTCTATACGCCACAAGTGCTTGTCGAAGACTTACTATGTGCCAGGCACTGTTCTAGGCTCCGGAGATACGCAAGGGAAGGAAACATGGTCCCTGTCCTCATGTAGGTTACCTTTGGGAGTGGTAAGTTGCAATAAGGGCGATTAGGAAATGGGCAGCAGGACAGGTGACAGAACATGTGTGGTTTAGGAATGAAGGACAAGACCTTTCTGGTGAAACTTGACCTGAAGAAAGTACGGCAGGAGCATATGTGAATAAGCACAGGAAGAAACTTCTAGGCAGGAGGAGTAATGAGTACGATGGCACCAGCACACCCGTGTGTGTGTGTGTGTGTGTGTGTGTGTGTGTGTGACCACGAGCATAGTTAGCAGGTTTCATAACTCAAAGACCAATACAGGGGTGCCCGGGTGGCTTAGTTCATTAAGCGTCTGACTCTTGGTTTTAGCTCCAGTCATGATCTCAGGGTCCTGGGATCCAGCCCTGCATTGGGCTCCCCGCTCAGTGGGGACTCTACTTGTCTCCCTCTCTCTCTGCCCCTCCCCACCACTCATGAGCACTCTCCCTAAAATAAATACATAAATCCCCCCCCAAAAGACCAATATACACTATATCAGAATTTCTGCTTCTGACTCTATTTTTCTTTATCTAGTACACTACAGCCAAGAGGTAGCCATATTACATAACCATGGTTATTTTAATGAAACAAATATATTAATCCTCTGATCTATGGTCCACTTATGTTCAAAGCTAAAGGCACAGCTTGAAGAATATATTTAAAATATGCTAAATGAAAAATTCCTGGCTCCTATAGAATGCAGGATTTAAAATTTTTAAGACATAGACTACATAGGTATGACGAGATAAAACAGTGGAAAGAAAAACACCAAAATATTACTAGTAGTTAATGGAATTCTAAGAATCTGAGTGATTTTAAAACAATTTTTTAATTTTAATAATACTGGAAAGAGAAAGAAGGAAATAATTTTTTTCTTAAGCTCATGACAATTTAGGAGTGATTCTGGTTTCCTTTTTAATATTTTTCTGCATTTTTTGAATTTTCAAATTGTGCATATATGTCTTTATAATAATGAAAAGCACACAAAAGAGGTCTCTAAAAATATGATTGAATTTCTGGGGACAGCATGTGGTTTCACAACAAGAAGAAACAAATTGCCACAATCATCTTTAACGTGATCTCATATCAGATGAGCTGAACACAGTACCTTAGGAAACCCATAGAAACTCGGCTGTTTTCAGTCAAATAAAAGTGAAGGGAAATGGTGATTTTCTGAGCAATAGCACTCTTGTTGTCAGAAGAGAAGGTAAAAGGAGTTGGGTGCTATTCACAGAAAATGCACTAGGTAATTTTGTTAAGTATATGTTATAGGTGCCAATGCATTTTATATTAAAAAAAGTCCAACTTCATGATTCATGTAGGTTGAGGAAAAAGAATGACAACTATACTATAAATAAAGTGCATACTATAAGATTTAAAAGTAAAGAAGTTTATATTCTGATCTGAGAATTCTATACCTTTCTGAGCTTATAACTTTCAACTTTTCCCAGTGTGATGTTGATCAGTATAATATGATGCTGTTCTTAAGTACTAAAAAATGTCCTACTTATTTATAAAAAGGAGCACAAGTTGCTCCCACAAAAAAGGGGGTTTGGCATTTGTAGATTAAATAGTTGAACAATGATCTGATGTGTATTTCATTGATGATCTTTTATTATCCATGCACACTGAAAAAAGGAAATGGGGTCTAAAACTGAGTCTAAACAAGGGACTTGAGTCTGTTGTATCCAGTCACTGTGACCTTGGGCACAAGTGCATGGGGGAGGTTCAGAGGCCCCTCATTCCTGTCCTGCTAAGCTGTGCCTTCCCCAAATCTGACTATTGGTAGTCAAGTCTTTTCCTCTTGGGGTCTTCCTGAGGCTTAAAACAACCCTATTCTCCTGAGATAAACAGGAATCTTTTGAGCCACTGTTTTCAATTCAGTTCTGTCATGTATGAAGCTCATCTTTGGCTTTAAATTTATTTAAGGTGGAAGATTTTGAACTTCGAGAGGTCTCCCCAAACTGGTACCATTGAGCGGCCTTTTCTTTGTGTCCCAGACCCCTCTTCTCGTGATTACTCCACACTTCTGCACTGCTGTCTACAGCTGCCAACTCAGAAAACACATTTTGAACTCTCCCTCTCACACTGATTCCCATGGGGCCTAAAATCAAGATGGGAGAAAATACTGAATGTGTTTTAAATTTACTGGTTCATTTCCTTTACATCTACTGGGTCTTCTTAAAGACATAAGTACTAGTTTATTTTTTGGTTAAGCCAATCTGCATAAATATGACAAATATACAAACTTATTTACCTGACTGGCATCATATGGAAGCATCACAGAAGCATACAGATGAAAAAGACCTTGGGGATTGCTAGCTCATTTTGCCATTTCTTAGTGGAGACATGGCAGCAGAGGGCAATGTGGTCAGGTCCAAGTTCAAATGCTGCTTCTACCACTTGCCAGCTGAGCAGTCTTGAGCAAATTAAAGTTCAGAGCCTCCGTTTTCTCATTGGGAACAACAGCACCCACCTGAGCAAGTCACATCAAGGAAACTGATGAGAACAGTGCCTTCTACAAGTGGGTTCCGGACAAGCTCATTTCTCAAGGTAGCCAGAAAGAGGAAGTTGGTGCCAAGCAAATAGAGAAATACATACCATGGCTTGGAAAAGTTCTAGGAGGTAATCATTAGCATTTGCTACTTCATAAAGCGACATGAAGAGTAAGTAGAGGCACTGGGGAGGAATGTGACATTTTAGAGATGCCCGGCTGAGTGAAGGAAAGTGAGCCGGTGGAGCAGGAAGAGCCTCTGCTTATAATACGTTTCCGGCAGGGCAGACAACCTGGTTGAGCCCTGGCTGGCTGTGGAATTAAAGCTGCCAGAAATCTTGCCTAGATGAGTCCACGGCAGCTTTTGCTGTTGGCTGGAGGAGGCAGGACACAGACCTGTGGGGGGTGTGCGTGCGCGCTAATGTCTGCGTGCGCGCACACGTGCACGCACACGGGCTCCCAGCCCCACCTGCATCCCACCAGGCCTGAGGCTGTAGTTATGCTCACAGGCTGGGGAAGCCCTGGGCATCCGGCCCTGCGCAAGTTATAACAGAGCTGGGAGCTGGGGCTGGGCAAACGGCTGAAATGAGCTCTCCACAAATTTCCCTAAGGAGCAGGAAAGGCTGTTAGTACAAGGAGACGAATAAAGAGCGAGAATCTGGAGCAGGCTGGTGAAGGGCAGAAAGTTTTAGTACATGCACTTGGAAGGGAAACGCCAGAGGAGGTCGGCCATCGAGGAGGAGGGCTGGGGAAGTAGCGGTTGGGGAAGAGAAAAGCTTCATTCAGAGAAACCCCGTGCAAGAGGAGTTCCGTTGGTGCTTTGATGGACTTTTCCAGGTCCCACACATCTGCTCTCAGGGCTTGGGGAAATTGGGAATGCACGTGCCACGCCACCTGATCATCACTGACTTCAGAGGGGCAACTTTGCCCTTGGGAGTCCTTAAGGACGAATGTGGCCACGACCCGGCCAGGGCTGGGCCCTTCCCCCAAGCTTGTTGCACACCACTGCGCCATGTCCAGGCTTTCTTCTTGACTCTGACCTTGCACACAATTTGAACAGCCCTGATACCTCCCTAGGAGGGCCAGATGGATTACATCCGAAGAAATAGTTAATTGGCTAAAAAAAAAAAAAAACTGTCCACTGTTAACTTAAGTTTTTTTTCCCTCATTCCAGGACAACACTGAGACTGGAAAGCCAAAATCAGCTGCTCCGAAGTTCATAGACTGTACTGTTATGAAGGCATAGTTGGCCGGATTTTTTTCTTTTGAATCAATCTGTGGTCTTTAAATGTCTCTGCTTAACATGGCTTCTAGATAATCATCCAACTTTTGATGGAGTGATTACCAGGTAATGCTATCAAATAACAATCATGATTAAACAAGTTACATGAACCCTCAGGCCCTGAAGCAATTTCTGTAAAGAATGAGTTTGGCCTTCAAATGGCATAATAAGAAAAAAATTAGGTGCAATTCACCCTGAACGGTATGTTATGCTGGGAGAAGGATAATATGTTTATCCATTCTTAACAGTTACAAATGGCCTACAATTAGCTTGCTTTCTTTTCAGCTTCCCTTCTTTCTCATTTATGTTTTACATTCTTTGTCATATGAAATGAGTGAGGTAGTTTATAGCTACCACTGGCATTTTGTGTCTACCTGGACCACTTTAGATCATCACAAATTCTGGCCCCCTGCTTTTTACCATCTAGAGTAAAAATACACAAAGCAGGCAGAAAACAATTTGTGGCTCTGGTGATTTTTATACTTGAGATGTCAAAAAGCTGTTAAACATAATTGAGCTCAGTAAGAAATTAGCAAGCAACAATTGTGTTACCACACTACAGATTGTCCTAGAAAGTCTCTGTGGATTGAAACAACCAGAAAAAGAATGGGTTGATTGATTCATTATATGCAAGGTTTAGGTATAGATTCTTAAAATGTGGGACTTGGGGCTCACGCCAGCTAGCAAAGAGAAAACAAAGAGACGGGAACACAGTGTAAAACTTACATGGAAATCTGTGGATGAAAATCCAAAACTCCAGAATAAAGGTATTGTTAATATGCCTTCCCATTTTGGGGGCACCTGGGTGGCTCAGTGGGTTAAAGCCTCTGCCTTCGGCTCAGGTCATGATCTCACGGTCCTGGGGTCCAGCCCCACATCGGGCTTTCTGCTCAGCAGGGAGCCTGCTTCTCACCTCCCTCTGCCTGCCTCTCTGCCTACTTGTGATCTCTCTCTCTGTCAAATAAATAAATAAATCTTTAAAAAAAGAATATTCCTTCCCATTTTTCTTCTCTAGGCCTGAGAAATGTTTTCAAAAGTAAAAGGCAAATCAGTGTCTGCTGTTGCCCTTGCATGTTTGTTTCTGTTTGGGTAGGCAAACAAATGGAAACATGAAAATGAAGGAGCAGAGCAGGGCTGGCTCCTGCTTACACCCGCCTTCTTGCGTGTGGCCGCCGGCAGGACCTGCCTCTGGGAGGGTCTGAGTGTGGCTCAGCCCTCCCTTGAGCTAATTAGCCCAGCCGGCCTATGGATTGGGTTTGGGTTAGCCAATAGGAACATGGAACCCCTGCCTGGGAAAGAATATAAACCCCGCCTTTTGCCCGCCAAACTTGTGCGCCAATTCTGGCCAGGGTGATAGGCTAGTTCAAACAGTTACTAAGCAACTTTCTGTGTGTTGCAAACTCATTGGCCACTGACTCCTCTAAAACTGTTGCGCTTTTTGAAACTTGTTCTCTTTCTCTACACCACGCCACTGCGTCGGTGAGTGTGAGAGACAGAGCTCAAGCTAGCTTGAATAAAGGGCTCTTTTGCTTTTGCATCGGACTCAGCTCCCTGGTGGTATTTGGGGATCTCAAAATCTGGGCATAACAAAAAATATGTAGCTATTGTTTTTATTGTGAGTTACTGTCATAACCGATGGAAGTGAATTCCGCCACCCAAGGATAGTAGCACCTAGAACCTTTGAAATCCTCACATCTGGGTAGTCTCAATTTAAGTTTCCTCTCCACGGCAAATCTGGCACTGTACCAAATGAGAGGGGGGTGGGGAAGACACACTGGTGGACCCAGTAATTTAGTTTCAAAATTGTACATGTAAATAGCATTTGGCACTGATATTTTCCTTTCAGAATTTTTTTGTTGCCTTTGCATAAAAGTTACAGGTGTCTGAAAGCTGTTACATGCATGAAAACATATCTATGGATGGGAATAAAAATAGAATCAGTGTGGGGGTGTAGGGCACATATACATTTCCCCTGTTCTCATTCCGCCTCCTAGGCCCACAAAGGTTCAGTAATGTGTATTTCTGAGTGGAAGGTGTGATGCTGCATGTGATTTTTATTCCAATGCATAAACATTATCTTTTAATTTGAAGTGTTTAAGGCTTGGCTTTGCAGTTTCCAGCTCTATGTTAAGCTTGTTTCTGTGGCCTTCTTAATTTTGTTCTTTATTTCCCAGGAGGCGTCTTCTAGAAGCTCTCTAGGTATGCGTGGAGTACAAGGGTGTGCCTTTCACCCCCACCCTCTGCTGGCGTGGTGGTGCCTGTCGTGTGGAGACAATGTGCAGGCAGTTTTAGGAAGGTTGATGATGGTTTTTGTTACTGGAGAATGTGTGATGATTTTCAGATGGGCAGCGGGGACAGGAAAGCCAGTCCAAATAGTAAATTAGAATTTCACTGTGTTAGTAAGCTCTCATCCTCCTTTCAAAAGTTGAAAATTATATCTATGCCTATTAAATTATTTGAAATTCTAACTAGGTTTCCCAGTGGCTGATATTATCTAGGTTTTTTAGAACTCAAGTTACTCCTGACACCAGGCACAATGCATTTTCCCTAAAGTATTTAGGAAGTATGTCCATCACAATATGAGGGAGAGAAAATCTACACAAGTACTTTCCCTCGAGAACCCATTCCTTTTTGTTATCTAGGCCACATTTCCCAGAATATAAATAGATGTGGTTGCTGAGCTTAGCTCTGGCTTGGAAACCACCAGATGTGACCGCCTGCGTTTGAGAGGGTCTGATGGAAGTTCTTGATGAGAGAGCCGCTGAACTTTTATGTGCGTACATGCCATTTTGTGATAGACTCCCAAGGCACATATAAGTTTTCTATTTGCTGCTGTAACAAATGACGCAAACTTAGCAGTAGAAACAACATGAATTTTGTTATCTTAGATTTCTAGAGGTCAACAGTCAGAAATGGGTTTTACTGTGCTAAAATCAAGGTGTTGGCAGAGGTGCATTCTTTTTGGAGGTTGGAGGGGAATATCTGCTTTTGAGCCTCTTTCCAGCTTCCAGGGAACCCCAATGTTCCTTGGCTCACAGTCTCCCTCCTCTAGCTTCAAACCAAGTCATCTCTTGATGACTCGAACTCACAGCCCCAAGGTCAAGAGGTGCATGCTCTACTGACTGAGCCAGCCAGGCACCCCCCTCTCTTGGAGATTTCAGTACCCAGGCCTTCCTTTGCTCCCTGGCCTCTCAGCAAATTGTTCTTTGGCTCCATCAGATTCCATCCTTTTTGGTCCTTGTTACTAGGTAATGAGTACTTTGGTACTCATACGCTTGGTATTTGCTACTAGGTACTTGCTGAGGGCCTACTATGTGCAAAGCCATGTGCTTTATGAAATAGAAGTAGATGATAAGCTGATAGTGATGAAATTTATGAATGAGAAAATGACAGAGACCAGGAGAGGAGTACAGCAGATGATTTCAACATGGACTGAAGAAGCATCAAAGAGGACCCAAAGGACCTAGTTGGCAAGCACAGAAGTCCTTCTTGTACTTGTAGCCCTCTTAAATGCCTCAACCCACTGAAACCCTATTTCATATTCCTAGGTGATTTCTGAACTTGTCCACACATGGTGCAATCCATTCATTCAGCAAACATGCACTAGGCACTATGCTCTAAGGCAGAAAAGCAGGAAGATATACTTGCTCCCCTGAGGGAGCTCAAGTCCAAAATTTGGAGGGAAGAGAGGGACTGTTTTTATCTATCTATCTATCTATCTATCTATCTATTATCTATTTATTTATTTATTTTTAAAGATTTTACTTATTTATTTAACAGAGAGAGAACACAAGTAGGCAGAGAGGCAGGCAGAGGCGGAGAGAGGAGCAGGCTCCCTGCCAAGCAAGGAGCCCACCGCGGGACTCGATCCCAGGACTCTGGAATCATGACCTGAGCCGAAGGCAGCTGCCCAACCAACTGAGCCACCCAGGTGTCCCGAGAGGGACTGTTTTTAAAGGGGAAGGAAAGGAGGACACAGATAAGCACCCACAACCTTCTTCAAATGAAGTCTTCTGGAGTCTCCCAGAGCACCCTGAGCTTTGGATTGATACTGCCTGAAATGTCATTCCTTGCCCAGGAACATACTGTCACTTTTAAAGCTAGACAAATTACAGACAATGATTTGTCTGGTGATAGGTGAAATCAAACCAGGCATTTAGCTGGTTTAATTTTTAAATAACTTGAGTTAAAACCTTTTACTTCCCCAAGTAGTTTACATTCTGCTCCATTTCCCAAAATATTAAGACTAGAGTCATTTATTATTAATTTTGCAAACATTTATTGACTACCAAATATGTGTCAGATTCTGAGTTTCACACCGACATACAAAGATGAAAAAGACTTTTTCTTTGTCCTGAATCATAACCCAGAGAATAAAGTATTTTCTTTCCATTAGGCATGTCTGTTAATTTAATAGACAGTGTTCTCATCCACTTGGTGAAGCTATCCTCTTATAATTTACTTTTTCTATCTAGGCTTTGTAAGACTTTCTTCTAATAGTTGTGACTTTCTGATTTCCAATGAAAATAATTTTAACAATAGTAAATGTTTATAATTAAGTGAGAAGGCCACTTGTACTTAAAAAAAACCTGTTCATTGTCAAAAGTTATAATAATTTCTTTAAAACCCAAACTTCCTTCTTGAGAGGGTTTCAAATTATCTTTTCTGATTTGTATGCTCAACTATTAATCAAAGGATGCATTTACACCCTCAAAATTTGTCTAGATGTTTTATAAATCTACCATAATAATGATTTTCTCTGTAGATTAACCTGTGTAGTTGTTCTTGGGCTGCAAAATGACCCGGATGGGTGGGGCAGAATTACCACAAGATTTTGAAATGTTCTAGATTTTAAAATGTCTAGAGCTTCTGCCCCTACTGGGGCCATGAACTGGTCCCATGAAGCTCCATAGTATCCCAGCTCACAATTAAATCTCTCTTAGAGGATGTCTGTGTTGTGGCTCAAATGAATGAGCAGAGGCAATCATATTTCTCTCTGAAAGTTGACATTAGGAACTGAAAGATCTTTAGTGATGGGGCCTGAAGCTGAAGTTACCAGAAGGAGCCAGAAAGTAGACTGAGGGTCATCTACATGGCCACAGAAGCTGAAAGTATAGAGGAATTAGAAATCATTGGAGTTCTACAGTTTGGAGAGGGAGAGCAAGGGCATCAGGCAGAGAAGCCAGAATGCTGTGAGGAAGAACATACAGACTCCTGGAAGCTCCAGAGAGTTTCTCAAAAGTTCGTTCCCCAGATGGCTTCTCAGAAATTGGCTTCTCAGAACAACTGTTCTGTCTTGTGCCTAGATTTGCAAGAGATCCTCATTCGTATCCATGATAGAGTCACTCTTACTTGAAGCAACTTGAGCGAGCCTCTGCTTCTCACACTAGCATAGAAGTGGAGGGTGGGCCTATTCAAACTCATTCATTTTAAGCATCTTGATTCTCCCATTTGAAAACTTTCAGTATGCAAGAGCTGCTCTCTTTTTGGAAGGAATCGTGCAAAGAAGATTATAGCTTGGTGGATATTAGGCTATTGGAAATTTCTTAGCCAAAAAAAAAAAAAAAAAAAGAAAGAAAAAGAAAGAAGGAAAGAAAGAAAGAAAGAAAGAAAGAAAGAAAATTTCATTGTCATTGGCTTCCAAATTCCTCAGTGTTTCATCTCTTCTGCAAATATTTGTGCAAGAGTTTGTGTCAGGGGTCACAAATACAGAGAGGAATGAGCCAGCACTGACCCTGGAGATGTCCAGCCTCAGGGAAGAGGTTGGGGAGATAGCACAGTGAGGAAATTATGACACAAAGCAGCATGTGCAATGATGAAAGGAAGCCTAGATTCATGAACACTTCCCTGGTGCTGATTTTCCACCGACCCTAAAGTGTGTCCTGCCTTTGCAATAGGCTCATGGCAACTCCTTGTGGTTCACAGTCAGGTACTTACAAGTGCATTTCAGGCATTTGGAATGTTAGCAAATCAGTAGGGATGAATCCAGATATAAAGAAGAATTTTGATAACGAGTAAATTCTAGGAGAAGGAAAAAGAAGGAATTCATAGGAGAAGGAAACTATGGTTTGGGGACCTTGGTGGAGAAGTCTAACAGGGAACAGTTAACTTTGTCTTCTGCTTAGAAGGGAAAGGAAGCGCGGATTGCTTCCCAGTGTCCCATTTCCCGAGGTTGCTCTAGGCATCTCTGTGCCTCCTCTCCTCTCTGCTCTGAGCCTCCCTCTACCAGCTCCATCACTTTGCATGGGACTGGGGGCCCAGGCTTCCCCATCTTGTGACCTACGTTACCTGCTTCTCACTCCTGCGGCCGGCAGTAGTGATCAGCCGTTGTTCTGGGCTGAGTAGCAATTCTGTAATTTTGTTCCCTCATTAGAAAGTGTGTGTTTATTTATTAAAACTGCACACTGCCCAAAGGCAAGGAACAAAAATAGAGAAATACCGAAATTAAATAAAAGCTATTATTGCTGTTATTTTATAAAGCTTGTCTCTCCACAAGCCACTGTGTAGCTTTATAGAAGAGACGCTCTGTTAATCAGGCACTCCCCAGCACTTCAGTCAGTAAACTTTGCCCCGGCCCTGCTCCCTGCCTCTGTCCATGCACAGGCCCTCTTCATCTGAGGTTCTTGTGAGAGACCAAGAGGGCCATCTAGGAAAATTCTGCAGCCTCTAAACCTCCATGCCAAGCACTGTCTGCATGGGGTCTTCACCCTGCGGCTGCATCCTACAGACAGAAGGGACATTTCTGTTCCTAAACTCTTTCCTGTGTTGGATAAAGAAATGCAGGGAACTATTGAGTCTCCTTTTGATGCACCACTGTTAATGGGATGTTCACGGGGGGCACCGTCTCTGGGGCTGGGGAGGGTGCAGCAGAGAGCACACACAGTCACAGCCCTGCTGGAGCTTACATGTTGTGGGGGAGGGAGAAAATGGACAGATACTCAGGGAAATATAGGGCCTCTCACATGATGTTAGAGCTATGGCTAAAAATAAAGCAGGGAGAGGGCATCAGGCATGCCAATGGGGTTGGAGGGTGCTCTGTTTTATAGGGTGGTTCAAGAAGGCCTTACTGAGGCAGTGAGTAAAAGAGTCATGTGGACATGGAAGGGAAAAGCATTGCAAGGGAAGGGAAGAGCAAACACAAAGACTCTGAGCACATGGGAACAAAAGCATAGGTTGTATGTTTTTCCAAACACAAGTGTTAGCACTTGTAAATACCTAGCTCCCTGCTGGTACTTAATAAAGAGTAGTCCACCCCCACCCCCACCCCTTTCTCTCTCTCTTTCTCTTCTAACACACACACACACACACACACACACCCCACATCTGGTTGGATTTGGGGTCAAAAGAGGTTCTGGGAAGCTGTTTTGGCAACATCTCACAACGCTCATTCCTAAATACCCATAAGAACAAGATAAGTTATAGGGCTACTCAGAATTGTGTGATGTGTGTGTGTGTGTGTGTGTGTGTGTGTGTGTGTAGTTTCCTGGTGACTGTGGAGAGGCTATAAAACCTATCGATGTAAACTTTGCAACTGACCTATAGGAGAATCCTAGCCTCCCCTCTTTGGCTCAGTGGGGCTGGGCCCACTTTCAGGTAACAGGTAAAGGGAAGCCTCTGCTCTGGCCTGAGAAATGAGGAGAAACCCACGAGGGGGTGGGGCTCCTGGGACAGACTGGCCACCGAGAGTCATTTCATTTCCTTCCCTATTACATGCTGATCTCTCTACGGAGACTTGAGGAGAATGAGAGGGAGCACAAGGATAGCCATGTGCTCAGAAGGCTGTAGGGCTGGCCATCACATTTCAGACAGGCCAAGAACAGAGGGGAATGATGTTTAGGTGCAGGGACAGATTCGAAGCAACAGGCACTAAAGGAAACCACTGTAGATCCGGCTACCAGCCCTTTGATGTCTCTTGGCTTCCTTATTTTTTCCTTTGGTTATAACCCATTTCATGGAGAAGCAGTGAAAGGAGGGGGAAAAAAACAAAGACAGGAAAGAAGACAAGAGAAAGGAAAGAAGCAGCACCCCCACCCCCAGGCTGGTGGTCTGGGAATCGGATTCTGTTTTCTGGGGGACACAGTCT
The DNA here is from genome assembly GCA_028533885.1 of Nasua narica. NCBI lineage: Eukaryota > Metazoa > Chordata > Mammalia > Carnivora > Procyonidae > Nasua > Nasua narica. The sequence goes on from CM052806.1 coordinate 10,569,509, forward strand.
TAGCCCCTGTCCTGGCCCCCAGGTCTTTGGGAAGTATTTTCCAGGATCCAGGGTTACGACTGCATTTTTAAAATTTCCTTTCCAAGAGACATCCCTCAGAGCTCTGCCGGGCCCAGGAGCTATTTTTCCCTTTTTATTTCTTTTTAACGTTCTAAGAGCCTCATTTTGACCAGTAGGTACTTGAGCCAATTTTCAGGGTAGGAGGCCATCAAATAAAACACTAGCAAGAAAGTTTAGGATATTCTCCACAGATTTCTTGTTTCCTATAAAGAAGAGACAAGCTTGGCCTTCCTTCCCCCTCACACTCCAGCCTGGGAACAAACTCTTCTCCCAGCCTGGCTCACCAGTGCCATTTTGCTCATCCTCCTCGGCCAAAACTCATTTCAGAGAACACTGCTCGCTATAATGACTTTGCTTTTAAGGAGAAATATCTCCTGGGATGCCATCAACCGGAAATAAAAAGAATAATTTTCAAAACTCTTTTCAAACAACCAGCAGCACTGATGAAGCCGATCCCAGAAAGCAGGCAGCCGCCACTGGCAGGCGGATGTTAAAAGAATTAAAAATGATGGAGTCATGTCCCCTTTCTGAGCAATAGACAAATTCCAGATGAATGCAGCTCCAGTTCTCTTAAAAAAAATCAGTCTGTGCTTAGGTTCGCCATGAGCTCATGTCTCCTGTGTATGAAGTTGGGAGCCTTTATAAGATACTGGAGTTTGAAGTGCTTTACTCCGGCTTTAGCTCCTCTCTTCCCCCAGGTTAGCAAGCTTCAAGGTGAATGTTATTATTGCTATTCCAAATGGTTACACAAAAGGAAAAAGCGAATGCATTTGCAATTATTCATTAGAGCAAGCCTCTGTTTTGCACGGTGATTTTTATTTAACATAAAATGGTGTTCTCCTTCTGGTGGATTCTATCTGGCCAACAGGGACTTTTTTTTTTTCTTTTAATAGATAATTTCCCTTTCCAGACCAATTCAACTTGAGAATTCTTCCCATAATATAAGTTAATTACATCAAATCGCCCAAGTTTGTGCGAGGGGCAGGGTAGCCGGGACTACTCTGGGCTAAGGGGCCTCCATGGGATGAGGGGGAATCAGATCCTTGCCGGGGAGGATTAGACTCGCCTCTTGTTTTCACCGGCACAATCCCCTAACAGAATGATTGCACTTCACACGGAACGTTTTAAATCATAAGGACACAAGCTAGAGAACTATTAACAAATAAGGAGCGCTCCAAGAGGGCCCGCGCAGGTTAAATGGAATGTGGCTATTAAGGAGGCTGGTTTTTCTTGTCCCTGCGTATCAATGAGCCACATCTTTCGATAAGGCTTTTTTCAGCCCGATACCAGATCTTATCAAATGTTGTTACACACTGCTTAGTCTCTGGGGCCGACACAAAAGAAATGACATCAAGGTCGGATCGCCAGCCAGCGAACGACGTGGAGAAAACCAGAGGGAGGTGCAGGGAGAGGGTTCAGTGGCCATGGCAGGGGTGCTCTCTCCACAAAGCTGAGTGTCCCCCCACCCCTGGAGTGGGTGGAGACCACCAGACGCGTGCGAGCGAGTGTGCACGCTTGTGTTGGTTGGGGGGGGAGGCTTTCGGAAAAGGAGATCCGCGAAAACGCAGGAAGGGAAGGAGAAAATAAAATGGCACGCGGGCTGCCAAGATGGAGATGGAATTTGTTTTCCCTGGCGCAGCCCCAGCCGGGCAGCCCCCGCCCCAGCTGGCTTTTGTCCTTCAGAGCCGCGAGAGCCCACGCTTTAATGCCTGCAGGTTGACCATGCATTGTTATTATACAGTCTTCATGTTCACATCATGTGTCATCTGACCAAAGGAGAGTCTACAAAGTGAAAGGCTCATGCAAAATTTATGCTTATATGGCTGTTTCAGTCAGTGGAAAAATCAATACTGCAGGCTTGATGCACAGAAATGACTGAGTGCTCTCTGACTGACACTAAAAGCACCGGGAGATTGAGAGCTGCATTTGCTGTTCAAGGAATCGAGTGTATTAGAGCTCTTCTAATAGTCTGCTCACCTTATATTAGCCTTTCCTCGGGATTATTTTTTGATAACAATTATGATTGTGGGGTTTAAGGCAATTACACTATTACAAAGAAAAAGCTGCTTTTTATGTCCTGTAAAGCTGTCATATATTTCACACCGCAACTGCCTTCCAATTATTTTGCTACAATGCACTTTGGAAGCAAAATGTCCTAACTGATATATATTAGTCCTTTATGTTTTATAAATAAAAATCAAAGCCGTAATGTAATCCTTCAAAAAGAGCTTCTCAGTTTCCCCAGACGTGATTTTTAGAGAGAGTAGGAATGGAGTGGGTGCCATAGGTTTTGAAAGAGACACATTAGAGCATATGTGGTTCCTGAGGAAGACGCACACTCCGGGGGTGCCACCAAAGATACAGAGAGACCCCATCCGGACCTGGGTGGGAAATGCTAATAGCATCTGTTAAGGGTAGGTTCCAGGGGGGAGGGGCGCTTCTAAGTTGGAATTTAATGGGAAGCCAAAAAAAAATCCTTGAAATTAATTCAGTCAGAAAGGAACTCAAAGCCATAGTACAGAACATTCAGGAGTCGGCAACAACACGGATGAAATTTTTCTCTTTTTCTCCAAGCTCTTTTGCGATGAAGATTTGACAGCTATACAGGGCCCCCTGTGTCTGAGGAGTGGGCAGGGGGAGTACAGAGACCAGCACGCAGGGAACCAGGTAGGAAAATCATGGACCACAATGAGTCATTGTAATGGGGATCTGGAGGTTAAGCCACAGCAGGAGAGAGCTCCTTGTTGGTGAGCCATGAAAAACTGTGCTTATGCATTCTTGTCTCAGGGGAGGGTGGGAAAGGCTATTGTTTCCAAACCTGCAAACCCTCCAGCAAGTTGGGCAGTAGGCTCAGTGGGGACAGGAGAGCCCCCTGTATGGTGACTGAAGAAGCTTGCCTGTCTCTTTCACCACAGGACCTATGATTCCACCACGGCCACCAAGGCAAGTGGAGTTTAGCCTCTAAATGGACGGTAGGTATCAAGGTGGTTTTATGTCTGCATTCCAAAAAATAAGCAATAGCATTGCTGGAAACAGCTGGAAGCACACTGGTTATTCTGTTGATAAGGATTAAAAATGCAGGTGTGACATATACTTTGAATGCGTTCCACAAAATTGATCCACCAAACAATTTTATCCATGCGCGCATGGAGGAGGGCCTTTGGGGCTTAACCACTCAGTGCAGGAGGGATTTCTATGATCCCTGGGCCACCATGTTGCAGCAGAGAGTCACAGACATCTGGCAGGCCTGGGAGCATCTTCTCGCTGGAGTTCTGTGATTGGCCGAGGACAGGAAAGCCGAGAGAAGCAGCATGGATGATCTTTCATCCTGTGCGCATTCCTGAACACATGTTGCCATTTTTGAGATATGTTTCTATTAGCTCCCTAGTAAAGATTGTTTCCTTAGGACTGTTTCATTTTTAATTGGGAAGATCCCCTTTCCTTGTGCTGCTGCTTTGTCCCAAAGTGAGCTCATTGGCCAGAACTACCATTTCATTCCATATCCTGTTAAACATCTTGCTGGCACTTGAAATGTCAACAGTATCGTAGTAAGTCAATATGGCCACTTCCCCCAGAGTGGTAATGCCAGTGTGCCTTTTGTCTTGGGAAACAGCACACTTACTGTGAGATCTGTCAGAATCAACACACCACATCTTCCCTTTAATTTTTAGTATATTCTGAGGCTTCCATCTGTGACACACGCTAAGGGATTTTATGTAGTTTATAATCTCTTAGGAAAACGATCCCTGAGGAAATATCTCTGAGGAAATATCTAACCTCTACCAGGAAATAGCAGTGGAAAATAAAAAGATCTAGGGATTCTCAGAAAATTGCAGAGGACTTCCACACTCTGACAGGGAAACCACCTACTAGATGCTCTGGATCATTGTGTCAGAAGTGACCTTTAACCTGAAAGTCTGGAACCTCTTGATTTCAGTTGAAGCCAGTGGTAGCCCAGGGAAATGGATGATTTGTGAAATTCCTTCATAGTCTCTTCTGTGAATGAGGCTGGTCATTAAGTAGGTGTTGATGAGTATGTGGTATGTAGACACACAATCTGTGGATACACAGATTGATGTGTCCATGACCACTTAAGAGGAGACAGGGCAGTGGACTGGAGGTTGGATAGCCTCACTCTAAATCCTTCTCTGTCCTTTATTAGCTGTGTGATACTAAGCAAGCATCTTGAGCTTCTGTGAGCTTCCATTTCCCCATCTGTACAGAAGAAATAATAACCCCTGTCCAACAATGGCTTGCTGAGGGGGTACTGACTCAGAGTGGACCACTAGTAGGCAGTGAAGAAATGTTTGTTCTTTAACTCATTCCCTAATCAGAGTGACTCTTGGTTCAAGAAAGAAAGAAAGAAAAAAAGAAAGCCAGACATCCTGGATCTGAGGTGAGCTGGAATATGTCTCACAACTGAGCAGAAAGAACATTTTCAATCTCTCTCTCTTTGGCTAGAAACATCCATGAACAAATGGCTACAGAAAAATTGAGCGAAAAAGACTGACCTGATTCATGAGATTACGTGGGTCTCTGCTTGCTACCACTGTCACTACTGGCAACAATACCACTGATGATGACGATGATGGTAGCTGATATTTATTAAAACTTTTGTAAAAATTAGACTTTCTCAGAGAATCATCCCATCGAGTTCATCAGATAAACAAGTTATTTTTGTCATCCCAATTTTATGTGAAGGAACCAAGGGTCAGATAAGTTCAGTGACTTATCCAAGGCCAAATAACTAGGGCTGGAGTTCTGACCCAATACTAGCCAACCTGGCTTAACCACTCCATCCCATTGCCTCCTGAGAATATTCCCTACATGTCACTTTCAGGAAGTGGTAAACCTGAATTGTTTTCATCTAAATACACACTCCCTGTTTTCTCTATCCTGACAGTGTTTTCCTTCTTCATATTACTGATAGGTACTATGCTGACCATTCACTTTGGTTAAATGACTACTCTTTAGTAGAATGTCCTTGGAGCACCCTTTCTGTATTATAGTCCCGGGGCTTACCTCATGCCTGGGACATAGAAGGGACTCAGTACCTATTCTCTGATGTAAGGAAAACATGATTTCATTGATTGTGTTTCTGAAGGTTGACCAACAGATATCCAATGAGACAATTTTTGAAGGGTGGTGTTATCAAGTAGCAAAAAAAAGCCTTGGGTTCAGTCTCAAGCATGTCAAAATCTTGTTCCTTTCTCTCTTAGCAGTTACCCCAAGACTCAGGGATATGCAGTTCCCTGAAACATTGGGGGAAAGAGAAGAAGCTGAAACATGCATCATATTGAAGTTCCTTCTCCATATCCCCACTTCTTATCTCTAAATGCCATCTTTGTCCCCTTCACCATGTTGGTAGAAAAGGGTTGGAAATGGTGGTGAGGGGAGCAATGAAGACCATCAGACAAGCCTGGTCAAATCATTTGGTCCTCCTCCTGGTTTTTGAGGATTCTTTCCCCATCAGTGCCCTCTACTGAATAATCTAGCTGGTGCCTTGGACAGTCCTTTATGTTACCCTGGAGACAACTGAGGATTTTACTGGGGTTGACAACATGATTTTCTGCGAAAACTAAGCTCTTCCTCAGATAGAAGCTTGTTCATGTTCAATCTGACTCAGCATGTAGAATTAGGAGACTGCCAGACTGTGGCACGGACAACAGTCTCTTACTAATAGGTTTAAGGGAGAGGTGAAAAATTGATCCAAAACCCAGTGATTAAGATAAATTTTCTTTCAAATTGGTAGATACTGATCCTGAGGCATTATATGGGGCTCCTGACTTCCCTAATGTTCTCCCAGTGGGTCTGAATAACAGACAGAATGGGGAGACCCCAATGACTTGGTGCAGAAGTGCAAGGGCAGGTGACCACACATCATTTACACCTTTCAGAAACTAAAACTAGAGCAGAATTGGGCAATCCATGAAAACTCTACATGGGTCAAGTTTTATGAAGCTGTCTGCTTGCTTTTGAATAAATTAATTTTGATATTATCTTCAACTCAAGATCATAAAGGAGAGCCAGATATTTTCCTCTAAGCAAGCTTAACCTTTAAAGATATTTATTTCTATGATTTTAAAGATATTTATTTCCCCATGACTTATAGAACCAAAGTAGACTTTAGCTTTGCTGGATTCACTTGACACAATTCTACTTTCAGTATCTAAGCCCCACATTATTTCTATGAAATACCCGCAAGGTTATAGAATTTGGACATCTTCACGATACTTTTTTCCCCTCATGAGCTGCTATGAAGTTCAGAGATTCCCAGTATTTCTTTGGAAATATTAAAGGCTATTTGGAGTATTTGTGGCTGCTACTGACTTCTGGCTCATTAAAGCATTTTGATAACCAAATTCTCCACAATGGAAGAATCATTTCTGGGCAAGGGCAGCTGTAAAGTAATACTGAGAAAGAAATGATGGCAGATTTGGATCTTCTGAGCTGGAGATGGTGATTCTGTTCATGGTAAGTATAAATAGGAATCATGACTTTAAACATCTGGCTTGGATTTGGAGTCTTCACATGATAGATAATCTTAGGTTATAATCTTTTCCTATATTAGCCCTACACAGCTCACCTGAAATGTATGTGTATATGTGTGTGTATAGGATGAACAATTAGTATTTATAGCCAACAACCCTAAGTATAAATATTCTTATGCTACTTAATTGATGAAGAAATTTGGCCTAGGAGAAGGAAATTCATCTTGGCTCATAGGCAGTGAGTGGGGTAGTACCAAAACCCGGTTCTTGCCCCCAGATCAGACTTTCCACAGTTAACCAAATACGTATGTGTGGGATTTTTCATGGTATGGGCATATACTGAAGGGTAAGATATTGTTTTCTGTCTTCTTTTTAGAAGCAATTTTAAATATGACTATGCCTCAGAAAGACAGCACAGTTTGAAGTTAAATATGTCATTATAAAATCTCACCACAAAATTGTTTTTCTTTTTTAAATATGAGGTTTTAGAGGGTTTCTGTTTTTCTACTTCCTCTGGTAATATTACTTAGGAAAGGTTAAGTCAATTAATGGAAATTTATCAAATGTTGTTACCTTTTTGATTAAAAAGTTTCTTTTCTCAATAAGCAAATCTTGTTTTAAGAAGTTGAAGACCAGTGTTGTGAGTCTTGAATTGTCAATGGCCTGAAAATTTTCTGGCCCCCCCAGAAGTGTCAAGCCTGACACTTCTACACAACCTCCTTCCCCTTCGCTCTCCACAGGGGAATCTTTGCTAGATCACATATTACCTGTTTCAAAGAAGTATCCCAGGTTTTTTTTTTTTTTTTAAAGAGCAAATTCTCAATTTCCTGACTGACTGAGAGACAAATCAGATAGATTCTGGAGACTTCATTTCTGAGGATTAATGTACTATCCTGACAAAGCTGGGCTTTTCACACTCTTATGATGTACAATCTCTAAAAATGTGTCCATTTTGATCTAGTAGCACATTGCCCAGGTCCCTAGACTAAATTATTGATACTACAATTAGCACTTCTTATCTCTTCTTGGGGAACTCAGTGAAATAACTCCCCTATAGCTGAGCCAAGAAATGAGAAAGGATAACAGGGCTTTTTGTTGTGTTCTTTGTTGTTTGTTTTCCCTTATCCTTCTGGCTCCATACAAGTGGTTTCAAAGGTGGGTGCTGCCATGCCCTTGAAGGGAATAAGTCCTCAAAACAGTGATGCTGGTTTTCCCTGGAAGCACGGAATGGAGAGAGGGAGGAAATGGCTCTAATATGCACTGGCTAACTGAGGAAGGAATGAAGAGGGATAGGTGTGTTTCCTTTCTGTCAGCAGAAGAACAAATCTGAGACAGAATCACCAAAAATTGATAAAGAACCCTACAGTCTGCCAAGTTTGGGGGCCCCTGGTCTTGATCCAGTTGGATAAAGAAGAAAGAGCATGGTCATTATTATTGTCCAAACAATATGACATATGTGCTGTACATTATTGAGAAGAGTTACATTAATTTGGTTAATTCACTAACTATGAATGGAGGTGGTTCCAGGAGGGCAGTATTGTGTGGTGGGCAGAGACAGATTACCAGCATTCAAATCCCCCAGCAGCTACTTACTAGCTATATGACCTTAAGTGAGTGGTTTTGCTCTCTGCACCTCAGTTTCCTCAGATATAAGAAGGGAGAGAACTAGAACTGCATTGTGTGATGTGAAGACTAAATAAGTTCATACCTATAAAGGGTATATGTGTGCCTGTGTGTGTCTGGAGCATCACCAAATGGTAGAAGTCATTGTTTTCTAGGCAGACACATTGTTTTCATGTCAGATATCTGTGTATTAGGACAAATATGCCATCTAGAGATATTCTACCCAACTCATCACCTCCTACCTGGCTTGCGTGGTAACCCCTATCCGATCTCTGCCTTACCAGTACCCTTGTTCCAGACCCAGACTCATCTTTCTAAAGTTCTGCTTTTACCATGTCACGATACAAAAAGAAAAAAAAATTAAAACCATTCTCATTAGACAGTTTACCAAAGAAAATAAATGGAAAACAAAGAAGCACATAAAAACGTGCTCAATACTCTTAGTCTTTAGAGAAATGAAAATTAAGGCCACAGTGAGACCCTGCCAGACACCTGTTAATGGGCTAAACTGAAAATAGAAAAGAGAAAAAAAGAATAAACTCAAATTGACTAAACCCAAATGCTGAAAGGATGTGGAGTGACTGGTCCCTCAGACATTGCTGATGGGATTATAAAATGGTAAAGCCATTTTAGAATATAATTTAGCAGTTTCTTATACAGTGAAATATATACTTGCCATACGACCCAGCGGTCTCATTCCTAAATATTTGCCAAAGAGAAATAAACACTTCCATTCATAGAAAAACTTGTTCGCAAATGTTTGTAGTGGCTTTATTTATAATTGCCAGGAAATGAGAAACCATCCAAGTATCTTTCAAATGGTGAATGGGTACACAAACTGTGGTATATTCATATTATAAAATCCCACTCAAATAGAATGAACTACTGCTACACACAGCATGGATTAATCTCAGATGTATATACTAAGTGAAAGAAGCCACACTTAGAAGACCACATATGACATTCAGGAAATGTCAAAACTATTGGGATAGGAAACAGAGAAGTAGTTACCAGGGGTTGGGGGCCAAAGAGGAGTTAATTATAAATCGACATGATGGAAAGTTTTGGAAACTACTCTCTACCTTGATTATGGTAGCAGTTACACTGGCTGGATGCATTTGTCAAAACTCATGGAATGTATACTAGAAAGGGTGAATTTTACTTTACGTAATGTGTAGCTCAATAAAACAAGATGTGGTATATATACACAAGGGAATACTATGCAGCCATTAAAACCCCTGAAATCTTGCCATTTGGAAAGAGGTGGATGGAAGTCGAGGGTATGATTCTAAGTGAAATAAGTCAATCAGAGAAAGACATTTATCATATATGATATGAGGAATTCGAGAGGCAGGGCAGGGTCTCATGGGGGGAAAGGAGGGAAAAATGAACCAAGATGGGACCGGGAAGGAGACAAACCATAAGAGACTCTTAATCTCAGGAAACAAACTGTGGGTTGCTGGAGTGGAGGGTGGTAGGAGGGATGGGGTGTCTGGGTGATGGACATTGGGAAGCGTATGTGCTATGGTGAGTGCTGTGAATTGTGGAAGACTGATGATTCACAGACCTGTAGCCTTGAGACAAATAATACATTGTATATTAATAAAAAAAAGAACTTGACAAAAAACCAGTTCTTTCCATTACCAATAGAATAAAGGCTATCCCAATGAGCAGAGCATTAAAATCTACTCTTCTACTCCTCAATAATTAATTGATCCTTAATTATTGTCCCCCCTTAGTCTTCCTCTCTTCAATCTGTCCTCCTTGTCATAACACATGTTTTATGGGTTTCTACTTCCCTATGTTGGATCAAGTGGTTCCAACAAATAAAATGACTTCACCAGCCCTTGAGCCAAACCATCCAAGTTGAGTCCGCATGCTATTGTATCAGTAGTCTCTTCCTGCTCACACCAACCCCCAGCGACATCTTCGGAAAATTCCTTTGGCATTTATTCTTTGGATCACTCACTTTTTTTTTTTTTTAATCTTGATGCCATTGGTTTCCCCTTTTGTCCATTTATTACTTTATTTATTGATTAGATATTCATTAAACAGCTATTTAATACAGATGTGATCTCTATTAATTGATCACTATGATCAACCTATTCGTATGTAAACCTATTCCTTTGCTTCCTTCTGTGTCACACAATCTTGATTTTGTTTCAGGAAGATAACCATCCCTCTTAATTATCTAAGACAGCAGGGGTCCCAGACCTTTTGCCAGTGATAGATCAAGGGTGGGCATGTGACCCAATTCTGGTCAATAAGAAATGAGACAAAGTTGGCTGGAATCTTCTGGAAAAGGTGACACCTGGAAACTGCTACAACTATTTTGCAACCAAGGTTAGTCGGCTGCAAGGAAGCTAATATGACAAAGACAGTGGAACACAATGTGGAAGAACACTGGGTCTTTGGTGAGCCTCTTGAACCCTGACTGAGCCAATACAGATGTTGTCTACCTCTTTAATTCTTATTACATGCAATTTTCTATATGGCTGAGAGTATCTTACTGGTTATTTACAAGAATCATGAAATAACATAAACTTCACTGGTCTCTATTTATCAAAGAAACGAGCATGAAAAGAACCGCTCATTCATTCATTCGACAATACTTTTTGAGCACCTACTTTGTGCCAAGCCCTGTTTTAGATACTGGGGAAACCACAGTAAACCAAAGTCATGTTTTCAAATAACTGTTTTGTAAGTTTCCTCATATCTGTAGACCCTTAAGGCTTATCCTTATGTCATATGTAGGATTTTGAAGTAATTGCTAAGAACTGGTTTCTGGCCTTCTGAAATTGAGACCACTGGAAATTCACAGAACTGGGAAAATGTCAGAAATTCATTTCAGTCTACAAGATCCCTTCGATTCACAAACGAGGAAGCTGAGGCACATAAAGTTTAAGTGGCTCGTCCAATGCCGCCCAGTGAGTAGTGACAGTGGCCAGAGCCAAACACTTTAGTACCCTTTCAGCTAAAGCAGGGACCTCTTTTTTTGATTATTTTAGGTATGTCCGGAAAATCCTGGTGCAGGATCATTTCTGCAATTTGCTTCTCTGGCAAACTTTTCTTTCCCTTGTCCTGATTTGGGGGAATTTCCTTGCTCACTGCCCAAGCAAACCCAGATGTCAAGGACCATGGAGACCTTTCACTGGAACGCTTCAAATACACACGGCACAGCAGGAACGCTAGAAATGGTGTGGTTTTAAAAAACTCAGGTGGAATCAGCACTAGATAAAACCCCTTGTCTAGTCCTTCAGAGAAACCCTCCTGCCCTGTTCAAGGACACTTAGCAATTTCTGTCTTAGTGGAAGAAGTCGCCACTTTGAGATGTGGTTGAAAACAGCCTCTCTTAAGAGAGTCCCATTTGTGCAGTTTTCCTGGTGATAATTCAGGGCTTTGCCCCTCTGTGAGCTTTCCACCTCTCTCCCATCAAGGTTGCTCCAAGGAAAGTTTATAGGTTATGGGCCCTGGAGACTGGGATCATGATGGTTTTCACAGCTGGCTAGCTTTATGGAAACTAACAGTTATGAGCTTTCTTGGAATGGAAGCAGAGACCACAATTAATAATAATATTAATCTTTTGTTGGCTGTTTGCATGGGACAGGCATGTTCTAAGTGCTTCTAAACTCCAGGAAGCAGCTATAAACCCACAGTCCCTTAGAGAAACCCCTGTGGCAGACATTTTAGAATTCGGAATGTTTCACAGTTTAAAAAGATGGAAAATATGCACCTAACATAATATCACCTAACAGCCTCTGTATGATCTAGGGCAGGATTCCATAATCAAACATATCAATATTTCTGTAACAAAACCTATTACTTTTCCATACTAAGCAGGATCAATTAGAACTCCAAATTTCCCAATACTAGTTCAGCTCAGTTTTGTTGCCACGTGCATTATGAAAATACTTTTGCTTTTCAGAGATGTCTGGGATTTTGGAATTGTGCATGAGGAAATTTAGGGCAATACAACTATTTGGCCATTTCACAGCGGAGGAAACAGAGGTTGCCCCAAGTCCTATGACCAGCTAGGAGGGGAGTCAGGATTCAAACCTTGGCAGCCTCCACTCAGAGCTCTGCTTTATCGCTCTCCTGTCTCCTGTCCCTTTAGTCTCATTGCATTCAGATATAACATCCCAAGTATGGGAAGGGCACTAACTCTAAACATACAGCTCAACAAAGTCTTGCTATGTCACTACTGTCTTGAGCTAAGTGATCAAGGTATTTAGCAGAAGGTTTCCTGTGCTTTCCAGGGACAATCCTCTCCCCTAGGACTCTGACTTGTATCCCCATGAATTAGTTTTGCACATTCTAGAACTTTATAAAAAGTCAAGGAATTGAATGCATTCCTTTACACCCAGCTACTTTTGCTGGATCTGTGTTTCTAGTTCATCCTTTTCATTGCTGTGTGCTATGTCCCTGTACCAATGTCTCATTATATATTCATCCATTTCCTCCCCATGAACGTTTGAGTCCATTCCAGTTTGGAGCCAAAATCTTAACTATTGGACCTTCCTGCCACCAACTGCCAACATCCAGAGCATCTAATAACCCTAGAGAACTTATTCTGTAAAGACCCTGAATAGTAGATACTTTTGGTTTTGCGAGCCACGTAATCTTTGTTACAACCCTTCATCTCTGACATATAGTCTGAAAACAGCCACAGACAATCTGTAAACAAGTAAGTGTGGTTCTGTTCCAATAAAGCTTTATTTAGGAACACGGGTGGTGGATTCCTTGACCCCGCCCTCCTCTGCTGTGGCTGACGCTGCTTCCCGGTTAAGGAAGTCAAGTGAATGGGCACAAATGGAACAGTACTACTTGCCAGGTAGTGTGTCTTTGTACACATATGGTCTTATTTCCTCTCCACAACAATGCACTCGGGCAAATAGCACCTCCATGCCCATTTCACAGATGCCCAGACTGAGTTCAAAGAGGCCAAAACACCTGCCCCAGTCTTCGGCTAGTGATTTGAAGGCGATGCTTTCCCCCCTGCTTTCAGGGATCCTCAGCTGAAGCTCAGAGCCTCTGTATTATATGTGGACCTCTGTGCATCCCGGGTGCGTGCCTTTTTCTATGGAGAAGATCCATAGCTTTCATTAGCATCTCAAAGACTTTGCGATCCAAAGAGCAGGAAGAAACAAGACCTAGTGGTAGTTTTGTTAACACGAGGAAGGGAGAAAACCGAATGGCTTGTTGCCTTCTATATAGTCAAAGTGTTTTCTCAGTGGCCAGAAGGGATGTTCCATTTAAATTCTGCATCCTAATCCTATGTTCCAAAAGGGTACTTTTTTTAAAAAAATAAAACAATAATTGAGTTTTCATTTGAGAGGTTTCTCCCTTTTTATGTGAGCACCCCCTGCCAGCCAGGCAGGCTGAGCTGAGCCATATTTACATGCAGATAAGGGAGCTGGGCCTGAAACTTGCTGAAGGACTGTCGTCCTGCACAAATAAGAACAGGGGGCCTCTGTCTATGTTTACATCTTTAAATAAATGCTTGTAACCCTCATTTGTCCGCCTGGGTTCCATTCAGCCAAGCTCGTTCCTAGACTAAAGAACAGGGAGACAAGCAACTGTGTAATTGTGAGCTGTAATTTCACAGCCACAATTCCTTTGAGAAAGGCCCTAATTAGCCTAAGCCGTGTTTAATGTAAATCAAGTTTCACTTTCAAAATTTCAAGGGCCCCATTCTGACAGAATGTAGATTTTTTTTATGCTCCGCATAAAACATAGGTGCTAGTAAAACACGGTAATGACAGGCGGGGAAGGGCAAAAATCAATACACGAAAAGTCACTGAAATTAGGTAGGCCTGACCTCCTGGAGCCGCCTCGGAAAAATCACCCTTTTAAAAAAAGACTATGGAAGGGAGATGCTTGAGCTGTGTTTTTCTTGCTCTCCCTTCACAGATGTCCACCTTCTCTCTCCAGCTTAATTCAAACTTCTCAACATGTTGGTTCTGACTCATGGCAAAAACATGATAATGCTTCCCCTGGTGAGAAGGGTGGCTCCCCAGAAACTTCAAGCACTGTGGAGATTCCCCACGTCCTGATTTATTTCACAATGTAATTCAATTATTGAAAATAGCATTTTTATGTCTTCCAATTCTCTTATAGACCAAATCACAAAAGCCAGATCCTTTTTATCTGTGTTTGATAGCATGTGGTTAGCAGGGTTATAAAAAAAATAATAAAGGGTACTTACAGATTTAGTATAAACTATGATTAATATTTATTAAGAGGATACATTTATACATCATAAACCGATAATTTATTTGAAGATATTTTTTCCCCCTTGTGAGTTGGGTACTTCTCCTCGGTGCAGAATGCAGAATTGTATATGAGATATTTGAGTGTCTAAAACGATGTATGATAAATGAAGTAGCATGCTACTTATACGCTTATCATGTTCCCTGACTAGCAACAGGTTCAGCAAAGGGCACAGCCAGTAAATGAAATTTTCCACCAGGACAATATATCATCACAAGAAATAGATGCGCTGGAAACTTACAAGCTTGCTCAAGATGCGGACAAGGTGTGAAATGGTAAAAAATGAAAAGCAGAAGCATCATACAGTAAATTTCAAATTCAGCTGCATATTGGTTGGAGCTGATGCTTTAATTGTTTCAAACCACAGGAATGAGCGAAAAATGCAAAGGCCATCTGAAAGCAGAAATAAGTTTCCACTACTACTGAATTTATAAATTATTTTTATCATAGATACCACTGAAGCAGAGAAAAGTAAGGGGTATGGAAATGTATATGACTGCCATGGTATTAATTTGAGGGAAAGAGAGAGACACTTGAGTTATATCTGAGGAGTCTTCACCATGTTTAACCTTGAGCGAATCCCTTAGTCTTTCTGCACTTCGATTTCTTCACTTGCTAAACAGAAGGTAGGGACAAATAACTTCTAAAGTCTCTCCCATTTAACAAAAGCTCTGTGGTTCTCTGATGCATATCTGTGAGCACTCAAAAGGAAATGGTCAGTACAATTTTTGTTTTTTAACATATGTCATATTAATAGTTTTTTGGGAGAATATTGTAACTGCATTTGCCTGGGTAAAAGATCTATTGAGGGAAGTTCCAGAAAATGCAGATGCTCCTGTCCAGTATTTCATTTCAATAGTGGTCATATCTCAGGAGTTAATCCCCTCTTTTGGCTCCCAAGTGGCCAAATGATGCTCTTATTGGGAAAAAATCAAAACAAAACAAAACAAAACAAATCACCGTGCAGGGGATCCAAGAGGTACAGGCTCATCTTCCCCCACATAAAGGTGGGCTGCATCAAGGGACACCAAGGTCCTCTGTTGATAGGCACCATGCATACAATTTCCCTTTGCTAGCTACTTCTGGTGACAGTGCAAAGTGACAGTTTGCAAGGGTGAATTACCCGCAGCATAGTGTCAATAGGTATAAATTACAATAGACCCAGGTGACAGCTATTCTAAGAAAGGGCTCTCTGTATGTTAAAAAGCTCAGTGGAGACAATGCAAGGGGAATAAAGGGCTAAAACTAATCTGATCTAGACTGAGGTCTTGTCAACACCAAAGACCTCCAAGAAGAGACAGGCTGAGACTTTGACTCCTGGGGGAGAAAATCCAGAGAATTGGAAGGAGGAAGGGCAGTGTGGTAGAATGGTTAAGTCAGGGAGTCTTTGGTGTGTGTGTGGGTGTGTGTTTTTAAGTAACCTCTGCGCCCAACATGGAGCTCAGTCTCGCGACACCAAGATCAAGAGTGGCATGCTCTATCGACCGAGCCAGCCAGGCGCCCCGAGACCTTGGTTTTGAATCTCAGTGCCACCACTTACTGTGTAACCTTGAACAACCGAGATGACAATAACTACCTCGCAAATCATGATGTGTATAAATGAGATGATAGATGGAAAGTTGTGCGCACAGTACTGGATACTTGGGAGCTATTTTTATTGCCGATCTGCCTAGATACATCTATTACACTGCTTTTGTTGCTCCCTTTTTCTTTTATAAAAACTAGTGGCTATAGATCCAGGTCGGATAAAGGTAGGCTGCCAGGAGAGGTGAGCATGTGAGCAGTAGGTATGTATACAGGGAGGAAAGGGAAGAGTGGTATAATATTAATTAGGAAGGTAAGGGTAGCAATCATAGAATGTAAGAGGTTGAACCAGAATCGCCACCTTGGAGGTATAGAGTGTAACATCAAAAAGACAGCAGAGTAGGGATCTACAAGGCATCAAAAATGCAGAAACTAAAAAAAGGAAAAGAGATGTTTTTGTCGGATTAGCATGAAAGGATAGGTTTCTGAACACAGCAAGAAAGCCAAGCCCAGTAATGCGCAAGACAGCTTATATTCACTTAGCAGTCTGGCAAAAAAAAAAAAAAAGTTATTTTGTTGGCAGATGCCTTATCTGGAGTTTTATCTCTGGAAAAAATGCTATGTGTAACAGAAATAGATGGGAACAAAGACATTAATGATGCATGGAAAATGCAATGTGTTGGCAAGAAAATTGACATTAGTAGAGAACGAATTTCTTGATAAGTCTTGATTAAGTAATAGTTTTGCTCATGTGAAAAAGCGGTGAGTGAATTGCAACCAAAGACGTTTTTGCGTCGAGAGAGAGGTTGTGCGTGAGGCAGCCAATAGACAAGCAAGAACACAAAGAAAAGAGTTTCCAAAGCATCACACTGTGATCTCATTCCTTTACTGTTGGCTTCCTTCCCAGAGATGAACACGCAACAATGCTGTATTTTGTGCTCACCTGAAAATTTCACTAAGTCCAGTAACTGATGAAAATGAATCTTCAAAACTCATAGAGGCAAAAGCGTTGGAGGACCCGGGCTCTAGGATCACACGACAGGAGGGGGCGCCATTTGTACTGTTGTTTACGGGATGAGTGGTCGTTACTGGAACACAGTGAGCACAGTGAGCTGATGAGAGGCCCACAATATTCCCATTCAGACTCTTTTCTCCCTCAGTAATCTAATTTTAATCATGAGGAATCCTGAGAGTACCATCCTATTTGATATTTGAGTGAACCAATTTCCTCATTAAAAGAGAGGCATGTGTTTTGTTCAACAGAAATTACAATACCCTTGGATTACTTTCTACAGTGTGAGGCTCCTGTGGTGTTATATGCTTAGCACACTTTAAAGATGCAGTTTCCATAAAATTTATACCCAAACAAGCAGGACAGGAGGCCCATATTATATGGGTAGTGGAACATTAAAGATTCAACACTGCCTTTCTCTGTGCTGAATACCATTTAATGAAAAGTCTCTGAGGAAATATCCACATGCCCTGATTTCACAACTGGGAGCCTGGAAAACACAAGAGGGGGATAACTGAGCAGATGGATTGATATAATTAAAGTTATTGGGTTTTATGTTTTTTTTCAAGACCCAGCTATGCAGGAGAAAATGAGTCATCAGGAGGTTTGGTAATGTGTCCACACCGGTTCATGTTTGCGGAACCCTGGCCACTGGCATTAGTATTGTGGTCATATGGAGGGAGCGCAGCAAATAACAAAGAGCCCCAGGTCCTCAGCCTATAACCTAGCTCATCATCCAAGCCCTGGACACGCTTTTGTCTCCATGTAATCAGGGAGGGGGCAAGGATCATCCTTGGGACAGACCCTTCCTACAACCCCTGAGAATGAGAACAAATAGTGTGAGAAGCTTTGCAGTCATAGATTTCTAAAAAAAAGTTTTACATTGTTGACAATAGTGGCAACTCAGTTAGGAAGAGCATTAATGATAATTTTGAGAAAAACCAAATGCCACTTAATATGAATACATTTTGGGTAAGACAGATGAGACCATCATTTCTTTAGTTCTCATTTTGTCTCCATAGTCTTTTTTTTTTTTTTTTGAGAGAGAGAAACATGTGCATGTGTGCACACCTGCCCATGAGTTTTGGGGAGGCAGAGGGAGAGGGAGAGAGAGAATCTTAAGGAGACTCCACACTCAGCAAGGAGCTCAATGCAAGGCTCGATCCCACGACCCTGAGATCATGACCTGAGCCAAAATCAAGAGTCGGAGACTTAACCGACTGAGCCACCCAGGTGCCCCCCATCTCCATATTCTATTAAATTATTTTGTAAATTGCCTGTTTATATACCTACATTTCCCGCTAAACTATGACCTTTGTCTTATATGTATTAGAATATCGCAACAGTGAGAATTGGGTGAGGCGCTGGGTAGCTAGAGCACAGCATAGTTAATAAAATGTATGATGCATAAATGAATGAATGAATCAATAGCACATAATTTGTAAGAAAACATCTTAAACGTATGGTAAGGTACAATGTGATCCACAATAAGCTAAAGTATTGTGGCCAATAAGCTTCAAAGCTTAAAGATCAAAAAATCACCTCCTAAAGAATGAAAATATTTACATGCAAGAATCAAGAAATTTTATAGATGTTCCCAAGAGAGCATAAAACTTCACTTCATGGGCAATTCTTTAGATTAATGCCATGGAAATTGAGGCCACACTAGAAGATTCCTCCCCTTTTAGCACATACCTCATTTCAGGCAAATGGTAGGAACTATACCTACTTCTGATTTTACCATGTCATGGCAACATAAAATGATCGCTACTGCAATAGTATTTGCTGAATACATTGAGTTCAGTGAAATCACTGGTAGCAAAAAGTGAAAGGAACCCTACCAACAAATTCAGTATGGGTTTATTGTGTTTCAATCTTAGAATTGTAATAATAGAGTATTATTCAGATTCATTTGATAGTTATTTGAATACTTCCTATACACTGGAGGAAGCTATACATAGTCTTATGAAATTCCATCTTTTCTATTTAGAGTAGTTCTCAACCTGGCAATCATGGTCATAGTCTTAGAGACTCTCTTCTTTCTCAGTTTGGAAATGCAGAGTTTGTCTTCCTAGTTGATGTTCATCAAGAGTTCATCAAGAGTCAGCATTTTTATTTAATTTGGAAGAGGAACTGGTAAGCAGTACTTGGTTCTTCTAGTCTAGAAACCTTTTTTTCTCTTCTCTCCATGTATTTTTCTGAAATCTTTGTAACCTATTTACCTGCATTTTTATGCTTGGAAAGTGGAACAACTTGTAGGCATCTAGTTAACATCTGAGGAACATGTTAACAACAGTGTTTATTCATACGGTAATCATAAAATCATACATTTTTATCTGCTTCTAAAATTGTTGACTATTTATACACTCCAGGGCTATATTTGTATCAATTTATGAAATCATCATAATGAGAAAATTTCAATGATAATTACATGCTTTGGCTTTTCTATACAGAAGAAGCACCAAGAAATTATAGACATTTTTTTTCTACCTATTGCTTGAAAATAAATTGTACTTGTCTTGAAAAGGTTAATAATCATTTATTTATGGCATAATGTAGTAGACATGAACTGGGGCTTTGGGAACTGAATAACATGGGTTCAAATTCCAGGTTACTTAATAGCTATTTGTATTAATCAGGGCACATCAATTGCCCTGAGAAACAATCCCAGTTTCTTAATGGCTGCATGCAATAGAAGTTTTTTTCTCTGTCCACATTAAGGCCCCATGAGGGGCCAGGGGAGCTCTGCTCCACACAGTCATTCAGGATCAAAGCCATTCCATAGGACCCCTGGAGTCTTCTATTGGATCCTCTGTATCTGGCCAGCAGCTGAGGGAAGGGAGAACATGCAAGGGATTGCATGGGAGAGATTTTTGGGAGCCAGTCCTGGAAGCTATCTCACTTCATCCATTCTCTTGGCCAGGATCAGTCATAGAGCCCCACTTAAACACAAGAGAGGATGGGAAATATGGTCCAGGAGGAAAAGGAAAGAGGGTTTGGTGGACACAGGACTAAATATCTCTGCTATACTACTCCATCTCTCACAAGCCAAAATTTCATCATATATAAAGGGGTAAAATTCTATGCATCTCAGAGAGTTGTGAGGGTTCAATAAGATATTTGTAAAGCATGAAGTAAATGCCTGGCATATGGCAGGTGCTCAAAACATACTACTTCTTATCATGGCTGCTTTCCAGGAATTTGACTCCATGGCTGATTGAAATTTCTTATGAGGCTAATCCCATTAAACTATGAAAGATACTGAAATAATTTTTCAATCAAACTAACCATATTAAGACTCTTTTCTTATCTCAATTTCTAGCCAGAACACACTTTCACTTTGAGATTATAAATTCAATCATATTTCTTTACCCTTTGTCATTTCCCCCCCTCTAACATTAATTCTCTAACTCAGGGTTTCTCAGTCTTAGCACAGTTGATATTTGGGGCCAGAAAATTCTTTCTTGTGGGGGCTGTCCTGGGCATTATAGGATGTTGAGCAACATCCCTAGTCTCCACCCTCTGGATGTCCCACCCTCAGTGGTAACAAAACTGGTTCCAGAAATTACTAAATGTCTCCTGCTAGAGGTTAGGGAATCTCTTGCAGTAGTGTACCATTGTTTTAATCCTTTGTTTAGGATCTTCTTACTCTATTAGCACACTGACCTATTATGGGGAGGTTTGAATTCTCATTTTAAAATTTCAGCAACAATATTCATCAGACATACACACAAAAAGTCACATTAAGAATACTGACCAGTACTGACTAACATTCTTCCTTTGCTTATTTATTTTCAGAATGACAAAAAATGATTTGAAGCAGTTCTGATACTTCTGTTGGACTCCTAAGAATTTCCTCCCTTTCTGGTTTGACTTACAAATTCTTCCATTGCTGTGAGAAGAAGAAATGCTGTATTAAGAGGCATGAGGTTGCTCCAGTTAATCCATTCAATTCACTGTTTTACTGAGCACCTACTGCTAGCTCAGCATACTGGGATTATGCAATCCAACCATGCACGCAATCTTGAATTTTTTGTAGTTTGTGGGAGCCATTTTAAGTCTTCCAAACCAATGGCAGGTAAAGACTCTCCATGTCACTGAAACATTACAGTGGAAGGAAGAAGGGAGAAGCAGCCAGAAACTTCAAGTTCAGACTTAGAGGGGGCCACTTCCTAGTTGTATTGTGGGAAAATCCTTGAAGCACATCTGTTGCTCAGTTAACTACTGTGCACAGTGAGGAGAATAATGCCCACTCATAGAGAGTCTGTGGGAAGGAAGCAAGATGAGTTTTGAGAACACTCAGCATTTAGCATATGCTCAATAAATGTGAACAGGGTCTGAGTTGGAACACCATCATTAACATCATTAACATCTTCACAATATTTTCCCTCACCATGTCCAGGATCACATGGGATGTTTAGGGCAAAGATTGCAGGGTAAATAGAGACAATTATGGCTCTCAGAAAACACCCACGTGCTTCCCTAACACATATGCTTGGAAAGTGTGGATGTGGATGACATCTTTTGTGTAGATAATATTTGGATTATTGTGGAGAAAATTATGATCAGCAGTGGGTCTTCACACATCTTAAGTATATCATCTTACACAATGAGTAAATCAATAAATCAATGAAGATAGCAGGCCCTCAACACCTAATACCTCCTTAGTGAAGTCAATCAGGCCACACACAGGATGAGGTAATAAGGCAAAGATTTTTTTTACCCCTTCCAAAATAATGCCCAAACCCAGTTGACTGATACCTGGCTTGTGATTTTGCTTTCTTCTAAGTATTTCTGGAAGCATTATTGGGAAATTATACCTCAAATGTGCAAGTTCATTGGAATCTTTTCCGGAGGAGGTTTGGATCGGAAGAGGAAACAGACACATCTACCACACTGGAAAGTTGGGGGAGGGTGAGGAGGGCAGAAACAAGGGAGCATCACCGAAGAAAGCAAAGGAAAACGGAGGGCCCAGAAACAAGCTTGGCCTTGGTCACAGTTCTGCCTAGGCCCGGCCCTTCAGACAAGCGTTTGTCTTCATCTCTTAAAGATGATGTACTGAGGTAGGGCTGGAGGTCCCAAACAAAAGCCAGTCCTGGTGTTCTGTCTCTGGAGCTCTTTACAGGTGCACAGGCAAAGGTGGAGAGGGCTGCTGTCTTCCCACCAGAGCTACCAATCCCCCGGAAGCAGCATACATCGAAGTTTCTTGTTCCCAAACCGGAACTGAGGGCGGAAATGGATCCCCTCACCCTACCCCGCGGCCACCACTCACCACTTTGTGGTCTGTGCTAAGAGAGCTATCTAATCACCAAGGATGTTCTTGTGGTTAGGAAAAGATGAGGGCCTGGAGGCCTTCCCCAGGGTCTGTTTTCCTCACTGACACTTTTGGCAGAGCCCGGAGACCCTCCCAGAACCGCAATGGCAAACTCACACACGCGCCCAGCAGCAAGGGTCCCGGGTTTAACAGCTATTAATTAGGGTAATGATTCCCAGGGCTGCAATTACAAACCCAAAGATCCACTTAGCATCTCCTCTTGAATCTCTTGTTTCTGTAATGCTGATGTCCCTAAAAGATTCATTTGCAACCACTTACTGATTGCATTTACTCCAGTATATTGTTTCGGATGGACGGACGGAAAGCCGATACAGAATATTGACCTCAGCGGCATCCTGTGATTACTCGGGCTGCCCCAGCTATCATTAACTACCCCATTTTATTTTCTGAGTGCCAGGAATACTGTGGTGACAGATCCGTGACCTTTCCCCCAGAAATGTTATGAAGCGAATGTGCAGTAGAAATGACAGGAGGGACGGATGTCAAACGGCTGTTTAAATGCTACGTCAGCAGTCATAGCTACGGTCCTGGTTCTGACGTTAGAGGACATTTTTGTAGGGGGGCGGTGGGAGGGGATGTGTGCTGTTTGCTTTCCACTTGTAGGAAACAACTAAAAACCAAGCAAGAAGAATGGAAAACATATAAGCCACCCTCTGCCTCAAAAATAGACACTTCACCTAGCTCTCAGGAGTAAGTCTGAAGTTTTTAGTCTTTTATTTTAAATCAGAACAGAAATCTCAATTTAAGTCATCCAAAAAACAAACAAACAACAAAACAGATTAAAAGTGTATTTTGAGCATACGATTGAAAATGCAATTAACTAAAAAATGCAAAAGTCTCTGAGAATCTGATTTTATGTGTATTTAGGTCACATGTACACATCCAAATGTTGTGGTTCACATAATGATTCCTGGACCATAAGAACTGCATGCAGAGGAAAAAGGTGGGGCTGTGTCCCTGGGTAAGGCCAGTGAATCCAGCTCCCTCCTCTTGCCACACACTTACAATACAGTAACCTCAAAAAGAGTTTCTCTAGAAACAGACTGTAGACTGAATCCTGGCTTTGCATTCAGCTCCACTAGGGAGTTTTTAAAAGGTACCAGTGTCAGCACTGACCCTGGACCCATTAAATCAGAACTCTCCAGTGGGACCTGGACATTTCTGCAAAGCTTCTGGGTGATTCTGATGGGCAGCCCTGTTTGACAGCCCCACTGTAGTGTACAGGGATTGGAAGCTGCCACTCTGGTGAAATGAAGATGGTCCTGCTGAATCTACTGAAATAAGTAGCTATTTCTTATTAGAGAAAACAGTAAGGGAAAAAATGAGAAACTTCACAAATGAAAAATATTGATGAAAATAATTTAAAATAAACGAGGACAATCCAAACTGCCAATCCTAAAAGTAAGATTCCCTACATGCAGTGGATTTATTTAAATACAGAACAAGTAGATATCAATTTAACCGAAGACTTTAATCTTTAGAATTTGTTGAAGTTCTACCTACATTCATTCAGCTGTGGTTCCTGGAAAAGGAGATGAAAGGGGAAAAAAAATAAGAGAGAATTTGGATTCAAAATTCTAGGGCAAATAATTTCATGGCTTAAGCTTTAGCACAGGTTCAACATATTTAAATGATATCAAATGTTTAAGTTATAGTAATCCAGAAATTATATACTTTCAAAAAGTTATGGCCATCTGTCAAATATAGTAAATGCAGGCATAAAAAAAGAATAGCATATGGACTTATACCCACTAGGTATTCTCCCTTTTAAGATTTATATCCACTAGTTAATACTGAAATCTGATGGATGTTTCCTCCCCAATAGAAAAAGAAAAGAGTCATCTTTGCCTTTTTGTACCAGAACATACTTCTTTGAACACAGAAACAACAAGGATTGCTTTTATAAAATTGGAAGAGAAAAGGAGGAAATGGACAATTTCCAAATGATTCATTTCTAGGAAGGTCGGAATATTGCATTTTGCTAACAAGCTCTAGGTTTTGGTGAGGGGTTAATCGGAGTTTTGAATCCTCACCCCCCTAAACCCCCCCCCTTCCAGGGCCAAATACCCAGTGTAGGGTAAAAGCTTTCACATTCAGTGTCCTTGCTTCTTTTGTGTACATTTTGGAGGTTCTTTCCTGGAGTGACCTAGACATTGCAGAACTAAGCGGAAGTTGCAAGACTGCTTGAAATGTGCAGTTAGATTGTATTTGTGAGCGTTTGATGTTCTTTAATAACCTCAAGTAAAAGGCTGAATGCATTCAACAACAGTGGCTGAAAAAAGTGCAATGAGTCATATTATAGGAAAATGGAGAAAAGGATACAGGACTCTCCACTGAACACAATCCTATATTGTAGGCAATCTGTGATAACACCCTTTTCATTTCAGTTCAGTCCCATAAAATTACCACTAACATTACAACTCATGCAGAACACAGATAAATGTAAAAATGTCACAGAATTCTTCCAGATGGGACTTTTAGTTCCACTAGATCACCATCTACTTTTTTACTTGTCTAATATTTCATTACAACCTTCCATAAGTTAATTTTCTTTCCACTGACCATGTAAATCACAAATCAATTTTCATTTAAAATGCCTGACTACAGATTGCTCCTGAAAGCTCAGAGCATATGCTTCAGTGAACTTCTCCAACATCCTTAATGTACATTAGAAAAATGTTGTGTTTTTAAAAGTCTTTTTTTAAAAGAACTAATTTTACATTAAAATCTGGCATGAGACCTGAGGCATCTTATTTTCCCCCTAAAATGCAGATATACTTGTCAATTGCATGTGACCAAATATTTGTCATGACAAAATTGGCAAATATGGCAACATTTTACACCAGCAAAATTACAGCACATTTGCTAAGGAACACACATGTACACACATATGTATTACATACAGAAGTATGTGGCTAGATAGTCTAGTTTTTAAAAATAAAATTATAGGGGCACATGGGTGGCCCAGTTGGTTAAGCATCTGCCTTCAGCTCAGGTCACGATCTCAGTGTCCTCGGATCGAGCACCAAGTCCCCCATCAGGCTCCCTGCTCAGTGGGGATTCTGCTTCTCTCTCTCCCTCTGCCTGCCCCTTTCCTGCTTGTGCGCTCACTCTCTCTCTAATACAATAAATAATAAAAAATAAAATCTTAAAAGAAATAAAATTTTAGATCAAATTTTCAATAAAGTCTTTGTGTCTTCCATACCTCATAATTCCACGAATGTTTGGATGTGGAAATTCTGCCTGGATGGGAATGTGCTTTGGAATCTGGGTTTCTCATTAATGGAGAAGAAGGAGTTGAAACTCAGTGCTGAGATTTTCTCAGAAATATTCAGACCAGACAGGCCATTGTACACTTTCGTTATGAGAATATAAAATATCTTGATTACAACAATAATGTGGTAGGGATTTGAGCAGTTATGGACAAAAACACCATTATGAAACAGGCCTCTTTTCAAGTTTTAGCTCCTTACTTAAATGTTTATTACTTTAATGGTATTCTGAATTGAAGAGATTTTTTTACATTTGGTAATAGTTCTAACTTCTCCTAAGAGCCTGTGAAAGTCAAAATGCTTTAAAGTTGTTGTTTTTTTTTTAGTTTAAATTCATAAATGATATTTCTATGTGAAGACAGTAATGAAATATTTCAGGTGAAAAGTGCTTCAAGTTTCTCATATTTTTAAATACAGTTGACAGATAACTGTAAATAAGTAAATCACATGGTCCTATAGTATTCTGGAACATTCAGGAGGCAAGAACCAACATGGAAGGCTCTTCTAGGACTCAGAGAGAAAACTGTGCTTTGAGACTCAGTCACATTTACAGGGGGACACTCAGAATTTCTGAAAAGCTGTGATGGTGGGTGGGTCTGTCCTTTTTCTGTACCATGTGAGTAAATATATGTACTCAGTGACAGAATCTGGGGACTGATCTTAGGACTGAATCAGGTAAGGCATGTATCTGTGGGTCTAAGATATGTGTGCTGGGGACTTTTGTTAGCATCCTCATCTCCCTCCCCATGACGGGGGTGCTTTAGCTGAAGACACACCTGAGCACACACCTGGCCAGGAACACCAGCTAGCTTGATGATTTCCACAGCTACTTTTCCTATTTTTATTTATTTTTCAAGTGAAGAAATGCAATAGCATTAGTATTTTGAACTGCAAATATTCTCAGAGCAAGCCTCTGGCATTTGGGAAAGCACTACCTACAGAAACACACAACTTTCTGACTGGAATTTGGCCAAAAAATTAATGCTATTTTATTACCCACTCATTAATCTTCTGAAAAAGTGTGCAATACATTTTTATGAGCACCAATGACTTTATGATTTTGAAGAGCTTTTGGACACCTGCTCTTTTCTTTGAGGCAAGCTGCCTACCTTATCCTGATTCTGTTCCCTGCTGGAGTAGAGGGCTGCCTGTGTAGATTATGAAAATGATCAAAACAAAACAGAAATACCAGAACAAAATGTGCTGGTGAAGTATAGCTCTGCTAAGTATAGTTCACACTTTTTTTTTTAAAAGAGATTTTTTATTTATTCATTCATTTGAGAGAGAGAGAGAGACAGAGCACAAGTGGGGTAGAGGGAGAGGGAGAAGCAGACTCCCCGTTGAGCTGGGAGCCTGATGTGGGGCTCGATCCCAGGACCCAGAGGCCAAGACCTGAGCCAAAGGCAGATGCTTAACCATCTGTGCCACCCAGGCTCCCCAAATGTAGTTTGCACTTGACAAACAATACCACCTATTGCACAGGAAGAAGCATGTAAGATTGGATAGAAATGGTAAAGTGGGGAACAAATTAACTTCTGAAAATAAAACTTGAAGCCTCCAATGATAAAAATTTGGGCTAGGATAAAACAAGAACTAGAGCATAGCATTTACTAGAAAAAAAAAACATAATCCTCTTAAGGATTTGAGAGTAGTTTCTACCAGACCAAAGCATGAACATGTTAGAAACATCTGTGACATTCAAAACAGAAAGTAAAACAATGCCCTGGAATGGAAGAAATTCTTATGATTCAGAAAGGTGCTTAGAGAGGTCTCCAAGGTAGGGAAACTTCAAGATTGAAAAAATGACAAAAAAGAAAAGACAACTATTGTCTAGGCCCTGAATGTCTTCATAGAGTCCTTCCATTGGATTCCAGTAGTCCCCAGTGAGTGAGCCACTGCTTGAAAATCTTCTTCAAGGAAAGTTTACATTTTACCTATATGTAAGTATATTTTTTGTTTAGTGGAATCTTAATTGTAATGGAAGTCAACAGGGGAAGAACATTTGCACTGAAGGGATTTCTTTCACGATGAACGTTCACTTGTATATGAAATACATTTATATGTACTTGAAAATGGGAATGCAAAAAACAAAACAAAACAAAACAAAACAAAAACAAAAAAAGAAAATGGGAATCCAACTGTAATTATACCTATAAGTACAATATTTACCATTTGTAGGGCATAAGGCAACTTCTAAAGTGTACATTCCCTCCTTAGGGTTATTTTCTCCTTAGGTTATTAGGTTATTTGGAATATACCCAAATGTGATTAAGCAATATCAGGAGAAGTCCGAAGGTGATTAATTATTGTCTCAAAAAGGCCCCTTCAAAGACAATAAGATACCTCTTCATACCTTTTAGGAGAGCTACTATCAAAACAATAGAAGGAAAAAACCCCCAGAATTTATCAAGTATTGGAGAAGACATGGAAGATTGCAACCCTGCACATTGTTGGTGGGAATATAAAATGGTGCCATTGCTAAAAAAAAAAAAAAATGGTACAAAGACTCCTCAAACATCTATGCACAGAATAACTGTATGATCCCGCAACTGTACTTCTGGGTATATACCCCAAAGCACTAAAAGCAGGGATAAACAGATTATTTGTATACCCACATTCATGGTAGTAGTATTCGCTGTAGTCAAAAGGTGGAAGCAACCCACGTATCTATTGACAGATGAGTAAATAAACAAAATGTGGCATATACTTACAATGGAAACTTATTCAGTCCTAGAAAGAAAGAGAATTCTGACATGTGCTACAACATGGATGAATCTCGAAAACCTTATGCTAAGTGAAATAAGTCAGTCACAAAAGGACAAATGATGTATGATTCCACTTAATGAAATACTCAGAGTACTCAAATTCATAGAGCCAGAAAATAGTAGGGTGGTTGCCCGGGGCAGGGAGTAATGGAGTTATTGTTTAATGGGGACAGAGTTTCAGCTGCTAAAGATAAAAAAGTTCTAGAGATGATGGTGATGATGACGATTGCATGATGATGTGAATGTATTTAATGCCCCTGAATAGTTGTTAAAGTGGTAAATTTTATGTTATGTATATTTCAACCATAATTAAAAAAGTAAAAAAAAAAACCCCACAAAAAATGAGGGAGGAATATGGGATCTGGGAGTATTATAAAGACTGCTTCAACTGTATTTGTAATATTTTAAAGAAGCAATATGAAGTAAGAATTTGACAGAACACTGGTTAGGCACATAGGTATTCACTGTATTCCTCTGTTATGGTTTGAATATTTCAGAATAAAAATATTAGGAATTTTTAAAATGCAAATTTAATTCAGAATTTCCACATCCTTAATAGACATAAAATTTATTAAATTAATAAATCAAAATCAGAATTTAGACATATCTTAAAAATAAAAACTAAAGAATAACTTTTGTGTTTTTCTGAAACTGAGAAATTTCTTAACTTATTTGTGATCCCTGCTGGTTACTTATTTTTGAGACCAAAGTTTAGCTGAATAATCTTGGGCACCCACACAGAATTTGGTTTATTTAATAAGAATCACAGATATATCTATCACTCAAGAATATCCCAGAGGATTACAATATTAGTATTTGTAATGGTCTTATTGTTCACTTTCTAAAATAATTCACGAAGAATATTTATAAATTTCTGAAAGTTCCAGAAAAAATTCAATTTAAATCACTACCAAGTTTAACTGGATGCTTGAAGTGTTTGGGAATCATCTATCTGCTAAGGATTAGTTATCCACTTGACTTACTTAGAGAAATTGACAAAAGGGAGAGGAAGAAACTTTTCATGGGAAAAGTATTTGGCTAACATAGACAAACTTTCTGCTTTCAATATACAGAAATTATGCCTAAAATATTAGATACACAGGCAGAAAGGGAAACCCACAGGCATCAGAAATCAAGAACAGCAAGACTATTAACTAACACCTTGATCCTCTGAGGGCAGACATGAGTTAGGCTTGGCCAGCACGAGGCTGATGTTTGGCTACCAAAAAGGGACAGAATCTGGGGACTTGGGCCCATGTGAGAAGTGCTGTCTGAACTGAGCCCCTTCTAAAATTCCGAACCCAGGGGTAACTGGGTGGCTCAGTTGGTTAAACAACTGCCTTTGGCTCAGGTCATGATCCCAGGGTCCTGTGATGGAGCCCCGAGTCAGGCTCCTTACTCAGCAGGGAGACTGCTTCTTCTCCCTCTGCCTGCTACTCTGCCTGCTTGTGCTCTCTCTCTCTGTCAAATAAATGAATAAAATTTAAAAAATAATAATAAAATATAAAATTCTGAATGCTGAAAGGGCTGCCTCAACAGTGAAAAGAAATGAGACGAATCCCATTTACTAGCCCAGGGAATTAACAGAAATGTTTGTTTCTATTAATGCCTTCAGGTAGGGAAAACTCTGTGAGAATATTTCCTAATGTAGTCCAAATTTATGCTATGTATATGGTGCAGATATCTCCAAAGAGAGAAATGAATCATTTATGAAACTTGTTGGGCATTTAGCACAAGCAAATAAATGTTTAGCAATATTTATGGCACCCCAAAGTTTAAAGGACTTCACAGAAAAATTATCTTTGTTTAAAGTGAGTTCAAAATAAAAAATTTCTTACCACATATGGACATACTCCACTATGAATAAGAGAGACAGAAATCTTTAATTAGCTCCTCAAGTACTTAAGCTAAAAGGCAGTCTGAAGAAGATTATAAAATGAGCATATTTAAAGTAATTAAAAAGGACCTAGAAAAAAACATAAGTCATAAAGGAAAAAAAATATACTTTCTGGTAGTGAAAAATACAGTCTTTAAAATGAAAAATTTAAAGTGAAGCATAAGGTTAAATATAACTACAAAGAGAATTAGAAAACTGGATGATAGATCTAAGGAAATAACAGGAAAAATGCAGTACAAAATATAATGGGAGAGAAAATATTAAAGGCTTAGAGACATGGAAGAGAGTGGACATGTAATAGCAGTTCCTGGAGGAAAGAAATGAGAAACTGGGGGAGAAGAGGCAATGACTGAAATGTCAGGAATCCCAAATGACAAGCAGGATAGTTAAGAATAAATCCATACCAAGGTCTTTCACAGTACCATTGGTGAATCCCAAAGACAAAGAAAAATCTTAACATCAGCCATGATTTAAAAGGCATTTTATCTGTGACGGTATGACAATTAAACTGACAATATATTTATTATCAGCAAAAAATACAGCCCAGAAGATTGTTTCTTCATCTGCTGAAAATATGAACTATTAACCTGGAATTCTAAATTCAGCTAAAGGACAGAAGGAATCTTTTAAACAAATGAAACTCAGCTTATTCAAAAACCTTCTTTAAAAGAATCAGAAAGCTTTGAAAGGAAGGAATGGGATATAAAACATAATGAAGGGTAAAGAATTTTGAAAATACAATGAAAGCTAAGAGAGATTGTAAACACAACAATGTGAAGAATAACTAATGCTGGAGAGTAATAGTAATCGTATAGAAGATGAGACGAGGTGATCAAAAAGTTGCGATGTTATTTGGGAGGAAAGATGAAAATACCGATATGACACCTTAAAACACATATTCCAAATATATGGATAACAACTAAAAGAATAAAAATAGATGCTTAGCTTCTAATCCAGCAGGTGGAAAAATAGAAAACTTAACAAATCCATTAAAATGCAAGAAAGGGGAAAAAGGGCAAAAAAAAGCATGATGAAAAAAACTGCACAAAATAAGATAAATAAATTCTAATAATTTCTATCTACAGGTAACAACATATGACAAACCTCAGAAGCAAAATGCCAGCTATAAAAATATATCTAGAATTTGCTACCATTATGTAAAATTTTAATACATCCAAAATAATACTATATATTTATAGTATACTGTATACTATATATATATATGCATATATAATGTGCAATATATATAGCCATATAAATTTAATAAATTTATAAACACATGCACTGGAGGGGTAGTGGTTACTTCTAGGAGCAGGGAATACTATGGAATGACTAGAGAGAGGTAGAAGAGGATTTTAGCATTATTTATGATGTTTCATTTTTTTAAGATAAAAGATTTCAGGCAAAGGTGGCAAAATGTTAATGGCTGTTTATTCTAGATCATTTTATTGTGTATATATATATATTTCCTCTATATTTCAAAGTACAAAGTATAATAATTTTTTAAATTATAATGTCTATTTCTTACCACCCAAATCTTTCTTTTTCTTCCCAAATATGTTTATTTTATTTTTTCAGTGTTACAAGATTGATTGTTCATGCACACACCCAGTGCTCCATGCAATACATGCCCTTCTCAATACTCACCACCAGGCTCGCCCAACCCTCTACTCCCTCCCCTCCAAAACCCTCAGTTTGCTGCTCAGAGTCCACAGTCTCTCCTAGTTCATCGCCCCCTCCAATTTCCCCTCATTCACCCTTCCCTTCCTTCTCACGATGCCCTCCATGATTTTCTTTATACTCCACACGTAAGTGAGACCATAAGATAATTGACTCTCTCCGCTTGACTTATTTTACTCTGCATAATCTCTTCTAGTCCCATCCATGTTGATACAAAAGTTGGATATTCATCCTTTCTGATGGAGGCATAATATTCCATTGTATAGATGTACCACATCTTCCTTATTCACTCATCTGTTGAAGGGCATTTTGGTTCTTTCCACAGTTTGGCTATTGTGGCCATTGCGGCTATGAACATTGGGGTACATGTGGCCCTTCTTTGTACTGCATCTGCTTCTTTGGGATAAATACCCAGTAGTGCAATTGCAGGGTCATAGGGTAGCTCTATTTTTAATTTCTTGAGGAATCTTCACACTGTTTTCCAAAGTGGCTGCACCAACTTGCATTCCCACCAACAGTGGAGGAGGGTTCCCCTTTCTCCACATCCTCTCCAGCATTTGTTTTTTACTGTCTTCTTGATTTTGGTCATCAAAGTATAATAATTTTTAAAAAGGAAAGAAAACTTTAGATTCTGATCACTGGAAGTCGTTAATAAAAATTATATATATATATATATATATATATATATATATATATATATAAAATTTCAGTCCCTAAACTACAGCAGAGAAGCTACAAAATTAATTCTAATTTTTGTCACCAAAGAAGATCCTTTGTGATTTTTCTGCTTGAGGCTCCAAATTTAAATGTATGCTAATTATTTTCATTTTTAATGAACATAACTTTTAATTAGTGCCCCATGTATATGGGATTTAGGGAGATCCTCCAGGCCACGCCAATGCTGTCCAATAGAAATATAATGCAAGCCCCAAATGTGAACCACATACGTAGTTTAAAATTTTCTAGTATCCATATTAAAAAAAATAAAAAGGAACAGGTGAAATTAATTGAGACAATATATTCTATTTGACGTAATATATCCAAAACATCTTTTCAACATGGTATCAAGATAAAAATATTAATGAGATATTTGCAACCATGTGGATTTTACATCTATAACATATTTCAATTTGGACTAACTTCCTTCTTCCTTCCTCCCACCCTCCTTTCCTCCCTTCTCTTTCCCTTCCTTTCTTCCAAAGATTGTATTTATTTATTTGATAGAGAATGAGAGAGAGCACAAGTGGGGGGAGTGACAGGCAGAGGGCAAGGGAGAAGTAGGCTCCCCACTGAGCAGGGAGCCTGATACAGGATTCGATCCCAGGACCCTGGGATCACGACCTGAGCCCAAGGCAGATGCTTAACTGACTCAGGCACCCAGGCATCCAGGCACCCATGGACTAGCTACATTTCAAAGGCTCAATAGCACATGTGGCTCATGGGTGTCATTGTGGACTTTGCAACTCTTAGTAATAAAAGTACAGTAGTCCCCTTTTATTTGCAGTTTTACTTTCCACAGTTTCTGTTACTCACGGTCAATGGCAGTTTGAAGCAGATGACCCTCCTTTTGACATGTCATCACAAGGTCAGCAGTAGTCTAATCCTACATCAGTCACAGTGCCTGCGTCGTTCACCTCACTTATTTAATCACACAGTATTTTAACATTTCACATCAGCACAAGGAGGATGCATACAGTACAATAAGATATTTTGAGAAAGACCACACTCAACAAAATTTTATTACAGTATATTGTTACAATTGTTCTATTTTATATTACCATCGTTAATCCCTTACTGTGCCTAATTTATAAATTAAACTTTACCATAGCTAGGTACATATAGGAAAAATCATTGAACATACAGTGTTTGTTTGGCGAATTCTTCGCTCATTCTGTTAAA
The DNA here is from genome assembly GCA_028533885.1 of Nasua narica. Taxonomy (NCBI): domain Eukaryota; kingdom Metazoa; phylum Chordata; class Mammalia; order Carnivora; family Procyonidae; genus Nasua; species Nasua narica. The sequence goes on from CM052806.1 coordinate 10,603,337, forward strand.
TCCTGTGCTCAAAAGTTGCCTAAGGGCAGAGACCTTCTCCTGATCAAGCCTCCCTTGGCCATTTAGCTTCTACATTTACCAAGCACCTCCAATCTTATTGTCCACCAGGCATGAGGGTTTTCAGTTGGGTAACCCATCTCCCACATCTGCTGGGCTCAGAAATGGTGCCAAGCACACCCCCTTTTTTTGGCTCATCACCTGTCAAGGGGCAGAAAAATGAGATCTAGTATTTGCCCCGATTCAGGATGTCTGCAGAATGAGCCCAAACGCAAGAGAGCAGCAACTCGCCAAAGGAAGGGACAGGCTGATAGTGTTTTGCTCGGTGCGCTCTAGCCGTTTCCCATCCTTTTGTCTGTAGCCATTATTCAACTATTTGACAAACTTCTATTTCTAGCCTCTCCATAAAAGTCTCCGTAGTTGGGGAAGTCGTGCACCTTTCATAGTTTCATAATAAACTGGAGGTGAGCACCAGTACGGAATCAAAGGAAATAAAACTCTAGTTGCTGCTGCTGCTAGGGCTGCCTTTTGAATGTGGCTTATACAATATTTCATCTGTGCTGACACCTTTCACTCTCAATTATTTGGCTGCTGTCAAAACAAATCAATCAAATTATGGCACTGTGTCTTCATGTTACCATTCTATTGTAAGTTAGCAACATTAGCTTTGAAATATATAGACGTATAAATTTTATCTCTATTATTTATTTAATGCAACTTGCTCCCATGTGAGTTATTTTCCAAACACAGCCAATTCAAATTATCTTATGTTGAGTGTTGAATATATATATGTTCTGCTAAGAATTTCTAAAATAATGGCACACAGGGGAACAGAGATGTGTAAGAATGTTTTAATGGACCTGCAGATTTGTGCTAATCTTAATCTGGTGACAAATAGCAAACAGACTAAGTTTTTTGGGTTTTGTTTTTTTTTTTTTTTGAAAGTTTTGGCTAGAAAGTTGGTGAGCCTGGTTGATAAATATAATTGGGGTAATGATGACACCAATAACAAAGGAAAGGTTAACGTGGAACCAAGGGATGTTCAGAGCCTAATTTTGCTAGCAACAAGACATCATTTCCCAAGAGAAATAATTTCCAAAAATTAAAATTAGATTATCAGAACAACAGTTTTCCCAGGCTCGGATGTCCTCTTCTATCTAAACCCCGCACCCTCGAGCTAAGCCCAACTTGCTGTATCCTCTGCCCTGTGTGGCTATAGTGGGCATGACCCAAAGTGCTTTAAAAAGAAGAATGGCACGGGAGGAAAGACTCAGATATTTTCATTTTGAGATTTTAAGACAACGATGTTTTAAAATAATAGATTTAAATCAGTGGAGTTACTTTTCAGGAAAAGAGCAACACTGTTGAAGCTTTTAGGGACATGCTCTCAAAATAGCTTCTTTTATAAATGGAAACTTGGTGGGTCTTCAGAAGATAAAGAGCAGACTGACAGATACAATTTGTTGGCTCCTTCTTGTGGCACTCTGGCTATAAAAGTGGTAAGCAATAACCAAAACTCCAACGTGACTGTGTAGATTATGTCCAATGGAAGAATCCAAACACGAAGCATCACAGGAGCCCCACGCTCAGCTTCTACAGAGCAATTCTACGTGCTGGGACCTCTCTCCTGGGTCTGTGCTGTGTCTGCATCTCCCTCTTCCGATGACCTGAACTGTATTCCTTCACTAACCTCTTCCTAGTTCTTTCCTCCCTGGCTTCAATCACATCCATTGACGGTTTCTACAATGGGGTTTCCAGTGCTAATCCCATTCTGAGTTTTAGATCCATGTATTTCCAACTAGCTCCTGGTGTCTCCATTTAAAACGTCTACAGGAAATGAACTTACATATCCAGCTGAACTACCTGTCTCCTTCTCTTGCCTCGTACCCATTTAATCCATCACCAAGTCTTCCCAAATGCACCTCGTTAATGTGTCCTAAATCAGTCTTCTGCTCTTCACTGTCACCATGTCCCTTTCTCTCTCTCCTGGATAACCATGGTAGCGTCTTTCCTAACTAGACTCTGAGTGCCTACCACAGTGCCTGGCAAAGAGCAGACACTTAGTGAGTATTTGTGAGATCGATCAATCAATCTTTGTGCACAGCTCAGGACAGAAAAGAGGTTTAAGCTTTGCCCTGGAGGGTCTAAGAAATAATAGCTGTGGCCTCTCACTGGAAATCTGCCCTGCAAGAATCACACGCATAAAAGAAGATAGGACTTGCTTGGCGAACCTTAGCTCTTCATTCTCTGAACAGTGGGCAGAGGGGAACAAGGGATCAGCTCCCATCTCCTATTAAGTATTGAAAATATTGAATACCTCCCCCCTCCCTGCCTACCTCCTCCTCACTTCCCTCCTATATAGAAGACTTCTTTATTTTGGTTGCAGAGGAAATTTGAACATCTCATCCCGGTTCCCTCTCATCCTTGGTAGCAGAGTGAGACAAGAAGCATTTCAAGCACAATCTTTTCCTTTGTTTATGCTCAGTGCTATTCTAGTGGCAGCCATCTTGGAACAGAGCTCTGATGGCTGCCTTGGAATCTAATCCAGTTTGTACATTCTAGTATAGACACATCGCTGCATATCATCAAGAGCCCTGATGGATTTACAGCCTTATTATGTACAAACTGGGGATCACATTACTTCCCTGCCTTTTGCTTTGGAAATAAATGCTTTGGCTTTGCTTTGACATTTATGTGGCAGCTGGAAACCATTATCCTTTGACAATGCTTTATTCCATTGACAGTATCTCTTAAATACACAGTATACTAGTCATACTCCTCATTCATGTGCTTCCAGTTTAATCCATACCCCAGTGCCTCAGTGACGCCTGCTTCAAGGATAATGTACTGCAGACTGGGCTCTCCAGGTATTTTAAATAAAAAGTCTGAAGCTTCAGAGATTTGAAAAACTGCTGAAGTTAAGACACATGCAACAACTTTCATAACTTCTTTATGGTGGATGGGGTATTATTGTACAGTGTGTCATGTGGGGCTCTTCTGAACAACATTGCAAATATGAATTTATGCACTAGGTATTTTTAATATTGGACTTTGTGACAGCAAGCCACCTATCAGAGGCTGAGAAATCATTGCATACTAAAAGCCAGAGTCCATTCTTCTTGTTTCTATAGCACGGGCTGCACTGCCCTTTCCGTGAGCGGTATTAGAGCCCTGCTCTCATGTTCACGATGCCCCTGGGGATGCAACTTTCTGAGTGTGAGCATCACTCGAATAGCATGAAAGTAAATCATTAGGAAAAGCGGCACACACGGCCACCTACTGTTTTCTTCTTCAAGAACGGTACCAGAATGCTCAGCACTCATTTCTACCCCTCACCCGCTCCCTGACAATAAATCCTCCTTTGATCAATAAAATCAGGCACATTTAAAGGCAATTTTACTGGTATTAAAGATTGCTCATACATAATGAATGCACAGAGTTGCTTTGTGGTTGTATTGTTAATTTGAGAATTAATCCACTTTGAGTTGAGGGATGCTTTTTTAAAAAGATGGTTAGAAGGTCAAGACGGCAGACCTATATAGACCTAACCTTGTCAACGCTAATCATGATGCTTTAGTTATGACTTTTAACCTGAATGAATACAAAATATTCTGATTTGGTAATAATACTTATTAATGAGGAAATTTTAAGAAGGAAAGCAATCACCCATCATTTCTTACTGTCTAGAGTCTACCTCTAACCCTTTGTCATATATAGTATTTTTCTTTTCCTCTCTCTGTGGGGTATGTATGTGTTTGGGTTTCTTTCAAACAATGGGGATCAAACTGTGTGCATGTGAAATCTTTACTATTTTAGAGTTCATTTGTGCATCTGAAATATAGAGCCATTAACCCCTTAATGGGAGTCTCTCATCTCCATGAAACTTTCCCCAGCTTTCATTTCACTAACTGTTTTGTACTCGCATATTCTTTTTTATATTTTAACATAAGTTGGTCTTTTATTGATATTTTATAAACACCATGCCATCTGCTTCCCTTTTTTTTTAAATCAAGGTACATTTTACATACAATAAAATTCACCCTTTCCAGCATCCTGTTTTAAAAGTTTGACAAACACAGAGTCACGTAACCACCACCAGGATCAAGACAAGAGAACCATTGCATCAGCCCCCCAAATTCCCCTGCACTGCTTTATAATCAAGTCCTGCCCCCAGCTCCTGTCCCTGGTCACCACTGATCTCCTTCTGTCCCTGTAATTTTACCTTTTCCTGAATGTTACATAAACGGAATCATGTTTTTACATGTGTTCATGTGATATTTTTAAAAGCCTCTAATTGTTCCATCTATTTGTAATCTATTTTTTCATTTATCATTTGAATGCCACTACTTTAAGAAGTTGTTCCTGTGTTGTGTTCAAAGGAACCACATGGATAGCCCTCACCTACTATCACATGGATACCTCACCTACTGTAATTGTAGAATCTCAGTGTTGGAAGAATCTTCAAAGGGCCCTAAGTCAAATATTCATTCAGTGTATCTTCCATTGAACAATGTAGCACCTCGTAGTACAGTTTCTAATTATGTGCTGGAGAAACGCCCTCCCCTTAGGAGCATCCTCATTCCCATTTGCAGTAGGCTTGGGAAGGACCTGAGTGGAAGTAACATGGGCCACTTCTGAGCCAAAGCTTTGAAGGCCATTGCTGTTCTGCCATTCTTTCTTCTCTCTGTGATGAGAAAGACCTATCCCAGGAAGAGGTTGCCTCTTTAGTCTGATCCTAGAATGAACATGTACAGCAAAGTCACTGCTGACTTCAGCCAACACATATTATAAAATAAACAAAGACATAAACCTTGGTTGTACCTCACTGAGATTTTGTGCTTATCTGTTACTATAGCAAGACCTAGTGAAAGCTCAAAGAGAACCAGTGTCCTGTCCATCAGGTGGTTCCATGTTTCTTCATTGGGAATCTGTGTGATTAACTTTTCTTAGCACCTCCAACTTCAACCTGGGACATTCTTCATCCAGATAGTTTATGGCTTTGTTGCTCATGTCCTTTGAGCCTCTGTCCATGTCCCCATCCCTGCCACCCTTCATCCTGTCCATCTCCTTTATGCCCTACATGAGCACAGAGGTGCCTTCCAAGACTCTTTTCATTTTGTTTACTGTTATACTCCAAGCTGAGATCCTGACCTAATATGCTATGAAAGCTCAGTAAGTGTTGAGTAAATAAATAAAATTAGTGAAAAGCAAAAACTAAAATAAATAAGGCTGTTCCTTGTCAAGCTGGTATGTTTCTGTTTACAGTCAGATAATTAAAAGTATGGAATGTGATATGTCTCCCCTTCAACTTGTCCCATTGTTCCAAATCCCCATCTATGTTTCTTCTTTTTCTAATAAACCAGTGTTTGGACTTTCTTGTTTCTTATATTAAAGCTTCTTTGAGTCCTTGGAATTACACAAGCATAACATATAAACGCAAACCAATATCCATGAAAATATCATTGCATAATTGCATGTCTTTAGGTGTGCTCATCTCTAACTCATTAGCCCTACAATGACCCCTCTTCATGCACAGCCAAGGCGTACATGGCTTTCCAGCAGCACCCCTTCCTGTCCCTCTGGTCTGATTTCTTACCACCTCACACTCCTAACCTTCTCTTGAACAACCTCCAAAACTGTTCAGAGGACTCTAGACTCCATGCTCCTCATGCCTTCTCCTCTACATTGAATGTTCTCTTTACTTCTTTTCACTTAACTGACTCCTACTTTAAAATCCATCCATCCATCCATCCATCCTTGAGCACATATTATGAGCCAGGCACTGTTTGAGTTCTTGGGTCATAACACTGAACCAAACAAAGATGCCTATTGTAGGCATTACATTCTGAGGGCAGGACCAGAAAAACACTACATCCTATAAACACATTGGATGCAGATATCATCCCAAGCATCAGGGCCAAGCATCACAATGCTGCCACCACTGCCCAATGTGGCTGCAGGAAGCTCAACCCAAAGTGTTCATAGAGAAAGAATGAAAAATGTCTCAACTATTTCTGAGATTTTAAGACTCTGTAGAAGGTAGTAAGTGTTATGGACAAAGGAAATAAAGGAAAGCAGGTAGAGGGGAACAACAATATTGAGGGGCTGTGGGGTGGGGGAAGTAGGCTGATGCTTTCTAGGGAAAGAGTCCTTCAGGCAGAGGAAATGTTCTGCGCAAAGGCCCTTGGGTAGGTGTGTGTTTAGGGAACACCAAGGAGGTCAGAGTGCTTGCACCCTGAGGCCGATTGAGTTGAAAGAGAGAACCATGGGAGTGTAAAAGCAAAAATAAATTAGACTGAAGATGTATGCCTCGGAAAAAACTGTGGCACCTGGAACTGACTGAAAGTAAAAAGATCAGAAGCATTCTTGGTTTCTGAGAGAACCACATTCCCAAGGGAGCTACAAATCTTTATTGGAAATTTCAAGCAACCCCTTTAGCCCCCAGAGCTTCCATAAGCCATACATGGACTGAGGAAGTGCTCAAATAAAGGCATATTTCTCAACTTTCTCTTCAGATGTTGCCAACAAAGATAATGGACAGGGAAGAATCTTCCAGGGGTAGAGGGAAGGACCAAGGAGAACCGTGGCCAAGCATGCTTCCCAAGGGATGTCCAATGGAGGAACCTCTCCCTACCTTCAGGGGAGGGGATCTTCACCATATCTACCCGGCTAGGACATCGGACAAGCTATGGATAAACCAATTGTGGCATATTATTACGATGGAACACTGCTCAGAAATGCAAAGAAAGGAACCCCTGACATATACAATGGCATGGATGAATTTCAAAAACATGAGGCTAAGCAAAAAAAAGCCAGACAAGAAAGCATACATAGCGTAGCAGACATGTAAGCATACATGTAAATGGATTTACATGAAGTTCTAGAACAAACAAAACCAATCCATAGTGATAGAAGGCAGATCAGGGTTGCTTGCCTGTTTGGACTGACCACAAAGGGACACAAGGGAGCCTCTTGGGGAAAATGAGATGTCTTCTGTATTGACTGTGGTGGGCAGAGATTGCCTGGGTAGACACAATTATCAGGACCCATTGAGCTGCACCCCTAAGATCCATGCTTTTTATTGTATGTAAATAATGCCTTAATTCAAACAACAAATACCAACAAAACAAACAAAAAGGAACTGTGATGTGACTCACTCATGAAATTCCTAAAACCAAAAGCACTCCCACATACTTTACCCTGAACAGACTTTAATTTGGAGAGTGAGAGAAAACCAGGGCTGGTTTCCTGCCAGCATGGAGGGCAGGAAAACTACCCTTGGCCTTGATTTTTCAACTTGTCTTGAACCTAATTGCTTTTCCGTGTTCAGGTTTAGCAGCTCTCTCTAATGTATTTTTGGTCATTAATTTAAATGTTATGCTTGACTGAACTAGAATGTTCACACTTTGGTATAAATCTCCCATGTAGCACATTTATATTCTCCATTTATGTTGCCCATAGTGATGAGTGGGGTATCTCTCAGCCCGTGCAATGAGAACAAGTCACTAACTTGAATCATCTGTCCTAGATGTTGACCCACCTCTGCTGTTCCATTAACCCTCTGCTGCTTGTCACTTGTTTTGGGGTTCTACATTTGTCTATATTTGTCTACATTTTCTGCCTCAATTGAAAAAAAGAAGAAAACACAACTCATTTGCATGAGTTCCATCATGGGGACTTTATTCTGCCATATCAAATAATAATCTCGTTCCCACACTAGGACAAATGCAAATTATATTTTTAACACAGCTATCGTATTTCAAAATAGTAAGTAAATGGAAGCCTGACTTTTAAAGGAGTTCATAAAGTATGCGACAGAGCACCCTGAGTCATTTTCCTTCTTGAAGTTTCATGGTCATTGTGAGTCTCCTCTCACTGGTGTGGGTTCACTGACAGTCTCCTGAGACCGAATGCTTGTGAGCAGGAGACAGACAAAGGACACAGTGACAGAAGGACCCAGAGTGGTGATGGTGGGAGATGCTTGTATGGGGCAGAGCTCTCAAAGGAGAGGGGAGAGAATGTAAAACTGTATCTACTCCATGTTGAAGGGTAGGTCATTCTTCGGTCTCATCTGAGTTTAGAGCACTTCTGGGCTTGAATCCCAGCCAGAACTTCCACAGACTTCCCCTAAATTATTCAGAACCTAGACCCCACTCGTGGCATCTGTGAGTTCAGCGTTGGTCTCCATCTCTGCCCAGGCCCATAGGAAGGCCTCCTGGTTTGTATCCCAGCAGACGGGCCAATACCCAGGCTACTCCCTTGGTGCCCCTTCTACTGATGAGGGAGGCCCTAGCGTGTCTCTTCAGCATGTTGTGTGTGCTCCGTTTCACGTCATCCCGGCTCCCCCTTCCACCCACATTACACCTGACTGGACAGGAATGCATACTTCCACACTGAGCAATCAATCTCTAGTCTGGCCAGTGACCTGCAAGGTATCCTAGAATGCAAAATCTCAGCCCATCAGGAATTGGAATGTTGGCGAGTTTGAGCTATTGATAGACATGGAGATGGGGATAGAGATAGAGATGGTAGAGATAGTAATGGAGGGTTCCTAAGAGGTATATGGGTTGGGAAGATGCACGTATTCCAAGAAGACAGGATGGAATATTAGTGAACTAAAATTAGAGGCTAGTCGGAAGTTAACCAACACAGTACGTAAGAGTCACGAGGAGGAAGCAAGGGAAGAGTGGAGACAGGTTAGAAGTGGGGGCACAGTCTTCTCTGCTCAGAGGGAATGAGAAGCTTGCAGCTTGGTGGTTCACTGGATTCTCTGATCCCCAAACTTCATGTCCACGGCCCCTGAGGCTGACCCCTGAGAACACCCCCATAAGGTATTCCTGGGATTCTGCAAGATTTCTAAATCCTAATTCGCAGCTGTTTCCTTACAAGAGGACCCCTTCTTTGATGGCGTAGGCGTGCTCTCTTTCCTGCCTGGAAGGATCTGAGGAGAAAGGGAAAACAATCCCCAGGCCCTGCAGATGGGTTTTCTGCAGGTCTCTTTTTCAGCAATGCAAAGCTTTTATTGGATACAATCTCAGAGCAAGGTCTTTAACCATGCTTTAATTGTGTAAGAGAACGCCTCTCATTCTTGGGGATGTGAATGTCCTTATGGGAGCAAGAGTTAATTTCCAAATAAGTTATTCCTTTCAGTTCTTCTCATCATTAGAGGCCTGGTTTGGTGTGTTAGAGCAGAAAAGTTAACAAGGGCACTCCTCACAGTCACATGACTCCCATCACCCTAGGATGCTCAGAATCTGGGCAGGCTGCTGGAGACAGTAGGGGAATTGACAAATGGACTTTGGAAAAGCTCCCTAGACCGGGCTTCCTTAAACTGTTGTATATGTAAGAATCTCCTGGGACTCTTTTAAAATGCAGATTCTGTTCAGCGTGCCTGGGGTGGGTCCAAGAGCCTGCATGTCTAATAAGCTCCCACGAGGGGTTGATACTGGCTGGTTGGAAACATGCTCAGAGAAGGAGAAAGTGATAGGACCCCTGCTGCCTGAGCAGAGAAAAGCTGCTCAGTGTAACATCATGTCATTAGTGCTCATTAAAATACATGCATGAATCATGGCCTCTGAGGGTCTGAGAGCAATTCCGTGTCACTTGACAGGGAATGTAAATGAACCGGCTCCCAATCCCTTTAGTAAAGAAGATACTTGAAAACTTATCCCTGAATTCCAAACCATGAAGCAACTGAAGTCAGTATTTTTCTTTTGTAGCAAATTTGTAGCTTCTGAGCTAGAAGCAGGGACAGGCTGAAGGGCTGGGCAGGATGGCTGGAGGAAAGTCAAATATAATTCCAGCTGGCAGGCTTCTTTCATGAATAAACCTTAATGTTTCACAATGAGGAAAGGGGGAACCATCCAGGGCCAAGTTCATCAGTTGGAAACAGGTTCCATTTCAGACTAGGGATTTAACATTTAAATTCCTCCCCCTCACACTGACAGATCACAGTTCTTTTATAAAACTACCCAAGACGATGTGGTATTAATTAGCATCAGGGAGAGTTACTGGTGGTTTCAAGACTCTTAAAAGCCTTAGAGGCTACTGTGTTCCCTGTCTAGGGAGGGGCATGGGGAGGGGCAGAACATTCTACCCTGTCAATGACACAAATGTGTGTAAAGACTTCCTCTGGGGTATTGTAGCCCATGAGCCAGATTGCCACCCTCAAAAAAGTCTGAGACTGCATTATGTTTAGGATTGGCTCAGTCTCAAAGTCGACCAGGACTCTGGCAGATGGTCTGCCAGCCACCATCCCCGGAGTCCCACCACCTTCTGTGATATAACTTGGAAAACCACACAAGCCATAGACACTGCCTATGTATTGCCAAGGGCTACAGTAGGTTCCCTAAAGGGGATGAGATCATCCTTGGGTCAGATGCTGGCTGACAAGGTAGTCAACCACCATTGCCCTTCCAGTGGTGAACACTCATCTTGGGCACTGTGAAGATTTGAGACATTTACCTGATTTTCATTGTTATTGCCTCTGGACTTCTGGCATGGTGACCAGCTCCTTCTTGTTTGTCCTGGACTATCCTGGTTCCAACAGTGAAAGTCACATGTCCCCAGAAAACCCCCAGTCACCAACAAACCAGGATGGTTGGTTACTTCTCAAATTAGTGAGGTCTGGGTGGTCAAGAAATCATGTGGGAAGATATGAAAGGAAGAGAAAGGCCCAACAGAACTGCAGGGAAATTTCCCTGGATCCTAACAGTGACTTAGGAACTGAGATTCATTCACAAGGTTATTAAAGAACAAAGTGTTGGAAGAGAGGCTTGAGTGTTAAGACTGATGAAGAAGGTTTTCTTATAACAGGCTGACTGCAACCAGGAGGTGTGTCATTTTAATGACCTTACCACCTGCCTTCCAACGTCACTGAGATGGCAAAGGGAGACATGTTTACTTGTTTTTATGCAGTAGACAAGAGGTTGACCATCAACCTCAATCAACACATTTCGGAAGATGAGACCATTAAGAAAATCGTGAAAAAAGCACCAAGCGGTAACAAGAGTCAGAACTCTTATTGAACCAACTTACTCAGGACACAAATCTTAGGATTTCTTTTCTGAAACCAAAGGTGCCTAAAAGAACCAAATTCCAAACTATAAGCTCATCCAAAATTTGATATTTAAAGAAAAGAGAAAATCTTGATGGAAATCCACATTCCACATTAGTCCACAGTCACTAACTTTGAGCTCTTAAAATAACCAGGTAATAAAATCCTAAGAACACCAAACCATAATAAAGGTACAACAAGGCTGATTTTTTGGACTCTGACTTTGGCATTTATTTTAACCAAGCAAGATTAATTCATGACCTAGGAGCTCTGCGAGCTTATGTTTATTTATAATATTCAATATTCCCATAAGCACAGATGTTGCAAATGGAAGGTTGCATTTTGATAATGCCCATTTCTTCATTAAGATTTCATCATCCACCTGCATTAAAAAGCCTTTCCCTACACTTTGTTGCTTCTGCTTTCACCTTGTTTATTCCTGCCTTATTTGCTTAATCTTAGGATCCTGGCTCCCAGGCACTCTCAAATTTGAAACAAGTAAAGTTTGTGCATTAGCGTGTCCTGGGCATGCATGATTTATGAATGGCGGGTTTCTTGGCACAATTTAATGGTATGAGAGAGACTTCATTTTAAACATTAAAGGGAAAGTCAAAAAGTGGCAACAATAGGTGGGATATTAGAACATACTGTGTGTAAAAAGTTTGGGTTGAGAATTAACTAGTTCTTCTATGGTTTGCTTCTTAATCTTTGAGCTGATGACATTTGACCAACTACAAAAAGTGCTTTAAGTTGTTACTCTGGTAACTTAACCCACTGAACTCTCATTTTGAAAAAAAAAAAAAAGCAAGCAAGAAAAATTTCTTTCTAATTGCTAACATCTATATCAATGTGGAAAACAAACACCTTTGAGCAGCCCCAAACAAATTCATTTTCTCTTTGTTAGGCATCCTAATCCTATCATATTCAGGCCATTTTTCACCATAAAATTCTACCTTGGACAGAATCTTTTGTAAATCAGTCTAGCAATCAGTGTTAGCAAATCTTTCCTAGAAAAGTGAAAACCTTTGTAGAACCAAAAGAACTATCCTTCCAGAGTTAAATGAGTCCAGCTCTTGTTAAATGCCCACGTAATATAAAGGCCTGAACTACAAGTCTGTTTTTCTCATTACAAAGTATGATGCCAAATAATAATTTCTGTTTAATAATTATAACTAAAAATACTTAGCAAGGAACAATAATTAAGACTTCCAAATGCTACCTTGTATTGGAGACGTTCCAGCCACTTTCCACACAAACGAATCATGTATAACCTTTCCTTTACAGATGGCTACACTGAAGAAGTCATGAGATCATAATACAGGTCCTCAAATAATAATACAATAATTTTACATCTAAGTTTTTGAGGTGCTGCACAATGAGTACTCATGGATGCCTCCAGAAGATCTGAAAGGTTGCCAATCAATGCTAGGAAATGAGGACTGATAAAGCCCACGGCTCGAGCAAGCTCGGAATTCACACACAACTTGAAACTTTGCATCCTACACAAGCCTTCCATCTCCCTTGGTAATGGGAGCAGCTCTGAACCACATTCACCAACCCAGGGCATGTGAGTACTGCAGAGAAAACCAAGCATCGGATAGAGCCTTACATGGCACAAGGAGACAATGGGTTACCTTGTAGATTTTGCAATGGTAGAGTCATTATGCCTCCAGCTGCAGCGGCTGCTACCAGCCCTTGGATGTTGGTGAGATTAGCGGTAGGCAATGTGAGGACCAGTCCTTGTTGTCCTCCTAGCTGTCCGGCCATGTTGAAAGGGATGAGGATGGGCTGGTTGAGGGCTGGCGTGCCTCCTGGCATCACGCCAGCGACAGCGGAGGCTAACTGTTGTGCTGTCAGAAGTGGCTGCAAAGAAACAGATAATCCTAGCTCACTTTCCAGTGGAATCAAGTCGTGGCCTTTTAGAGCATTTTCTTCTTGGGGTCTAGTTCTAGCAGGGTCAGAAATTTCCTGAACAAGGAGTAAATATACATACTCTGTTCCAGAACAAACCAGTAGGAAAAAAAATTGAAATCACATTGCATTTACTTCTTTGGAAAATTTCATTTGGTTTGGATTTCTTTTAATGAACTCAAATACCTTTAAAAGTAATACCTTACACTTATATATTATTCTTCCAATGAATTTCCATTTGATCTTAATCTTACATATTTGAAATTCTTTGCTAATTTGTTCTGTGTTGTAAACAAAGAACTCATTGGTATCAGAAGGTTTTTTTTTTTTTTTCTCAAAAGTAGCAATAAAATACTATTTTTTATTTATTAACTTAGTAAAAATGATGTAAAACAGTTACAGCATGCTGGTAGGTCTCTAGTGTCACTATTATGTGGATTTAGGACATACACACAATCGTAAGCTTTTTGGAAAACAATTTGGAAATCTGTGTCAGGAGCTGCAAAATATTCAATCCTTCTTGACTCAGAATATACTCCTAGGATATAACCTGAAGATACCATTCAAAAAGACAAAAAATAAGTGCATGAAAACATACATTACATTAAAAAATATTTAAATGTTGAAAAATACTTTGTTATAGTACTAAACTCGACAAGATATTACACAGTCTTTAAAGTGGATAATTATGGCGCCTCTTTAGAAAAACAAAATGTTTATAATATGAAAATATACAAAATAAACCGGATAATCATTAGTGACAATGAAATCATTAAAATGATAAAATCATGTGTGTAAATTGAAAGTTCTAAAAAAAGCATAGGGACACAAATGTGTGGGAATGTGATGTGGAAAAGTTGGAAAACCTTTTAAAGATGGCTTTTGCTACTACTCTAACATTCTTTGCTCAGTTCATACAAGATTAGAATCACGGGTTTGTGTCTACTTTTTATCCTATAGCCATTGTCCAATGTGGAAAGGCAGCCTCGTCGGTGTGAGCTTTGGGCACTAGGTATATTTGAGCCTGGATGTGGACTCTTCACTGGGATGACCTAGGTAGGATTCCTGTGCTGACCAGGCCACATGACCAGAAGGGTCATTGGTCTTATAGTCCTCTATCCAGGACCTTCACTGCTCCCTTTTGGGAACCATGTGACACACAACACCACATCCATTTTTCTTCTGGAGGAACCGAGACAAAACTCTTATAGAGGGGTTGCACCTTTTTTGTTTTTGATGCAGCATGATTCCATAAAGTAACAGGTTAATTAAATACAGACATAATACAAAACCCAGTAAATTATAGGCAGGCACTATTCTAATACTGCCATGTGCGTATTAATGCAGTTGTCCTGCTGGTGAGATATAGAGGGATTAGTAACTTGCCCAGAGCCCCATATCTGATGGGCGTTGGGGGGGTCATGTCAAGGCAGGCTCCTCCAGAACCTATGGCACACCTCTTTTTGGCTGTGCCTTGTCATGCACAGAACTGATTCAGAGAAGGGCTGCTCTCTCAGCTGAACAAGGGGAGGAGGGCTGAACCCGCTCTCCAGCCACTGCCTACAGCCTCCCCTCACGTCTCCTTCTAGTGAGGCCTCTGCAGAAGCCCCAGGGCACCAGATGCAGCCTGGTTTTATTTTATTTATTTATTTTTAAAAAAATTTTATTTATTTATTTGACAGAGAGCGAGCGAGATCACAAGCAGGCAGAGAGAGAGGGGTTAGCAGGCTCCCTGCTGAGCAGAGAGCCCAATGTGGGGCTCGATCTCGGGACCCTGAGATCATGACCTGAGCCGAAGGCAGGGGCTTTAACCCACTGAGCCACCCAGGCGTTCCCGCAGCATGGTTTTACACCACTCCAGACTCCAAGGGCCTAGCCCCGAATCTATTTGTTAGAGTCCACTAAATTCACATAAAGTAAAGGCCTCTCTTTAAAAAAAAAATAATAAAGCTACCCTGAAGCACAGAATCAACATATGTTTTAAGAGTAAGTACAAAAATGATAAACTGGTCCTCAGGATCACTAATTTTCTATCACTGCCGACAGTAATATCATGATGAGAGAGGAGGAAAATGGTCGGTTCTTGGACTACGTAGGTCAGAGATTTGGGGGGTTTGGCATGTAGTATTTTTTTAATCGAATTCTTAGGGTAGAAGCAGGGCATGTGCTCTCCAGCTTGTCAAGGTGCCCACCATGTCTAACTGTCTGGGTCTGGCATGCACTTATCTGACCTGGAGGCATGAGTTTGTCACCCTTCAGGACATACATGTATACATACACACGTACATACAGAGGTCTGTTCACACACACGCACATGCACGCATGCATACACACACACGCACACATGTACACGCACACACACAATGTCACAAGCATGCCATTTTTAGTAAAGGCAAAGCCAGGAGATTCTGGCTTCTGAGAGTCCCAACAGAACCTTTTCTGGACTTCCATAGACAAGCAGACCCCTCCCCAGCCTTTTTGTCCTTGAGTGCCAAGGCATCCGTGCTCTGAGATGGACGTTAGGACCTGAGACCACAAGGAGACTTGGTGGCTACTGGAACAAAAGTAAGGACCAACCCAAGCCCTACACGTGGGTTTCCAACTCTTGAATTGGTGAGCCCTCAATGTACCGAAAGTGATTAATTTGTAGGAACAACGATGACCGCAAAGGGGAGAGACTGGCCCCCATAGCCGCCTCTTCTCCCATAAAAGCAGGTGAACTCTGGGAGCTTCCCACTAAAATGCCAGAGCTAAAACAACAACAGCCAAGAGCCCAGCTCTTATAATTGTGTGTTCTACACCTCCATATAACCACACCAGGCTGCAAAAAACAAATATTGGACTTTAAAAAATAATGAATGTATTTCTTTATTAATGCAAGAGCTGTATGTGATGTACAGCATTGTCAAACCCAATAAGCTGAACTTGCATTAAAATTGCATTAACTTTTTATATTAAATCACATCCTGTATTTCAAAAATGGCTCTAGTAAGGTTGAAATAACTTAATTTTCTTCACACCCCAGTCATAAAAGTTTTACTTTCTCAAAAACTGCATGATAACCAATGGCACATTGGTAAGTGGGTTTTAAGAAGAAAAAAAAAAGTTTCCAAATGATTAAAACCAACACTGCCTTTAAAAAGAGAGGAGTTCTGCAAACACTTTTTTTTTTCCCTTGATGGCATTTAATAAATAATGCAGTCATAGTTTCCCACACAAAAATTTATCACCATGTTTGCTCTGTCGGAGTTGATTGGATTTAACTCATTACTATTTATTTGGTTATTTATATGGTTAAACTGTCCTAAATGCAGCCTAATGGAAAAAGCAGTCGAGAGATACTGACCTGTGGCCCAACCGGGAAAGGGGGGTGTTTCTGACTGGCCTGGTGTTGGTCAGGAGTGCCTGGGTCTGATAGAGCTGGGTTTCCTCTGGCCCCTGGAATCAAAAGAGAAGTGTCCCCTTTAATAGAAGATCCAGCCCGGGAACTGCCCCTGACCCCATTTTCCTGTGATGTCACATAACATTAATGTACAGATGACATGCCAGAGTGGTTTATCAATAGGTCCAGTGCTCAAATCACTTGTCAACTGCATAAATTATGCTAATGGATATCCAGGATGGCCAGTCATTCCAGGAGGGAGAAGGCTGTGATGGGGGGAAAGTGACCCCATCGTCAGTCGCACTAAGAGGCTTGCATGATCCGTCGGTTTGCACGGCGTGTGCCCATACCCTGCGTGGGTGGGAAGCCAAATCTTTTATGCACAGGCGGGCAACAGCTAATCTAATTTCCCAAAGCCAGAGAACGAGAGATCTCAGACATGACCAAGTGAATTTATATTTTCCCTTAATATGACTGTAGACCCTTGGAAGCCTTTTCTCCGTACCCATTGCAGATACCAACTTGTATGAATGTTTTCATAAAGACGGCCTTTTTCAATGTCACCTTAGGTGATACCCTCGACAACACAGGAATGTCCTGGAGCCAGTTTCCTGGGCGCTAACTGAAACAGTAGGAATAACACCCTAACTCCAGGGAGCCCCGCTGCGCTGTGTGTGGAACACAGCTTCCCGCCTGTGCCAGAATCCTGTTGGATGCCAAAGCATGAGGAATGAATTCCCACCAAAATGGCAAGTCTTTCACATCTTCTTCAGAGTAGTTTCTCTGTGTGCGGCCGTGTGCTTTGTTTTCCGGACAGCCGGGAGCAGGTAGCATAGCAGCAGGAACCATAAACAGATGAATAGGTAAGCAAAAAAATAAATAAATAGACCTGGCTGCAATTTTTGAGGGGCTTGACTCAGTAGCTTTTGTTTTCTTGGAGGTTGAAATCCAATTCCAAGCTACCCTTAACGAGATCCTCTTTCCTGATGTTTCTCCTATGAATAGCAAGTGGGAGACAATTCAGACCCTGTTTACTGGCATGCCATGGACGGCTGAGAAAAAAAAGATACGATTCTGTCATGCTTATAAATTTTAAAGACGGTATTATTGGCTCATTTAAAACAAATTCTTCTATATATTCTCCAAAGGGACAGACTTATAAATAATGGAAATGTGGAAAAAAATATTTCAGCACATTAAGCTACAAATAAAATTGACTGCTACATATTATTCAATTGACTTCTATCTCCACTGCGATGTGTCAATCATAACAGCATTTTATAATAGGATTAAGCAATAAATGTGCAAAGCCATTATGCAGAAATCTGAAAATCTGATTAATTTGTAATATTTTTTTTGTGCAGAAAGTCCGGACTGGACATTGCTTGGGGAATACTTACAAGCATTCTATTGAAATTTCTAAATTGATTTGGAACAAACTAATAAAAACACAAACTTGCTGACATTATATAAAGTAAATTCTGTCAAAATATGTTTGGCATTTTAATGATTGCTGTCATTTAATAACAAGGCTAAGATGACCCATCATAAGATGCCAACAATATCCTCATAATGTGCACAGGACCTTTCTTCTAAAATTTTTATAGGCGGTGTACTCATTATGCTTGAGTAGTAGGGCACTTTAAACGGTGCACTTTGCTGGTTGAATCTCATATTTTCTGTTCTCATATAATCAAGTTCAACTTTGCCTTAAAATTCTCAGCAGAGCTTTGCGTACTTTTATAAAGCAAACCCGGGTCCCCAAGAGATGTTTTGGTCACTTAGGTATATTCTGAAATAGCTAAAAACCCACTTTGGTTTAGTTTTTGAAGACACTTTAAAATTTGGGGTGCTTTCCCCGTTCCCCGCTGGGCATGGATTTTGACACCAAACTGCGAAAAGAGAGTTTTACAATACACAGGAAGAGAGGAAAACCCCTTCTGCACCATTAAAACACATACATATCTTAATTTCAAAACATTTCCATGCTATGCCAGGCCTCAATTTTTTTTCACGTGGACCAGGTCTGCTTTTGGACTTTGTTCTTAATGATATATCATTGTAAGGATCTGTCCCATACAGGTGCTGTATCAAAGAGATACTGTTTGTTGTTTGTTGCCTGTACCTTTACACAGATTACATTTGCTTACAATTTATTCTTTGTTGCTGGAGGCCCTCCCCAGCACAGGGTTGCTTATCTTGAGGCTGTTTATTCTCAAAAATCATGTTCAGTGCAGGACAGGGCAATTCCACACAATTTCATGTGTAAAATGAAGTCTTTCACGGGCTTTAGAAGAGATTATGTATGCTCTTCTGCCTGGATCAAAAAGTAATGTTTTTTCTTAATGCACATCTCCATTTTCCCCAAACATACGTATCATGCTTAACCTTGTAGGACCATAAACAAATCTGTCTGGTCGGAAGGCAGCTCCCAAATCAGGGGCCTTCTTGGAGCCAGAGGGGAGGAAGCCAGCAGTTGGAATGAATAAATGACCTTTTGAAGCAGCACGTAGCTGTGTGATAGCGGAGACGCTGAAGTCACCTATTTCCCTGGCCACAGACGTGAAAACATGAACTTAAACAGGCTGGGCAGGTTCCTCCTGATGAGGATCCTAGGACACAGGTTACCTCTTTGGAGATCAGGGATGCCCAGAGTGCTCTCTGTGGCCTGTTCTGGAGGTAGTAGGCTGCACTCTTCTGGCAGCGCCTGTGAGCTTTCATAGAGCCAGGGTGGTCTCCGCTCTGTACACCCTGTCCCTAAGGTAGGCAGGGCATTTGCACTGATTGAAATCTTCACTCAGTGGAAATAGAGGTTTGGCTTTTAATTTGGGAGCGGTAGAATTCCCAGAAGACAGGCGTTTGACATCCACTTGACTATTTACCATTGTTTAGTATAAGCTGGAGAAATATTTTTAAATTATTAGCTTTTTGGCAGATTCTACCTCGATTCCAATTCATCAAAAGCAGTTTGGTGTCCAGGTTAAAAGAAAGGGCTCTTTTACACATTAAGTTCTGCCTGGGTTTCAGTTTATGTCACTCAACTAGGTATGTGAACTTGGACTTGTTTTCCAACTTCTTTATGCATCAGCTTGCTCCTCTGAAAGTCCAGGATGATAATAATGCCTCCCTCATAGGGATGCTGTTTGTAAGGATTAAATAAGCAGAGGGATTTATAAATTTCATGGGACAGTGCATGTCTGTGCTAATTCTGTTGACTACGATTATTTAATTCAGTTTGTTTTTAATATATTTAATATTATTTAATTTTTAAAAGATTTATTTATTTATTTGAGAGAGACAAAGAGAAAAAAAGAACAGAGCGAGAGTGGAGGGAAAAGCAGACTCCTCGCTGAGGAGGGAGCCTGATGTAGGGCTTGATTCTAGGACCCTGGGATTAGGACCTGTGCCAAAGGCAGATGCTTAACCGACTGAGCCACCCAGGTGCCCCGATATTATTTAATTTGCCCAGGACATTCACCTGCCACATTCACCTTGCCTTCTAAGTGTCTGCACCTGGAGCCTTCTTCTATCTGATCCTGGTCGACTTCTAGCTTCGCAAGGGGAAGAACCATCTCAAATATGTCAATTTTGTAATCAAGATTTGTTCCCGGGTAATTCAAGGAGCATGAAAATGGATTTTAAAGGGATTATAATATAAAATGTTCAATAGTTATGTAATAGGAGTCAATTCTCTGTAGATACAGGGACCCCTAGTGTAAGTCTGTTAAGGAAAGGATAAGTCCTAAATGGTGAGGCACTGAAAGACTGAGTAGGAGTTATGCTCAGGTCAAACTTATTTTCCGTTATTGAGATTCCTGCCTGTCAGAGCATGGGTTCATTCCGCACCATCTTTCTGGTGTTGATCTCGCATCTGAAACCTGCAGAGCTGCCTGCAGACCTCTCCGCTGAAGAGGGAATGGACGGTCTGCAGGAATGAGAGGGGGACACCCAGGCTCTGCTCTTCTCCCTTCAGTGCCTTCCTCAAGTAGCCTCACAAGTTCCACCCTCCAACCCAGCTCAAGGTGGGAGTTCCTGAATGACCGGTCGCTGTGTTCCTTATAACAGGTTCATTTTCTTTTGCAAATTCTTTGTCTCCTTCTTCTAGTTCTTCCTCTTCCTCCCCTCCCCTCTCCTCCCCTGTCCCTTCTCCCTTTCCTCCTCCTCCTCTTCTTCCTCTTCCCCTTTGTCTCCTTCGTCTTCATACAATGTGTTTTCATTAACTAAGGCAAATCCAAACTTGGCACCTCCGTATTACTCTACAAGTAACAAAGGTATACGTTCTAGTAGAGTATTAAATGCTCCCAGCCACTCCCTCCCTTTCCAGCCCTCTTGGGAGTTGACTTTTCCAAATAAGTCATTTTAAGAAGCAAATATAACATCTTTAATCCCGAGAGGGTATACTCCTTTCTGGAGACTTATCTTGTTCCCTTTGTGAAGAGAATACGAGGCCAGTATACATTGAGAAGGAGGCAGAACTGTAAATACGAATCGCTCATCCAGAATAAACCAGTTTCACTTTCTCCCCCGTGCTGGGCATCCCTCCTACGTTCAGTGCCTAAGATTCCCTCGTTAGCAACAGATACATTTTTTAAAAACTGGTTTCTTCAGAGAGAAAGAGTTTGGGTTTCTGTCCTCTATGCATTAGTACAGACATAATCACATAAAGGTCACAGGGATTGCTTAGCTTTTTCTGGTATTCGGACCTTCCTTGCCCACTGCTTGTGGTTTTCACTGGCCAGCGAGGTGACAAAAAGGTTGCTTATTATAAGATGGACAGTCGAAGGCATTATTATTTCATGTTGGGTATGTGAACCCAGCTTAGCAGGGCAGAGGGCCCCCTCAATTACACTTCGCTTTCTTTCAATTTCTTCAAGATTACTAAATGCCAAGGAGGGAGTGGGTGTGTCTATAAAAATCTTTTTTGAGCCACTCCCACGGTTTGCCACTGTTTTTGCCAGTTGGGATTTCTTTAGGATACTTGCCACACATGTATTTATATACAGAACACCATCCAGACCCCTGGTGGAATTGGGAGAGTCTGGAGTAAAAAGCTGCACTTGGAAATTAAACATTCATTCATTCCCTGTGCTTTTAGGCCTATGTATGGAGCCTCCTCCTTTCATGCTTCATCCATGCTTAACTCTACACCAGGGCCTGCTGACATAATTTGTGGGGCTCGTTGCCAAATAAAACTGCAGGTCCCTGGTGTAAGGCTGGGAAGTCCGTCTCCTCTTTCCTGGGGCTGCTGTTCTAATCCATGGCACACTGGTGGACCCACAGGTTTGCAACCTCCCGGCTGGGATGAGCTAAATGCCGGGATCCGTGGTAGGTGGGAAACCTCTGCTGAGTTGCACACTGAACGGATGACAGTGAATAGAGGTCTGATGACATTCATGTGGACCACAGGCCACGGAGAAGAGCTGGACTTCCAGAGACTCCAAGCCCCCACCCACTCACTCACATGCTTTTGTTGTCCCATCAGTCTTGACTTACAAGACATAATTTCAAAAGTAAATTATTAAGAATGGCCAGACAGTGGTCTCAGAGCACTAGTCGCCACACATTAGGGGGCCCGCTCTGTGGGGAGTCCCGGGTGCCTATGGCAGCTCCCAGGCCCATGGAGCTTCTGTTGACAGTTTTGGGTTACTAATTTTCTGTCAAGGGACTTCCTTATAAAGAGTCCTCAAATTTTTAAAGTTGCACCTATATGTACATTGGGAGGCTATTTTTCCAAATCAATACAAATTTTGAAAATAATGTTTGTCTCCACGGAGGGATTTAGATACAGTCTTTGTCTCGAACAAGAAATTGAACTTACAAATCATCAGCGCATCTATTGGACATGATTACCAATAACCACATAAATATACCATTTGGTAGAAAATTAAGATAAAATATGGTTTTGTTTCCTATAACTTCTCAGCTACCTATTCCTAAATTGTGAGGACAAGGTTTGCATCCTACAAAAGGGAAATCATAGACAACATGTCAAATATCTTTCCTCCATTTGCGACTTCACTTTAGAATAGTGTGTTTTCACTAACAAAAAAACCCCCCGCAATCTTTCTGTTCTGATTAGCTGACTACTGGACCTTCACCAAACTTGCCGACAAGGGGACATGATCTAAATACTCCAGGACAATATAACCTATTGTTAAAGTTCCCCTACATTACAATGTACAAGAATGACTGAGAACTGACCGTAAATGTGCTTGAAAAAGGGTCAGAGCGATTAAATAATCTGCTTTAAAAGCTTAGGTGAAAATCCGCATGCGCGTGCATGTGTGTTTCAGAGTGGGAAGATGAGGCCAAAGCCAGGGAAGCTAGTCCATCTTTCCCAACCTCACACCTGTGCTGTAACGCTGAGGCATACCAATGGTATGGGGTGGAGGTCGTTGTAGTTCTTGTAATAGTCCATCCTCCAGCCTCTTCTAACAACATTCAAGTTTGTTTCTGAATATCTGCAAGCCTGTCTTTGTGGCCCTACAGACCAACAGGGCTGCCCCATCAGAAGTTTCATTAGAAGATTTAGACTGTTTCAGTGTATCCAGGCTCTTCGCTGAAGAGCCCCATGTAGATACCTGGAAACCCAAACCTGAAAGGGAGGCGGGATGTCAAACAGAAATTGCAGTGTCATGGTAAGGTGAGCCCCAAATCCTGGTTCGGACCACAGTGTCATGGAAACCACAGTAGTGGATCATCTCCACTCTGCTCCTCGATGCCTCCCAGAGGCCTGAACTCAGCACCACCCTTCAGCTGCAAGGAGGCTATGGATCTGATGTTCTGAACATGATTTAACTACGAGTTACAACAGAAAAAATCATTATTTCAATTGGAAAGGGTGGCCTCTGGGTACAGTCGGTTCTGATAAAATACGCAGAATACAAGATCTCAGAGACCACCCCCCACCCCGGTGCAGAAACTTGGGGTCTCCATCTGCCGTGGGTGCATTTCTGACACAAAGATCAGGTGGTTGGATTGTCACAGACCATGGACTTTCCCAGACTCTGGGATGTCACAGAGCAGTCAAATTAAAGGGGCACACTAACAGTCATGTGACTAGGAAGATCTTAGCATTTAATTTTGGCAAGCAAAAATATCTTTAAAAACCTCCAGGAAGGGGCGCCTGGGTGGCTCAGTTGGCTGGGCAACTGCCTTCGGCTTGGGTCATGATCCCAGAGTCTTGGGATCGAGTCCCACATCGGGCTCCCAGCTCCACGGGGAGTCTGCTTCTCCCTCTGACCTTCTCCCCTCTCATGCTCTCTCTCGCTCTCTCTATCTCAAATAAATAAATAAAATCTTAAAAAACAAAAAACAAACAAACAAAAAAACCTCCAGGAACTATCATTATCAAACAAAGGCATTTTAATGCCCCACTCTTACCCCATGAAGTAAGTTTCTTTGTTTTTATTTCTTTTTATTTGTTTAAAGATTTTGTTTACTTATTTGAGAGAGAGAGAGAGAGAGTGCACAAGTGGAGAGGAAAGGCAGTGGGAGAGTCAGAGGGAGAAGCAGACTCCCTGTGGAGCAGGGAGCCGGATCTTGATCTCAGGACTTGATCTCAGGACCCTGGAATCATGACCTGAGCTGAAGGCAGATGCTTCACTGACAGCCACCCAGATGCCCCATGGGTGTGTTTATATTTAAGAGATAATCCTTTAAATAGAAAAAATTTAGGCTAATGAAAAACTCCCTGTGTTGGACTTTTTTTTCCCCCATTTTTCACTTAAACAGTGTCTGTTTAGTTAGGGGACACCGGTGTGTCACAGAGCACTGGGGAGCTTCTTGTTGGCATGCTAGGGTTTAAGGAATCAGTATACCTCTCCCTAGCCTCCTCCAGAAACAGAATATATCTGACAAACACTCTGAAAATGTTTCTTCTTGAAATAACTAATCCCTCTTTTTCCTCCATCCTTATTTTTAGAGACATCAGTATAATTTTCTTTATATAGAGTTCTATGTGCTAAGAAATACATTGATTTCTTTATGTATATTATTTTATCAACACTTACAATAACCTTGTAATGTAAGTTTATGATTGTTCTGTCCACTTACACTTTAGTCTATAAACTAAACTTTATAGAGGTTAACTCACTGTCACTCACCGAACAAATAAATGACAGCGAGGCGACCTTATCCCAGGCCATCTGATCAATGGAAGGCCCATGTGTTTATCAGCTAGACTATCTCCTGCTCAAATATCTTAAAACAGCTACCATTTACTGAATACTTACTGAGGGCCAGACACTACGCTCAGTATTTTATGTACATTTTCTCATTTTTTAAAAAATTTTTTTTAAAGATTTTATT
The DNA here is from genome assembly GCA_028533885.1 of Nasua narica. Lineage (NCBI taxonomy): Eukaryota > Metazoa > Chordata > Mammalia > Carnivora > Procyonidae > Nasua > Nasua narica. Next base: position 10,627,993 of record CM052806.1, read on the forward strand.
TATTTATTAGAGAGAGAGAGACTGAGAATGAGAGGGGAGAAGGTCAGAGGGAGAAGCAGACCTCCCGCAGAGCCGGGAGTCCGATATGGGACTCGATCCCGGGACTCCGGGATCATGACCTGAGCCGAAGGCAGTCGCTCAACCAACTGAGCCACCCAGACGCCCACATTTTCTCATTTAATCTCCATGGAAGCCGTATGTTCTCAGGATTATCATTCCCATTTTACAGATGTGTAAGCTAAGGCTTAGACAGGTTAAATAACTCACCTGTGGTCACACAGTTAATGAGCGATAGATTCAAGATTTGAATCCAGCTCTATTAGACACCAAGGCTATGCTACCCCATACATCAAATGCAAATGTTTTAGGGAGATAGAACATAATAAATCCCCAATGCCATGACAGATATGAGGTTTTTCAGGTATTTTTCTGTTGGAACTTGACTCCAGAGACTTCTGGTTTCCAGGTCTGGGAAAGTGGGTGTTGTAGGATTAGAAATGGCGCATGCATGATGAGAGAAGAGCGAAGGGTGGGTCCCACCACATACAAGGTTTTTCTGTGCCCTATTTTTTCCCCAGACAGACTGTGACAAATTTCTAAGAGATAAACACCCCCATCTTCCTTAAAATAATGTTCATAATGAGCTAGCTTCATGACAGCTGCATTCTTAGGGTCTCCATTCTCAAGGTGTTACCTCTGGGCCAGCAGCGACAGCATCACCAAGGACCTTGTTGGAAAGGTCCATCTGCAGGTTCCGGCCCATCCAGGCCTGAGATCCACTGAATCAGAACCTGCATTGTGACAAAATCCTGAGGTAATTCACACTCACAGTGAAGTGTGCAAAGTACTGGTTTTGAGTTTATAAGTAAGTCCTTCCTTCCCACCCACCCCTTTCCTTCTTCCTCTCTCCTGCCCTCATCCCTTCCTTGTTTCCCTTCTCCCTCTTCCTTCTCCCTCCTCCCTTCCTTCCTTCCTTCCTTCCTTCCTTCCTTCCTTCCTTCCTTCCTTCACTTGTGTGGCCTTTAAGCACAAATATATCGAAAATACCTAACTTTCACCAGACACTCTCAGGAGACTGTGGTATTCTATCTCACAGAAGCTGGGGCAGGGGCGCATGGAAACTCAGAAGAACACATTCAAGGGGAATACTCTGTCATAGTAATAACCTTTGACAACTCCTCACCCCCAGCAAAGAGGTTCACAGCAGGAAGAGCGGGTCCTACATTCTTAAACGGGAGCATATTTATCCTTTTTAAAACACAACAAAACTGATGCCAAATGCAGCCCCATATTCTCGCTCTGTGATTTGTGGCAATTTTCCCGACACTTTCTCCTTCTGTATCCATATCTTCGCTTTTCCATTTGTGAGAATCCGTGTAGATAAGAGTCTGGCCTATCCATTTCAGTTATTTACTCTCAGAACAGCACATTCTTTGCAAAAGTAGCCAAAGCACCACTTTAAAAAAGGGGAATAAAAATTTTAAATCTCTTAAAGCTGAAATAAAATCGCATTTCTACAGATCCACCGAAAGCATAGAGTTTGCGATCATTCTTGTGTGCAACTCAAGATGGGTGGAAGAGGGGTCACGCAGAACTCAGCAAAGGAAAGAAAGCTTCCCAAAGGAACCAAGTCACGTGTGATTGTAGAGTCTCCTCTAGTTAACAACCCCTTATGCTCCTGGAGATTCTGTGACAAAATTGTGCAGGAAGAAACAGAAGGATGTTGCACAGCTTACTGGGAACAAGTTACCAAGTGCTACCAAACCTTCTTCAGAGAAGGGGTAACAACACATTGCAACTGTAACACGATTATATGCATACAGAATAGAAAATGCAAATTCATGCCCCATCCATAGGTGGTTGGTTAGATGTTTTCTCCCCCCCAACAGCTGGTTATAAAAAAACCAAACAGCCAAACATCTAGTCCGATTTCTGTGTCTGTGACCATTTTTCTCTCACTTAGTCTATTTATCTCTTAGCATTCCTGTAATTGAAAAAATATCTATTGCTAAAAGGTGCTATTAACTTGAGTGCATTCATAGAGTGTTATATCACTAATAGACTTAGGTCATATTCTTTTATCCTTTTAGCAAAGCATTATTTTGTTGTCCTCTTGTTCTGAAGGCTTCATTCCACTTAAAGTCAAATAGAACAAAAGCTTTGCAGAACTTGTTCATACTGTTTTTTATTATTATTTTCACTCCATTACATGACAGTATCAAATGTTGCAATTTCTATTTGTTACATTAACTTATTTTTGGATCTGTGTCAGAGCTCATAATGTAAAACTGTGCCTCCCAAACATATTGTCTGAGTCCAATACTTGGACTCAGACAATAACTGTAAGGTTTTAAGTCCAAATACTTTTAAGATCTACTTGTTGAATTTACATTTGAGAATGAGTAAGGTCAGAACTGAACTAAACAGAGCAAACCACTAACTACAATTGTGAAAAGGTGAAATAGTGAAAGAAAATAAATACCATCATTTAAAAATATATACGGCTTTCTTCAAATCTCAGCTGCTATTGATGTATAACTCATGAATATTTTATGTTTTTGGTAAGAAGGAAAAAAGCTCCCAATTAAACTGGGACATGCTGCTGATTATAATACACATCCCAATTTTTATCCCCAAATCTTCCTTTTAAGATATCACATTAAATTATGGGGGATAAGTTGTGTTTCTCAGAATGAATAAAATACATTGGTACTCCTTGATTTGATTATATCTTTAAGTCTGGACACAGAAAACATCCAATAGAATAAACTGGAAATTTTACATACAATCTTTAAATATCTTCAAAATTTGGTGGGTTAGAATTTATAAGGGGATGCCTGGGTGGCTCAGTCGGCTAAGCATCTGCCTTCAGCTCAGGTCATGATCTCAGGGTCCTGGGATCGAGCCCCACATTCCGCTCCCTGCTCGGCAGGAAGCCTGCTTCTCTCTCTACCTCTGCCTGCCACTCTGTCTGCTTGTGCTCTCCCTCTCTCTTTCTCTCTCTGACAAATAAACAAATAAAATCTTTTAAAAAACAAAGAAAAGAAAAAAAAGAATTTATGAGTAGACTATGGTAGCTAGATAAAATTCCTTATTTAGAACAAGAAGGGATCCCAGGAAGACCCCAGAGAAAGTCATAGAGTATCAGTCATAGACTCTGGCAACACACTAGAATATTCTACATAAGTCGCTTCCTTCAGTCCTCATCCCAATCCCATGACATTAGAATTTGGGCTCTGAAAATTTAAGTAACTGACCCCAATCCACGGCTTATTTAAAAAAAAGAAGAAGAAGAAGAAAGAAGAGAGGTTAGGATTCAAACTCACATCCGGTCAAGTTCTTGTGTTCTTTTGACTCTACTCTGCATTGTAAGCAAATCTTTGGTTATATACTAATCTAAGAATGTGTATAATGAGGAGTGTTTAGGTAGGTCAGTACTTCAGCAAGGACCATCATGTAGTTGAACTAATTTTGATTTATAGACTTATTAGAAGGAGGGAGAATGCTCACCACGAAAGCTAAGAGGGATCGTGGTAGGAAGGTGTCGGAAAGAATGATTCAGAGGGTTTGGGCTTAGGTCAGGTGATTTGGGGAGGTTCCGGGAAATGGGACTTTGCTCCAGGTTGGGAGTGGTGGCAAATTAAATGATTGAATGTCTTAACAATCTCCATCTCGTGAAGAAGAGAGGAAAAGCAAAGTCAAATCAAAGCTGTCATTGGTGAGAGCACAGCATTCACTCACTGTAGCCAGGGTGGGTGACTATTTGGTCATTTTGTAGTCTGGACAAGGTTCTTGTGTTTTTCTGTCTTCAGACATGATTGTGGAGTGACCTCAGTTTTGCCCCAACCCATCATAGGTAGAGTGGTCCTGTTTGAGGCTGTGTTCTGTGAGATTGTGGTCAGGAAGTGAGTGCCTGGATGTTGGGGACTGCTTTTCTCTTCCTCAGTTAAAAAGTATTACTGCCATTTTGAGGGTATCTGATGGATCCCAAATCAGATGGAGGATATGGATGATGTTATCTAATGCAAATTATTACATTTTTGTTCAGGAGAAGTGTTTTGTGATGAAGAGTTTCTTCTGGAAGTGTCTGCTAAAAGCAGAACATCTGATAAGTTCTTGGTTGGCCTGTCTGACGGTCTCATCTCTCAGGAGGCTGAGCAAGCAGGAAGCGGTATTCTTAGTCTAGACTTAATTCTCAGCTATAGGGCCACGCTGAAGTAACAGGATCCTCGAGATAATATGACTGTATTTCTAGATGGTTTATTTGTCAAGAACAGAAGTGTGGAGCAGAGTCAGATGTCTAGAAAGTAGGATTCTGAAAATGCATGAAAATCATTTTCATCAGCCCATAAATAGAACTCATAAAAAGAAGGATATAGGAGTCTTTAAAAAGAATGTGGTGTCAGAATGACTTGTGTTTTAACTTTGCTTCACGGGTGCCATCTCTGTGACTTTGGGTAAGTTACTCAACCTCTCTGATCTTAAGTTTCCCCAACTGTAACATGGAGGTAGTCATAGCAATTGCATGACAGTTGTGAAGGTGAAACAGAGTACTCAGTAGAAAGAGCCCAACATTGTGCCTGCTGTGTAATAAATGCTCAATAATGTTGGCTATCATGATCAATTATAATTGGAGTATTGTTACAAAGGATCTAGAGAAAGAAGGAAAGGAAAACATGTGGCCACAGAGGACACCATATAGTAAGGGGACACTTCAAAGGGGCATGAAAAATCAGACAGGTGCCAGCCAATGTCCAAGAACGAATTCAGGAAGGGGAAGACTGTGCTGGAAGATTGGAGCATGAGGATGTCTTCTAAATCTAAATGGTTAGATCTAAAAACTCCTCTGAGATCCTGTCCATTCTTTCTCAACAGCACACCTCCAACAGGTCCAAAAAAACACAGCATCTCCTCTCTCAAAAGCTCCAATGCCTCCTAACTGCATGATTTCCACTCATGTTCGCCCTTCTAATCACACATGCTCTGAAAATAACTTCTCTTTGCGTGGTCAGCCCCAGGGATGGATCTAACAAGACCATGAGAGCCTTATGATGAGGAGCAGAGGCTCCGAAATCAGATTGCTCCTCTCTACTACTTACGAGATGCAGGACCTCAAGCAAGTTGCTTAAACTTGCTCAGCTCAGTTTCATCATCTGTAAAGTTGAAATAAGAATGGTACCTTCTTCAGAAAATAAAGATTAAGTACACTAATCCACACAAGTAAGTTGCATTACCCAGTAAACATTAAGTTAATGTGAGCTTGCTCATTATCACCAGTAGGTCTGCGGGGAGATAGATGCCCAGCCTGGGCTGCACACTGCATCTCGGGGCTCCCAAACATAGAGTGGGCAATGCTCCACGCAATGCTTGGGAAACCTGGCCACAGCTATTTGTATATGTGCTGCCGAAGTGAGCACTGGCCACAGCTATTTGACTTGATGACAACCCGCAGAACCTTCACCTCCGGCAAGGTCAATGCCTCGAGGGCAGGGCAGAGCCCAGAGGTGTGTCAAGAAGGAGCAGCACCTGACAGCAACCTCTCCTAGTGTTTGCAAAGTTGCAGGCATGACAGGCACTGCTTGCGGCTCAGATGCAAGTAAGACAGAACTCAGGACAGAAGTACCTGTGGTCACGTGGGACCTGTCGTGGAAAAGAAGGAAAGAAATGATACTCTTGGAGTGGGAGGTATGATTTTCAGGGCAATATCTGGCGGGGATGGCTTTGGCCAAAAATGGCTCCATTGTGCCTAGGAATCCATACATAGGCTGGGGTGGTGGCTGAATGTGAGTCCAAAACAGAACTTGGCTCCACAGTAGGGAAAAGAAGCACAGATGTGTATACAGGTGGACTCGGAAAATAAAGACTAAATAAATACCTAAGGTCCAGGCTCTTGCTCTGTGGGGCAGCTGTTCTTGGGGGACTCTGGGGCCCAAGATCTATGTCTGAGTTGCAGGATCACAACTGGCTTTGAACACTAGCCACCTAGTGGGAAATGGTGATGCTAAACATTTCATCTGGGAAATGGTGATGCTAAACAACCCTTTGATCATTCATTATCCACGATATTGGGTGGGGGGTATTTTGCAAGGTGCTGGGGACGTGTAAAAAGAATACTGTGTGGTTCACTTTTCCTCATTATTTAATTAATCCATTCATTCCCAACAAATATTTACTGAATGATGACCAGGCATGATCCCTAGGCCTCCGGCGCTTCCAGCTAGCAGGGAAGCTACGCATTAGACAAACAGTTAAACAAGGAATTATTTCAGGAGACCCTCTGAACAAGGCTCCAGGGAACTGTAGACAACTAGGGACAGCCCCCAGGATGTCTTCTCCCTTTCCACTAGTTGCCCCGTCAAGAGAAGACTTTTGGGGATACTTGATCCTATTCTTATCAAACTTTCTTTGAGACATACCCTTCATGTTTAAAAATCTAAAGCCTAGAAAAAAAAAGTACAAAGACTAGAATGTAATTGTAATGGCTTGTATGATTTGAAAAGGAAGTTTAAAGACCTGGATCCTTTAAGCCAACCATCTCCATTGAGTTTCCCCATGCTGACAAAAGGAGTAACAGTTCAGCGACGCTGTGTGTGATCTGATTACCCCCAAGATTATTTACTGCGTATCTTAGCTGGGCGGAGACCCCCTCCTCAGTTCATTCTTGCTCTTTTGCCTGCAATTCTTTCTTCTCCATAGCCTGTTGTAGTGCTATTCTAATGACCGCAGGAAGGTGTATGTGTGCCCTGTCTGCAACTTCCTTAAGTAACAATGGATAAACATCAGCTTGAGAAATCCCGGGTCTATATTATTTATGAAGCAGCAATTCTCCTGTAAATAACCCAGTTGTTAAAATGATATGTATCTATGTAATTGAGTCTTCTGTATACAAATAAATAAGACTTTATTGCAATGTCAGAAGTTAACAGACCAGTCAATAAAATCAATAACTCACTTTTTCTTGCTTATATATCTAACTTTTCTCCACCTTTCCTATGTCCTCTGTTTGTTCTGGTTACATATTACTGCTCACAAGAAAACACAGCCCTGTGCTCTGCCTATTAAACAGTAGGTGGAGGGAGGAGGCAGCAAACAAAGGGGAAAAGAAAGCCTTGGAACTTTCTACCCAGGCGGTGTTTCAAGTTCCACGTCTATTTATTTAAGGAAACTAAAGAGTGCAGATAGTTCTCATAGGAGTGCCCTGCTGTGGGCACAAGTAAATTAGGCCACAGCCCCAGACTGGGTGAGCGTCCAGGTGTCCAGGCATCCAGGCGTCCAGCCTGGTATGGCTTTGTCCCCTAACTGCTGTCAGAATGATACTGCTGGATCTAGAGCTACACTCTTTTGCAACCACAGTTGAAGTTCCTGTCGACATTTCCCTTGTAAATCCCCAGTTTTGAGAAGCTTGTATTCAGCTGGAAAAATTTATTCTGCATAAACCTTAGCAGGTATTATCTCTGAAGTAGGGAAGAGGTTATTTGGAGCGGGTAGGTTATTTTTTAAAGCAATTTGCTTAATTGATTTGGCCCTTGTTGAGCTCACTGAAAGAGCTCAGAAGGACGGCTTGGTATTTTTTGTGTGTGTATGCTTATTTTAAAAATCCAATTAAACAAATTGGCATCGATCCAAATTTTCTGTATCTGAGAGGCAAAAGATAACCAAAAGAGAGAAAGAGAAAAATTAATGGACGGGGGTCACTCTAATCTTCATGATGGTTCTATTGCTGTGCAAATAAGTCCGTGATTTAATGGCCCACTTGCATGGACCAGTTTGTCCTCTCCCATGGACTAGATAGATACAAGAAATTGCCCCTTGTTATTATCTATCAGAACAGGAATAAGACTCTGGGGAAAGGAGGCCCCTCTCATTTATGAGACTTGATGGAGAATGCAGGTATCATCCTGGACTTAGGCAACAATTAATCAGGCTGGATGGGATCCTAGATTCTTAGTGGTTTTCTATTAAGAACATGGTAGTGTTCATTCTTGGGGTTGGAGCATGAAAGACTAATTCAGATTTGCATAGCGTATTCTGTATTATAATAATAAGGAATTACCTTCATCATGGTGGATCATGAATAGCAATGCCAAGTTTTAAATTTATTCTTTGGCAAGGTAGGAGAAGGTAGTTATAGGAAAAGGTATTCTACAGGAATTCTTAGCATCTTCTGGGCTAAGGAAATGTGGAATTATCAGTCTAGAGAATACTGTCAATTGCTGCCAAGCCGGGTTATAGAATCCATGATTTTCCCTATTGTATTTCTCCCAGAATAAAAAGTTCAGGTTTGGGTGTAATGCGTCCAAAGTGCCTATGGACATGTTGATCCTGCCACATGCTCAAGGAAGAGCGCCTAAGTGCAGACATGGACCGGGAGCCATCAACGAACAGATGGCACATAAAAACTATAGAGTGGATAACTCTCAGGACAAGTGTGTTAGAAGAACAATGACTTAAAGATACAATTTTGGAGAACAGCAACAGTTCGTGATTGCAGCAGGAAAGATGGGCCCAGGAGTTCACTGAAGGAAAAGACTTCAGGGTTCAAAATCATTTAATGGCCAAGGAAGGAAAGACTCAGCCAGAGAATGGTACCATTGGTTATCCCAAACGCTTTGAAGGGTCAGAGAAAAACATCTAGACTAGTAAATGTGGGTGGCTTTTTTTTTTTTTGTAAATACATTAACACATACGAGCCACTTAAAATATTATTTAGAGGGATAAAGACTAACATGAGCACTTTCATTGGAATAATGGAAACTTAAGGCTGCATTTCAGTAAGTGGAGGGATGCTACAGGAAGTGAAGTATAGACTATGTGTTTATAAACAGGACAGTTTAGGTCAGTGATTTTCAAAATGTGGGGTATAGTCTTTAGTGGGGTGTGAAGTAAGTTTAAGTGAGTTGCAACCAGCATTTAAAAAACACATAATAATAAAGAATATAATAGAATAGAGTAGAATAAGACAGAAATAAAATGTTTGGCACATATTAAGGGCAAATATTTTAAGAGATTTATTTTCAGTTACATTTAGTTTCAGTTACATTTACTAAGTTCAAATATGAAATGTGTTTTGTACTGTAAATTGAAGTTAAAAAGTTGGAAAATCTTCTGGACTAAAATACAGAAAAGATAGTTTGGAGTAAAGTTTTTTGTTTGTTTAAAGAAAGTAGAGACTAAAGCCCATATTATCGGAGTAGAAGGAGATAGTTAGGAAGGAAAGGTTAAAAAAATTAGCAAGAACGTTGGTGCTCTTCATGGAATAATGACTGCAAAGAAGTGGGACGCACGAGCTCGTGCCAGGTGCTGGCTTTGCACAAGGGGAAGGAAAAATTACTCTTGGGACCAGAAAGAAAGAGAATGAGCGTGTTTGGATGAAGCAGGTACAGAAGCAACCTGATTACTTCAATTTTCTAAGCGAAGGAGGACGTCAGCTCATCTGCAGTGAGAGAGGTGGAAATGGCTTGATTCCTGGGGGTGACTGGTGATATTCTAGACAGCCACTGAAAGCAGGGGGGAGTGAGCTTTTGGGAACACACAACTGGACAGGTTAAAGAAATTCCCGGTTTTGTGTTTCAGTCTGCAGAGCATATGTTCTCATAGTGAACCGAATGGGGGCCTCCAAAAGACATATTCACCTCCTAATCCCCAGAAACTCTAAGTGTTGCTTTTTTTGGGTGGGAGAATAGGCATGGTAGGAACAAGGGCTGAGAAATGACCTTAGAATGAGGCCAAGCTCAGCCCATAATTTCTGAAATGGAAGAGTGTCGGCTGATGACAGAATTAGGTATGAGAGTGCATGTCTGCAGAGAGAAGATGATGTCTCATAGCATGGAGGGGGTCAAAGAACGTCGCCTTCAGTAACAGAAACAACATCTGGAGTATATCCCAGAAGAGCAAGGTTCTCAACAGCATAAGACAGAGGAGTAATGGCATATCGCAACATTTGGGGGATGCAATGATACTGACTGGTTGATGCCCTGGTAAATAGAGGGGACAAAAATGAACAGTCTCTACTTGAAAGGACTGCAGAGAAAGCCACACCCATGATAGACAGCCAAGTTTCTTTTAGAGCCAGCAGGTAAAGAATGCTTTCCACAAACAGAACACTTATTCTCAACCCTGGAAGGGTTGCACATTAGAATCATATGTATACTTTCCCAGTGCATGCTTAGGACACAGCCCCAGAAACTCTAGTCTGATTGTCTAGCGTGGAATTTAAATATTATTTTTATCTATCTATCTATCTATTCATTTGTTTAAAGATTTTTATTTATTTGAGAGAAGGAGAGAGAGAGAGAGAGAGTGGGAAGAGAGGCATAGGTAGAGGGAAAGAGAATCCTCAAGGAGACTCCCCACTGAGCACAGAGCCCAATGTGAGGCTCAATCCCAGGACCCTGAGATCATGACCTGAGCCAAAATCGAGAGTCAGATGCTTAACTGACTGAGCCACCTAGATGCCCCAATTATTAGTATTATTTAAAATGCTTCAGGTGATATTGGTGGGTACTCACTTGAGAACCATCAATGGGACAAATTATCCTAAAAAGGTATTCTAGAAGGCAAAAGGAAAAGGTTGGCTGGAAGGTCAGCAGCTGGTAGTTGGTGAGGAGAGGAGGGAGCCCAAAGCCAGCATGGGGTTCAGTGCAAAATGACAAGGCAGCATCCCTTGTTCAGAATTATTAGGAATTTCAAGACAGTGACAGCAGAGCCTGAAACTAAACCCAGGTCCTTCTGAGGGCAGGGCCTGTGCCCAAACCACACACACGAGCTGCAGGCCCCATCCCAGATAGGGGGCAAGGGAGTAAGATGGCAAAGACTTAAAGCAGGAGTCCCCCGTACAATTTTGGGATCCATCCTTTGATGCAGGCACCAGCTAATTGTTAGCAGCACGGGGCCTAATGGAACCCATCATCAGTGGGCAGTTGCGTGGAGGGGCCTGTATGTTGGGCCTGGCAGCTGGAGGGCCCTGTCCACTAAATGAGCAACATAGAAAGTGCTTGGTCACGTGATTCCTCCTTTTGTCAAAAGGTTTCAATGGAGAGTTCAGATGCAGCGTTCTACCTTCTCTTTTATGCTCTTATCCTTTGACTACTTTTTTTTAAAAATTTTTTTTATTTATTTATAATTGACACAGAGAGAGAGCACAAGCAGCGGGAAGAGCAGCGGGAGAAGGAGAAGCAGAATCCCCACTGAGCAGGGAGCCAGTTGCCGGGCTGGGTCCCAGGACCCTGCGACCATGACCTGAGCTGAAGGCAGATGCTTAACCAATTGAGCCACCCAGGCACCCCAACTCTGACTACTTTTAAAAAAACCCACTAGCTCATTAATTTTTCAGGACGGACCCTCTGCGGGGGACCCCAGGAGCTTGCTGTCCTCCTGTGTGCCTGGGCACATGCAGCTGGACTTCATTGCTGCTGTCTTTGTGCCTTTCCTGCATCAGCACTTACTTCTCAGTTGGAATAACAGTGAATCGGCCTCTCTTGCCGCCTCCTTCCAACACCTGCTCAGAATTTACTCTTCCAGGGAGCTCTCCATTACCAGCCGAACATCACTCAGCCAGCCCCTCCTTCCGCTACTATTGATCCCTTTACAATTGGGCAGCACTTTTAATATTTCAAAGAGCTTTCACATACATTTTCTCATTTGACCCTTACAACAATCCCGTGAAGTAGGTAGAGCAAGTATTATTATCCCCATTTGGAAGATGGGGAAGATGAAATATGATGTACTTAAGTGGCAGGCCCTGAGTGATGTGACATACAGGTGGTCCATGCTGCGTCTGGCCGGAGCTGGACCTTCCCCACTCCCCGCCAGCATGGAGAACCTGCCAGTGGACACAGAGTGATTGTAAGGGGGGGCCACGTTAATTTGCCAGTCTTAGTATTTGCTATAAACCTGTCTGCTCCAGGCCCCTACAACTCAGAGAGTGGTCCATGAGCAGGCAGCGACTGCGGAATCTCAGATCATCCCAGACCTACAGGATCACGATCTGTGGTCCCCAGATTTAAGATCCCCAGGTATTTGCGACAATGTAGATGGACCTCGAAGGTGTTATGTGAAGTGAAACAAGTCAGAGAAAGACACATACTGTATGAGCTCCCTTACATGGGGAAATCTAAAAAAGAAGAAAAACAAACCCAAACTCATAGGAAAAGCAAACAGATTCATGGTCATGAGAAGTGGAGGAGAGTGGTAGGAGGGGGAACTATAGGAGGGCAGACAGAGGAAAGGTACAAACTGCTAGTCATTGGAGAAATAAGTCCTGGGATGTAAGGACAGTGTGATGACTATAATTACCACTGCTGTATAGTACATTTGAAAGTTGCTAAGGGAGTAGATCCTAAGAATCCTCATCATGGGAAAAAATTAAATCATGATGCTAGGCACCTTAAACTTACACAGGGCTGTGTACATGTCAATTATATCTCAGTAAAACCAGGGAGGAAAAGATCCCCAGGTAGTTTCGAGAACCACTGCTGTCGATCATGTGTGTGTGTGTCTGTGTGTGTGTGTTGTCTCTCTGAGTCTCTGAACAATACCAACAACAGAGCCTCACGTAGATATTATTACACATAATATCTACGAATTCAGTTACTCCCTAGGCCAGGTGCAGGGGAAGAAAAGGAGGGCGCCACCTTGATCTGTCTTCTACAAACAACCAACACAAAGCATGGCGGAGGTTAAGTGACTTTGCCCAACCTAAGTAAAAGTGACAGAACTGGAATTTGAACCCACGTAGTGTGGCAGCAGCATGCATGTTTTTGAGTCCACCTCCCTGGGGCAAGAAAGACACGCCCTGCCTGGTCTTTGCGGACTGTTCCACAGCACTTAAGACAGTCTCAGTGCAGTAGCGGCGATGTAGGTTTTCTGCACTGATCAATAGTCCTATAATAAAGTGAATACTATCACATTATCATAATGCAACTGTCCCTGCAGTTATCTGGAGGCCAGCACCCTGGAAACGCAGGCTTCCAGAAGACCTTCAGGGCTGACCTGGAAGCAATTTAATTAGGAAAAGGTAGATTTTGCTCCTCTAATGAAACTCCGATCAGAACGCCCCCTCCCCCAGACAGAGGTCATTATCAGTTAGACCAGTGGAACAGTGATGATTGAGGAAGCATGTTTTGGGAAGGGAAAACTTTCCCGCCTGCCCTAGTCTTTGCCTCATGGGGCCAACCTTTGGAGCAGATGCTCAGTCACCAGATAAAACGTGACAACAGAGGGTGCTCGATGATAGTGTTTAGGAACCGTCCAGGCAGGCAAAACCCAGGCACTGTAGAGAATTCTCATTTTCGTTAGCCATCACATTAAAGATGAAATTAACATTCTCTACAACTGTGATTTCTCTCAAAATCAAACATAAGGAATAATCTAGGAAAACGTGAGTCTTCTTTGGTGATGTGAGCTATACTTGTTCTCTCTGACAAAGAATTTATAGGCTGAGGGATAAGCCCTCCAGACCCAAACAGCATTGCAGGAATCTTGAGGTGGGAGATGCTCCTCCTTCACTTTCCATGGGAGAGAGGAGGTGGGGTCCTGCACAGGGAAGGGGCTGCCGGCCAGTGGTGGCTGTGTGGCAGAGGTAAGCATGTGGTTGCTGGCCCAGAGAAAGGTGCTGACGGCTGTGAGGAGGGAGAGGAGAAAAGATCAAGGAAGAGAACAACAAAAATGGGAACAAGTCTGGCAAAAGTACAAAGAGTACAAAGTATTCTTTGCTTTGCTGACTGACCTCAGATAAAGACACCTGTGGGACAGAACAGTTAAGTCCCATGGATCCTTCTGGTAAGTGGTGTGAGCGTGGAAAGGACAGGGGTGGAGCACAGTCAAGGGTGAAACCCAGGTGTCCAGTTTGGGATCTTTTGAGTGGAGGATGAGGACGCCAGCCTATGAGAGGAAGAAACCAGCAAAGGAAACAATGATTTTTGTGGCTCCTTAGATATTGAAGTTTCTTCCACCATTAAAAAAAAATCAAAATTATATTTTAAGATTGCAGTGGTATAAAGACAGATAAAATCTGGGCAGGATTCATTATTGTATTTATTATATGTGTTTATTATTATTATTCTTCTGATGTGCTATATTTGCAAATTGCAAATACCTTTATTACATTTGTTTTTCTTCTGATAGTAAACACAATTAAAATTAAAAATTGTCATGGGACCTTACAAGTATCAAGGTCACTGGACTTCACCTGTTGTGCCTAACGAAGTCGGCCCTAGACATGCATCCTGCTTTGCCTGGAATAGTTTGGTTTATGTTTGTTATTATGGTGTCATTGTTAGTAGTGTACCATTTTCACATTCAAAAGTGACCTAATTTGGACAGCCAAATATATGGTCACCTTACAGTGATGCCCTATGTTTGGGAAATGCTTAGTTTGGGGTGCCCATTGGGACATCTGAATGAAGGTGTCTAGTGAAACATTGGAAGGCACCATTAGAAGTCCGAGTAAAGACTTGGAGTTGAAACATAGGGTGTTTGGTGTTGGTATTTAAATCCCATTAAAGCGATGGGACCGAATATATGAGAAAAACAGAGGAGGAAAGACAGCACCCCAGGCAAGCACATTCCAGGGAGGAACAGAAGGACTAGTGAGGGAAAAAAAAAAAAGGTGGGAGGAGAAAACCCCACAAAACAGTGTGGTGTTGCAAAACCAGGGTAAAATAATTTGATGGCAGAGGGAAGAGACAACAGCATAGAACACTGAAGAGAGGGCACATGGGAAGGGGAGTCAAGGTTTTCTGGCTTTGGCTACAAGGATCACGTTGCCGCTCCAGGTGTGAGAAATGTGACTGCAGTGGTTGGAGGGGTGGAGGGGTTGGAGGGGACAGTGACTTGAGGAGGACATGGGGTGAGGGAAGGGATGCAGCCAGTAATGCCTTTCCTCAGCTGTCTGGGCCCTGATAGGGAAGGCAGAGATCAGGCGATAATAGGCAAGAATGTGGGGACTTCGTTTTTCTAAAGAGAAGGATGGGGCACGTGGCTCAGCTGGTTGTTGTTGTTGTTGTTGTTGTTGTTGTTGTTTGAAGTGCATCAACTGACCTTTAATGTACAAAAGAGGCATGGTTACAGAGCATAGGAGATGTGGTGGGGTATTAGCCCCTGCTCCAGAAATGAGGGAGAGATGAACACAAACCAGACATTTCCAATTGGTCACACAAGTCTCGGAAGGCAGGGGGAAACACAGATTTGGACATTCATAAAAGAATAAAACCTAAAGCCAAGCACTCAATCTTGTGCCCACTGAAGTGTTTGATATAGGGAACTCACTCACCATCCCAGTTTCCACCCTCCCCTGTCAGCATCAAAAAGAAAGCTCAGCACACTAAAGGCTAGGGGAGGGGGAATTCTCCGGCCTCTCCACTAGCCCTAAGGATGGACTCGGAGAAAAAAAAAAAATGAACTGGATCCCAACCACCCCGCTCCCACAGTGCCAACCCTGCACTCTCCTTGGAATCTCCTCCCACTAGCAGCCCTGCTCCATCTCCTGATATCTGGCTTCACCACTGCAAGACAATCCCCTCCAAATTTCCCCCAAAGGTCCTTACAGCCCTTTATCACTTCCATCCCCACCTCCCATAAGGACTGCAACCATCCACAAAATCACTTTCCCTCTCCACTAAGAACCAGTTCTGGGGCAGATGGCATCACAGCCATCTCCTTGTGGGCTATCTTCCCAAAGCCTTCTGGGGAACAGACAGCCATAGACAGACTCCATGATCCTGGAGTCCCAGGATCAATCCCAAGTCTGGCTTCCTGCTCAGCAGGGGTCTGCTTCTCCCTCTGACCTTCCCCCTCTCATGCTTGCTCTCTCTCATTCTCTCTCTCTCTCTCAAATAAATAACTAAAATCTTTAAAAAAAAAAAGGACATGAGTAGATAAAAGACTAGATATGAAGGAGCCAGTTGAGGGTGCTCAACATTGAAGACCGAGGAGAGAGGAGCAATCCCTTGGGGTGATTTAACTGGAACAGGAACACCTTTTCTACATGAACAGGAGCAAGGACAGGTGTGACTGCAGGTAAGTTTATAGGTGTTTTCCAAGTACAGTGATAATAAAAAGATCACAATAATATATAAGCACAATGAAAATCAAATCATGCTGGTCATGATTTTCTAATTATAATTACCCTTAAAAATAGGACTCTTCACAAACATGATATAAAAAAACATTGGGGGCTAAAAAAATTGGCAACTAACACCCAATTTTCAACACTCCAGAGCTGATAGAGAAATGGCAACCATTAGGAATTCATACTTTATTGTGACCTCTGAATTCAACAATGGGTTCTAAGTTATGCCTTTGAAATACAGTCTGCCTGGAGATGTCTGTTGGTCAGCAAGTGTTTGCCTTTAATATAGCATTTCCATCAGCTTCTGGCACATTCCCCAAGAGCAAAGGCTATGTGTGCAGCCAGGGTCCTTCTGCTTTAAGGAATACAATCCACTTCCAGGCTGAACCCAAGGGAGACTTTTTCATTCACATCCCCCAGCTGGGCTCTCCCAGGAGGTTTCCCCCTTCATCTGGCAGAAGGACTGATGCACCCACACTTGAGCTAGCATGAGAAGCAAGCTCTGTGGCTCAGAAATTTCTGCCAAACCCTTCAATTGTCTCTGTTTCAGGCTGGAATACTAGAAGTTGAGAAGAGGCAGAATAGACTTAATTTTTTGCTATATAACCCATGCACACTTTCATGGCAGCCAGCAGGCAGAGAAGATAGCTATGCTAAGAAGCTGTGATTCCCTCTACATTTCCATCCACCACTTGGAGGAACTATGTTTGGAACATATTATCCAATAGGTCACAAGGAAATAGTATGGATTTTTACCAGAAGAGGCCCAATATGAGTCATAGAAAAGGACGATCATTGGTTTATAAAAATAACAAAGAGCTACATGATTCCATGTTGCTTTGGTTATCTAGGCAAAGGCCTCCACCAGAGACCATAGCATGTGAGCAGTGTTATCTTCTAAATAATTCATTCTTAGGGAAAACAGTGACAAGATTAAGAGGGAAGATCATGGATACTGAAACTAATTGGTTAAACTAGAGTCAAATCTCTAGCTACGCTTTTTCAGGATTTCCTATATAAAACATTTATTGAGTTTCCTTATCTTCATGGATTGTTTCATGAATTCCCACATCAGCTCCTCACAGTAGTTACTGCTGTTGTTCCCATTTAACAGATACAGAAAACTCATTAACAAAGTTAAGTGACTTGCCTGAAGTTAGCTACTCAGTGACAGAACTAGCTCAAATTCCAGATGGAATCGACATTTTTATCGATCCCCCTCCTTTCTGTCTCTACAGCTGTGCTCTCCAATATGGTAGCCACCAGCTACACATAAATATTGAGCTCTTGAAATTGCAGCTAGACTAAATAGCAATGTGCTGTTCAGATAAAATACACATCATATTTCTAACACTTAGTATGAAAAATATTTATAAAATATCCCATTCTTGAGCACTTGAATGGCTGAGTTGATTGAACGACTGCCTTCGGCTCAGGTCATGATCCTGGGGTCCTGGAATTGAGTCCCACATCGGGCTTCCCCTGCTTTGTGGGGAACCTGCTTCTCCCTCTCCCTCTGCCTGCCACTCCCTCTGCTTGTGCTTGCTATTTCTAATAAATAAATAAATAAAATATTAAAAAGATTAAAAATGAAGTAAAATAATATCCCATTCTAAAGTTTTTAGACTGATTGCATTTGAAGTGATAATATATTGGAATTTTTTTGGAATAAATAAATTAATTTCCTCTCTTTCTACTTTTTCAATACAGCTACTAGAAAACTTAAAATTGCATCTGTGGCTTGCATTTGTGGCTCATGTCATATTTCTATGGGACAGCATTTTCTCTATAGTTTTGAAGAAGCATCTGAAGGGGTAAACCTTTGGCAAGTCTCATCTTCAATTTTCTGAAACATGGGTAAGAGATATGTAGTAACTGATTCCAAGTATTTTCCTATGCTTCCTGGGTTACATATGTCTTGAAAATAATAACATTCTAGTTAAGAATCACCTTTCATGTTTTAAGTTCTTTAGAGTAATCCTGTAAGTTCTGTAGAGTAAGCTGCTTATGGCTACACAAGCAAGGAATTAAACTGATGTAGGAGTTCAGTCTAAAACAACATTTCGTAAATAAAACAAGATAAAATCAGAGAGGGAGACAAACCATAGAAGACTCTTAATCATAGGAAGCAAACTGAGGGTTGCTGGAGGGGATGGAGACGGGGAGATGGGGTAACAGGGTGCTGGACGTTGAGGTGGGCACATGATGTAATGAGCACTGGGTGTTATATATATAAGACTGATGAATCACTGACCTCTACCTCTGGAACCAATAACACATTCTATGTTAATTTAATTGAATTTAAATTAAAAAAAAAGTATTTCACGATCAATCAGTAGCAGTCTACATATCCAACAGCAGAGAATGGTTATGGAAATAATGGAATATATGTGAGGTGAAATGTTAAATAAAATATTAAACATGATGCATCTAAGATTTTACAATACTGGGAAAGTTTGTGATCTAATGTTAAATGTATAGTATTAATCTTAACTATGGGAACATATATGTACAAAGACAAAGTAGAAAACAGAGCACTGAAATGTTAACAGTGACTATCTCTTGGGAAGAATAAGGTTTGGGGTGATTTTTCTAAGAAAACTAATCGCTTTATACCTTTCTGATTTCTCTACCAGGAGCAAGTGTTTCTTTTCAAGAAATGATGCTTTAGCAAAGCCAACAACCTTTCCTTTTCCAGACTCCCTGCTCTCCTCCCCCACTGACATTAAAAACAAACAAATAAGCAAGTAAACAAACAAGAAACAATTGCAAAAATTGTCTGCAGGAATCTTTACCTCCTTGGCAGTCATAGAATCGTGAAGCATGAAGGAAATTAAGTTAATTAAAGGCTTGTCTCATTTTTATTGTGCTTCACAGATGCTGCATTTTTTACATATGGAAGGCTTGTGGCAACGCTGCTTCAAGCAAATCCATTGGTGCCATTTTCCCAACAGCATTTGCTCATTCTATGTTTCTGCGTCCCATTTTGGTCATTATTGTAATACTTCAAACTTTTTCATTATTATTATTTTTTATGGGGATCTATGATCAGTGGTCTTTGGCGTTAACTATTGTAATTGTTTTGGGGCACCACAAACATAAGATGACAAACTTAATGATAAATGTCGGTATGTCTGACCATTCTACCAACAGGTCATTCTCCCATTTCTTTCCCCCTCCTTGGGCCTCCTTGCTCTCTGAGACACAATACTATTAAAATTTGGCCAATTAATAGTGGCCTCTAAGTGTTCAAGTGGAAAGAAGAGTCGCCTGTCTCTCACTTTACATAAAATACTAGGAATGATTAAGCCCAGTGAGGAAGGCATGTTGAAAGCTGAGACAGGTCTGTCAAGCCAAAAAACCAAAATGTGAGTGCAAAGGAAAAGTTCTTGAAGGAAATGAAAAGTGCTACTCCAGTGAACACACGAATGATAAGAAAGCAGAGCAGCCTTATTGTTGATGTGGAGAAAGTTCGAGTGGTCTGGATAGGAGATCAAACCAGCCACAACATTCCCTTAAGCCAAAGCCTGACCCAGAATTAGGCCCTAACTCTCTTCAATTCCGTGAGGGCTGAGAGAGGTGAGGAAATGCAGAAGAAAAGTTTGAAGCTAGTAGAGGTTGATTTTTGAGGTTTAAGGTAAGAAGCCATCTCCATGATATAAAAGTATAAGGTGACACAGCAGATGCTGACATAGAAGTCACAACAAGTTCTCCAGAAGATCCAACCAAGATACTAAGTGATGGTGGCTGCACTAAACAACAGATTCTCAGTGTATATGGGACAGGCTTCTATTGGAAGATGATACCATTTGGGACTTCCTTAGCTAGAGAAAAGTCAACACTGACTTCAAAGTTCAAAGGACAGGCTGACTCTCTTAGAGGCTAATGCAGCTGCAGACTTTATGTAGAAGACAATGCTCATTTACCATTCTGAAAACCCAAGGGCCCTTAAGAATTTGCTAAGTCTACTCTGCCAGTGCTCTCTCAGTGGAACAACAAAGCCTGGATGACAGCACATATGTTTTTAACACGGTTTACTGAGTATTTTAAGCCCACTGTTGAGAACTACTGCTCAGAAAAAAAAAATCCTTTCAAAATATGACTCTTCATTGGCAATGTACTTGATCACCCAAGAGCTCCAATGGAGATGGACAATGAGATTACTGCTGCTTTTGTGCCTGCTAACACAATATCCGTTCTACTGCTTGTGGATCAAGGAGTAATTTTGACTTTTAAGTCTTATTACTTAAGAAATACATTTCATAAGGCTATTGCTGCCATTTGATAGTGATTTATCTGATATCTGAGCAAAATAAATTGAATATCTTACAGAGGGGATTCACCATTCTAGAGGCCATTAAGAACATGCACAATTCATGGGAAGATATAAAAATATCAGAATTAACAGGAATTTGGAAGAAGTTGATTCCAACCCTCATGTATGATTTTGAGAGGTTCAAGACTTCAGTGGAGGAAGTCACTGCAGCTGTGGAGGAAACAGCAAGAGAACTAGAATCAGAAGTGGAGCCTGAAGACAGGACTGAACTACTGCAATCTCATGATAAAACTTGAACAAATGAAGAGTTGCTTCTCATGAATGAGCAAAGAGAGTATTTTCCTGAGATGGAATCTACTACTAATGGAGATACTGTGAAGATTATTGAAATGACCAGAAAGGAGTTAGAATATCACAAACTTAGTTGATAAAGTAGAGCAGAATTTGAGAAGACTGATTCCATCTTTGAAAAAGTCCTACTATGAGTTAAATGCAATCAAACAGCATCTCATGCTACAGAGAAAGTGTTTGAGGAAGAAAAATCAATCGAGGCACCAAACCTCATTGTTGTATTATTTAAGAAATTGTCACAGACACCCCAACCTTCAGCAACCACCGTCCTGATCAGCCAGCAACCATCAGCTTCAAGGCAAGACCTTCCACCAGCAATAAGATTATGAAAACTCAGATGATAGCATTTTTTGGCAATAAAGTATTTTTAACTACTATTTTTTAGAAATAATGCTATTGCACACTTAATAGACTACAGTGTAATGTAAACATAACTTTTATAGGCACAGGGAGATCAAAAAATTCATTTGATTCACTTTATTGCACTATTCACTTTATTGTGTGGTCTGGAACTGAACCCACAATGTCTCTGAGATATGCCTGTATAAGGATGTCTTTCCTTTCAAAATTGTTAATGCTTGGACCTGTTAAAGGCTGAAGTGATTTTCAAAGAGAAGCTTGAGTAGATGGTGCTGCTGCCAAAGACAGGGCCAAGGACAGGCTACCATGTCTTCTTGTCTGAGACCACACGGAAAGAAACAATGGTGGGTGTCCTAGGGCAAAGTACTTGGAATTTGGATTTCTTGCTGGAGTCTATTAAGGATGGCCATTAACCAATTGAAGGATTATTTTTGCTTTATAGTTGAATATATCTTTTTTTTTCAATCCAACAGCCTCCTCTTCTTTCCTTTTGATTCAATTTTTTTTATAACATAGCACTGAGAGATGCTTGCTAAAACTGTCTAAGAAAAATCTAAATCTAAGTAATGGAAATCTTATAACTTATAGATTATATGTTTTCCAAATTAAAATGGCCCCTGATACTTAAAAGTCGAGTATTCTATCTTTAAATATAGCTACTAAAACATTTTGACTAAAGAAAATTATTTAATTTTTAGCTAATAATCTTTTAGCAGAATTCATGGCATTAGTATATAGCAGAATTTATAGGATGAACATATACTATAAAATACATCTAAGATATAGATGAGCTCCATTTTAATTCTGATGTTTATTCCATATTTGGTAAAAAGTAATTTAAAATGGCTAATCATTCTAAGGCGATACGTAGGTTCTTGGGCTAAATGAAGATTAGGTAGGTCTTAATATGTATTTTGTGTCTATTGTTCCTCATTTCCGATTAAATACATATAAGGGTTTTGCAACATTGAAATTGCATGGTTACGCTGTTCAAAGCCAGGAAATTGGAAATTTTCAGCTCTTCTGGCCATATGAACTCATCCATAGTACACAGATTGCATTGTACATAGTACATGCATAACAATTCTCTGCAAAACTTCCATTTTCAAAGCATAATGACTTTTAAAAATTAAATAGTAAAGGAGGGAAATCAAAGGGAGTTTCTAGTAATTTTTTTTAAGAACAGGAATTTTCTCTGAGAATAAAAATCAGGAAGCATTAAGATAATGGCGTAAAATTTAGATGCTGAATCTAATCAGATCTCAAGAGCGGTTGTCGGAACAAAATAAAACTCTCTCGTGCTGTTCAAACTTCCTCTCCCCGATCTGCATTCTCTTCGTGGTCCTTAATTTCTTTGCGTGGGACGGGGGCGGGGCGTGTGCTATTGAAATGTACACCTCCTAATTCCACGAAGTAGGATTGTTAAACATAAAATAATGTACTGAGGTAGAGTATCACGCCATCCATCACAACAGACAAGTCGGGAAACAGAAAAGCATTGCATTTTCAGAGTAAAATGCAATATAATGACCATTGCTTTGAAATGGATCAATCTGACTGCCCTGGCGCAGCTGCCCGGCATTCAAAGCAGCAATCACGGCAGGATCTGGTGTGGTACTTTTCTTCCCAATGTCATCTCATTTTATCCCCTCGGAAAATGGCAGTGGGGACAAAAAGATGCAGGAGACACACATCAGGTTTTCCTCCAGAGTCCTTTCTATTGTGTTAACAACTCTCAATTGTGCTAGCAATTTTCTCCTGGCTTGTATTAGGAATTACAGGGGCACAATTTGTGCCTCTCCAGGTAAGCCTGCACCTGCACCCAGTCTGGTCCCATTTCCAGCGAGTTTGTAACTCAGTCACGGCCATTTATGTTAGGCCAGAGACGGGCAGAAAGGCCTCATGACCAAAGGTTTTAACAAATCTATACTGCTTAACCTAACTCTTTCACTTTGATTATAGTGAAGACTTTCTGCCTTGGGGGTTCTTTTTAATGCAGAAAGGACGGAAGATGTCTAATGCAGACAAGGGAAGACATCTATATTGTTTGACTGTGCTACCCCATGAGCAGGTTATAACTGTATGGTAGACAGAGTACTGGGTTTAAAGAGAGCTGACCTTTCTTTAATACTCTCTTTAATAATCTCAGAGACCTTAGACAAGCCATTTGAGACAGATAATAGCTCCTGCTCTGTCTACCTCCTCAGGTCGCCATGAAGCTGAAAAAAAGAATCCAGATACAAAAATGTTTGGACTGTTTTAAGGATATCCACAAATATGAAGCATTTTGTCATATTATGACTCTTAAGAAAATAAAAATAGATTCTCACCAAACAGATACTTGACCAAAATATCTAATTTCATTTTTTTGTAAGTCTTTAAAAAATCTTCGGTAAGATGTAATAAGTAGTGTTAACCATCGTAGATAACGTTTTCTGTAACATCCTTCCTAATTTGGAAATTCCTACCACACGCCATCCACACAAAAATATTCTATATAGATTAAATATCTGTTTGTAAAAAAATTAATAAATTTGAGAAAGTGCCAAATGAAAATATAGGCATAGATTTATAGGCTCAAGTTAGAAAAAGCCTTACTAGCATAACATAAGCCTAAAAGGCAAAAGAAAAAGTGTAACATATGTGACTATATAAAATTTATAACTTCTCTGGGGCACAAATGAATTTGGAAGACCATAAAGAATTGGTATATGATCTTTCTGCATATATAATAGTCAGAGTACTAACATTCATAAAATATAACATTGCCTATAAATCAACAATAAAAAGATAAATAATCTAATAGGAGATAGCAAAAGACATGAATAAACAATTCATAAAGGGAATAGAAATAGCTAAGAAACACGAGAAAAGGTGCTTAACAGCGCTAGGAATTGGAGAGGTTTTACAATGGTACAGTCCTTTGGAAGGGCAAGTCTGTAGTATCTCTGAAAGAAAGACGTTCATATATGAGACAGAAATTTCATTTCTAGATGTCCTTTCTGTAGTAAGACTTACACTAACATGAAAATGGTTACAGAAACATATTCATGGAGACATTATTTTTACAGGTAAATATTTTACAAATGACTCAAAAACAAACTAATCAATAGGAGACTCCTTAAATAAATTATGAATCATCCATAACAATGGATACTAGGATACTATGTAGATATCAGCAAGTAAGCCATAGAAAGATGTGGATAATATTTTGTAGGATAAAAACAAGAGTTCTAGGGCACCTGGGTGGCTCAGTCGGTTAAGCGGCTGCCTTCAGCTCAGATCATGATCCCAGGGTTCTGGGATCAAGTCCCTGATTGGGCTTTTTCTCCCTCTCCCTCTGCCTGCTGGTCTGCCTACTTGTGCTCTCTATCTCTCTGTCAAATAAATAAATAAAATCTTCAAAAAAAACCCCCAACCCCCCCCCAAAAAAAACCAAGAGTTCTAAATGATATTCCTAGGATGATCCTACTTTGTAACAAAAACAAAAGTATTTTTTATAGACCTATATATTATCTATTTATTTTCATATATATATATATATGAATTTGGGGGCACCTGGGTGGCCCAGTTGGTTAAGTGTCTGCCTTTGGGTCATGTTATGATCTCAGGGACATGGGGAGCCAGCCCCATGTCGGGCTTCTTGCTCAGCAGGGAGCCTGCTTCCCCGTCTCTCTTAACCCGTCCCCCTGCTTGTGCCCTCTCTCTCTCTCTCTCTCTCTCGCCCTCTCTGTCTCTCTCTTTCAAATAAATAAATAAAATATTAAAAAAAAAATAAAGTCTATCTGAAATGCACAAAGTCTTGAAGAATTTAAACCACAATATTTAAAATATTTACTGGAGAATGAATGGAACATGAGGAATGAGGGAAGAATAATGTTTGACTATGCTACCAAGATCATGTCTTATAAGTGAGCAGCAAAGGCCAGAAAAATTTCCCAAGATCTTCGTTCTTTGTATGGATATATAAAACTCACTGAGCTAACATTAGTCTGTAAGGAAACCCCCTCAAAGTTGGGACCCTATTGGTCAGATAAATGTCTCTTTTATCCTCCAGAAAGTCTCTTTCTAAAGTTGAACATTCCAACCCTGCATTCCACAGGTAGGTTTAACAGTTCATCAGTCATGAATAAGGATCAGTTAGGGGAAACAAGGATCCTAACAAAAGGAAAAAGCTTCAGAAAGCCCAGGAGTGGGAACAGGTAGGGACAAGGTCCCAGTTCCCTTGGGGTGTGATTTTTCTAATCATTAGTGATATAATCCAGCTTTCGTAGGTGATAGACTGACCTTGGGCTCTGACAAAAATGGAAGTCTACTGCATTTTTCCCTAAGCACATCTTCCTTCTCCAAAAAACTGTTTTTTTAGTGTCTTGCAGAACATTAATTTCTGAGGAACTATAAGTTAGTGGGAAAATAAAGTTTCCATAATTAAATAAATTTGGGAAATACCAAGTCAAGTCAAATTTATCTTGGTGAGAATGTCCAACTACTTCTACTAATGTGTAAAATGTGCTATGAACATCTATAAGGGATGGTGGTATATTGCATTCTACAAGGTTATTTTTAACTATGGAACCAACAAACCAAACCACTGTCTGTAGAATACTAGTTTGGAAAAATGGGACTAAAATGATAAAATATCCTAGGTCTTGGCAGCAAGGTTTAATTAATTCAACCAACATAAATGAAATACCTTATTTGTGTTTGACACTATGCTGGGTACTGAAAATGTCAAGAGAAATGACACAGTCTGGTGGATGAGAGAAACACAAAGAGAAATTTGCAGCTAGGTGCAATGACAGAGATATGACAGAGATATCTCAGGAACAGAGAGTTGACACAAACAATCCTGAAGGGGGGTGGAATGGATGGGGAATGGTTCTTCGGAGACTCTGGTTACTAATTACCAATCCAGAATTTTCACTTTGGATCTACAACACTTGACATGGATTTATGAGTTGGGATTGAGAGAAGTTTTACTCATTGAGGTTGATCAGTTCCTGATTTCATTATATTTATTGGCTAATTATTACTTTTTTGTTTTTTGCCTTTGGATCTTTATTCACTTAAATTTGAAGAACTCTGTTTTTCCTCCTTCTTCTTTCTCTTAGACTCTCAGCTTTTTCCACCATTAAGAGCTTGGCTAATTTTTTCCTTAAAGGCATCCAGGTCTTAGAAAAGTTTTATGCCAAATAAACTGCACTACTTAACCATAATAATATATTCATCTCATCTTTATATACAAAACACATATGAGAGGCACCTGGGTGGCCCAGTCCCATTAAGCATCCAACTCTCAATTTTGGCTCAGGTCATGATCTCAAGGTTATGAGTTTGAGACCCCTGTGGTGATCTGCACTGGGTGTGGAGCCTGCTTGAGATTCTCTCTCTCCATCTCCCTCTGTCCCTCCCCATCCCTGAGTGCCCCCTCTCTCTTTCTAAACACACACACACACACACACACACACACACACACACACACACACACACGAGACTATCCTTTAGAGTTACAGATTAGCTTAGTTCTACAAAGGTAATATCATTTCAGCCTAACAAAAGAAATCTGATTTTCCAGGTGCTTACCATGAGTAAATCTGTAATTCTTATTTGGCTTTTGAAACAATAAAAATGGTTAATAAACTGTCATTATTGTCTTCAGAGTCTCTAAGGAATCCAAGGACTCAAGTAAAATACCACTGTTTTAGGCAATTAATTTTACAACTGGTCTAAATTTAATCTTTCATATTTTAGTGGAAATAGATTCCCTAGTACAGTCTTAAGTTGGGGCTGAGGGCAAAGAATAAGGAAGTTTGGGAGTTGAACATAGTTCTAGTACAAAGGAACCTTTAAGTAATTCATTTTCTAACCCTCTCTGTTTTGGGATGGGGGAGGGGCATCCTGAATTTTTTTTAAGATCCTGAACAAAATTTTCACATCACTAACACCGAGAATTCTCTGCCTGATGGAAAAAGGTGATGGCCTGCAAACTGTATGTATTTCTCAGAACTATCACCATTTTCTGACTTAGGTTTTCTACTTAAGTGAACTCAGTATTTCTAAGCAGTAAAATTCAAGCACAAGGTTCTGGGAAACACCTATGCCAGGCATGGAGCAGTTTACGAATCATTTACACAGAATCCCCTCCAACATCCTCCATCCCGGAAAACACGAACACAACTGTCTCTCTTTCCAGAGCTCTCACTCTGATACTAGTTGTCTGCCCGGTTATCACATCCTGTTATTTCATTATTATTTTTTTAACAGAAGAAAAACACATTTAATAATATGCATACCTTCTGTACACATGGGAGATGCTCAGGAGCATGGAGTAACTCCCTCTCACCTCTTTTTAGTATGAAAAATTTGGGGCTACTAAGTTAGAGAAGTTTCTTCCTGTGGTTGAGTTGGGTTCGGGGAATCTGCTTCATCTCTCCACATGTTTGGGGTTACCACAGGGGAGGACTTAATAAAGTAGGCTGGAGATGTTTCTGATCTGGAAAATGATGGATTGGATGAATCGTCCTCTAGGATCAGGGTACAGAGATACGGTGGTGCCTCTTGTGACACAGAAACCACAGCAATCACAAAATCAACAGAAGGAAAAGGAAGTCGTGCAGAAAAATCACAAGCAGATTGAATTTGAGGTGTCTATGGACAATCCAGGTCTATATGGTCTGGACATAGTTAGACAGATGGGAGTCCCATGCTCCAGACAGAGGTTTGAGATAGAAAAACTCAGATTGGAATCATGCAATTAGGAATGAAAGCTTGGTACTAAAGAAAAAAGCCCAGGAAGGGCATGGAGACAGAACTCTTTGGAACACCAGAATTTAAGTGGAAGGTGGAGGGAGGAAAACCAGTAGAGACAGAAGAAACTATCAGGGAAAAGAAAATAGAAGACCTGGAAGAGAACGATGTCACAGAGCCAAAGTAGAAGAGAGAGAAATGGTCACAAGAGAGCCTAGTGTGTATGAGTCAAAGAGAAAACTGAGAGAAAGGTCCACTGGCGTTTCCAACAAGGGAATCATCTCACAAGGGGGTATGTTAGGTATGGTAAGATTGGTGAATGTGGACTTTGAAGCTATAGGCACCTGCACTGGGGCATCAGCTCTGTCAGTCGTGTGAACTTGACCTAGCTATGCAACCTTGCTGAGCCTGAGAATCTTCACATTCAAAGTGAAAATTCTGCATTTATGTTTGATTTTCAAGGTGATCTGTGGAATAAATGAACCAATGCATAGAAATCTTTTATTACAATGTGTGATACTACTTTCATATAGTGGAGTCTCAATAAATGTTGGATTTCTTCCTCAAAACAGGATCTCTACTAACACTCACGTTTGAAATCCTGGAGCCAGTTTCAACTCACCCCCTTCATCTTGCACATCTAATAATCATATTCTTTTGTTTTGTCTCTGTTAGCAGCTCACCTCACATCATTATTCCCCCAGCCAACAACTCTGTAGCTTCTTACTACCTCATGCCTGCTTTGCTATATTGAGCTCCTGACTGCTCTCCCTGCTGATGTCAGTCCCCCCTTTCTCCTGTCCATCCATCATGCACCATTGTCATTAAGCTTTTCCCAACCCTTCAGTGCTCTGCACCATCCTTAGGAGAAAACATGAGTCTTCAAAGGAGTTTCTGAGTCCCCTACCCCTAGCTCTGAGCCTTTCAAGGTGACCCTTACCTCCAAGAACTGCTCAAGTTGCAAAGTAAATTTAGCCACAGCCTTTCCAACTCCTCCTGCCTGAGTCACCTGCACAGGCTTGTTTGTGGCTCTGTAACTCTGTCCCTGCCATCTCTGGACCTGGAATGTTCTCCTCCTGTTTGTTACAGTGAAGCCCACCAACTGAGCTCCAATTCAAGTCCCTGAAATCCATAGATTTTTTTTCTCTGAATAGCTCTGAGGGCATTTATCACCCATGATGATTTTTTTTGTGTGTGTGTGTTCAGTTTAAGCAGTTTCCTGATTTTACGTTATGCAGACTAGAAGCTCCTTGAGGACTAAGATTGTGTGTTACAACTCCTTGCTTCCTTTCACAATGCTTAGAGTTATCTGGACAGGTTTGGAATGCTTGACAAATACTCATTAAAATGAAATAAAAATTTTGAAATGCCCAAAGCAACTTAATAATTGTTTTAACAGTGGCTAGCTTACAAAAACTGTCACTAATAAATAAAAGTCTTTTTAAAAATTCATAAACAATGCAGGAGCATGATATTAGTGCTAGAGGTACACAAAGAAAATCTTTCTGGTGCAGAGGAGAAACAAATAAGGTTCTTAGATCCCAGCGCATGTATGATATGAAGAGTGCCCAACCAGGGTTCAGGAACTTGGCCTTTTATCTATACCAGTCCTTCACAGTTGTACTCTGGTCTTTGGGTGGGCTGCAAACCCGAGTGGTTTGGGCTGCCAAATTTTGATGAGTGTATATCATTTACTTGTCCTACAACTGAAGAGATATTTACTATGATGCCTGTTAGGACTGGGAGCAGAGAAGTTCAAAGATATAAAGTGAAAAGGGATAGTCACAAGTAAGAGGCAGCAGATAAAACTTAAAACCAGAATTCCTATCTAACAGAATGTGCTAGAATGATACACATCCAATAGAGAGTGTCGTTTGGGCACAGGGCAGCACTAGCAAGAAAGCAATACAATCTGCCAGGGAGACAGAGTGATCAGTGTAGGCAGGTTGTTTTCCTCTTGTTTTTTCTTTCTTTCTTTCTTTCCTTCTCTCTCTCTCTCTCTCTCTCTGCCTGCCTTTTTTTTTTTTAAATAGGAATTGCATTTTTCAGTTGCAGAGCCACCAGAAACTCTTGTCTAATAATATGGGGGCAAGAACATTAAAAACAAAAAGGCAAGTACCATAGTACTAGGCAATGCAGTGGGGCCAAGGAGGAAGGGAGATGGGGAAATGAGGAGCAGGGAGGTGAGGGAGAATATGCTCTGAGCCCAACAGAAGGGGTTCAGTCAAATCCATCACTGACATGCCACCTTATGGACTTGGACAAGTGACACGAGTTCTGTGACCCTCAAGTTTCTCATGTGCAAAGTAAGTCTACTAATTCCCTCCTGGCAATGATAGAGAAAATTAAGCTCAATAATATGGAAAGCACTTAGACTGTGCTCAGCATATGGCCAAAGTTTATAAAGGACTGTATTATCATCTCAGCTTTACTTTGGCAAGTTACGTCTCCACATTCTCTCATGTGAATGGGTGTAGAATAGGGAACATACATGATCTCGAAGGTATTCTCTGGCCCTGAGTGCCATTAGCTTTCCTCCCATCAACCCTAACCAACACACAGTCAAAGCTTGGCTTAAAAGATTTAGGTCTGATATCTAAGATCTATAAAGAACTCCTCAAACTCAACACTCACAAAACAGATAATCACATCAAAAAATGGGCAGAAGACATGAACAGACACTTCTCCAAAGAAGACATACAAATGGCTAACAGACACATGAAAAAATA
>CM052806.1:10659024-10710850 GCA_028533885.1 Nasua narica
GGGGGGGGGGGGATAGGGATGTGGACATTGGGGAGGGTATGTGCTATGGCAAATGCTGTGAAATGTGTAAGCCTGATGATTCACAGACCTGTACCCTGGGGTAAATAATACATTATATGTTAATAAAAAAATTTAAAAAAAAATTATAATGTGAGTTATACAATTGAGTATTTAGTTTATTCTCTGACACGACATGGAGTGGCCTCAAATTTAAAACCTAACAGTAAACAGGAAACCACTTAAAGATTAATATTACAGAATACTCTGCTAACAAAGTTTTTTGAAGACATATGCCATATTAGAGCTTACTATTTGCAAGTTGAGTTCTTCTGAGTGAAATTATACTCTTTCAAAAGTGCCTTCAAAAACAAAATCACCCTCTTATTCTCTTACTTCTCTTCCCCAAAATGAAAACTACTTTTTACCACCTTCTTAGACCTTTAAAAAGCAAGACATTCTGGCTATAGTGAAAAAGATACTTAATGTTCTTTCTAAACTCCTGCTTCCATCCTTTCCTACCACAAAAGTTACTCAACTCACAAAAAAAAAAGAGGGAAAAAAAGAAAAACAAAAGGAAACCTCTAGAACTCCTCAAAAAAAATCAATAAATGCAAGAGAAATATTGGTTTAGAATTATCATTCCTGTCTAAGTTTGCTCAGTTCCCTTCAAACCCTGAAATGCTCTATCTTCAGTCTGATCTTACTTCTTCTGCTTTGGGAAGGAGGTTGCTTTATTACTCTCCGCATTGCCTCAGCGATCAGGGAGAATCACTGCTAAACCTGACTTTATGAAGAGGATCTTTCAGGTATGGGTTGGGGTTCTTTTGTTTTGTTTTTTGGGGGTACCCATGTACTGGAGTCATTTTATCCAACAGGTCCACCTCCTTTACACAAATCCAATTTTCCTACAACTTGGAAGCCTGAATCAGCACACAGCCTTGGTTAGATGAGGCATGATGAAGTATGTTCCTACTTCTGTGCCCTGGATCGCTATAGAAACACAGCTGGCCTCTCTGGGGTTTTGGTTCCCCCTAGATTAGCAGCATACAGATGGGTATGATCACTGAGCCTTGAAACAGGACACTTAGCAGCACTTCCCTTGCTATGGAGGTATTATTGTCCTCCCCAAATGCCATCTTCATTTCAACTTAGCCAGGGGGCCTCAACCTCACCCACAGAACCTCTGTACAAAGAAGGGCAGGAATTCACATTGTGCTCAGGGTCTGTCAACACTTGGAAGTGGCTCTACCCATAGGTGCAATTTTGAATCCAAATAATTAAAAAATGTATTGACTATTCTCAAATGTATCAAAGTTCTTTAGAACAGACCACGACTTAAGCCTTGCCCTTAAGGATCTTACATGTTCACGAACTGAGACATAATGATCGAACACATGAAAAAGCAAATAACAGTAAGAGGCACTATTAGGCGGGTATTTATTATGCCAGTCACTAAGTAAAAGCCTGTATTCATCTTAGCCTGTTTAATTGTACAAGAATCTCACCTGGGCATTATTATTCTGGGGCCAAGAGAGCTTACATACCAAGGTTGTAAGGGATTGTGGCAGCAGGAGGCACATCCAGGTCTACCTATCTCAGAAGCCCAGGCTCTGTGGCAAAGAATATTAAATTGGCTTTCACTTCTTACCGCCCAGAGCAAGGGTACCCATGTGGTCCCTCGCCCTCCCGGCAACCTGGCTGAATGTATTTGTCATATGGAGCCTCTTTTCCCCAGAGTCCAATCTTGGTGCTGTAGCCCCTTGCCAGGAGGCTCTGGGACTTGGCTACTGACTGTTACATTGTTACTCACTAGAAAAACAAGCCCCATACAGAAATGAAGGACGAAAACTGAGCAAGTGGCACCACACTTCTACTCGGGCTATTGAAATCTAAAAACCATCAGCTGAATACTGCACTATACCTGTACCTTTTTTTATACTAATGTTTAAATTAATTCTCAAGTACGGGGCTGGTATGAAGACTGATTTTGTTTCCTGGATTTACCCTAAAATAGAAATGCATCACAACCCTTCTGTTGAAATCCGGCATGTTTTGAAATGATTTCATTTTTTCACATTCTCAGCCCCCTTTGTCCCAAATGATGGGATGCAATCGTGTTGTAGCAAAATGAGAGAAGCTGCCATGTCTGGGCACCTTAGTTGGTGCTGGCATAGTGCTGGGTATCTCCCATCCGTCTCGGCTTGGTGTCACTAACAGATGCCATATCAGTTCAAGTACAGATCAATTTATTTTTTTAAAGCCATAGAAACTATCATGATTGGTGTCAAAAGCTCAGGATCACTCTTCCACCTGAAACCTTAATAATAATAATAAATATATAAATATATAAAACCTTTTTCTCCATCAACATTACATCGGCTGCTGCCTTTGACACTAAGTCTCTCCAAACCACCTTTGTCCAATGCACATCACTGCAGAAACCATTTCTTATTGGCTAAAAGCAGATAAACCTGCCAAAAGCCAGTGCTTATTTCTCTCTCATGAGACCACACTTGAGTAAGCATAAGCGAGCATAACTCTGTGTGTTTCCTTACCCAAAGTGACAGGCAGCCTGAGAACAGAAGATCTCCGTTTCTTAACTCGGCACCCTGGATTTGGATGATTTAACTATATATAAAGGCAGCACTGGGTTGATTTGAAAGATACATTTTATCAAGTTGTCAGCTTTCCAGGGCCAACTGTTTCAGAATCACTTATAAGTAAACTAGAAAATGATTTGGATTGTAGGAAATTCAAGCCTTACTTTCCCAGAATGTTGTAGCAAATAGCTGAAAAATAGACATCGAATCAGACTCTGAAATTAAAGTGTCCTGAGTGTGTCTCCCCAGCGGGGAGAGGTTGTATGGTCTAATGGATGGAGAGGAGGACGCGGAGTCAGGGGACCCAGGAACCGATTGCCACATTGACAGCATCTCACCGAATGACCTTGGGAACCTCAGGCAGCCCAGCCACAGAGAGACCAGAGCTCTAGAGCTAGGGCCACTCACTGCCCGCCCACCCGCCACCTCCCTGGGGGGCTCTGCCAACAGGAATGAGAGACTCTTTGGTAAAAGGACAAAGGAGGAGAGGCTTGGGCCCCGAACAGGACTGCAGCCCCACATTTGGCTCACATCTCTCTCTAGCAGCCAGGATGACAGGCAAGGCCTTCAGGGATCAAAGGGTTCTCATGCCATTTCTGGCCCAGTGACATAAACAATTTCCATGGTCAGTCCCTAATGACCATCCGGGGGCTCCTTCTCCATGCACAAGCCCAGAAGATAATATTGACTCTTGGTTGACTTCCCAGGGATTCTTGAATGAGGATTCATCATGTACAGACTGTTTAGGACTTTTTTTTAAAGGATGCTGAGCATCTCAACTAGGGGACTATTTCTGATACTTTTGGACTCCAATTTTAGTCATAACCATACCCAACTAAAACTCAGAGTTAGCTGCATTTCTATTTCAAGGTAAATCATAGTCAGCTGCATTTTCTAACATGGCACGAGTGTGTGCATACAAATACACAGTGGGAACAAGGTCCCTGGGCCCAGGTCTCTCTTTATCATGTGCCTTCCAGGCGACAGAAGGACAATAAGGCATGAATGCTACTCTCATCCTGATAATCTCACCCGTCACAAGCCACATGGAGGAAAAAAAATACTTAACAAAAATCTCTGTTAGAGCCTGATAGGGAGAATCCAGGTGATAGGACCTCAACATCTTCATTGACAGCCCTGCCCTGAGATTATACATAGCAGAATGTGGTAGAAAGCCAGTTCCTGTCTTTCAAGGGGCTTACAACCGTCCCATTCTTTATTAAATCCTGAATGCGACCATCTTCTGTAGTTTGGGGATCGCTGGATTTGCAACCACCTATCTCCTACGCCCTCACAGCATCTGGGCATAGTCAAGGGTGCGGGATTATCAACAAAAGGCCGTCATTGGCATGACATCCTTTTTTAAAGAATCAAATGAGTCCAGCCATCTCAGAAGCCATAGATCTGCCTTATTTGACAGTCAGATGAAAAGAGAAGGTACAAGGAGAGGATCAGATTGTCTCCCTTTTTTTTTTTTAAAAAAAAAAAAGTTCAGAGATAGCTCTGCTACTGGCTAGCAGATGATGCGTTGTAGAAATCTCTATATAATAAACTCTGTGGAACTCAATTTATCTACCTCAGAAGAGCCAAGAGCTATCCCAGCTCAACAGGGATTTGAACTTGTGGCCCCAAGGACTTCTGGTCTAAGGAAGCTGATGGTGAGACGACTAAGTCATCACCACTGGCTAATGGGCCCCCAGAGAGGATACATATGATCCGAATGATTTATTGATTAATGCTGACCTCTAAAGCTACTTTAGGATGGACATCGGAAACATAAAACCACTTTTACTGTGCAGTGGCTCAGACCATAAAATGTCACACGGGGCTGGGATCAATCACGGCTAGACCTTGCAGCTTGCTGACCTCCAGGAGGAAAAGAACCTTCCAGAAGGGGAAAAAAAGAAACAAACCTATTTAATAGCAAAGATAGCTATGCCACTTTGGCGTTGTATCTGAGATCATGGGACCTCAGAGGGCAGATGTCCCCACTTCCCACAGGACTAGAGATTTCCATGAGAATAAGGGCTGGGAAGAGCCAATCCCACATAATCCCCCAGGAAGAAGTTGTATTACCAGAAAAAGCTTTGAGGAAACTTCCCTCAATTCAATAAAATACTTCATCTATATTTTTTTTAAAAAGGGATTCCAATGAGATTTTACCATAAAATTTCCTGCAAGTAGGTATACGGCTGGTTATAGACTAAACTTTTATATGGGCTCGTTAATGGATGCTCCATTATCATTAAGAGATGTCAAGCTTACATCTTGTCCAGAGATGTGATGGACTTTTCTGCCTGAGGGACCCAGAGAAACAGTCATGTATAGAGCAAAGAAAATGTAGCACGAGCTACAGAATTCCAACTCAAGAATGCCTCAGCAAGAGTCCGATTCCTCCTCAATTCTTTCTCCCCTGCTTGCTCACTGCTCCTTTCATCAATACCGCCTTCCAGATCCTCACCTTTTTCTCTACTATGGGTCTTCCTTCTGCAAATAAATATGCTCAGGGCTCTACTATCAAAAAGCAAGTCCTCCATCCTTCCCATGTACTTCCTCCCACTCCCTCCACTCTTACAAAACCCTTAGCTATTAATTGCTCAGTCTCCACATTAACTCCCGCCCTTGCTCAGCCATGCCCTGTCCACTCCATTCAGGGTCACCAAAAAACATTTTGACCAAATAGCATCCTTGGGGTCAGATGCTTGGCTGGAATGCCAGGTCTGCATTGCTCTAGCTCTGTTAAAGTAAGTAAATTACAGGGTGCCTGGGTGGCTCAGTTGTTGGGCGTCTGCCCCAGGGTCCTGGGATCGAGCCCTGCATCCAGTTCTCTGCTCAGCAGGCAGCCTGTTTCTCCCTCTCTTTCTGCCCATTCCCCCTACTCGTTCCCTCCTCCCAGCTTGCTCTATTTCAAATAATTAAATTTTTTTAAAAAAGAAGTTATCATCATCATCAAAATCAACACTTTACTGGGGAGGGAATTCAAGACCAGTGTTGACAAAAGAAATTAAAGCTAGGGACAAGCAAATGATTGTGCCAGAGTTAACAAAATTGAGGGTAATAATGTGGAAGCCTAAACCTAGTGAGTAGGGAGTAAGGAGAAGCCAGAGATCAGAACACAGTCAAGAGGTAAACAGCATTCTGAATCTAAATGCCCAGGCCTGGCCCTGAGCCTCATCCTCTCAGCTCTCAAGAAAGATCCAACCAGACCTTCCAGCCACCTGTCCAGTGGGCAATGCCCTGTGTGTGGCAAAGAGGCCGATCATATCCTAGTCAAGATGGAAACTCCTCTTCTCGGTCAACCTCCCTGTCAATGGGCAGAGGGACCTGTCCCAGTTGTGAAAAGCTTCTTTCTGTCCCCATGAGAGCTCCTGCCAAGTTCATGGTGTGGTGAAAGTGATGAAAAAGGATGTAGTTGGGAGCAGTGCTTGGGAGGGGGAAAGAATGATACCCCCCTTTGGAAAATATCTGAAATATTTAAAAAATGACTTTTTGAGGATTGTGTGTGTGTGTGTGTGTGTGTGTGTGTGTGATTTACTGCATAACACGAACGTGGGTGCAGATTTTCATCTCTTCTAGGTATGTAGGTCTTGTGTGATAAGGACGTCTTCTTAAATGAAGTATGGTGTAGAAATTAAGTGATTATAGACAAGCTATAGCCCAAGGTTACCTGTTTGTTCTCTTGTTTCAAATGATTTCCCCCTATAGTTTCCAGGGCATCCTAAGTTCCCCGAGGAACCCAGTCCTTCCCATCTCTCTCAGTTATGTGTAGGCTGGGAAGGAAAATAGAAATGCACAAGTACTGGAGTATTTTTTCCACGGGGGAGGGCAGGGGGTTGGAGATGAGAGAGAACTAAATGGCGTGGAGACACATCTAACCTGGTCTGGGGCTCTTTCCTGCTCCCGTGAAAGGCCTGCCTCATGAAATCCATCTTTACCAATGAAAACGTGTTTCCTTGTCCTTTCTTTATTCGTGCATAAGCAACTTCAGCTAAAGTATAGATTAAAATTGCATTTTCCCAGGATGTTTGTGTTCTCTACACTCAGGTTCCAATAGCTCACAGAGCGTTTCCTACAATAAAATGCATATATTTGTGCTCTACCCTTTCTGTATAATTTACTTGATTATGCTATATTTAGTTTTCCTGAAAAATTTTTCAGACAGGAAAATATTTACAACATAAAATTATTTTTAATAATTTAAAAAATAATATACTTTTTGTGGAACATTTGGAAAATACAAATGACTGGAAAGAAGTTAATAAAATCTATCCATAATTCTACTAGTCAGATAAAATAATGTTCTAATATATACTCTTCCATGTGCTTTCCCAGGTGTATATGCAAACACACATAGAGTATATGGAAACAGGTGCCTGGTGACTCAGTAGGTTAATCATCTGCCTTCATCCCAGAGTCCTGGGATCGAGCCCCACATCGGGCTCCCTGCTCAGTGGGAAGTCTGCTTCTCCCTCTCCCTCTGTCCCTTCCCCCGTGCATGCTCTCTCTCTCACATGCATGCTCTCTCTCTCTCTCAAATAAATAAATAAATAAATAAATAAATAAAATCTTTAAAAAATAAAATTTTAAAAATTTTAAAAAGAATTTTAAAAAGAAGTATATGGAAATGTATTTACTTAAACTCTTATTTGTATCTAGTGTTATGTAACTTAATTTTTCATACAATGTTATATATTTGAAAATGTTCATGCTATTAAATTCTTGGTAAGACTATTTTAAGTGATGTGAACTGATCATTTTAGGCATAAAAATGAGCCTGGTGAAAAGGTCTCTTGCCTGCAGACGGTCTGCTCTGCTGCTAACATGCTGTGTGACCTTGGGCAAGTCACTGTACTTCTTTGACTCTTGCTTTCCTGTGCTTTGATTGAGAGTTTGAAACAAAATAATTTCACCAACCCACCGCTGCCACCTCCACGGAGGAAATTCATGACTTGAATTCCCAGCCATCCCTGGCCCCTCAGGAGCACTGGGGAAGCTTCCTTCCCCAGGCTCTGCTGCAACCTTCCCGCCCACTGCTAGGCTCATTTCTTCTTTTCTCTAAGTTGTGACCCTGTTATCAAATATACAACATTCACTGTGTCCCAAACTCATTTTTCTTCTTTTCTGCTGTCATTGTAAAAACAAATCTAGGACGCCTGGGTGGCTCAGTCCGTGAATCGAGTCCTGCATGGGGCTCCCTTTTCGCCAAGGAGCCTGCTTCTCCTTCTCCTTCTGCCCCCTCCCCTACTTGTGATGCCTCTCTGTTTCTCTATCAAATAAATAAATAAAACCTTTTAAAAAAAAAAAGAAAAGCAAAAAACAAATCTAAGACATCGCTCTTTGGATGATACTCCTCAATGGTGCATAATTGCTTTTCCAGAGCTCCTCTGTGCTCACTGGACTTCTACCCTCCAGTACCTTCCAACTCCTGAAAGGCATCAAGTCCTGAGGCCTGGGGGCTTCGGTGTCCACTGTTTCCCCAGAATGTGGCCGTCACTTTCAGCAGAAGTAGCTCATTTTTATTTAGCCTTCAGGGAAAGCTAATACGATCCATCGTCCTTCCCTTGATCACAGTTTCTTGCGCTCCTTCTCCCATAATATTTATCCTAGTGTGTTTGTGGCATGCATGCGTGTGTGTACATGGTCTTTTGATAGCTATTTGCCTTCCTCTTTAGACTCTAGCCCCACACAGGCAGAACTGTGTGGTTCATTACCACATCACTGCTGCCTGGCCCAATTCTGGCACACAGTAGGCACTCAATAAATATCTACTAAAAAATGAATGTATTTTATCTGTGCCTGTTTCTTTCTTCAAACGAAGTCGACCCTTGAACAGTACAGATTTGAACTACACAGGGCCACCGATAAAGTGAAATTTTTTTTTGGATAAGTACAGTATGGTATTGTAGATGTATTTTCTCTTATGATTTTATTAATACTATTTTCTTTTCTCTAGCTCGTTTTATTATAAGAATACATTATATAATATTTATAACATACAAAATATGTGTTAATCAACTGTTCATGTTATTGGTCAACAGTAAGCTATTAAGTTTTGGGGAGTCAAAAGTTATATATGGATTTTAGGCTGGGGGTCAATACCCCTGACGCCTGCATTGTTTAAGAGCTGACTATATTTTAAATTTCACTTCCCCTTAAATTCTGTTAAGGTAAACTTTCTCACAACCTTTCTGTATCCAGGCAGAGAAAAGGAAATAAATAAAAACAAATGTGGGGAGGATTATGTTATTCTTTCTCTTTCTTGAAGAAAACATAAAAAATAAAGTAAGAATTATCCACAATCCTACCTTCTTAAAAATATACACAGTAGTTCCTGAAGAAGGGACAGAGAGGCCCTTTGCTAGACAGAAGCAGAAAAGTTGGATTCAGGTATGTCCACTCTGCACATTTGCAAATAGGTCCAACAATTGCACCAAAGTTATTTCTCTCTGCTTGGGCAGGTTGTATTTGGATGCTACCAGTAAATGACATAGGCTTGTCAAAAGGAGTAATACGGCTCTTTCTCTGCCCAACAATGCATATGCCCACCAATTCCAAGTCTGTTCTAAAATAGAATACAGCTCTTCCCAGAATCTATTTTTATATACTACCTGGTCTTGCTGCAGATTTCTTTTTTTTTTTTAAGATTTTATTTATTTATTTGACAGAGAGAGACACAGCAAGAGAGGGAACACAGGCAGGGGGAGTGGGAGAAGGAGAGGCAGGCTTCCCACCAAGAAAGGAGCCTGATGCAGGTCTTGATCACAGGACCCTGGAGCCAAAGGAAGACATTTAACAACTGAGTCACCCAGGAGTCCTTGCTGCAGATTTCTTAATGAGCATGTTGATTGTCAATTTCTGGAGGGAATAATTTGGTTTTTTTATATTTAATAAATGTTTAAGGACATTGTGTCATAAAAATCAGCTTACTTTTTCTTTTCCCTTGAATTATCAGATTTAAGTGGAGAAAGAAGTCTGAAGAAGGTGCAGCTGGGAAATTGGTCTGGAAAGTCCAGGGTAAGGGACTGAACATGTTGCAATATAAAAGAAGCAAGGCCTTCTTTAGATAAAGTCATCCATGTCCTAGAACTAATAATGGCCTAGGCCCATGGTCTCCACTGGAGAAAGGAGACAAGGATAGGTCAACGATGTCTCCAGGAGAAGCGGGAAGAATCCTCAGACTCTTCAGAATTGTGCCCCTGAAATGTGTCTAACACCCTAGAAGAATTCCAGCCTTGGGCAATTCTAAGGAGATTTGTTACAACAATTACACTAAATGAGAGTTTTGCTGGAGATCTTCTATGTAAAAACTAAGCATTTTGAGAAAGATAGTTGGTAACTGCCATGAGGTACATGAGAGCAAGAGAGGCAATCTAAACCACTAGAGAAATTCACAAAGGGGCTGCCAGATAAATTATGGGGTACTACTCACACTCCAAGTGCCACCTCACTTTACAAATATTTCTTTAAACAGCAGCTTCCCAAATAATGTAGTTATTTACTTGGAGTGTCAATTAGGGATGGAAAGAGGGTAAACAGGATGATAGAATAATGCTGGAAGAAACTTAAAGGCCATGGGAAGTCAACTGGTTTTTTTAAAGATTTGTTTATTTGAGAGAGAGTGAGAGTGTATGAGAGGGGGAGGAGGAGAGGGAGAAAGAGAATCCTAAGCAGACTCCTTGGTGACTGCAGAGCCTGGTAGGGGGCTGGATCTCAGGACTCTGAGATCATGACCTGCGCCAAAATCAAGAGCCGATGCCCAACTGAGCCACCCAGGTGCCCCTTACCTGATTAATTAACAAAGCTCTGATGATGTTCTAATGCATATAAAGGGAAACATGACTTCA
The DNA here is from genome assembly GCA_028533885.1 of Nasua narica. NCBI lineage: Eukaryota > Metazoa > Chordata > Mammalia > Carnivora > Procyonidae > Nasua > Nasua narica. The sequence goes on from CM052806.1 coordinate 10,669,469, forward strand.
TTTTGAAATTATGCCTTTATCCACACTTTTTCGGATATAATCAATTATACAGTAGAAGCTTTTTCTTTCAGATGAACACTTTTATTTCGGATGTATGATGGTTAGATGTAGACACTCCTTATTAAAAATTAATTTCTTCGTGTATTTACCCTATGACGTCATTGAGAAGCAAGGAGAGTAAAGTAGTTTTCTTAAGAAGCCAAACTCTTCAAAGGCAGAGGCCAAGATGTGGCAGAGGCCACTTCATTTTTTCCATGCGTGGCACCTGGTAATAGCTACTTAATAAATATTTGAAGAAGGGAAGGAGGAGGAACAGGAAGGAAGGGCCATTCTCATGTTACCAGCTGTTTGGCTTGTAGTGGTTACTCTAGTATTTGAGACTTCCTAAATATGTCCACTCCTTTTGCCTGCTTGTCCAAAGTCCTCTATTCAACTATTGAAACCTTTTGAAGATTTCTCAGGAATTCAGTTTCTTCAGTCTGTCAGTGAACCTTTAAGAAGGCCACCATAGGTGTCATAATTCAACAATCCTTCCTCCTAGAATGCGCTAATTCAAGTTCAGACTCTTGAATCCAATGGTCCAGACCCTCGGTACAGCTCCTCCCTTCACCCTCACCCCCAGCTCACGTCTCTTTCGTTTAACAACGACCTGAGTGCCTATCACATGCCAAAACCCCAGTTAGATCTGGGAGATTCAAGGGCCAACACAAAACCCTTTCTCCCCAGTTCCCCTACCCCTTCATTTGCTCTTCATTCCCCAAATGCTCACCTCTGCTATGCCAAGGCACCTTTCTTATAAAGATGATACACTTGGGTAAATACTACTATTTCTTTGGCATACAATGGTATTCCTTTTGGCAACTCTTAAAATTCTTCATCTTTTTCAAAGTCTGTAACAAACTGAGCCTTGCAGATTGATGAACCAAATCTGACTTCAGCCCATCTTCTCTGCTTGCCTGGTCAGCAGTTCTCTGGAAACCATGCACAAACATTTCATCTCCTCAATTAGACCAAATCCTTTGCTGGGGAGTTCATATCCTTATCTTCCTGCCCCTCCCAGGAAGGATAGTGTTCAAGGCACTGAGTTATTCCTTTCCTTAGGCCCTATGTTCCCTCTGGCAGCTTTCTCCTGACTCAAAACGATCACTGGGAGGACTAACTTAAAGACCACCCAAGGTAGGTGAGCCCCTAAGACAGTTTCAGATACATCACACCTTCATCTCCTATATTCCTCTAAACCAAAGTTATTCCAGATCTTGAGACTTTTGTCAAAAAACAATAACAACAAAAACCCAACAATGATCCCACTAGAATGTGAGGACAGGGATTTTTATTGGTTTTGTTCAATGTTTTATCCCCAGCATCTAGAACAGTGCTGAATACACATAACAATTCAATGAAAATCTGTTTAATTGATAAATTATTACTTTAAGTAAATATATATCAAATAAATAAATATGTATATGCTTTTGTAAATCTAAATATATTTATATGTGTTTTTAAATGGATAAGAAAGCACACAACGTATGGAAAATTGTGTACACAACTGCTCACATCCATTAGCTCAGGGGGCTGATTTAAAGGGAAGGAGGTGGGGTGGCTTTATTTTTTCTTTCTCTGATACAAGGAGAATAAGATGACCAAGTAGAAGACCTTAGCTAAAAATGCAAAGTTCTTCCAGGGCAATGACTAGGTGATTCCATGTATTTTTTTTTTAAGATTTTATTTACTTGACAGAGAAAGGCAGAGAGAGAGGCGGGGGGGGGGGAAGCAGGCTCCCTGCTGAGCAGAAAGCCCAATTTGGGGCTCGATCCCAGGACCCTGAGACCATGATCTGAGCCGAAGCGTCAGGCGTCCCTGATTCCATGTATTTCTGATTGCCAAGAGTTTTATGATTCAACAACAGCAAAACATCAATAAGGAAACAAAATCAAGGGTAGATGAAGTCTCACAAAAATCTAATCTCATCATGGGAACTTTATTAAGTCATATTTTTATCTGTGTCTAAAAAGCAGTCCTTGTCTTTTCTTTTTTTCATTAGTTACCAGAGTGATTCCTTCTCTTCCTCCTAAACAGACTTGCTGCCAAATGCAAAGGGACATCTACAAGCGTGTAAACAATTTTTGGCCACTCATTACCCACCTCTCTGCCCAATGGAAGGAAGGTGCAATAGTAGCAAGACAATAACCTGAACGCTCTTTCTACTGGCTCATCGGTATAATGTTCTAAGGGCAAGGAACAGACCACTAACTGTCTGCAAAGGCAGAGTTCAAGCTGCTAGCCACTAGAGCAGCCCTCATACTGTATGTTTTCACAGACTTGGGTAAAAAGCTGAGCTCTACACTGCAGGACACTTCTGTATTTTGTTGTTCGGTGTGACAATATGGCTGATATTTTTTTCATGGCATTCGTGAAGTCCCATCTGTAAACATATTTTTTAATGATACAAATATTCACTATGATTATTACTGGTAATATATCATGTGGCTGAGCCCAGATATTTAAGAGCACAATATTTCATTGTTACTTGTGGTATTAGGATATATGCTTTGGGACAGTGAGATGAACCCTAAAGATAAAATGACATAATGCCAAAGATCTCCAGAATTATGCTCAATACATATAAAGAATATGATAAGACTTTATTAAATGAGGCTACTGGTAATCTTGAAGACTAAAGAAATCAGACAACTTTAGTCTTGAGCCTCCCTACCTTTCCTCATCTTACATCCCAACCATAAGGAAGCCCCAGATCTGGGCATACATTGGGATCTGGGACTTCCCCATAGTGGGAAGGAAAGTCCATTTTCCACCACCCTCTTCTAGCTGCTTCCTGATAACTGAAACTCCAACCAAGTTGCTTTATTAAGACATTGTTGTTCATTAAATTAAAAATATTCCTGAGAAAGGTAACCTGTTGCAGCATTGGTCGGTCCAGCTTGCATGGGCTATCAACTCTCTCCTAGTGAAAGACAGAGAACGGGGCACCTGGGTGGCTCAGTTGGTTGGATGACTGCCTTCGGCTCGGGTCATGGTCCCGGTGTCCCAGGATCGAGTCCCACATCGGGCTCCCGGCTCCACGGGGAGTCTGCTTCTCACTCTGACCTTCTCCCTTCTCATGCTCTCTCTCGCTCTCTTTCTCTAATAAATAAATAAAATATTTAAAAAAAAAGAAAGACAGAGAACATGAGAATGGGTGTGCCTCATGGAAGAACATAGTCCCTTGGATGTTTGAGTACAGGTTCAAAGGCTGTGGTTCGGATGAGGTCAGAGGACCTAGAGGCCAAGAATGACCTCAGAATAACTTGTGACTTTAAGACTGGCCAACAGAACACTCTCTCCAGAGTCTGAGGAGGGGGCACAGGGCCCCCCAGTGCCCAGGCATGCACTCATGGACTGGAGCAGTTCTGTTATTACAGGCTTCCTACCTCTGTGCTGGATCCTTCAGCCCAATTCCTCAGACCATTACAAGACTCCAGTGTCTCCCCACTGTACTCAGAATAAATTCCAAACTCCCAAGCAAGGCTCAGATCAAAACCCTTCCATTTCCACCCCCTATTATAGACACAGCAATGGTCCTTCAAAGGTATCCACTTCCTAATCTCTGGAACCTGTGGATCCTACCTTATATAGTAAAAAGAGATCTCTCCAGATGTGATAGACTCAAAGATCTTGAGATGGGGAGACAATCCCGGATTATCTAGGGGAGCCCTGAATGCAATCACAAGTGCCCTTAAAAGAAGAGGAGCAGAAAGAGATTTGACCACTCAGAGGAGGAGGAAAGATGTTCCCAGAGGCAGAGACTGGAGGGATGTGGCTGCAAGCCAAGGAATGCCAGAAGCTCTCAGAAGCTGGGAAGAGGCAGGAAAAGATTCCCACCTGGAGCCTCCAAAGGGAGCCTGGCCAGGTGACACTGATTTTGGACTTGCAGCCTCTAGGACTGTGAGAGAATAAACCTCTGTGCTTTAAGCCCCCTGGGTTGTGGGAGTTTGTTAGACTAGCCACAGAAAACTAACAGACACTCTCCCCTTCCACCTCTTCTCGACCCCAGCTTCCAAAATGATTGGTCATTGACCATATTCATTGTTCCATTTCACCTCTAGCCCTTAGCATAGGCTATTCCCTCTGCCAAGAGACTCCTGTCCAAAGTCAGGAGGTGGAGGGATGCCAAAGCGGAAAATAGAAATAAACTTTGATTCTGTGCCTCAATTAATAAAATAGGAGTTGGAGATCTTACACATGTGCAGTCCTCTGCAGGTTACCGAGGGCTTGTCCACATCCCATTTGATCCCCACAATAGCCCTAGGATATAAGGAAAGGGAAGGAAATAATACCACTCTTTCCGTGTAAAAAAACTGTGGCTCAGAGACAATCTCCTGGCAGCTGGTTAATAACAACATTAGGCTCCTGACTCTGTCTGCAGTTCCTTTTTTTGGTCCAAATATACTAAGAATGTTCAGTGTCTCATAAAATCAGCACCGGTATCTGATTTCCAGTCCAGGTTCAAATCGTCTTGCTACTGGTTGCTCTTGAGGCTTTCCTCAATGTAGATGTAGGACAGCCATTAAGCACCAGGCTGACTTAGATATTTTTCCAGGAGGGATGGCCCAGATCAATCTATAAATCAAGGACTGACAAGCCCCAGAGTAAGCCGGGACTAGGGGCCAGCTGCACCCCTGCTGTCCACTCTCTCGGTGTTCAGAAGCAATGAAGAACAACTCCACAAGCCGCCCTGATGCTAAGAAACCTTTGTGTTTGCACACAAGAGCTCTCCCTCAAAAGCCCTTCCCAGCTTATCTTCTGAAGCAGTCCTCACAAGAGAAGGAGGATCTAAGTGCAAATGACAGTGGAACTTTGTCCAGAGCCTTGGGATTAGAAAGCCCAAATACCACCAGGGGCAGGAGCAATGTGGCTTTTAGTAATGTGTAAAAAATAAGCAAAAACAAACCACAGTTATTGTCTTTGGCAAAAGAATTGTGGCCACTCTTAGGAAGAAATCAGATCACGGACAGCACAAACAGAATGGAAGAGATTTAAACCCAGACTTGTAAAATGAGCAACAAAACATCAGCAACCCGGCCACTTCCCAGGCGCTGCCCCTTTAGGGCAAAGGTTATTTCTTATTATCTCTGAGGAAAGGTAGACCGGTTATAAGCCCCCATTGTGTCGGGCATCTAGGAACTGCCAGTCCATCAGTGAGCATAACCTGCCCACTGGAGAACTCAGTGGGCTGGCTACGTCACTGGCATTGCCCAGTGAAAAATGAAAATGTGGAGCCCCTGTTTCGAAATTAGTAAAAACGCCATGATGGTGACAGTAGAGCATGAAACAAAGCGTGAACCCTCCGTGCCCAGGCCCTGTATGAATGCAGGGGCCTCAAGCTTCTGCAGCTGCCCCTGCAAAAACACAACAGCTCCCTCTCCACACAGGTGATCAAGGATGCTTTACTGTGTCGGAGCCAGAGGAGGTGGTAGAGGGAGTCTCTCTAGCTATGACATCGTGATGTCAAAGATAAGACGTGGTGTTCCCGTCAGACTGCTGTAACTAATAGAGTTCTCCTGCTGGCGTATTTCTTATGTAATAGACTCATTGTGGGTCAGACATTTTCCCTGCAACCTCGCATCATCTTATTGAATTCTCACCACCATCCACGAGTGAGTAACAGTGCTCTCCCCATTTTATACATGAGGAAACTGCTAATTTTCCCGGCTCTAGTGTCTAAATGTCTCATTCTTAATTACTACGTTATACTGTTGCCTTACATTCAACAAGCATCTAGAGAAGCACCACTACCTACATTAATAGCAAAATATTACAGAGCCCTACTCGCTGTAATACACATGAAAACACCCACTTTCTAAGGCAGACTTTGCCTTACACTCATGCCATTCAATGTCCATGCGGAAGCATCACTTTACAGGACCCTATACTTGCTGACATCTCTCTGGAATCTCATAATGTATCTCAAGGGAAGGCCTTTAGTTAGGACATGCAATCCCGAGAAGCCTAGAATCAAATGGAGAGATCAACATGCATACACTTAACTACACCTCACCCAGGAGCATTGTATAGAGAAGTCCAAAGAAACACAGGCAGTTTATGGGAGCTCGGAAGAAGGGAGATTAATTCTGATTGGGAAATCTGAAAAATTCACAGAAGAGGTGATATTGAGCTGAACATGAAATGACATGAGTTTTTAATGTTTATGTTATGTTTATTAATCTTTATTTTTGTGGTAATTAGAAAAGTTGAAAAAATTTAAAAAAAAGAAAAAAGAAAAAAAAAGTTGAAAAATTAAAAGCTTTTATACCTATAGAAAAATCTATAAGCCCATCATCTCAGAAGTAATCACTATTAACAATTAGATACATTTCTCTCTATGTGTGCATATTGATTACAGGTGGGATTGTACAATGAATCTAGTTTTGAATCCTCGTTTTTCACTTAACATATCTGACTCGGTCAAATCACATTTTTTAATAGTTTCAAAGAATTCCAATTTATGGAGGGGCCATAATTTATTGACATGTTCCTTGCTGGAGATCATTTATATTGTTTTGAGTTTTAATGTTACTATTGACAGTGTTTCAAGGAACACCTCTAGTCTCAACTGATCTGTACCTCTACTCCTTTCTATGATTCTTTGAGGAAGAACCAGTGGATCAAAGACTCTTTATTATTATATTTAAAACTGCATGTTTTAAAAGCATATGCAAATTGCTTTCTTAAAAAATTTGTTCTGGGGCACCTGGGTGGCTCAGTCGGTTAAGTGTCCGCCTTCAGCTCAGGTCATGATCTTGGGATTGAGTCCCACATCAGGCTCCCTGCTCAGTGGGGAGTCTGTTTCTCCCTCCCCCTATGTCTCCCTCCCTGTTCAAGCGTGCATTTGCTCTCTCTTTCAAATAAAATCTTCTTTTTTTTTAAGGGTGTCCTGTGGGACACCTTGGTGGCTCAGTCAGTTAAGGGTACAACTCTTGATTTTGGCTCAGGTTGTGATCTCAGGGTCCTGAGACTGAGCCCTGTATTGGGCTCCATGCTAAGCATGGAGCCTGCTTAAATATCTTCATCTCTCCATCTGCCCCCCCACCCCCACTCACAAACTTTCTCTCAAAAAAATTTTTAAAAGTTTGTTCCACAAGTGTTGGCAAGGATATGGAAAAAAGGAATCATTGGACACTGCCGATAAGAATGTCAGTTGGTACAGCCACTGAGGAAAACCAGAAAAATCAACAATAGGAATACCATATATGGCAATTCCACTATTGGATATTTACTCAAAGAAAACAAAAACACTAGTTTAAAAAGATATATGCACCCTATCTTTATTATATCATTATTTACAATAGCCAAGATACAGAAGTAACCCAAGTGTCCATCAACAGGCAAATGGCTAAAGAAGACGGGGTACACACACATACACACACATACATACACACACACTGGAATATTACTCGGCTACAAAAAAAAAAAGGATGAGATTTTGCCATGGGTGGACTTAGAGGGTATTATACTAAGTGAAATAAGCCATACAGAGGAAGACAAATACCATACGATTTCACTTGTATGTGGAATTTAAAAAACAAACCACGAATAAACAAACAGCAGAATCAGACCCATAAGTAGAGAGAATAAACTGACAGTTGCCAGAGGGAAGGGGTTGGGGGATGAGAAAATGGGTGAAGGTGCATAGGGGACAGTTCATTTCCATTTATGGGATCAATACATCATGGGATAAGAGGTACAGTGCAAGGAGCATAGTCAGTGGTACAATAATAGCATTGGATAGTGATAGATGGTAGCTACACTTGTGGGGAGCACAGCATAACCTAGACTTGTGAATGTTGCACACTTGAAACTAATGTAACAGTGTGTGTCAACTATAATAAAAAAGAAAATTTGGTTTCAATGCATACTAAACTTATTTACACCCCAGGGACATTAGGCCTCAGTTCTCATCTTGATTCCACTCTACCCCAGGACTTTGGCACATACTCTTCCACTCACACTACCTAGAACATTCACATACCCTATCCTAGGATCTGTCTCAGAAGTATCTGACTGTTCCTTGGTTTGATCTTTAAATCTCAGTATAGTACCTTGCTGTTTCAATGTTTACACCATTATAACACATTTTAGTATTTACTAGCTAGGCAAATCCTTTTCTGCTTACTCCATCCTTCACTTTTCAAATTTTTCTTGGCATTTTTATATTTTTTATCCTTTTACATTTAGGGTTTGTCCAGCCAACCAGATAATCCCATATGGATTTCGGTGGGAATATGAGAATTCCTGGGGGGAAGGTAAGATCATTTGATTTTACAATATTTCTGTTGGAGAACACAATATGCACTTCCAATTACTCAAATCTCCTTTGCTATTGCTCAGTAAAATTGTGTGGTTTGCTTTGCATAGGTGGCACACATTCCTTGGTAATTCATGGCTTGAGTCACCATTATATCTTCTAACATGTTTATTGCTGTTATATAGAAATGTCACTGGTTCTTGCATATTTATCCCATAGCCATTCACTTTTGATGAACTTGCTTATTAATTAAAACATTATTTAGTTGTTGCTCTGGATTTCCTAGATGTGTCTAATCATACTGTCATCATATAACCATAATTTTATCTACCCTTTCTATAGTTATTCTTCTTATTTTCTTGGCTTATTGTATTTGCCTGAACTTTCAGAAAATGCTAAATAACAACAGTGACAGTAAGAATTCATCTCTGGTTTCTGGTTTAAATGGAAATGCCTCCACTGTCTCACCATGAAGTATGACATTGGCTCTTGGTTTCAGATATCCCTTATCAAGTTAAAGAACTCTCCTCCTTTTCTTGATATAATAAATATTTAATTTTTATTGAATATCTTTTCTGCATCTATGGAGATCAACATTCTTAAAATTAGTAGATATATTGATTTGATGCATTATATTAATGTATTTGCTAATATTAAAATATCATAATCCTGGACTGAGTATGGATGAGTGTTCTTTTAATGTACTATTGAATGTAGCTTCCTTTTACTTATAGTTTCTCATCTTTATATATGATTGCTCTATTGCCCTCTGTGTGTGGGTTATTGGAATTTAACACTCTAATTCATAAAAAGTAAACTCCACAGGGTTGGGATTTTTTTTGTCTGTTTTTTTTTTCACACTCCTCTGCTTAGGACAAGGTCTGGTGTAATGACAATTATTTGTTGAGTTAATAGACTGTAATTGGTATTTTTTTAAAGTTACTGAGCCAATGTTCATAATTGCTTCCTCATAAAATTTTCTATTTCATTGTTTTCAAATTTCTTGGTATATGTTTGTTCATGTATATATCAGAGGCTTGTGCCTTACCAGTTTCTTCAAGATCCATTTCTTTGGCTTTCTTTTTCCTTTCTATTTGTTGTTTCCTTTTTCTTTTTCTTTAAAGATTTATTTATTTGAGAGAGAGAGAGAATGCACAAGCAGGAGTAGGGGGAGAAGGAGAGAGAGAATCTTCAAGCAGACTCCCTGCTGAGTAGGGAGCCCAATGCCCAGGTTCACCCATGACTTGGCTAAAATCAAGAGACGCTTAACTGACTGAGCCACCCGGGCTCCCTTATTTGTTTTGTTTGCTAATTTACAGAATCCTTTTGTCCTCATTTTCATGTCTGTCTACATATTTTCTTTCATTGTTCTCTTCCTAACTTCCTAACGTTGCCTCTTTCATTTATTTTTATTCATTTATTTATAATGAAAATTATGAAGTTATGAACATGTTTTTGACTATAACCTTGACCACATCCTGTAAATTGGTAGTTTAGGGCAGGGGTACACCAGAGCTCTTCATGAAGCTTTTTGAAAAGGAAGGGCTCACCTGGGACCTATGGAAACAGACTTATTGGAAGAGGGTCCAGGCATCTGTATCTTTTGAGAGCTGCGGGGGTGATTCTGATACAGAGTCAGAGTGGAGACAAGTGGTTCCATTGTACCTGGAGCTTGCACACAGGGTCCAGGCTGGGGGAGTGGAGGATGGCTGGTGTCCCTCAGTGATGGCAGATGGTTCTAAACACTACGTGAAAGGATTTGGACCTTGTGCTACAGATACAAGGGGTGAGCAAAAGTTTGTAGTAGGGATCAAGTTTTGATTAGATCAGTTCTTTGGGATATGATCACTAGAGTTCCAACGTGAAAGACAGAATGAAGGAGAAAGAAGAGTTGTCATTGTCATCAGCTCTTACCACTGTCATCAACATCATTACTTGTGGGCCTGACAGCAGTGGTTCTTGAACTATAGTTCTGGATCAGCAACATTAGCATCACCAGAGAAATGGTTAAAATGTAAATTCTTGAGTCCAACTCTAGATCTACTCTCTTAGACACGCTGAGGGTCAGGCTCAGCAATTTGTGTTTTTAAAGACCTTCTAGATGATTCACATGCATGCAAAGAACCACTGCCTTAGAGTTACTCATTGTTCAGCCATAAAAAAGGGTATTTTATCTGTGTACAGTAACATAAGAAAAAATGCATTAATTCATTTCAAAGATATTCATTATCTACTATGTTCTAGCTCCTCAGGCCTCCCATGTAGAACTTATGCAGATGGTACATTATAATTGATATGAATAGTACCCCCTGGAGTAGTGCAGTGCACCACACAGTCTACCAAACCATACGCTATTGCTCTGCCCATGGTTTTGCGTTAGGGTGATGCTATGGAGACAAAGACAGACAACGTTATGGTTCTCATGGAGTGTCCATTCTACTGGGGGAGACACAGATAACCTGGTAAAAGATCAAATGCATAAGATAAATATAACTTCTGAGAGGGCTTTGAAGAAACTAAACAGACTACTCAATAGAGATAGCTATTTCACATTCAAATCCTTGAGTATATTCACCAGTGAACCTACAGTCATCTTGAAACAAAGCAAGGAAAGAGATGCATCCCTTTCCACCATGTTGCATCTCTTGACCTTACTTACTGCAAAGATGAGACACTGACACAGCCCTGCTCCCTCTTCGGCAGCACTTGAGAAATCACAGCAATTGATGTGGGTACTCTTGACTCAAAACACACACTCAGGCTACACACAGCAGCTGTCTCTGTGATGGGGACATTCTTTTACTAGCCATATGCTTCAGGAGGCTTAAGGTAGAAGAAGCTCCAGAAATAGCTGAGCACAATGTTCAGAAGCACCATGAGGAATGCCACGGCCTGGCTCTCCTGGCCACAGGAGTTTGCAATATTCTTTGACTACATGCAGAGATGGAAATATTTCCAGAAATTATATCTGACAAGCAGATCCCTGCTCATAGGTAGATATAGGGGCTATAGTAGAATGTGATGTTTTATGAATTAGGTTGAATTGTTTCATTGTCCATAGGAATCTGTAGGACTTCTGTCAAAGAGGTAATCTCACCTGCCAGCAAGATGTTCCTTGAGTGTAATACCATCTCTAAACTCTTACAGTGAGCTATCTCTAGTTCCTTCCTCTATGCCACCAATGGAGAAGGAGTCAAGGTCCTGACTCCCACAGTGATGGACGGTGACTAAAGAAAATAAAAATCATGTTGTAAGTAGATGGAGCAAAACAATTTTCATTCCTCTCTCCCCTGCCCTATAAACCCAGAGTCTAAAGGCTTCAGGCTACTTATACCCTGAACTCAGTTTTTGTTCAATCGATGACAAGTCACGTTAACAGCAGTGTTTAATTCTATCAATATGTGACCAATTGTGTTAGATTGTTTGGCCATTGATTTTACTTAGTGCTACAGTTGAGTCTGAAAGGAACTGCTTTTCCTTGCAATGCCTCACACAGTGACAAATGCCGAGTGCTGACTTTCTGTCTGGCTCCTACATACAGAGTCCACCCTAAGAATAGTCAGCTCGCATATCAAAGCCCAACCACATGATACAAATATTATTTCTGAAATCACAGGGTCATCACTTGTCCCCTTGATAAGCTCTGAAAGAGAGCATGGCCTAAAATGAACAAGTACAAAGGAAAGAAATCAAGAGATATCAGAATTAAGCAACTGAAAAAAAATTCAATATCCTAGTTGGTCACGAAAAATAAGGTCATGAGCACGTTTGAATTCAGATGGGTAGATTTGGACACTCTTCTATTACTTTGGCCTTATCAATGGTTTTCCAAAATGGTCAGCCAAGTGATTTTTTATTTGGAAATATGGTTGTTATCCACAACTCCCACCAGTTCTCTCCTTCACACATTCACACGTGCTCCTGGACCTATTAGTACATCTCTCCTTTTCTTCCAAAATGGTTGCCACTCATAGGAAGGTGAGCGAATGGCTCTGGGGGGTAGGGAGCTCTCAAAGGTGACTCTCCATTGTTTAGGTGTGAGATCAGAAGACAAGGCAAAATAAAGTTAGTAATTTCCTCAATACCAAGCCACTTCTCTAAATGGGCTTAGTATGATACTTACACTCCTCATTCCACATCCAGGTTGTGGACATTGAGGATTGTCCTCGAAGAAAGAAAAGACCCCAGTCATTCAAGGGGATCTCAGGTTTTGAGGCTTCGCTCTTCTGACCCAACTGAGCCACCGTCAAGGGCTCTTTTTAAAAGCAGGCAGCTGTGGTCCCTTCAGGGGTTCAGAAAGGATCGTGGCCAGTCCCCTGATCCCAGCCAGGTTCCAGCAGCCCGTGCCACTGCCAAAGTCCGCAGCCCCTTGGGCGCCCGTTACAGCACTCAGCTTATCAATTTACTTGCAAATGGTTCCCTGAAGTATTAACCCAGGTTAATTATTCGTCAAATATGATTATGCAATGGTAATGTAAAAAATCGGAAATGCGGGATGGAATTTTTCACTCCAGCGGTTTGGCGATTGTGGCAGCTGGCGGAGGAGCTGGAGTAATTACCAGGCCATTCCAGCTGGTGGATCAGCACTCTGGTTCAGGAGGGGAAGGGGGAAAAAAAGCAATAAAGAACTAGAGGACCGGGAATATGAGCCGTGCCAATCGACGTGGGGAAAATTTCACAGCTGCTGGTGGTGATAAATGAGAAACGGTGGCCCTACTTCTAATCAATACATGTAAATGCTACTCATTACAGCCTTTATACACACTTCTCAATTAGCCTTTCCTCCCACTGGTAACAGGGAATGTCATGCTTTCTGGACTGTGAAAGTGGTTCAGTACTGGGTTCACCTGCATCCAGGAGCCACAGCGACAAGCCTCACAGTGCCCCGGGCAGCAGGTGGGAGCACTCAAGGTCCTGATTCCTCCCAAACACACAGAAGCCAAATCCCAAAATCCATGTGAACCTTTTTAATGAGACCGTCTCTTTAAAGGCACCACTTGTTTATTTTGGGTAACCAAAGGTCCTGCCTAAGCCCTACTTAGCATCCCAAAGCTCAGAACTGTTTTTAGGACATGGTCCAGAAAAGATCATTTTTAAGCAAATGACTTTCTTCCTCTTAGGAAAAACGTGAGTTTTTTTCCCCCGGGGGTGGGGGGGTTGGGGGAGAGGGTTGGTTATTCTTCTGAGTAATAAAATTCATTGGGATCCAGTGCCTTTTCCACATATAATTACAAAACTTCCTTCTAAACACCTGAAAGATTCCCTAATTTGTTGTGTGTAGTTTCATTTTACTTTTGTGTAGGGAGATGAGGCAATGCTCTGAATTAGGGAGGTCTGAGCCCCAGTCACTAAGCTTGGCATACTGATTCTACCAATATAGCTTCTCTCAAGTGGATTTTTGACAGCTATGATGCACTTGCATACACCACCAACAAAGGCAAATACGATGGCCTCTGTGTGTCTAAATCGGGAATCCTGTTTTTATTTTTTAAAGATTTTATTTATTTATTTGACAGATCGAAAGCAGGCAAAGAGGCAGGCAGAGAGAGGGGGAAGCAGGCTCCCTGCTGAGCAGAGAGCCCGCGGGGCTCAATCCCAGGACCCTGAGAGAAGGACCTGAGCCAAAGGCAGAGGCTTTAACCCACTGAGCCACCCAGGCGCCCCAGGAATCCTGTTTTTAAAGAATAAAATTCTTAAGGAAAAATGCAAGTCTCCTAATCTATAGGTCGGTGGTATTTCCCTACCTTTCGGATGGTGGGTAGTTACTTGCATTTTATTACCTCCGTTGTTTTTTGTCTGATAAATATTTTTCCCAGTTAATAAAGAAGTCTTTCTTTAGTTCTTTTAATGATATTTTACTTGAGTCTGTGCTGTGGAAACATTTTTTAATTGTAAGTATGCTAGTTAAAGTTTGAACTATTGGGAAATAAAGCCTTCAAATGGTGTGAAAAATAATGAATAAGGAGCTATAAGTTTGATGACCTTTCTATCTGTCTATCTCTCCATCTATCATAGCCGTTTTACTGGGTTGAGGATATTATGATAGTACAATTGAAGTTTAAATGCTAAGGACTGTCCCTTACTTCACAGTCAAATTTCATAGATGAGTCCACGGTCAATTAAAGTGAGGACGCAGGGAGGGGAAGCAGATATAACTTGGAAGACTGTCCTAAAGGATATTTTATATTTAAACCAATTCAGGTCAAATATCCTCTTGCTGGCATTTGTAAAGCAGCCATTGTAGGCTAAGTGCCCTTCTAGACAATAAAAGTGTTAGGGTGAATACAATAAGCCCAATTTCTGCTATTGTGGAATTGGGGGTTCTAACTGACTTCTTTGGTCTTACTAAATCTTGGGATTTCCTAGGAGAAAGCTGTTCTCCAAAAAAAGCACAGATACAATGGCCAGGCACAACCTTAAAAACAATTTTTCAGACCACACTAAGAAATGGCCAATTACTGAAATAAAGAGCGTCCCCTTTGAATACTTCGGCGGCCTTTTATTCAGTCTGAACTCCTGAGGGGCATCCATGTCTTTTCAGATATGTTTATTTTCACCATGATATTCCAGAAGCAATATTCACTCTTATTCTGATCTTGGATTTCATCCTAACCGTATTTAGAGAGTCTTTTACTAAATAAGGATGCTGGCAAGAGATTTGTTCTTGGAGACCAATATACTCCCATAGAATTTCAGTTGAATTCTTTTTCGGAGGGAAATGTACTTTCCTCACTCTGCAAAAAACTTAAAGCAGAGAGCAGCAATAACTTTTGATTCTAATAGGAGATAAGGCCGGGCTGCGTGAGAACACATGGTGATCAGAGATCCAAGTAACTGGAAACCTTTGGTTTTCTTTCTTGTTTCCTAGCAATGCACATGTTGAATAAGAATAAAATACCACCAATTTCACCCTGTATGTGTTCATCACTGATGATAATCAGAATTTTGTGTGAAGACTGACAGGAGACTAGAATTCTAGATTTATACACCAAAAAGTCCGAACATGCAGTCTCTGTGTGTGAATATTTCCCACTAATAACCAGTAAATTAAGAGACACATCTAACGTAACCCATTTTTAGGTAATAATCTGCACATCCCAATTTTTGCTAGTATTCAGATGGGCTGCCTGGTCTCCGTGCCAGCCTGAGCATGCACGGTGTGTCTGGGACTCAGCTCCTTTTTATCTGAGATGGATATCTCACCATTAGTTGCGTAGTTGATAATGACATTGAGTAGAATGCAGGAATGTCATTTTGCCTTGTATTGAATTTAATCTTGGAGAGATGATATATTTCAAAGGGACATGGACCAATACAAAGAAATAAACATATACATGCATGTATATCGAAATGATACTGGACTCTCTACGCAGAATCCCCAAACTGTCTATTTTCATGGAGAATCCAGATAGGTCTCGTCATTTCTCGACTCAAAACTCAAATAGTGGCCCACAGGACCATTATGAGGCAGGGCCCTCCTGCCTCAGGGCCTTTGCAGCTGCTCCCTGAAACAATCTTTCTCTAGATAGCCACAGGACTCAATGTCTCTCTTCCTATAGGCTTCTGTTCAAATGTCCCCTTATCACTTTGGTAGCCCCCTGAAATCTATCATGGTAGCCCATCACTCTCTAATTCTCTCCCTGTTTTATTCTTTCTTACAGCTCTTGTCTCCAACTGATGGATTGCATATCCATCGGTCTCTCTTCCTCTGTCCTCCACTGTAATGTCAGCTCCCTGGCGGAAGAGACCTTGTTTGTCCCATTCCGTCCATGTTATGTGTCTTGCATGCATCATGAAAGTGCATGGTTGGTACATGATGGACCCTGGATACTGGCTGAATGAATAAAACTGATCCAGTGTTTCTTGCCTAAGCTGAGATACAATTAAGATCCTTGCTATGGTCTGAATATTAGTGTCCCCTACCCTCTTGTACCCCCTCAAAGCTCCCCCCACCTCAGGCACAGAATTCTAGTTTTGGAATCCTAATGGCCAATGTGATGATATGAGGAGATAAGAAATCTGGAAGGTGCTTAGGTCATGGGGGTGGAGTGCTCTTAACAAGAGACTCCACAGAAGTCCTGAGCCCCTTCCTCCATGTGAGGGCAGAGTGAGACTTCTCCAGCACATGACCCAAAAGAAAGGTTTTAGCAGACCCCCCCCCCCCTCATGCTGGTACCCTGATCTTGGACTGCTGAGAACTGTGAGAAACAAATTTCTATTTTTTTTTAAGGCTCCCAATCTGAGGTTTTTTGTTATAGCAGCCTGAACAGACTCAGACAATCCCCTCTTCATTATTTTTACCATGGCCACACTTGAGCTCCTTCTGAGTTACTCTGTCTAAGGCTGTTACAGCAGCCAAGAGCCCCGGGTGGTCACTGAGGTACTTCAAATGTGCCAAGAACAAGTGAAATGTGCTACACGCCAAAACAACATACTATATTTCAAAAACGAAATACAAAAAAGAATAACGTAAATGATCTCAATAAATCTTAGCTCATATATACATTTAGTGTGCATATCGGCATTTGTATACATTAGCTCAAACAAAATATGTTACTAAAACTGACTTCATCTGTTCCTTTTTACTTTTTAAGTGTGGTTACTAGAAAATCTAAAATGATCCATGAGGCTCACATTTAATTTCTACTGGACAGTGCGAGTAAAGTGTATCTAAACATATTTTACCTACTTGTTAGGTCCTTCATCTATTTTTTAAGCCCACGGATCTAACTTATCCTATCTAAACTCCATACTCAGTACCAATAAGCACCTTGCAGATAAGTAGATCCTGGCATAGACTGTAACATCTTTGTGGATCTCCGTGCACATTTAAGGAAATTATACACACAAGTGGTTTCAGCTTTCTCATGTGCAGCCTTAGAGTGTTAGCTTCCTGGAACTCAATCACCAAAATATCGAGAATCTCAATGGTTGACTGAAGCCTGCTTAGGAAAAGCTCAGGCTAGATTTGATAACGTCTATTTCTAAATAAAGACTGGGCATGGCAGTTCATGAAGCCATTGCTAGAAGAAAAAGAAACACTTCCCACATACTTAACTGGCATAGACTGACTCGATCTTCTGCTCAACGACTGAGCGAGCACTCCTGGCCGACTGTGATGGTCACCAGTAGCCATCACAGAGAACCGAGGAGCCCTGGACCCATTTTCAGATCCACATCTTCAATCTGCCCTCGTTTCTCATGACACGACCTTCCTCAGTAGTGTTCCTGACCTCTAAGTGGGGGATTTCAACCAAACAGAAGTTTTTCAGCTTATGAGTCCAGAGGCACCCAGGCCTTGCCTCCACATTCCTCTTCTTTTTCTGGACCCCTCTAGAAGGGACCTGTTTTGCATGCAAGTCCACATTATTTTATACCTTAAACCTTGGCCATGGCCGAATTCAGTTCTTGTGGTGGCCAGGGTTGCGTCTGATGTGCAGATAAAACTGTGTGTCCTTGCCGTCTGGTGTAAGAGCTGATAATGAGCCATAATGAAATGGAAGCTGTCACTTTGCATTTCATCAGAGCAACCTGAACGATGTAAAGAAATTAAAAGCTCCCAGTGGAAATGGATCCCATTTCAGTCATTAGCTGCATGGGAAGCATAGGCACCATTCAGGAGACCTGACCCGATGGGAGTCTTTGGTCCTCAAGGGAATTTGCCACTAATGTTGCTTTATGCCCCACTTCTTTTTAATGCACACCATGTACAAATGAATTGCTATTCTTTGTTTTTATTATTATTTGGGTCCAGCTACTATAGATGGAGGGGGGAAAAAAAACAAGGAAAGCAAGAAAGACCCAATTCTTTAATCTAGCAATCAAGGTAACACAACAATTTTTTTTTTTTTACAAAAGGATACGCAAAAGTGTATTTTTGTGTTTATGTGAGTGCTCTTATAACATAATGAATGTAAAAATGTGACTTCTTTCTACTTTTTCTCTCTCTCCCATCCTCCCTCTCTTTCTTTCTCTCTTGTGGGTTGTTTGGTAGGGGTTTTTGAAGCTGGCTTGGTGAAAATGAATGAGACAAGCAAACCCACGACTGACTCTTATTTCAGGCTCAGAAATATGAAAAAAAATGTAATATATTTTTTAACAGAAAATCTCAGAATATATGCTCCAATCTTGGAGTTTCAAAAAAGGCGGCGAATCAGGCAGAAGGACAGAAGGTTACAGATTAGTACTGGTCATTGCTCAAAGAGTACGGGTTATAAATAATAAAGGAGGAAAGGGTGAAGGACACTCAAATAGAACTGGGGACCCACAATGAAATAATCAAAGCAGAGAATCTAATTTCAGCTTTAAAAATACCATCTAACACTGAACTCCAACTGTATGGGAATCTTTCTGCGAGAGCTCTGCTATGGTTACAAAAATACCTGCCTCCCCTACACACGGTCCCCAAGTTTCAAGGTAAGTACTGGACTAGTATATGATTTCAAGTCTAAGAGCACGGTCTTTTTTTCATTTGTCAAGTGAGTGATAGTATTTTCCTTGGGAGTTTAAGTGCAAATAAAAAGAAAGGAAAAACAAAGAGCATTGTGACAAGTACTTTCAAGTAAAGGTCTATACTCTATAAAGATCTATAATTTTATACATTATATAAATTATGTAATACATTGACATTTTGATAGACGTTTAACATTGGGGCCTGACACACGCTTGGATGGTCTTGGGAAATGTATCAAATGTATCTACGGGCAATATCGATTTTACCTTCCTCCATACACAAACATCCATGTAAAGGAAATGTAAAGCTCATCATCCCAACCAAAATGTAGGTAACTTCAACTTCTGAAAATATATCTGGCTTTACAGCGATAGGAAAGCCTCGTAGAGGCTTTTCTCCATCCCTATTCAGTTACTCTGAGCCTCATGATTTGTGTCCACTGAATGTCTGTGGTGGTTTTTGCTACAAGACTCAGTCTTGTAATTTACTTTTAATCTGCTTCTACAGCATGAACCCCTTCCTGGGGTACAAGAGGACACTAAGGAATTACATTCTCCAGAATGTCTCAGAAGCCACTGTTGTTGTCACCAGAATGACAACAGCTATGATGACAATTGCCTTCATGCTGTCTGGAAAGCTTTTCTTATTTATTTTAAAATGTAAGGGGCCATTTCATGAAAAGGATAGTTGGAGATCACCAAATGCTACACTTGCATGTGCAACTTCATTTCTGAAAATGATAAAGGGAAACTGACAAGGGGAAAGGGAAACTGAGTCTCATTAGCATGCAGAAGGTCCCATAGGAGGCAGTGGACTTCTGAGTGGAGGTCTGGCTGCCTCATAGCGTGTGCTCCTTCCACTAGGTCAAAGAGAAGCAGAATTTCCATATCAGTGGAAATGTGGTAGCAAACTGTATTTTGTAGCAAAGTAACCACGAATTGAAGTGTTCTTTTCTACTGACCTTGTTTCCCAAAGTGTTCAGATAAAGTGTTCCATAAGTGTGAACCCATTCATCTGCATGAATCTCCATAAGTCAGGAAAAGCCCACTCTACAGATGGGAAAATGAATGTAGTGCAAGGTCACGCAGGGACTGAAGAACATTTTTGGTTTCTTAGTCATGTATCCTCATGTAGGTATGCATGTATGCAATTTAATCTACATGCTATATATGTATACATACACTTATTAGTAACTAATAGGTTTCAAAACTAGTTACTTGATGGTTTTTTTCTCCTGACATATATGAAGTTGTGAAAATGTCAGTATATATCCTGTAATTTAAAAAAGAATAAAAAATAGAATAAAAGCCAGGTCAAGGAAAGCTTAAACTTCCTCTCCAAAATTGAGAAATCATTGCTATGAGCCAACACAAATAGATGCCTTAAAAATACCCAAGACATCTTGAAAATGAGCAGGAGATAACAGAAATGTTATTGTCTTTTAAATTCTGGCCAGGCCAAAAGGGAAAACAAAAGGAAGCATCACAAAAATTTTGAAAACACCCCCAAAGTCACAAGCAACTGACTCTCTACCATTGGGGAAAATCGTGTTATAACCGTAAGGAACTACATGTTAGGGGTGGGTGTGTTCATTCAGACCCAAACCAAAGAAAATATAAGATTTTTTTCTCACAAGTGTCTAATCAAACAAGGGCTCTATTTCCTACCAACTTTCTGAACATGTGATTTCATGATTATTAACTTAGATTTGTGTTTGGAATTTTCATATTTCTGCTGACAGAGGAACTGGTCTGCCAGCTGTCCCCGGGCGATGAGCTGTGTGTATATCCAAGCTGAGAAAGAGCGAAAGTCACACTACACAGGACACAACAGAACAATGGCTTCTATTGCCTAGATAACTCATTTGCATAATTTTAGCACCTATTAAGGACCTACCATTTTTATTTGCATCCTTCACGATTTTTTTTAAAAGACATTTTGATTACTCAT
Source organism: Nasua narica (assembly GCA_028533885.1). Classification (NCBI taxonomy): domain Eukaryota; kingdom Metazoa; phylum Chordata; class Mammalia; order Carnivora; family Procyonidae; genus Nasua; species Nasua narica. The sequence continues at coordinate 10,690,174 of CM052806.1, forward strand.
ACCGCATGAGGCCCTGAGTTAAATACAATCTTCATTTCACACAGTGGTCTCTGAACATGCCCATTGAGCTGAAGGGGAAACTGAGTCTCTTTAGCAGTTAGCATGTGTTCTTTCTACTAGGTCATGCTGCTCCTTGGGCTGCGCCCCAAATCCAGTCCATGTGAATCATTTGAATTTTATAAATTAGTCACATTCTGAACACACAAGGGAAGTTCATGACTTAAAGATGGGTTGTAATACAATTTCAGAAAGTGTAGAATCCTTCTGGAAAAAATATATATCTATATACACATTTCATAAAACAGATACTCACCCAAAGTTTCAAATGATAGGCTTAAGATTGTCTTAAAATTAGCTATGAAAATGGGGGTGGAATCAGATCTCTCACTCTTGGTATATTATCAGAGATCACCACCATTACCTAAACCTGGCAATCTGGTATTTATCTGCATATGGCATCATCTTAACTAAGTTAGTGCTCACTAACCTTTTCCTTCTGGATGGACATACAAACTTACTAACAACAATAACGCTGACCAGATGCATTAATTATTTTTTCAAATGCGTAAATTAAATAAGAAAATAGCAAATAGATTATGTGCTTATTCTAGGGTAATGGATGAGGGAGAATGATGAGAAACCCATATTTTAACAGAGAAATCTGACCAGTCTTTTCTACCTACTTGGGAAAAATAAATTTCCAGTCTTAACTATGCTCCTTCACAAAGAATTCTGGTAAGACACAAATCTGGGTGGGAGGAAACAGTTGATAATGAAAACCAGCATCTAGTGCTTTGAACTGGGAAAAACACTGTAACAAGGATTATTACATTTAATCCCAGAAAGAATCATGTGAGGACTATACCAGCATTCCCACTTGCCAGGGGAGGAAAGGGAGGTTCACAAAGGGTCAGTAACTTGCCAGAGTTATTTATATAATAATAATGATATTAATGGGGAAGAGATCTCACTGAAACAAAAGTTTTACAGAACAGTAACTTCCATTTTTTCATTATGGGTCATACCATCCTCAGGACTTACTCATATTAAAACTGAAGGTTTGTACTTTTTGACGACCTTCACCCATTTCACCCATGTCACTAAGAACATTTTAATGGGAATGAAAAAAACAAGTGGCCTAGCAAAATCTTGCAAGTTGACTGGAAAGTCTGTTAGGTGCCCCAGATTTCTCTGGTTTATGTTATTCCCTTTTTTTTTTAAGATTTTTAAAATTTATTTATTTGACAGAGAGAGAGTGCACACAAGCCGGAAGCCTGATGTGGGGATCGTACACAAGACCCTCTCTCTCTCTCTCTCTCTCTATGTATATATATATGTGTATATATGTGTTTATGTATGTGTATGTATATGTGTGTGTGTGTGTGTGTGTATATATCTTTTTTCCCCCCTCAATATAGAATTCACCTTGGGGACGCCTGCATGGCTCAGTTGATAAAGCCTCTGCCTTCAGCTCAGGTCATGGTCTCAGAGTCCCAGGATTGAGCCTGGCATCAGCTTCCTGGGGAGGCAGGGCATCTGCTTCTCCCTCTGCCCCTCATCCCACTTGTGCTCCCTCTTGCTCGCTCTCTCATGCTCTCTCTCTCTCTCTCTCTCAAATAAATAAATAAATAAAATCTTTAAAAAAATCACCTTGTTGAGTCAATAAATTAGAAAATGTGGGCTCTCCCTTCAGCTATTTCTATCATGGAGTAGCTATGAAAAAGCATTGTATTCTATTGCTCAACAGGTTGACCTAATCGTCAGAAATATATTACATATGATATTATGTAGCTTGTTATTCAAAGTATGATTTTTCATGAAAGACAGCGGTACTAGTCCATTGCCTTCACTGGTATCTTATTCCATGTTATAAGCAATTGTTGAAGTATACAGGGCATATAATCAGATACATGAAGTTTAATATAGTACTGAATTTGTCTAATACTGTCTTATCCATGAAATGAAGGGTCTTCTGGTCAGTAAATGTCTGGTAGCTCTTGTAGAGAAGAGCCGGTTTACAACTTCTTCCTACCCCACCTTCACATGGCCTGGATTTTATCTCACACCATGTCAAATCAGGTCATCATACTGGGGCTTTCTGCTCCCCTGCCCGGAGAACCTCAGTTTGTCATAGACACCTCCCTCTTTTATGGATCGCAAGCCTTTGGTTTCAACACATTGCCCTGCATCTGAACCATTTATGACACATATTCTTTTTTTAAAAAAGATTTTATTTATTCATCTAACAGAGAGAGAGCGCGCGCATACACAAGCTGGGGGAGGGGCAGAGGGAGAGGGAGAAGCAGGCTCCCGGTTGAGCAGGGAGCCTGCTGCAGGGTTTGATCCCAGGACCAAGGCAGATGCTTAACTGACTGAGCCACTCAGGAGCTCCCATGACATATATTCTTATTAACCTGGAGAAACTGTGGCATAAGGAAACAGAGCCACTATTAATTTCTTTGGGGTCTTAAATAAGAGTAACTTTTGTATAGGTCAACTTTTCAGGTTTTTAAATTTAGTGTTAATTTTTACTGAAGTAATACATCAGTACCTTTTAAAGTCAAGCAATACAAGGCTTATAGGAGAAACTGCTTATCCCGACTCATCTTTCCTCACTCCTTAGTTCCCAGCACACGCACACTTCTACATGCGCTCACCATGCTGTGTCTTGCTTTTCCCACCTTAGCTGTTTTCTTTTAAAAGATGTGGACTTCCTTATCTTGACCCCATTTTCCTTTTCCTTCCCCACATCCTTCTTGAGGCCCTAATCCTAAAATAATATCGCTGCCTCTGAAAAAATCAGTTTTTGATGTCTACATTATTATGTATTTATCTTTCACAAATGAGACACCGTGCAGTTATTATATTCAATTATTGCTTAAAACTTTTTAAGTAATTAATCATTGCTTTGTCTATTGATTTCATTATTCTCTACCAGCAAATCATTGCTGGTTCTCTCGAACTCTTTAGTAAAATGACTTAAGCATTGTCGAACACAGCAGACATCTAACAGTGCCTAGAGACACCCCTGGACACCCCAGCTCTTTCCTCTTCCAAACGGGATCTCCTGTTCTGCGCACCCTGCTTTATCCTCCTTCTGGGAATTCCCTCCACCCATCTCCTGGGTCACAACTCCTTTATGACACTGCGGTCCTCTTTCTTGGTTTATCCTCTCATTTTGGTGGAGCACATCCTCTGATAGCTTCCCCAGAAGCAGCATAAGGGAACTACATTTTCTGAAAGTTGAGCATGAGAGCTAAAAAATTATCACTTGCTGCCATACATTGGTGGTGCTTCTCAGCCTAAGCATTGTTCTGTTGTCCTCTCACTGGCAGAGTTACTATTGAGAAATCTGCCACCATCTCAATTTCAGGTATGTTCCCTGTTGTTTCTGAAAATGTGTAGAACCTTCTAAAATTCCGCGATGTGTGGTATTCTGTCATTCATTGTGTGCAGGGTACTTGGTGGACCCTCTAGATCTGGAAGCCCCTGTCCTGCATTTATTTATAGGGAATGTTTCTGTGTCAATTCTTTGTTAGTTTCTCTCATTCTTCTGCTCCTCCTGTTAACCAGAGAGTGAATTTTCTGGTTCTATTGGCTAATTTTCTCTTCAGTCTTTTCTATCCTATGTTCAATCTCTGTATGTTATGAAAACAACTGGTAGATTTCAACTAGGCATTTCAAACCTTCTGTTGAATTTTCTATTTCTGCAATCATATCTTTTTACTCCAAGAGCTCTTTCTTGATCTCTGAACATCCTTTTCCGTAGCATCCTTTTCTTGTTTCATCATTTTAGTATCTCAAGTTGCTGAGGGGATTATTCTTTTCTCCAGGTTTTATTTCGCTGTATCCATTGTTTTATTTTTTTTCAGAGATCCTTCTTCAAAATCTATTTCTCTATTACCTGTCCTTCCTATTGAAAGTTTTCTTCAAATATCAGTTTATTTTTAGCTATTAGTAGTTATTTAAAAATAGGTTAATAAAAGGCTGATTGGTCTATGTATAGGTGATTTTTATTGACTTGTGGTTGTTAGGCTGAGAACCAGTCATTTTTCGGAAAACACCCAACATCAAGCCTGTGGGGATTTTCTGCTGGACTGTACCTTTTATCCCAAGGAGATTGTTCTAATCTTCTGCTAAGAAGGTACAAAGTGGTGTGGGTATAAGGGTGTAAGACCAACTACTAGCATTCTAGAAGGTGAGCAGGGGAAAGGAATGAGGGTCTGGCTTCCATATGTCCGACCCTTCATTCATCGCCTTTGCTTTCAGTCCTGTGTGTTTCCTCCTTGCTGGTCTGGTTATTCCTGGGACTGATAGCTCTCTGTTTCATTTTCCCCAAAGAGTAAGACTCCCATCTCTGCTGGATGGCAAAGAATCTCTCAGCTTCTAAGGGGGAAGCAGGAAAGATCTTGAAGCTCTAACTGCCCTTTATGGGACTTCCAACCAAATGTCTTGCTTGCAGCTACACCCCAACATAACCTGTACAGAGGTCCTAGGCATCCCCGGGGCTCCGGAGTGAGGATTGGCTCCCCTCTCCCTGGCTCTTCCTCCTGCAGGCCGGAAGGGTTCACCTTTCTCTCCTCAGTTACATTAGCTGTTACTCAGCCATTTTCCTTCTTCTGAAAGCTCACTGACATGTCCCGTTTGGGTTCATCTCCTCCCAGTTCCTCATCGAACTTATAGCTGTACAACTTCTAAAATTTCTTTTTGGTATGTTTATTGTGTTTCAGTACAAGTGGAGAGAAATGCATGGGTTCAGTCTCCCATGTTTAACTAAAAGTCCACTGTAGTGTTTTTGGTTTTGTTTGCTTGTTTGTTTCGTCTGTTCCCTGATGGGATCAGTGTGGGACTTGATTTCCCTGGGGAGGTAATTTGTTAATTCAAGTGTATCTGTCTTCGTGGAGCATTTGTGTTTATCTCTCTGCTTCTTATACCCCTACACCCAAGCTGTCAGCGACCACACAGATTTATCATCATAATGATTTATGATACAACAAGTGAAGCAATAATTCACTTGCTATTAAGTAATTTTCTGGAGGTGCCTGGGCATCTTGGTCGGTTAAGCGTCTGCCTTCAGCTCAGGTCATGATCTCAGGACCCTGGAATCAAGTCCCGCATCAGGCTTTCTGCTCATGGGGAAGCCTGCCTCTTCCTCTCCCTCTCCCCTACCCCCTGCTCGTGCTTGCTCTCTCTGTCAAATAAATAAATAAAATCTTTTTCTTTAAAGTAATTTTCTGGGTACATGCTATAGAATTTTCTTGAAACGTGCCTATCTTTCAAAATACACAAAACTGATATGCAACTGAATATGTGACTACTGACTGTAATTCACCTGAAAAAGAAGGTTTCTCAGGCTCAATATACAAATAAGAAGGTACCCACGATGGAACAGCATTTCAGAGTTTAGGATAGGCTTTGAATACACTCTGAACCCCCACAGTTGCTGTCTGACTTACTGTCTAAAATTCTAGTTTTAATTTTTAAACATTTTTTTTTTGCCCAAGACTTTCCCTCCTCGATGTGCAAGTACTCTTGGGAGGTGTTAGCCACAGAAATCTTGATATAAATTAAAATTATAAAGATTTTTACTTGGAGGGCGGGAGATTTTCAAGAACCTGATGTTGGAAAGAAATGAGAAAGATGTTCTAGAAAAAAGAAGGGCCTAAGGTGAATGGTGAGGGGAAGGCAACACATGTCTGGGTTATACAGATCAGCAGTGTAGTGGCTAAGAGGAGGGCTCTGGGGGCCAAACAGACCTGAGTTCAAATCCCACTTCTGTCATTATAGGTTGTGTAACATTAAACAGCTGGCACCTCTCCGTGTTTTCTCATTTGCAAAACAGAGGTAGTACCTATTTCAAAGAGATGTGGAAGAATGAATGGGGTTATATATGTCAAGTGCTTAGCAAAGCACCTGGCACCTATAAATGCTTGATAACCAGCAATTACGAATGACAGTGATAATGACCGTGATAACGAGCTTCATAGTTTTCACCAAGCTGCCTCTGAGTGACTTAGTGCCCAAAGACGCCCATGTGGAGGTACAGGTCTGCTCGGTCGATTTGCCCAAGTTCACTGGAAGGCAGTGAACAGTTTACTTAATCTCAGAAGGATCTCTTAATTTCTGCAAAAGAGAATAAGCACTCAACGTTGAATTTGGTACATAATCCAATAAATTCTTCTGTGATCCAGGTAAGAGGTGCCGTTGCCAGAGTTAGATACGTATAGTATACAAAGAGAAAGTGTCTTTTTTTTTTAAGATTTTATTTATTTATTTAAAAGAGAGAGAGCATGAGCTGGGAGGAGAGGAAGAAGCAGGCTTCCTTGCTGAGCAGATAGCCCAACACGGGGCTTGATCCCAGGACCCCAGGATCATGACCTGAGCTGAAGACAGAGGCTTAATCGACTGAGCCACCCAGGCGCCCTAAAGGTGTCTTTTTTCAAAAAAAGATCTTACAGGGCTCCTCAGTGGCTGCGCGATCAGGGGCTCCAATCCAGCTCCCACACTCCTTGCCTGTGGCATGAAGAGTAGGGCAATGATCGCAATGGTTTGTTTTCTATGTCTGCCTGGTATTTGGGGTGTCTCTCTCTTCCACACTGGGAACATAAACTGCTAATTATATGTATTTTAGCTGCGAATGTGTATTTTAGCTACCTAAAGTCACTATAACACGTACCTGTATGAAAGGAATATAAGCAGATAACACAAACCTACGGCTATACACGTATCTACCTACCTCCCTATCTGCATATGTACTCACATATGTATGTATGCGATTACTTCCTTATACATCTTTTATAGAATTCAAAATTCCTTTTCAGTAGAGCTACATTGGTAATTTCTCCAACTGGCGGCATGCGTGGTGTTTACAGCACAAATATGTATTATGATTAAGCATTTAAAGACAATAATCTTCCTTTGATGTAAGGGTTAACAATTTCATTTTTATGGTAGAAAAACTGTAATTCGGCACCTTGCCAGCGACAATTTTTTAAGTAAAATTCCTTGCCTTTAATACCATCAAAAATCAATTTCATCTTTTTTTTTTCTCAGAAAAATCACCTTTTCATTAACTTGAGGTGATGATTTCCATGTGAATGATATTGTTTATCTGCACTTTCTCCACATTTGACCTTATTCCTTCTAAGAAATATGGAATATTGCTTTGGGCCTTTGAAAGGCAGGGGGTTGGAGGAAGTTTCTATTAGAATAATCTCCACCTAAAGAGGTTTTAAGACTCACCTATCCATTGACCCATGAAGGGTAAATGCTAAATTCCTACAGTCAAATATTCATTCTAATCCTTCAGAATAGATGAATGAGTTTGCCTCTTATTTAAATGATTCTAAGATGGATAAGATTTTTACTGTCAGATGAAAGGTGATAATCATGACCGCAGCCATCACTATCACTTGGTTGTTAACAATGACAAAATGACAAAGAAATTTGGATTCCCCCAGTGACTTCCTTTGTAATGTTTATTTGTGTGTGTGTGATCTTGGCACTTTTTTGTGGACTCCATGTCCATATTCAATCTACGTTAACCTAGATCCTGATGCATTCGCACCTTCCTTGTGAACCCTGTTGTCTAGCTTCCTGGTGGGCCCTGAATTAGCACTCAGTTAAGTGTTTCTTAAGAGCTATAACCTGCTGACCCCTGCATATTTCAAGGGTGCTCTGGACCTGGCATTTTCCTCGAATTTCCTTCCTCATGGTGGGTGCTCCCTGAGCGAGCATTCTCCCTGCTTGCTTACCTTCAGTTGGCCTGTGACTCTCAGCGATGATGTTGGAAACAAACATGTTCTGGTGAATGTCCCATTTAGGTGTGGTTCCCAGAGTACTTTGACCTAGGGTAGGTTTCATTGAAATGAGGCACTTTCCCAGTTTACAGAAACAAAAGATGAGCTATTTTGGAGGCCCAGTTTCTCAACAGCCACTTTATGATGAGAAGAAACACATCTAGGATGGGAGATGCCGTAATACCACGCCCAGGTCTCCTTCAGCTTTCTACCTCATTTGTAATTTGACTGGGTTGGTCACCACATCTTCAGGAGTCTGATTTCACCCTGGCCCATTTCAGCCCTTGTTTCCTTTACATAACTTTAGAGAAGATGTTCTGCTCCTTTGCTGTTTTCTCTCCTTGTATGTTTTCTTCTCTTTGTATTTGGACTTGAGGAGAAAGTGGAGGTATGTTTTTCCCTTAGTGAGCTACCCCAAGTAGTAGTCCAGACTAGTAGCAGCGATGAACCTCTGTGACATTACCGCTTGCCCCAGGAAAAGATGGTTTGGTTGTGTGGTATTAAAATTCTAGTAAATTCTACTCATTCATTGCACTTAAGAGTGTTTCTCTCTTCTATATCTGATGCTTAAAAAATTAAATTAAATGGGGCACCTGGGTAGCTCAGTTGGGTAAGCGTCTACCCTCAGCTTAAGTCATGATCCCAGGGTACTAGGATCAAGGACCTCCTTGCTCAGCGGGGAGCCTGCCTCTCCCTCTCCTTTTGCCTCTACCCCGGCTTATGCTCTGTTCTGTCTCGCTCACTCTCTCTCAAATAAATAAAGAAAATCTTTTAAAAAATAAGTTAAATAAACTCAAATTAAGTTAAAACTAAACTAAGAGCAGTTTTTTCTTTTCATTGTTTTACAAACAATAGCGAAGTATTTTCATAAAGTAGGCACCAAGGGGCATTTTTCTTATTTTAAAGGCAAGACAATGATATACTTCAAAAGTTTTTCCCCATGTTTCTTTTTTATATCTTGTGTTTCTTTGTAATTTATTTTGCAAATTGGCTCAAGGATAAAACCAGGATATTCATACGAGTTTTCTTATCCCTGGAAATAATTTTTTTCCTGTAAAAGTAAAATTACAATTTAAAAATTTCGACCACCTTTAAAATTCAAGAATAGTTAATTAGAGGGTTAAAAATATAAACATCTAATCCATAATAGCTTAAGATGGCAGTATCTTTTCTCTGGGGAACAGAAACTTTAGAAATCTGATTAGCATTGCTAATCAACACAGATCCTTTCGGTACATATTTATTATATTGCTACATGCCAAGTCTAATTAATATTCCAGAGTACCAGTCAAGATTCATTTTTGTTCATTTGATCTATGAACTTTTTCAAGTAAAACACTGATTTGGGGGCTATAATTGGCCCCTAGAGGGTATACTGTATTTTAAAAGTAGAAGAAAAGAACCCACCCAGTTTTTATGCCTTAAGCAATTCTATGTGGATACTTACTGAAATAGTTTGCCAGTGGCAACCCATTTTAAAATACTATTTTTGAATGTTTTGTCTCTGCCCTGCCCTTTATTCTTTTCATTGGTTATAAAATAACTGTACCCCGCGAAAAGGAGCGGGCAAAGTGCGAATTTGTGATCAAGCGGAGTACCAGTAGTATAAGCATAGAATATAGTATATCATCTACTTCTAATAGATCACAGGGCTTATGTGCTATGTGCTACCTTCAATATTCAGAAATATTTTTGTTATAGAGAACACTTCTTTGAAGAGGGACTTAATCCAGTGGGATTTTACTTGTGTTCATTGATTTAGAAGTTGTATATGATCATGTATATATTTCACTTACTGCATTTGCAAGACTACTTTCAATTTTTATCTTTCTAAGCCACCATGTTCAGTAAATCTCAGATAAGGACATTTACAAGGGCTAGCTCCTGCTCTGAGTTTAATATACAAGTGAGAAGTTGAGTGACTCAGAATTATAAAATTGGAAAGGTGACCACCAAGGTCACCTGCATCCCATCTATACCAACTCTCAGCCCTGCCTGAGGACTTCAGATAATGAAGAAATCACTGCCTCTATAGGAAGCACATTTTAATTTGGACAGTTCTAGCTGCTAGATAATTCTTCTTACACTGTACCAAATTTAACCTCCCCCACCCCCCCCACACAGGACACCATCCACTGGACTTTGTTAGGCCCTAAGAAACCACCTAGAAATAAACCTAGTCTTTCTCCAACATTTTAGTAAAACTTTCCAATATTTACAGCCCTCTCTCTTGTCCTTCCAAGTTCTCATGCGTGCAGACTGAATGTTTTGTTTCACTGTTCGGTCCTTCTGTGCCATGGCTGTGAATCCTTTGGTTTTTCCAGGGCACTCTCATTTGAACACGCTGCATTTCTGTACTTTCTAAACAGAGCAGTGTCTAGAGCTAAGTGTTCTCCACGTCTAAGAGCAATCGTGTCATTTTAACTTAGGTACATATATCTACATTTACAGACTACATCTATAGACATAAATCTACATCTATAGACATCAGTACCTGTAATCTATGTAAGTATATATGTTTATAATACAACTACGGAATATAATAATAGCTAACATCCAATCCATGATTTTAATATTTCTTCAAGTCCTTATTTATCCTTCAATTCCTTATGCAGGGAAACATGAACCCCAAGAACTAACAGGTTGGGGAGAAAGGCTATAATAATCTAAATTTTCTAGATTTTCACTTTAATTTTACTATCCAGAGAAATCTAAATACTAAGAACCATTCATAAACAATTTCTTCTTTCAGGAAAACAAAAATGCATTAGGATTAAAGGCCAAATGTTACTATAAAAATTCTTCCTAAAAGTCTTCAGGATGTTTCCAGGGTCAAACATTTCTTAGTAAACTTTTTAATCTCTTTACAGATCCCTACAAACCCACAGCTGGTATGTTGAGACTAAGATGGAGAGTGTTCTAGATTTGTTATAGAACTAGTAACATCCAATCAACTGTGTGCTAGTAACTGCTTCCCAGTCAATGTTCTGGGAAAAATAAAAGTATGCATATAGATATGTACATGCATTTATTATAAACTGTTATAAAGAATGGTAACAGTTTACAAATAATGACAAAATATACAATACTATTTATTTAAAATTCTGTACACCTATAATTCTGTTCTTTTACTGTTTCCTACAAGATTCACTGTAAGTTTCTATCACCGATAAGTTTAAGTGTTACAGAATTAGACTACAAATAAATGTCTGATTACGATCTGATTCAGCAAAAAGTCACTCATGCCATTGACAAATATCTTGACTGAATACTGGATGATAGTTTCATTTATGTTAACAAGAGGAAAGTGAAATACTGAAGACTTGTGTTGGAATTTCACTCATTCATCAATGACGTAAGTGATCTCCTTGTAGAATCATATTATATTTTTTGAATACTAGAAGAATATTTGTTTATTTCTTTGTGCCCTTTGCAATCTAATACCTATTGAGACAGCACTCTTTAAAGTTTAATTTCTGTTATCATTTTCTCCATCACTTTCTCAAGTCCAGATAACCAATAACACAGTTGAAGTCCTGATTTTTAGCATTTGCAAATTTCCATGGTATAAATACTCTCTCCATGGCCAATTTCAAGCTACGAAAGTGACCTCACTGAATGTAGGGTTGGGGAAGATACACGATATCATTGTATAGTATTCCTGCCATGCAAATACAATAAATACATAAGACCATAAATAAAAAGGATAGAAAAACACTTAGGAAGTGAGGAGTTTTGAGTATTTATTACCTTTGTTTTAAAATATAATTTATATAATTATAGGATCATATAACCTAATTCTTGGTAGTGACTTTAACAATTGGCTCACAAAATTCCTGAATGTTACATCACCTTTCACAAGGCTGAGCTCATGCTGAGCTGGCTTCAGCAAGTCACTGGTGACGGACCTGGAGAGAGATTCAATTTTTCAAAATCTACCTTGATCGACCAGACTCGTTCTTGAGCTTTGGAATCATTGATTTGAACTGGAACTATTACTCACAATTTAAATCCAAAATAACTTCATCAGTAATGCCACTCATATGATTTACATTTCCTACTGGGTAAATAAATGTACCAGAACACCATCCCTAATATTTATTCTGAGTCATTTAAATATGACATAAATTACTCTATGAAACCAAACAATTCTCTTCACCAATGCTATAAAAATATTGTAAGCTCATACACAAGAACTTAAGTTGCTTCTTAGAATAATCTAAACTCCCCATCAAACAGATGGAGGGAATATCTCACCTTTTGCTCATATTTATCAAGCAGAATTTATTGCTTCTCAGATACCAACTCAGGTTAGATATCAATGCCTTGAATTCATACCAACAAATACAATGTGGCAATTTCATACCTATTAGTGAGATTAAAATGATAATAATTGTATATAAAATTATCCTTACTTCATTCAGAAACTAGTAATCAACAGTAAAGTCAGGTAACCCAATACATGACCAAAGTAATTTCTGCTCATAACTCTATGCTTGAAATTTTCTTCTGGTTTTGATCAGGAAATTCATCTACTAATGCTACAAAGGAGATATACTTTTTGTTGCAAATTATTACCTAGAAAATCTAGAGTACATGTAACTATATGTATTAATGCATACTCAATATACCTCTCCACATATTTAGCTTGTTGGTGTGATGATTTTATTTTTTATCTAGAAAACTAATATCAAAACAAAACAAATCTGTAGATAACTTCTAGAGACCCAAGTTATATGGTTATTGTGAGAATAAAAAAAAACCTAACTTGTAAGGAGTACATTTATTTTATTTCATAGGTTCTCTGAACAAGATGAAAGCATCTTTGGGAAGGAGTACCCAAGGGTGTATGCCACAGCTGGAGAGTACCTAGGCTGGAGGAATGTCATAAAACATCTGGCATGACATAGGGCAGCCCAGAGCCTCCCCTGGGTGGGGTGTCTGAGGATCCACAGGGAGATGTGTAGGTCTCTCTGGATGCTGGGTGGGAGCCAGTGCTATGAACTCTCTAGCTGAGTTCTGAGGAAAGAAATAGGTTGGCCCCTGATGATTTACACAATGGGTGCCTGGCAAAATCTCAACCAGCCATCAGGCTAGGACAGAAACAGGAATTATTAAAGGAGAGTGGAAAAGAGAAAGAGAAAGAAAATATCCCAGCTTCCTTAGACCCTCAACTGCGTATATACTGTATACACTACATGTCAAGACTATATCAAGGGCTTTAACTCCAACTGTCACAATAACTGTGTGACACAGGTACTATGGTGTTCCTCACATTACAGGTGAAGGTCATACATGTTAAATAACAGTTACATGGCAAGGCTGGGGACTTGAGCCTTCTAAAAACCAATTCCAGAATCATAGTTATATTCCATTGTGTGGAAACCATGAGTCCCTCCAGATTATTACTCTCCTCTTTTCCATCTTGTTCAGTCCCCCAGGAGTCTGACCTATCAAAAACTTTTTTTTCCCCCTCTCTGGTTTCCAGTTGAGTTTTGTTAATAGAAAGAAGGAAGAGAACAAAATTGGGACATTTATTCCCTCGCCTCTCTTCCTGCGAGGTTTAGGAATAGCTGTATCATCCAACAGAGGTTGTCTTATCCAAATGACACTCCCCTTCTGGACTTTGGTACCTGGCTACTCTTTTACCCTTTTGAGATAACCCTTGTAGGTAAAGGGAGAAAGCACAGGTCCAGGGATGATGAGGTCTAAGGGTCCAAGAGTGATAAGGACACTGTGTTACTAATCTTTGGGGGAGGAGGTTTCCACTATTCCTTACATTTCCCTACATTCTATCTAAACTTGTGTAAATAGTAATATTAGTGAACTCAATGTAACTAATTTGAGTGTGCCTTCTCTTTCTTGCCAGGATCCTGACTAAAGCAACTACTGTAATATTCTGCTATCTATAAAAATTGTTGGTCTTTAGATAACTAATTCAAAAGCAAATGTTTTCCTATCATACTCTTGTTTATGTTTCATTTGTTCTTATGTAGCAAAGTCTAGGGGAGTTTATAAGTATGGAAAATTAATACTGGTGTCTTTTTATATAAAAAGCTTACATAAAGCAATAAGAAAAAAGATGGATTCCCCAATAGAAGTCAAGGAAATTCACAGAGGAATTACCAATAGCTAAAAATCACAAAAAAACTATTTAAACCTGATTAGTAATCAAAGAAATGCAAAGTAAAAGAAATCCCATTTCTTACTTAACAAATTGCCCCAGACCAAAAATAATTTTTTAAAAAATCAGGTTTAGTGAAAGAGTCAGAAAATGGTTAGGCTCAAAAACAGTTCATGGATGTATAAATTTGCATATTCCTTCTAGAGGGCTTCAAAATATCTATACCTATTAATCTAGTAATTCTACTTAATTAATTAGTTAATTAACCTTAAGAAAATGATTAAGGATATAAACAAAGTTTAAATTGAAATTTTAAATTAGAAACAATCTAACTATCTAACTACAGGGGATTAATTAAATAAATGATGATATGCACACTATGTTTTTCACAGCATTATTTACAATAGCTATGATATGGAAGCAACCTAAATGTCCATTCATAGATGAGTGGATAAATATGGTATATATACACAATGGAATACCACTCAGCCACGGAAAAGAATAAAATCTTGACATTTTCAACAATGTGGACAGAGCTAGAGGGTATTATGCTAAGAGAAATAAATCAGACAAAGACAAATATGGTGTGATTTCACTTACATATGGAATATAAAAAACAAAACAACTGAGCAAATGAAACAAAAGAAAGAGACTCAGATACAGAAAACAAACTAGCGGTTACCAGAGGGAAAAGTGTGCAGGATTTGGGTGAAATAGGTGAAAAAGATTAAGAAGCATATTCTTCCAGTTATAAAATAATAAGACACAAGGATATAATGTATAGAGAATATAGTCAATAATATGATAACTTTGTACTGTGACAGATGGTAACTAGACTTACTGTGGTGATCATTTTGTAATATATATAAATATATTGTACACCTGAAACTAGTACTATTTTTTATACCAGTTATTCCTCTTTTTTTTTTTAGATTTTATTTATTTATTTGAGAGAGAGAGAGTATGAGCGGGAGAAGGGATAGAGGAAGAGGGAGAAGCAGAATCCCTGCTGAGCAGGGAGCCTGATGATCCCAGGCTTGATCTCAGGACCCCAAGATGATGACCTAAGCCCAACATGTCATCAACTGAGCCACCCCGGTGCCCATTTCATTTTAAGTTTTTATTACAGAATAATTAATATAGGGGCGCCTGGGTGGCTCAGTCGATTACTTGTCTGCCTTTCACTCAAGCCCCATATCACTGGGCTCTCCAGTGTCTGGAGACACTGGAGTCTGCTTCTCCCTCTCCCTCTCCCCCTCCTCCTGCTGATGCTCTCTTTCTCTCAAATAAATAAATAAATAAAATCTTAAAAAAATTAAAATGGAAGAAAACTATCTTGCTACAAAGCCAATAGATAAATAAATAGACACATCCATATGATAAAATACTTCATAGTCATTTAAGCTATTGCTAAAAAAAAATCTTTATTCATTTTTTAAATTTTTTTAAAGATTTATTTATTTGAGACAAAGTGCATATAGAGGGAGAGGGAGAAGCAGACTCTCCACTGAGCAGAGAGCTGAATGTGGGGCTCAATCCCAGGACCCTGGGATCATGACCTGAGCCAAAGGCAGATGCTTAACTGACTGAGACACCCCAGCATCCCTAAAAATCTTTGTTTAGAAAAATATTTGCCATGAATAGTTTCCATAGAAACAAACTAAATAAGAAAAACGCAAACTACATGAGCATTTTATTACAGAATAGTGATAGATTACCTACAGATAAGCAATGGGCACATCATTTGGAGCACTGGAGCTCCTCTTTGGAGTTTGAAATTTATTCTGAGATCAATAGGAAGCCACCGTAAGGCTTTAAGTAGGGGAGAAAAACAATGCTCACAACTCTAGAAATTCTGTTACCTGAAATCCAACCTCCAAATCCAATAGTCAAACATCTACCTCATGGAGTTTCTTCAAGTAAAAATGCTTTGAAAATGTTAATCTAGGGACGCCTGAGTGGCTCAGTCGGTTAAGTGTCAGTCTTTGGCTTAGGTCATGATCCCAGGGTCCTGGGATCCAGTCCCACATCAGGCTCCTGACCCAGTGGGAAGCCTGCTTCTCCCTCTGTCTGCTCTGCCTACCGCTCCCCCTGCTTGTGCTCTCTCTCTCTCTCCCTGACAAATAAATAAATAAAATCTTAAAAAAAAGTAAATGTTAATCTAGGCAATCATCATCATCATTAACGAAAGCCTGAAAGTAATAGAAATTTAGCTTCTTGGGGGCGCCTGGGTAGTTCAGTCGTTTAAGCATCTGTCTTTGGCTCTAATCATGATCCTGGAGTCCTGGGGTCAAGCCCCCACTTGGGGCTCCCTTCTCAGTGGGAAGCCTGCCTCCATCTCCCTCTCCCTCTCTCCCTGGCTTGTGCTCTCTTTCTCTCACTCTCTCTCAAATAAATAAATAAAATCTCTAAGAAAAAAAAAGAAGTTTATATTGTAGACACCTTTGGAAATCTACTTTATTATGAAGTTTTTCTCATCGGGTTTAAAGGCAATCCTTCTGTGAAGGGTTCTGTAGACTGGCATTTCATAGTTCATATTTGTGGCATAAGCCCTGACCAGCAGAGAACGGTTGCAAGCAACAAACTGGATATTTTTCCCATGGGCTCCCCTCCCCATGTGAGCTCATTTGCTGACAACACTGCATGTGAAGGCTGGAACTGAAGGAAGCTCCATCCCGGCTTCTCATGTATCTCCTGAGGGATAGGAGGGCTGGAGGGTATTGGTCTAAGGAAACTAAGATTCTGAGCTAGAGTTTTTGTCACGGTGAAAATAACCTCAGAATTCAGTTCATGACTTTTTCAGTTAATAAATACTGCTTAGTCTGGCCACTACTTGAAAAATCCACGCAGCTGAACAGATTTTAATTTGCTGAGTCCATACTTAAAATAACCACAGATAACACTGAGTTTTAGTAGGGCCTTTTGCTTCCCCACTTTTCTCAACCAGAAAAAAACTTGTATTTCACTTATATACCCGTCTGCATAAAATGCCAAGAATAGGGCGCCTGGGTGGCTCAGTCAGTTAAGCGGCTGCCTTTGGCTCAGGCCGTGATTCCAGGGTCCTAGGGATAGAGCCCCACATTGGGCTCCTTGCTCAGTGGGGAGGCTGCTTCTCCCTCCCACTCTTCTGCTCCCCCTGCTTGTGCTCTCTTTCTGTCAAATAAACAAATAAAATCTTAAAAAAATAAAAAATAAAATACCAAGAACATACATTATTGCCTCTGATGATCCTTCTTTACAGAAATCCCATACATTAGAAATGTAGAATCAATTAAGAATTCAAGATGTTTAAAGAGAGAATATTTTAGTTATAGCTAGAAAAAAATTTTTCAAGTACAAAACCCTCAAATGTAGAATTTGTTTAATTTTAAAAGATTTTTAGAGAATTGTGGTACAGATGATTTTCTTACAAACAACAATAATTACATGAAATGCCTTCAAATGTACCAACTTCCTTTTACCAGCACATCCTTCTTT
This sequence comes from Nasua narica, assembly GCA_028533885.1. Lineage (NCBI taxonomy): Eukaryota > Metazoa > Chordata > Mammalia > Carnivora > Procyonidae > Nasua > Nasua narica. The sequence continues at coordinate 10,707,574 of CM052806.1, forward strand.
AGAATGTCTAGTGGTGGACATAAAGGCTCAGAAATGGTTTATTATAACTGAAATTTCTGTCTGTTATTACCAAAGAGAAATGTATTGAACTTAATATGTTAGGTTTGGGAAATCTGTTTTCATTTGCTATAACCAATGGCCTGTCATAAGTGTGGACATAGTGGGCTTTCAGATTCTACCCTCCATCTGCCCCTGACACCCTTAGATGAGACTTCTTTTATTTTTCTTGTGTTTAAAAAAACCCAGTTTCCAAAACCTAAACTAAATCTCTTCATCTCTAAGAAAAATGAAAGTGATAAAGAAGGTAACTTTCAGGAGAACTAGACACACAAATATCTAGAAGACATTGATGTATGCTCATTAAATTGTGTAGAAGCTATCCTCCGCTTACCCTTGCTTCAAACACTGTCTTCTGATTTCCTTAGGAATAAGGAAATAAGTGGACATGTCCCCCAAAAAAGGCATTTACTTACTTTATCAGAGAGAAAAGAAATAGATGTGTAGAAGTAACAGTGCCTCTGTGGTGATTTTGAAACTTTCCACAAATTTGTTGACAGTCTCCTCATCAAAAAAGTAGAGATTAATTCCTCTCTCATTGAATATGAAAGAGCCTTAATGACTCATGATTCTAATGAATAGAAAGTTGTAGAAGAGATGTTGTTGACTTCCAAGGATGAGGTAAAGAGGTCTAGTTTATAAAAGCCAGATTCTCTTCTCTCTTCTCTCCTCTTGCCCTGGGAACACAGCTACCATTTTGAGAGGAAACCCAGGTCACATGGAGAATACGTAGGTATTCCAGTCAACAATCCCAGAAAAGGTCCTAGCCAACAGTTGGTATTGACTGCCAGATATATGAAGAAACAAGCCTTCAGACGATTCCAAGCCCCAGCCTTTGAACTGCCTCTGCTGAAATCAAGTGTAAGAGAAATGCATGGACTCCACCAACCCATCAGCAAAGCGAAGATTTGTGAGCAAAATAAATGTTGTCATTGTTGAAGCCTCTAAGTTTTGGGTGGGGTAGTAATGCAGCCACAGATAATGTGATCAACCATATAATTATAATGATAGTATTTGTACTTTAAGCAGCAATGGCATTTTAACTGACACTTTAGTAGAAGGCATTAGTGCTGGTGGTGGGTGCTCTGCATGGGTCTGAGGCTAGGCAGGAGGAATGGGAGGAACCTTTAGAATTCTAGCCTATTCTAGCCTTTCTTCTCTCAAGCTTTCCCAGCTTAGCTATTTCAGAAGGCTGATTTCAGTCTTTGTAATTAACACTCCACCTGGCCCTACCCTCATTTCTACCAGGATGAATTAGAATTCTTCTCATTCCTTACCTCCTATCAGAAAAATTTATAGCTGAACACAACTCTCTCACTCTGTTCCTTTGCCCATGGAATGGTTTCTCTGTTCTAACTTGAAGATAATCAATTTTAGAAAAATGTCTTGTCTAAATGTAGCTCTAGCAATCACAAATATACAAGTACAAAGGTTATTCAGTTGCAAGTAACATGACCCTAGTCTGGCTTACTTAAGCAAAAATGAGAAAGGGTGGGGGGAAAGGATTTGTTGTAAGGGTATGGTGTTGTTCACGGAATCAGAGGAAAAAGCTAAACATCTAGGTCTCTGAAAAGATATTAATCAAGATTTTTCCAGGAAATCAAGGTGGTAAAAACCATAGGCAGTTTCTAGGATCACCACCATTGTGGACACACTCCAGCTGTTTTTCAGTCCTTGGATCCCTCAGTTCAAGAATTATCTTCCCAGGTGAGAGCAAGCTAATTAACTGCTTTGGATCATATACAATCTCTTTGTCCAGGAGAAGGTGCAACATCTTAGTTGATAGTTCTACCAAGACTATCTTTAATTGGAAAGGAGTCTTTTGCCAAAGTAATATTCACATATTGTTCAATCTATGTCCACCACAACACCTGGTCTTTCAAAGTAAGTCCTGTCCCTTGGTTATTCATTTCTCTAGCAACCAATGCTTCTCTTGGAAAATACTTTTCACCATGGTAAGTCTCCTACCATCTGTAAACTCCATAAAAACAGGAATAAAGTCTGATTCATAACATTCATAACATTTTCAGCCCTCAATACAATGCTTAGAACAAAGGTGCTCAATAAATATTTGTTGAATATGTGAACAAACCCCTCTTTCCCTTTGTTTTGTGATTCATTTTTGCTCACACACACACACACACACACACACACACACTCTTCCTTTAGCTGAAGAGTAGACTACTGTGGGTAGAGTCTATTTCCCCTTAATATTCAGTAAGTATTTACCAGGTATGGATGATGTCCAGAAACATCCAATTCAGAAGCAGTTCAATTCAAAAAACATTTATCTGGCACTTAATATATGCAAGATCTATTATCTGTCCTCTAGGGGCTTGCTACTCAGCAAGGGAGGCAGAAAAATGCACAAGTCATTGTAATACTAGGAAAACAGTGGAAATGGCTGTAAAAGAGGTTTAAAAAATGAGGGAATAGTTGGAAGGCAAAGGAAGGCAAGATTCACAGTAATGTGTTAAATCAAGAAGCTTGGCCAAAATATTTTGAACACAGAAAGAGGAAGGGGTAGCAGAGAGGGACATAGTAAGTGGATCTAAATAAATTAACCTTTCAATAAGTTCATTATAAGCAGCTTAGAGAACACATCAAGATATTAAATGGTTATTTGCCTCTGGCCCCTCTCACCTAATTGAAATGAAGTGATGGTAGCTAACAGTGTATGGCTACATAGATTCTATACCCTTTTCTCTAAAAGACTGATATTTGAATAGGAAAAAGTGACACTCTGAGGGATCAGAAGACCAAGAACCGAAGGGTCCTTCCAAAAGGTAGTATAAAAGTATTGCCATTTTCATGAGGCAAATCACCTTTAAAAGGGTCTAATACAAGCCCACTTTAGTATTTAAATGAAGAAGGTAAGCTACAAATTCCTAGCAGTGTCTAAGACTATTATAGTCTTGAAGATTTTGAGGAAGGAAGATTTTTGAGCCACCAGACATAACAGCAGAGAAATCAGTTAAAAAAAAAAAAAAGTCTTATATTCAGAACATTCCATCCGAAAGCAACAGAATGCATCTTCTTCTCTAGTGCACATGGAACATTCTCCAGAATAGATCACATCCTGGGACACAAATCAGGTCTCAATTGGTACCAAAAGATTGGGATCATTCCCTGCATGTTTTCAGACCACAATGCTATGAAACTAGAACTCAATCACAAGGAGAAAGTTGGAAAGAACTCAAATACATGGAGGCTAAAAAGC
>CM052806.1:10711350-10723850 GCA_028533885.1 Nasua narica
CTGGGTATCAGAGAAATACAAATCAAAACCACAGTGAGATACCACCTCACACCAGTCAGAATGGCTAAAATTAGCAAGTCACGGAACGACAGATGTTGGCGAGGATGTGGAGAAAGGGGAACCCTCCTACACTGTTGGTGGGAATGCAAGCTGGTACAACCACTCTGGAAAACTGTATGGAGGTTCCTCAAAATGTTGAAAATAGAGCTACCCTACGACCCAGCAATCACACTACTGAGTATTTACACTCAAGATACAAATGTAGTGATCCGAAGGGTCACATGCATCCGAATGTTTATAGCAGCAATGTCCACAATAGCCAAACTCTGGAAAGAACCTAGATGTCCATCAACAGATGAATGGATAAAGAAGATGTGGTGTATATATACACAATGGAACACTATGCAGCCATCAAGAGAAAGGAAATCTTGTTATTTGCAACAATGTGGATGGAACTAGAGGGTATCATGCTAAGTGAAATAAGTCAGTCAGAGAAAGACAATTATCACATGATCGCTCTGATATGAAGAATTTGACAGGGCAGGGGGCTATGAGGGGGTGGGGAAGAGAAATGAAACAAGATGGGATGGGGAAGAAGACAAACCATAAGAGACTCCTAAACTCACGAAACAAACTAAGGGTTGCTGGGAGGTGGGGCAGTAGGGGTATGGACTTTGGGGAGGGCATGTGCTACGGCAAATGCTGTGAAATGTGTAAGCCTGATGATTCACAGACGTGTACCCTGGGGCAAATAATACATTATATGTTAATAAAAAAAACATGTAAAAAAAAATGTCTTAACCTGGAAGAAGCAATTCTTCTCCTAAGTGCTTTTAGTCAGGATTGATTAAAAAGGCAACCTAACTTCTTCTTTTTTTTTTTTTTTAAAGATCTTATTTATTTGACAGAGAGAGAGAAAGAGAGAGAGAGCACAAGCAGGGGGAGGGGCAAAGGGACAAGCAGACTCTCCGCTGAACAGGGAGCTGATGAGGGACTCCATTCCAGGACCCTGGGATCATGACCTGAGCTGAAGGCAGTCACTTAACCAACTGAGCCACCCAGGTACCCAACAACATTATATATATATATATATTTGTTTATATATTTTTATAAAAATATGAAAAATTGGACAATTCAGCTGTTGAATGCACTGCTCAAAGAAAGTATCTTCTAGGTGGTGGTTAGAAGGCACGGGTGTGGGAAAGACACATCAGAGCTGGAGGAGAGGCTCAGTAAATAAATAAAATCTTATTCAATCTACAGCACAGTCTGAAGAGGTGAGTTTTCTTCTCTCTGTACAATATAAATCCTTAATAGAGCCCAACTTTGTGTTAGATTTCCCAACATCATCCTTTCTAGGCTGATTACTACCCAGTGGCACAGCCAAGATGTGGGACAGATCTGTGTGGTTACCCAATGAAAAGATCACAGAGGACAATAAAAGCTGGGACCAGTAAGAGATAAAACATCCTATACATACACTCAGCGAAGAAACTGTCAAATAGACACATTATATGAAGGGGAGGGTCACTGGCACTGGCTTCAAGGAAAATTTGTCTCTTCTACTTAATGTTTTTTAAAGATTTTATTTATTTATTTATTTGAGAGACAGAGAGACAGAGATCTCGAGAGAGAGCATGAGGGAGAGGGAGAAGCAGACTCCCTGCTGAGCAAGGAGCCAGAGGCAGGGCTCAATCCCAGGACCCTGGGATCATGACATGAGCTGAAGGCAGAAACTCAACAGACTGAGCCACCCAGGCACCTCAGAAGTGCCAATAATTTCTGACAAATGTACATGGGGCATGGGTAAATATGTAATTAAAAATGTGTGGCGTTGTTATGGTAACCACAACCGAAGGATGCTCCTCTAGTGATCCTGACTTCTTTGGTGGTTTCTATAAAAGAAAGTAGGTTTTAGCAATATCAACCAAAATCTCTAAATATCCTTAATAAATGTCATAACACATTTCCCCCTAAATATGGCCTCAAATATCAATTTAACCTACTTAAATTTCTCAGCATGATCAGTTCTTAGAAATGTGGCTTTATGAAAAACTTTTTTGAGGCTGTCATTTTATTTTAGGTTTATTCGTTAAAAAAGAATGTATAAAGGGTTCATTGTGGAAGATTAGAAAGTCCTAATTAAACACTAGCTATAAAAAATCCCCCAAAGAATGAAGACACCATGGATTTCTACTTGCAGCTCAATTCCAATAGTTAACACATAACTAACGCTTTAAGAGGAGGGCATTACTGTGGAGACAGAAGAGAGCTCCCCACTGGGACAGAGAAGACCCACAGCTAATTTAATCCTCTTTACTTCTGGAGCAGAGATGATTCTCTCTATACCTAGCTCCATTCCTGACTTTTATGGAGAAAGTTAGATTAGGAAAACAGACCTTAGTGTTCAAAACACCTACCTTGTCTGACCATTTAACGTCTGATCCACACTCCCTCTGCGATCATTTCTCAGACCTGAGAAAGAGAACACTACTGGTCTAAGAAGTAGGGGAAAGAACCTCACATTTCTGAAACACCCCTCCTCCATGTGCAAGCACCTCACTTGCCTTCCTGTACATAAATTTCAACGCCTTGTCAGATGTGATCTGACTTCTCACGTTACAGAAGAGGAAACGTGGGTACAAGAAATCATACCCCTCTGTGTAGGTCAAGAACAGTGTTTTGAGCCCTGGTTACAATCCTTCTGCTGAGCCATTTCCCCTATCTTCCTGGGAGTTCAATGGGATGTTTCTCTCTCTGAAATGTTGCAGAGTTCATTCACCTTCATTCACCTTGCTATGGTGAACATTAGAGGATGTTCTGAGAAGATCTCTGAGCATTGAATTGGAGGCAAATGCTACGCTCTCAATTTTGGCAACAACGTGGTCCAGGAGGAAAGAAATAAGGGCTTGGCCTGAGAGCTGGCAAGTGTCTTTGGAGAGACAACGAACTCGCCTCAGAGGGAAAGCACCGAGAGGCAGGCTGCCATCAAGGTAGCGACCCAAGCACACGTTAGAGAAGCATTTGCTGTCGCCCACAGACATCTGGTTTCATTTCACTTCTCAGTGCCAGAATTATTTTTAAAATTTCTATGATATGAAAGAATCGCACACTCCAATACTTTAAATTTAGAGAAGAGTGAGATATATAACTGCCCACTTCCATCCTTGCCCATCATGCTGTCCACATATTCCCCAAGATAAAAAAAAGTGAATTATTGCCTCCTCTAGAATTTGCTTGTTATCTACTTATAAGTCTGAATCCTTTCTTAAATGGACTCTGGAGGAAAGCAGTGCCTTATGTCCTGAAGAAGGAAGGGGTATTGTCATCAGGAGAAAAAATATCACCAGAACTTTACTTTGGCCAAGACAGTTCTGGGGGCTGACACTTCCTCAGGGGGGAGTGTGGCTAGTTCTGCAGGCCTCAGAAATTTCCCTGTTGGTTTTCTGATATCTGCTGCTAAAATTTAATTGAATTCCTTCTAACAACGGCAAGTTAAGTTTTAGCTCTTAAGAAAAATGTGGGATGGCTGGTATTTGTTGAATGCTGGGCTCGACACACATCACCTCATTTCAACATAGAGTTGTCCCATGAAGTAAGCACCATCAATGGCTCCACACAAGGATGGGGAAGCTGCGGCCTCGACACGTTCTATATCTCACCCACCCAGCCAGCAAAAAGCAGCCTGACTCCAGAGCCTGGACCCACTACATTATATTACACAATAAACAAATAAGAACCTTGGGAGAAGAGAGGAGGCAGGAGAGACAGGGAGGAAAAGATAAATCCAATTCATTTTCCCTTTGGACAAGACTGAGAAACAATGGCCGAAGAATCCCAATTGTGTTTTAGAGAATAAGCACCAAACCCTGGGATGAAAACATCACAAACGCAGTGTGTCCTGGATCACTTCAAAAAGCCTTTTTTCCTCCCCCCTTTTTTGGCAGATAATTGTTTTTCTCAACCATTTCGGCTTCTGACCAATGAACTACGCATGGTTTTGAAGGTGAAGAATTCCCGAAGAGCCACAGGAAATGCAGAATGGCAATATACCATGTTGGTTGTGGGCTACTTGAGGGGGGAGAGGCCCTGTCTGCCTCAGCGTCCAGTGTAGGGGGTGAGCAAGATGGGGCGGTTGAATCTTTTCCAGTGTATTCTCTGCTGAGGCCATGGAGGGCATCACCACTCCTACTACAGAACTCAGCTTGTTGCATGGATGAATTAAGTGTTGAATGTGGAACATGCACACTGCACAGCTCGGAAAAGGCTGATATAACACACAGAACAAATGATGGGTTTCTATGATGCCATGATGTACCTACACTGGGCGTATGCTCATCTCTTTTGTCTTGATTCGTGAAACGTAGCACAAGAGCATGGAAGTCAGTTTCAAAACACTTTGCAGCATAAAAGAGAAATATAAGAAACACAGACACAGAGGGTTGATGAAAATTCCTTGGAAAAGTAATTTCAAAGATTCAATATAGAAATGATCCCAGGATATCATGGTCTTATTTTCATCAATTGTTTTATTTTGAGAGGAAAACTGGCTCTTCTAACTTCTATAGTTGTGCTCCCTCCACCAAAAAAAAAAAAAGAAAAAAAAAAGAATGTTATCTGATACAGCTCTGTGACTATCACAGAGCGAAGGAGGAAATGTGAGAAATTTTGACAGAGAATAATAATAATAATTTTAAAACTCCTTTATTTATTCTTTAATACCCTCCCTGGAAAAGGGCACATATACTAAGAATGGCAAAAAATGACATATATAATGATGTTGTAATTTCAAAGAGAGCCAAATGTTAAAAATTTGATGACCAGTATAAAATAGCCTCATAATTACATTTATATTGAAAATGTCATCCCTTTTTACCTACATATTAAATATATGAAATCAATGTTTCAAGTATGTAAAAAATAATCTCACCTATATATTTCTTTCCTCTGATAGGCACAACTGGGCTGTTTTGCTTTGGTCCTGAATGAAGCATTTTGTTAGATAAGCTAATTTCAAATATTGTTAAACTAAGCCATTCAATTATTTTTACATTCACTTGTTAAATGTTCAGATATGGCCACATTACAGGAACCAATTTCAGCTTTTAGCCATTTATTTTTAAATTTTAAGTCATCTTTTTTTCTTCTTCTTCCCAGGCTGCAAAAGTGTATTACCAAATAAACTGACACAACATCTCAGCAACTAACATAAACGTGCAATTTTAATGCCTTCTAATCACACAAATCAATATGAGATTTTTGTGCCTGTGCCTGACCTCCTTCAAATTATCCCCCCATTTTGGTGGATCAGAACGAGTGTGGGCTATTTGATAAAAAACCCTAAGTGTGTGAAATGAGAGCTCTCGCCTCTTCTGCCAGACTCCCCTTGACAGAAAGATGATAGAAGCATCACATCCTTGGAAGAGTAAATGCAAACTGACAAGAGATGAGCCTTTAGATGTTGAATATAATCTTGAATTGTGCTTGAAGTGTCTTATTATCTTGTCTTTTGATGTCTGAAGGGGCGGCTCATTGTTAGAAAAAGGAAAAGCTGCCGCACATCTTTGCCATCTTTAAAAATTGTTTGGCCTTTAACAACTGCTTCTCCAACTAATGTCCATTTCTCCTGACAATAAATATGGCAGGTCGTCGGCAAGTGACAAACAATTTACTTTACATGCCACACTTTTATGGGTTTTGAGAGCTCATGTGGAAGTGGATTTTTTAAAAGTCCAGAGAAATTAGCAGTGTTACACATGTTAGGAGGATGGAGGTCTCCGTGCCTACCCTGATGTAGCTGCGTGGTTATTTCCTGCTGGTTCTGGGCTTGTTTCCTTCCTCACTGGTACTGGATTCAAACTTCCAGCTCTTTATTTATCATGGACTAAAAAGAGCCCAGGAAAATGAAACCGCAACACCCCATTCTGAGAGATCCCATGAAGGAAAGGCCCGACCGCAGAATTTGGAATGGTACCTAAACTGAAGCCCATGTCTCAGAAGGGTATCAAGTTCAACATGGGACTGAAGGAATTTGGCCTCTCCCCTCAGAGCTGTTAGCACTTCCTAATTTCTGCTGTCCTTCTGGGTGTCCTGCACCTTTCTTGTCCACCATTTGTTTTGCGGGTTTTGTTTTAACTTAAAAGTTTAATGATGTTCCCAGTCAATGGGATTCCACAGAAGCTAAATCACAGGCATACCACTTTTCTGTCACCCAGCCAGATTTTGTGAAAGCTTTCAAGATCTTTTCTCAGACCTCCGTCGCTCTAAGAATCCATAAGAATTCTCAGAAGGATCATAAACTATTCCAGGGTTCAGGTTATTGTATCATTATAAAAACATATTGATACACTGCAGATGACAAGACAGGTGGCCACCAGCCTAAGCTCGCATAGCCATCCCCATGCCATCAGCGACGTCCAACTTGACCAGTTCTGGTTTTGTGTGTGTGTATGTGTGTGTGTGTGTGTGTGTGTGCATGTGCGCACATGTGTGTGCATGTGCTTGTTTGATCATTTTAAGCAGGCAGCCATAGCCATTCATCCCTTTTGAGGCACGGTGGCTAATTTTTGACACTTTTCTGATTGCTTGCGGATTTTGGTTGGATTGTTTGCAAATTACAATAAATGTAGATTCTAATGGCAGAAAGAAAGATTCTGAACTACAGCAAGGAAATAGACCAGCATTCCTGAGAATCTGACTAATTTCTTAGTGACTCTTGAGAGTAAAACTTCAAAGATTAAGGAATCTTAGGCAACAGAAAGAGAGGAGCCAGTCAACTTCTAAAATAGTGATGTAGGTTTTTTTTCAAAAGTTTATAAGAGTTTTCCCACATATTCCAGATGATCCCTTTTCTGACTATTCATGGAGAGATTACAGTGGGATTAAAGAACAGCATGTTTGCTTTCTTCCCTATTTCTTTCCTACTTCTCCTTTTGAAAATACCGGGCTTCCTTTTTGACATGTTTCTATTTCACAATATTTTGCTACATGAAATTAGATCTATCAAAGAGAAAATGTAGGTTTGGAAAAGGGCATTTCTCCCATTCCCGCCCCCCCCCATACCACTACACATTTTTAAATACAGAAAAATGCGTTTTTCCATTTGATTTTTTATTCTCCTCTACCCTTGGTTGATTTTGGCAAAAATTCACTCTGCAGGAATAATTTTTCATGCTTTGTAAACAGCTTCAAATGTTTGCATTTTTAAATCAAATTAATCCCTCAGCCCTTCTACTTTGATGGTGGTAATTCTCTCATGCAATAAGTCACCCCAAAACCATTCATTCATAAAAGTAAATCTTGCCATATTGCTATTCAGAGACAAATCATCACGTATGTGGTTCTTTGTCATCAAGAACTACGAAAGGAGATTCAGTGCACCATGCTATTTTAATAGCAAATGGTTAAAATGTGATTTCTTTATTGTGCATCAGACACCCATTCTATTTTGATGTGTGTACAGGTAAATGTACATTTAGGTCCATGAAATCCTTCCAGGCAAAAATTATGTTTTCAATGTAGAGAACAAATGCTTTTTACTTAAAAGAGAAAAAGATAAATGTTTGGAGCATATGCCCACAAGTAGACAAATACTTAGGTTCCTAATATTTAGATTCCAAGAGTCTTCTCTTGTTTGGGCAAGTTTTGTATGCTTTAAATATATATATGTATATATATATACATATATATATTTCCTATAAATCAAATTGTACAGAAACCCCCAAATCTCTTTACTGCATTAACTGCACAAATTCTGAGAAATCCTGTTGTCTTCTCTGCTCAGTAAAGAGCAGCTTCAAACAAGACACTAGAACTTGGATAAGAGCCCAACTGTGCCTGAAGCAATACTATATAATATGATTAGTTGTCCTTTATTGGTAAACTATTCATTTTGATAATTCTACCTAGACACTATGTCTTTGAGTGTTCATAGGTACAGAAGAAGCACATTTAAGTGATAGATAGTGTGAACTAAAAAAAGCCTATTATTATTATAAATTAGGCTTTATTAATTTTATGATAAAGAAAAGACATATGACAAAGTAAGACAAATCTTATGAACACAAGAGAAAATATGGAGAACACGCTGTAGACACACACATACGTATTTGACACACACATTTTACATGGAAAGCATTGCATTTAATCACTGTGCATTCACAGCACTGAAGAAAGAAAACACAGGGAAACAAAGTATGGAAGTAATAAGAAAACGGAAAATGTGCACTGTTATTTTAAAACACTAGGCTAATATTAGTCTTTAAATATGATTTTCTTGGCTTTCACAAACTTTTATCACTATTTCTCCTCATTAATAAGAAGAAATCAAAGTCACGCAAGAGATTGGGAAAGCACATCAATCTAAAAATAACTGGTTATTTCAGAAAAAGATGTAACACTGAGAACACTGCTAATGTCAAACAGCATAGAGCAAGACGAACACATTCGTGAGATTGTTAAATCTTTTCATGGTGGCTACCACTGGTACTCAGTGTCCTAAAAATGCCTTAATAGTCTACCTCGTCCTCAGGCTCAATGGACAGATTTTGCTGTAGTTCTTTACCAAGAACATTTTTTAGCCATCTCAATGAATGCAGGTTTCATCCTAGAATCCCACCTTCTAATGATCTTCAGGATAGCAGACGTCTTAAGCATTTACTTTCTGTTTAATGCTATCATCTAATTCCTCTCATTGGAATGTGATCATTTCCCCCTATATTTTCAATTCGTTTTGAGGGCAGTGCAGTCCTCTCATAAAAGTGACAGACTGCATTAGTTCTGTTGTTCCAGGTGGCTAATTTCTTAATGAAAATAAAAACCAATATATTCTCACCACATGTAGCACTTTCAAAGGAAAGACTGTTAGAGACATTTGAGCCTGGACATTGAGCCTTTCTTTTAAATTCTCAAATAAAATAAAGACATTCATATAACATACCAGGATATGCAAAAAGTAGCAGCTAACTATTACAAAGAGGTGTCAAGAGCTATGTATCTTTATTAGGTGGTTTTTAAAAATGATCTTTGAATACTTAACAAAACAATGTTTTGGTTTTTTCCCATTTCTCTGAGAATGACAGACTTCAACCAAAAGAGAGTCAATGATGTTCTCGCTGACCTCTGTGTTCGCATTAAAATGGCTTAGTCCATTTTCGATAGCTTACAGTAGTGTCACAACACAGAGGAAGAGATGTTACCCAACTAGTCTGCACTTGTTTCATATTTTTATAATATCTGACTTTGGGAGTCGGAAGGGGGAGTTCACATGGAAAAGGCTGAGTCAAGACATGCCCCACTGTAAACACCAGATTGCAACAAATTACCTCACTTACTTCCTTCTAAAAACAAACAAACAAACAAACAAACAACAAAAAACGTTTGCAATTTTAAAGGAAAAACATTTTAAAAGTAAGACCGAAATGTCACTAATAAAAGGAAAGCTAAACAAAAACACCAGCAAAGTATAGATCCTCGGAAGACAACAAACAAGAAAATTCCAGAGCCATGCTGGATATTAAAGAGAAACTCATCCGCTGGAGAATGGCAACTGTTACTAGGAGCTGACTCTCCCTACCTCTGCCTTTGGATATTTTTTAAAAATTTATTAACCTGACAGCAGGAAACTTTACACAGATTACCCCCTGACAGGGTGCCAGTTTGGTATAAACACTTTGCTATCTTTTTCTTTAGCATAAGAAAATCAAGAAACATGTTAAGTGGAGCCAGGTGCATATTTGGGCAAACGCGACTGCCCCTTGGCCGGTCTCAACACCCAGGGAAGGCCTGAGAATAATCAGCAGCAGCCCAATAGCAGAGCGGCACTCTTCACCTTTCCTCCTTCATGTCCACTTTCTTTTTAATGTGTGGATGTGTGATGTATTATTAATCTCCAAACATAAGCCAGCAAGATCGCCAATCAAAGGAAGTAGCAGTCCTCTCACAAATTGTTTACTGTCCAATAGCAAGCAAGGTGCACTTGAAATGGTCACTTAAGTCTCATTTGTCAAGTGGGGGTAATTTTTATTTGGCCATTTCTTACAAGAAGAATCCTAACTCTATAATTACATCAGGTAATTGAGAAAGAAGGCAATCTACTTAAGGGCAGAGCCTTGGGAGCTTGAATCTGGAATGCACCTCTATTTATTAATTATGACACAAACTGGACTGGGTGAGCTATAAAACCTCTTCAGTGCTCTGTAACCTTTAAGTCAGAAACATCCAAGATGCTAAAAAGACAAAAATGAGCACCTTTGAAGGGATGATGGTGTAGATTAATGTACTTCCTAATACTTTATTTCCAGTCCTATATAGGACCATTTAACAACAAAATAGAAGAATCGTAGCCATCAAGGTAGAAGAAAAATGTAAAACCATACCTGCATTTTAGTTTGCTAATGTGTTAGCATGGACAACATCTTCAGACATTTGCAAAATCGAACTTTCTTCTTTAAACAGATGTCTGACCTGAGCACCCCAGGCTCGGTGGAAACAAAAAAGGGAGCCACTAAGAGAGTCCCCACTGAATCTCATGTCATGTACTGTGCACTGTCCTCCATTAAAGTGTCACTTAGAAATGAGCATAGCTCAACCTACGAATATGGTGAAAAGTTTGAACATCCGTGCTATTGCCTGTGGATTTATTTGTATTTCAAAACTTACACATTAACCCTATTTCAAGTGGATCTACTTGTCACGGTAGTATCACAATGGTTTTCTGGCGAAGGGAGAGGAACACTAAAACCAAATCTAAATACACAGAGTGGATTTTTTTTTTTTTAAGAAATACTTAGGTGTGTTAGGTTGCCCTAAATATTAAGGAATGTATCTAAATGTGCATTTCCCCCTCAGTAGTCAGAGAAGAACACCACAAGGGTTTGTTTGCCTATTAAAAATAATTGATGTTTGACGAACACCTTATCATGCATCTCATTTACTTACACAAATAGAGATTTCCACTGGTTTCTTTTAAATAACTATTTGGGCATAGAATCTATTCTCCAAATTATTTAGTTAAAAGTAGAGTCCTTTGATATATCCCTAGCAAAACACACTTTCTTCGGTGAAATATAGTATACATTTTCCATTAAAAGACTATCAAAACTCATAAAAATATAGAAACATGATGCATATTGTAAATAAATATATTTCTCCAGGGAACATTCCTCATCGCCTGCCAGCTAAATCCTTCTTGGGCTTAAGCCTGAAGTCCTGATTACTGGCCCCAGCATATTTCATCAGAATATTATAAATATCCAAGGCATTGGAACCTTGAGAGAGATGTTTCAATAAAGTCATACAGTAATGCCATAATGAAGGCTTCCATTCGTTTACAGGCAGCCTGGCCACAAAGGACAGCCCCCCCCGCATAATGCCCCACGAGTGACCTCCATGCTGACCTGCAGGGACCACTGTCTCAAGGGGTGACAAGACAATTTAATCCTTTATTCCTTTGTCATTGAAAAGGACTCCACCGTCATAAATTCTAATCAAGTCAAACTGCATGGCAATTAAAAAAATATTATAAAGCATGTTTCTATGAGAAAGATAACAGAAAGGAAAGGAAAAAGAAAAATCCTACAGATGGGACATTTTCCAGCCGGGAAGAATCACTGACCCAACTTTCAACCCTTTTCCGAAAGTTCACAGATAAATGATATTGAAAACACCCACGCTTACAAGTATCATTATATGCAATTTCTCTTAACCCAGAAAAGCACAGCAGCATGACAGAAAACCAAGCATCCCTCTTTACCTCAGGTCCAATGTGTATAAACGGGGTTTTTTTTGTTTACATCTCAGCTCAGGGCTCTGGAGCTGTGTGCCCAGTTCACGGCGGTGGGCTACAACCTAGCAGCGGAGCCAGAGAGAAACCTAGCCACCCGAGGTCGTTGCGACTTTAAGAAAAGCAATCATGAGGTTTATCTTGAAACAATAAAACTACTCCCAGGAGGAGTACGGTTAATAAATCATCTTTCAAATTTCAAATATATCTGGGAGAAAATATTTAGGGCCTGTTTTATGCGCTCTCGCTTCTTCAGCTGAGACTGCATGGGAAAACTTTAGTACAGATATTTTTCTGGGGATATATATTACTTTTATCCTTCCTGTGGCCATCTTCCTGACCAAGTTGTTGATGCTTCACCATTTGAATTTTAGCATCTAACTTGACGGAATGGGGACCACTGAATTCTTGATGAGCATGACTAAAAACGAAGCACCACATTTACACGGGAGCAATAAATGTCACCCGAGAAACACAGCAACCTCTTCCCTTTGAGATTCTTTGTCAAAGGCGAGTTCTGAGAATGGTTTCAAATATGTACATCACTAGTCAAATATTAAATGGCTGGCCTCGTGTGCCATCCTACTTCCGTGTGCTGATTCGATCCTACTTCCGAAACCCAAGGAGATGTGGAGTCCCATTCTCTGATAGTACCTCCCCCCACCCCCCGGCCCACCTCGCCCCAGCGCGCAAGTCTCTTCTCCATATTTTTTCCCAC
>CM052806.1:10728850-10797902 GCA_028533885.1 Nasua narica
TTTCTCCCTATTTAAGGCTGAAGCACTCAGCACGCATTTAGCTGAGCCGAATCCTCCCTTTTGAATACCTTGATAGGTCCACTGGAGGGCAAAATTAATACTTAATTGAATCTCACAGTCATCAAAATAATCAATACTTTTTTATTATTTATTCTTTACAGTCTGTTGACTGTTTCAAACCTCTGAGGGAATGGTGGAAAGGATTCATGGCTTCGAAACACTGTCATTTAACAAGGTAATTTTCAGTGGGGCATTAGGGGTTGTGAAACATATAATAAAACAAAAATGGTGGCTTATAATAGGAAGAAAGAAAAGAATTATATTTCTGCCATCTAACAAAACAGGATAAATAAAAAAGCAAGTGCAGAGAGAGAGAGAGCAGGAAAGGAGGGGGATGAGGGAGAGAAAGACTGGCTTTTGAAGGGTTTTATCATATCAAGAGCAGAGCCGGGCTTTCATAATGCTGACATTTCTCATCCTGACAATCCTAAACAAGTGGAAAGGATGAGATCGTAGATATCATCTTTCATCACATTCCCCGGCTTAAGAACCAACATGACAGCTCCTCTCCCCTTTACACTGTTAATTACTAAATAAAATACTACTCTCTGTCAGCATCAGATGATTGCAGATAGCAACCACAAACATTTCTCCATTGTTTCCCCCCTCTGGATCGGTGATACCTACCTTGAACTCTTTAGAAAATAAATTAGGCTTGTCTCACCATATTGTAAATATTTGAAATATAATCAATGTCATCAATGTGGTCGATTCACGGTATTGTCAGCCTAAATTTGTTGGTGATAGATTAGCATTTCTTTGACTGTGTTTGGTCACTGAGATTGGGAGTGCTTGACTTTGGGGGGTGGGGAAGCAAGCACAGGGGAAAGGAGACATGAAACTCTCAAATTCTCGCCCAATTCCTTTCCTAGGCAGCAAGAGAATGCGCATTTGGATTCTTCTGAGTCAATTCCTAGAGCAGAGTGGGGAGAGAAGGGAACAAGGCTTTGCCTCCCGCTTTTGGTAAGTGTACCCCTCACGTGAAGTAAAGAGCCCAGGTTTAAATTCTAGGACATTTTTACTTCACAAAATGTTGAATACTCAGTTTCTCTAATCTAGAGGAAGGGTTGTGATCTGTGCCTTTGAGACACACTATCTCTGAGGCCACACGGCTCAGTTCAGTATTTTTTTTTTTTCAAGATAGCGTTCATGGCAAACTTATGTTTAGAACGGCATTCAAAACCCAGGATCAACCAAACACAGTATCAGGGAATATCTGGGTTGTCTCCCCCAAAACAAAGAATATTTTCTTCTAGTTTTATCTGTGAATGGTCAAACTGAATCCTGAAGTGCACAGAGGAGCCAAAATGCAGCTGCTAAGTTCAAGTGCACTTAAATCTTGAAGATGCTCAGTCTGGCTGATGTGTGCAAAGCATGTGCTGGCGGATGGAATATATTCACTGACCATTAGCTCTTCTTCCTTAAATTACTTTTATGTACCTCATACATGGCTCGGTTCCCAACTAGTGCCTCTCGGGGACTCGAGCTTAGGAAATTCAGGAGTTTGTCATCCAGGTACTCATTTGATTTTTCATCTTACAAAACACTTTACGTTTTCCGTGATGCAGCTGTAGCCCACATCTATATGTGCATGACATGGTTAAACAGCAAACCCCCAGTGAGGCAGAGAGCAGACAGCTTTTAATCACAGCTGCAGCCACTGGGGGGTCCACTTGAAAATGTGTCACAAGCAGTAACCACTGAGTACAGTCATAAGTGATGCGGGAGTGCCTCTTTCAAGCAGCACTCGGCTCAGAAGTCATTCTCCCCCTGCCAAAAGGGATGACAGTCTGTAAAAATCCTTTCTGCCAGGGCAAAGAGAGGATTTTCCAACAGGCACCAACATAAGTGCTTGCAGGAATGCAAGAGAGTTGCAATGGCACCATGCACAAGGATCTCTGCAGCAGCCCACGGGAACGGAGATAGCTAGGAGAGGCAAAAAATAGAAGCGGTGAAGACTGTTTGCTTAAAAATTGGAAACTGTCATGACTGCAGAAGAAGAAGCTAGGACCTCTCTGCAATTCTTTTATCAGCCCCGATAGAGAAAAAAATGACTAATTCAATATGAAGGAATGGCGAGTAGGTAAAAGATAGGACATGGCAGGTGCCAGTAGAGGCCAATCCGTGACAACTCATGAGGCTCGTGAGACCCAAGAGCCAGACACTGAGAGAAGAAGAAACAGCAGAAGTGGTTTCCATGAGCAAAATAAGAACAAGAAGCTTCACCATGTCCTACAATGAAAGGACTGTGATCAACATCAGACCTACCAGACCTGAAATTCGAGCATTATCAAAGAACAAAAATCGGTCCCATGTCTCAAAGAAAGAGAGCCACTTCAAACATATGTAATGTCACCCAAACTAAGCAAGGCATTAGTCCCCCTTTGAGGGACACAGGTCTGAGACTCAGCAAAGCCAAATGACTTGTCCCAACAGAGCTCGTGAGTGGTGACGCAGTATTTTGAACTTAAGTAGGTTCATATACTGCCCAGTAGGCACTGGTTGAAGAACTAAGGCTCATAAATTTAGTCACTCATGGGGTGTCCCAGAACTTGAATTATGGACCCCGAAGGGCATTAAACCCTGGATAACTGATTCCCAGAGCATGTTATGTGTAGTATCTTCCTCCCTGCAGACTCTAGGAACAAAACACTTCTCTGTCCAACACTGCTCTTGTGAAATCTATGGGATGATACCGTGTAGTAGACAGGACATCAGATAGTGTCAAACATCCAAGCTTGCTTTCAGGTCTATAGAAACTTAGCAAATCATTTGACTACCAACACTCTCAATTCTCTCATCTGGAAAATGAAAAAGTTGGTATAAAACAGTGTTTCCCAAAGTGGATTCCACAGGACACTTGTCCCCAAAGATATTCTACTTAAAAGAGTTTTGCAATCATACCTGCATAGAAAATGCAATAGAAGAATCTACCAGGAAAGAAACCAATTCAGCTCTGCTTAACCCCACATTTCCCCAAATCATCTGACCACAGAAGGACTTCTTGTAATCTGTTGTGTTGTCCAATGGATCTGTTCAATGGATCTGGTGCCACTTGAAACTCATTTTAAAGTTTCTTCTAAATTTACATTTATATTACTGCTAATGATGCTGCAATAATTAGCTGGAAGCCTTCAGCAAGCACACATCTGCCCAGTGCTTCCCACACTGTAATAACTTTTACCTAACTAATATGCCTTACAGTTCATCTCTATATGGTTACGTACAACCTAGCATATACTAACTGTGCATATTCTCACTATATACTAATTCCCAATGTCTTTTAATATAATTTTTAAATACAAACGTCCCTGTACAACTCAGGTCATGATTTGGGGTCATGAGATCTAGTCCCATATCCTGCTCTGTGCCCAGCATGGAGTCTGCTTGAGATTCTCCTTCTCCCTTTGCCCCTCTGCTGCTTGCACACTCTCTCTCTCTTTCAAAATAAAAACAATTTTTAAATTAAAAAAATAACCCTGTGTATTTCTATTGTAACCCCCCCCCCTTTATCTGAAGAGCAGATATAGGGCACTGTATGAAGGAAGAGAATTCAGCTTGAGTTTTCACTTGGCTGTCAACAATAATCTCTGATAAACAAAGAGATAATTCAGCTAAAGGCCTGCAATAATTTAACCAACAGAGTTTTGTAAGCAGAATCATTCTCATTTGACAGTCAGGGAAACTTAAGATAGCAAGATGATTAACTCAGCAAAGCATCCGTGTCCAGTGGCAGCCACAGGATGGAAATACCCACCCCGTCTAAACAGAGCTTGAACAGAGTCCAGCATACAAACCAACTATGAAGCAGGCAATCAGAATGGTTAGAGGGAAATGTAAACAGGACAGGCAAGCTTCACAAATCCAAGGAAACAATTCATTTGTTTGCTAAATGCCAAAGTATGGTGAAGTGATGCTCAACAGATCTATTTCTAGAATTCAAGGGAAAATTATATCCATTATAAAAAAAAAATGTATTGGGCTTCCCCCCTCCCCTTTAGAGGGCCACTTTTCAATTTAGGAAAAAGGTCGATGCAAATTATCTGCAACCCATTTGAGATGCAAAGACAGCACCATATTTTGTACTTAATTTCTCCCACTGAGAAGAGGTAAAGTCAAAATCACAGATAATTAAGAAGATAAAACTAGATTTTCATGGGTTTTGGGAAAGAAAACTTTAAGTGTGAATTTTGTTATCTTGGTCATGAAGTAAAACAATCTTTATCTTTCTTTTACCAATTACCAAATATTATTAAGTCAGTTGGTTCTCATTATAATATTTAACGTACTAAAGAATATTTCTCTTGAAAGTTACAAGGCATTTCTTTTTTTTTTTACCATGCACTATTTCCTATTTCTACCAATAGTTTGAAAAGACATTCTGCTTGACTTTTAGAAATAAGACCATAGTTTATTTTTATAATTTTTCCTACTGTTGTAATTATATATATTTATTGTTGAAAATTCTGAAATTAATGACTATCAAAACACTAAAAATACCATAAATTCACCCACTGCCACTTGTTTTATTTTAAATGTCACTTCCTAAACTAGGAACAAAAATTGTTTTGTGGAAAGCAGAAAAATCCACATTTTTAACAAATACTCAAAATAAATTTACATGATAATTAATTTAATTACAAAGCTTACACAAATACACCCTTCTTCACATCACAATAGATTTTCACAGTGAAATGTTGATACCAACCTGGGTTTCCATCCTCAACCCTAGATCCCCAACTGTTATCTATCTCCCCCATCTCTCCACCTCCCAGTTAGTGTGTCGAGATCTTATTGGACCCTATCCCAAAAGAAAGGAGCTAAATATTCTGTGAAAATCAAGCAGGCATTCAAACTTCAAAAGAAAGGCTGGGTTTTCAGAGTGAGGCACTAAGGAGGCTTTCCAAGAACTCCAGGACATTCCCTGGTTTAGCATCAAGCACCTGCATGACCGCAAGTGAGTCACTATGTCTGCATCTTGGTTTCCATTCCAACACAGCTATCTATTCTCAAGGGGGACCCTGTGAGACTTGAGTGAGGTGATGCAGAGATAATGCACATGATTATGGTTAGAAAGATAGACGTCCTGCACAGAAAGACCACCCATTACAGCACTTCCCACACTGTGGCATCCAACAGACCGTGGGTCCAGTTGGAACAGAAGTCTATGCCACAGTGGCTGCTGTGGTGTGCCTCCCAGAACCCCCCTCACCACCAACACGCTCATTTCCCAGCTGCCACAAGTGTTGGCTGAAATGGTTCACAGCTGAGTCCTCCCCCAGGACTTGCCTTTACCTGAAGGGAGCTGCCTCTCCAAGGTCATGTCCGTTCCTCAGGAGGCAGCCTCCATTTTGTTGTGTGGCCTGCAAAGCTGAAAATATTTATTCTCTGTCTCCTGACAGAAAAGGTTTTGTGATCCGTGAGCTGCACCCTAGGTTCAGTCAGTTGCCTTAATCAACATTCCTTCTCTGTTGGCTTTCATTTCCTCAGATCCTACCTCAGGCTTGGGTACCACCCAAATTCAGCTACCTCCATTCACTGCCCACCACTCTCACCTTGCATTTTTCTGCTTCGTATAATTGATATTAATTTCAGTGAGATTAGGAACTTATCAACCAGCCTTAGTGGAAGTTAAAATGGGTTTTCATTTAGTTAGTCACATTCAAGATATATGCCCTGGCTAAAATATTTTAGAGATATTCCCCTCCCTTGAGTGGAATCAGAAGATATTAAGAATCTAGCAAGCCTTATTGCCTCAGGGTTTTGGGCTAGAAGCCTAAACTGTCCCACATCTAGTCTATGGTTCACAGAGTTCTAGCTGCCTGACACTGTGAGAGAAACAGATCTTGCTTCTAAAATCTTGCCTTACCTGCCTTAACAAAACTTCCATACATGCTGCGCTAGGTTCACCTAAAACGACAGACAATTATGATTTCTTCAAGCTTTCAGAGAGGTTGCACAAACAACTTGGGGATTATCTGCTAATAAAAGCGTGCTCAATAAATGTCTGTATGTATGGCAACATCTGGCTTCAGAACTTGTTTTCATTCTAAGCAGGTGGCAAGGCTTTGGGGACATAACAAGCCCTCATCCATCTCTAACCATGACTGACTACCATTACCCACCAGAAAGAAGCCAACAGCTGTGTGTAAGACGTGTACTCTAGGCCATTTGCAACACAACCCACCATACCATTGACCCCCCAATGAGATGAATGTTGTCTTAGGGGTGGGCAAGTCATTACAGAGTGAACTAGGGTCCCCTCTTAAGAAGATGGTCTAGGCAAATTACACTCTGCTGCCCCACAAAACCCCAACACTTTCTCTGGGGGTTATTTGGTTAAAGGTGAACAGCCACAATCATATTGAAAGGAAAAATAATATTGTAAAATATCTGATTTACCTGGCTGTCAGAAGATGGTATTTCATTTAAATGTACATATGGGTACATATGGGCAGAGTCGAAGCATCTCTTATCTTTTGTGGAACCTCAGATAAGCAACCTCCTGGTCCCCTGTCAATCACCACCCAGGGATGCTATTTCTCTCCTACCCCTACCCCCTCTTCACTATGCTTATACTTTTGTTGACCAGCATTAATTATCAACACATTTATTGATGACTCCAATTAAAGATGACAACATCTGCATCTAAACAGAAACAAGTAAATAAACAAAACAGCTCATCAGTATGAACCTCTAAGTTGGAATAACAATGGAACAATCAATCAAATGGGAGTCTGTGAGTTCTGGACTTCTAGGGTACACCCAGACACAAATCTAGATCACCATCTTGAACCTCTATAGCTCTTAGTTCTTTTGGCCCCGAGAGGTTAAAATGATGGTGTGGACGATGCTTCATGTATACTTATCTGGGGGAAAAAGGGAGACAGTGTTATTCATAACCTAATAGCACCATCAATTCCACTTCTGCTGCCTCTGTGAAAAAGCATCAATAAAAGTTCAATTCAGGCTCATTGAAATCTGGTCTTTTGGTAATGGGGTTACACAGTGGTATTGATGCTGCATACACTCACCCTCTATCCATACATTCTTCATAATCTGGTGGCTTCAAATAGGTATCAGGACTAAATCAGAATACAACTCAGATGAAATGAACTGGCATTTAGTGGTTTGAATGTACAAAGAGAGAACAATCAATCCCTGTCCTAAAAATGCTTTCTTTCTGGAGGTACTTATTATATATAATCTCAATATTTGCAACCTTCTGCAGAATGGATGACACGGTAAGTTCACAGAATGGAAAGACCTTGCCTCTAGTTTCAGGGTTTTCAAACTGAGCACTGAACTGAGAAGCCCTAAGGTTTTTAGGAAGGAGCCTCCAGGATTTCCAAGTGAGACAAGAAAGGACCAAAGTGTCCGCTCCAACCAAGCCTTTAACCACCATTTTGGCTCTTCTCATCCATTTTAGGGGTTTCTCCAAGTTTACTTGGAGAAAGGGTCTCACAGTTCTGCACATCTTAACCTATCTGTGATGCATCACAGATGCAGTAAAATCATGACAATTTTCTATTAATCACTTCATTTTCCAAAATACTTAAACCTTTGCCTCAAGCAGAGATGCTTGAGCTTTTTCTAAGTAAATAGGTCTCAGAGTTCTAGATATTGTGTCTGGTACAAAAAAGGCTCTTAATAAATGTGTTTGGATTGATTGATAGGTTGATTGATGACCAATTAATGACTGAAGAAGGCAGATAGAAAGGAAGGGAAGGGGAAAGCAAGGATTGTCTTTGGTTGATATTTTTAATATTTAAAATATTTCAATATTTATTCAATAATTCAAATATTCCATATTCAAATATTTCAATATTTAATATTTCAAAACCCATGTAATTATGTCTGATTGCTGTACAATGTGGAAACTGAGGCCTCACCTAGCTATCTTACCTGTCTGGGATTGCACATGGATACACACTGACCTGTATCCGGCTTCCAGAAATGTGAGTTTGGTCTTTTGCACTGTGTTCCTTTGCTTTTACCACAGGACAAAATGGAAGAATTTAATATGGACACTGAAAATGAGTAAGAAAAGTTATTTCCCCCCAAGACTGAGGTTGAATGGGAGAGAAGCTACCACTGTTGGGGGAGATAAGCTCTCCCAAGCAAGGCATCAATGCTGGAGCTAGGGGTGGACTCAGATAAACCCAAGTCCTCCCCGCCCCCAGCAACCGAAGCCTGGGCCTCCTAGCTCTGTGATGGCCTTTGTTCACCCCACAAGAATCCCCGGCTCACCAAGGGGAGCCTAACGCTGCTCCTGCACAATTGGCTCTCATGTCATTCAGGGGCAAGTCTTGCCAAATCCTTACAGCATATTAGAAAGAGGATTTTATTACAAATGCTCTAACTCCATCATTTTTCTCAGAGGCAAATTCTCATTTAAATGAATAATACATTAAATATGGGGATCCATCTCACTCTGTTCTTCCATCACAAATGGCAGAGGACATACAGTTGGAGCAAAAACTTTTGATTAAAAAAATAGTCCAGTTCCCTATAGTTTCAAATTTCCGTAAATAAATAGGAAAATCCATTCTGCCCCCTGCTGACAGACTAACATTCCGAAAAAATCCAGCTCTGAAACCCAACAGTCTCACAGTACCTTTGGAGTTGGGTCAAAATTCTTGTTTAACATCCCAGACTCTCCAGACTTAGCTGGGGTACAGCTTTCCTCTGGCGAGCACGTGTGGCTACGCACCGCTTGGCCAGAGAATGCATCAGCCACATCTTTCTAAGCATTGTAAACATACTAGGATGGTTTTCTGGGAGGTGACGATACGTCAGCTGACCTCCTGGTCTACCCCCACAGACACTTTCCCTCTTGACCCACAGTGGGCAATGGTGGTCAGCCTCACCAGGACCTTGCAAGTCCCCAAGCCAGCACTGCCCACTGGGACAAAGAGCCTGTGCTGGGGCCTGGGGTCACTTCCTACTCACCAAGGAACCTGGGGCAAGAGTCTTAACACATCTTTCTGCACCTCACTTTCCCTGGGAGGAAAGGGGAATAATAATACTGCCTAGCGAGATAGGTTTGCCTCTAAATAAATAATCCACAGAAAGTGCTTATAATAGACCCTGTTGCATAGTTATAATCAGAGGCGTATATACAGTTGTCTGTCTAGCAACTGTCCTGACAAAGGATGAGTGTGTGTGCATTTTATTATGGAGAGGCTCCCTAGCCTCGGAACATTTTCAACGGGATTCATGATCCGTCTGCCCATCCTCCCTCACCTCCCTCCCCAAATCAAGGGGGAACCACAAAAGATGGGTAGGGGCTTGCCCCTACCTACATCCTCCCACTCCAAATTTTGGGGCAGTGCTTGGCACATAATAAGCCCCCACTAAATATTCATTGATTTTATTTAAGAAAACAAAAACAAGGATCAATACCTGTAAATGATGAAAGAAAGGTCAAAACACAGATTTCTGAAAACTAAATTACTTTGACATCTTTTGAGAAGGAATTTATAAATCCTAAGCCCTTGTTATTTTAAGAAAGAAGTATCAGCCAGCTGGCTGTAAATCCTATAGAATTGGATCCTTGAATTAAAACAGTCCCTGGCTTTTAATTTTTCAAGGTTCAAGGTTCCTGTATCTGCAGTCTCTAAAGGAACCCTTCTATTTCTGTTCAAAAGGCCATTGCCTAATTGATTTTGCTAATATGTGTTTTGCTTTTCTTTACTCTCAGACTGCAGTAGCCAGTGCTTGGACACTAATAATATGGGTTGTGATGTTAGCTATACTACCTCCAGTTCTTTGGAGCAATCCGGGCAGCTCTTTTGGCCAACGCCATCTCCTCTGGAGTTTTCCTCCCATTTTCTGCCCTGGGTCTGCACAGGGCTCCACCTAGCCCAGCTGCTCCCTTTCCCTCCCTCTCCTGTAATCCACTTGCCTTTAATATTCCAAGGGTGACCCTTGACTGTCCTTTGAATGCCCCTCCAATTCAAAACGCTTCTGAGCTTTTAAAATGAGCAGAGATAACATAATTCCAAGGAGCTGGGGGTGGGGAAGGAGAAGAATGTGATTGGAAAGATTAGCTAAATGTTCTCCTTCCTGGGGATTTGGGCTCTCACAAATACGTGAACTGGGAGGTTGTTTTTTAGGGGTTCTCCCTACACCATCAGCTATCTTATTAACCACTATCAAAAATATTTTGTTTCCAACCGAAACTATAAAAAGAGACTTAGCTAAATATTTCTTTACAAATCTCCAGTCTTCAAAATCGAAGGCGACTTTAAAACAAGCCTGGCTTTTATTAGCATTTATTTATGTCCTCTTTCGTTTGCATGATTGGTGGGATGGTTCTGAATCAGGGTCTACTAAGACAAGACTGATGCAGCTCAAGAAATATTTTGACAGTTCATCATGTATGAAGTGTTGTGCTGGGGACTATGGGGAATGTAAGGATCAAGAAACATTTGCTACCATCAAAAATTCCACCATCTAGTAGACACCAGTAAAGGAAAGAGAGTAACAGTATTCAGGGTTTTCTATGAGCCTAGTATACTTTTTTTTGTGGACATAACGTTTTCTAGGCATCCTTACGCTCCCGTTCTGTAAAATGCCGATGTATACTTAGCATGTGGAGCACACGTGTGTCCATGCGCACACACACAACATCCTTTCTTTGAAGCACTGTTTTACCATCATTACAGGTGCGAATGAATAAACACCCTACTTCACCCAGGGAGCTTCAACTGGCCTGTTCTGGACTTCATTCCTTATTTTAGAGAGCTATTCGGGAACTGATGACTCTCTCACAAAAATACGGTATCAACACAGCCAACCGCAGGATCACTGACAATGAGGGCCTGCCCCGATGGTACAGATGAGCATCTGAGTTACCACTGTGTGTCACCGAATAGTTTTAAAGAATCTCTTCCCTAATAGCCTCAAGCACCTAGTGTAATTAGATGTAATAAGAATAGGTAACATGTTGTCAGAGGAAAACAGACCTGTTTTAACAAATCAATAAGGCGCGCACACACACACACACACACACACACACACACACACACACACTATATGTATATATATATAGAGAGAGAGAGAGAAGTTATATATATAATACATATAGAAGGGCTACAGTCTTTAGCACAATTGGCTCTTCTCAGTGGCTTTAGAAGCCTTCGTTTTTCCTTATTCTTTTTTTTTTTTTTAGATTTTATTTATTTTATTTGACAGAAAGAAAGAGAGAGATCACAAGTAGGCAGAGAGGCAGGCAGAGAGAGAGGGGGAAGCAGGCTCTCTGCTGAGCAGAGAGCCCGACGCAGGGCTCGATCCCAGGACCCTGAGATCATGACCTGAGCTGAAGGCAGAGGCTTTAACCCACTGAGCCACCCAGAAGCCCCCATTTTTCCCTATTCTTAACACATTACTATGAATTTGCTTAGACAAATGATAGATTGAAAACAGACAATTTCAACTCAATGCTGGCTAACTCATCCCAAATCTGATGAGTAAGTGGGTCTACTTCAATGACATCCATGCACCAGGGCCCCAAGAAGGCTCACTCATCCATGGTTGGAATGTAGCGTCATTATACAATCCCTTTTCCTTCTGTTCCATTTAGCTTCCACATTCTTTCTCTATATGCCCATGCCTTTCGCCTGAAAAGTTTTGTCTCCTGCACAAAACAAATGAGAAATGGATTGTTGCTGGGTTCTCTTACTTCTTCACTAACTCCAGGTATGGGACCCGTGTTTCTACTTCCCTGCTGGGCAGCCCTGTAGGATCTGAGCTCTGCCTCCAAGGCTTGCCCCTGGCTTTCAGATCTTGAGTGGTCTGCTTTGTGGGCGCTCGTTTCCTTAGTATGTCAAGCAAACCTCCAGAGTACTCCATTAAAAAGAAATCAGCAAGAAATCATCTTACTGGTTAAAAACAAGCAGAAAAGTAAATTCAAATGAGCACTGGAATAAACGGGGAAACCAATTCCCAAATATTTTCAATACAAAAATAGAGTCAATTATGATCAGTTTTTAAAAATCAAATACGTTTTTTGGATCCAGTGGAAAACGATTTGCTTTGTTGTTGTATGAGAATTATGGGAGATTTTTTTCCTCCCCATTTAACTTTGATATGGGGGAGTGTTTTAAATGCTCGCTATTCATTTATTTGACAAATATGTATTGAGGGAGGATTGCCTGCCATGCCATTCCCTCTTCAAAGTGCTGGGGACACATCATGGAATGAGATGGGTCACATACAGGCTCTTGGGCAGCTGAAATGAGCCTGGGAGACCGACAAATACATAGTTGAGGCGGTACCACGGTGCTGGGGAGTGGTGAGTTCTATAAATGGAGATAAAGCAGGGTCAAGTGTGCGGAGGAGGGTGGGAGTGTAATTCGCTCAAGAAGAGAGAGGTCGCACAGATAAGGGATCAAGGGGAGGCTGTGTAACATCATAAGGGGATATTGAGAAAACAGCCCTGGTCCAGGAATCTGCTTGGTGGCCTCCAGGGACCAGGAGGTCAAGGTGGCTGAGGGCAGGTGGGTGGGCGTGGCTGGAGGTGAGGCCAGAGAAGCAGGTGCCAGAGAAGTAGCCAAGAGCAAGATCAGGTGGAGTCTTCTGGGCTACTGTGGGGACCTGGGGTTTAATTCCCAGCACAAGGGGAAACCAAGATGTGACAGGATCTGGCTCATCTTTCAAAAGGCTGCTTTGTAAGGGAGACAGGAAGGAAGCGTGGAGAGACAGACCTTGTGGTTTGGGTACAAGATTAAAAAATAAAATTAACAACTTCATTGAGCTATAATTAGTATTTTAAAAATCGTACGTATTCAGTGTACAATTTGTGAGTTTGAACATATGCATACATGTGTGAACCCTTCAGCACAATAAAGGTAATAAACCTGTCCATCACCTTCCAAGGTTTCCTTGTGGCCGCTTTTCCTGACAAAGTTTTCGTTAAAAATAAAGGATTGCAGAAGGCATGCACTCAAATCTTATGAAAACCCAAATTTTAGCCACATTTTTTTCTCACTACCTTTATCACACAGCCTTTCTATCAACTTAATTTCTTTTGAAAAATTAATCAAATGAACTGTCTCTCCACTTTACCTGCTTTGGTAGCCCCTGTACTGGCTGTCTGCTTGCTCACCTGTCAGGGCTGACAGGATTATTACTGAAGTGCCCCTGGGCAGGTGCCAGCAGGTGCAACCAGGTGAGGAAGGCCGGGGTTCCCAATATCACTGAGTTGGTCCTTGTGAACACTTGACTTAATAGACCCCACTGTAGTTTTAGAAAAGTCATTTTAACCTCTCTGAGTAGTTCTTTCAGCTAAAGTAATATCTGTCACTTCCCAGTGGGGCTTAAGAATGATACATGGAAAAAGGCCATCACCTACTGGACTCTCCAGGCATTAATGCCGCTCCCAAGCCTGGGAACGGTTTTGGAAGCAAGTTCTCTGATCTTCTCCACAGGATAAAAAGCACGCTTTTCAACTATTAATAACTTGCATGGACTTCAGTTTGGAGACTTATGCCCCTCGAGTCCTCTTCCTAAGGCAGCTTTGGGTTCCGTAGTGGCACTTGCTAGTGCCTTTCTAGCCTCCTTTCCAGTCTATGCCATCTCTCTGTTGTCATCCACTCTGGGATGGGCCGTATCGCTGAGGTTCTGTGTGATACAGGGTAAGGGCTTGGTCCCACTCTCCACAACCCACAACTGTGAGTGTCACATCCTGCGGATGGGACCCAGCTGGGGGTGAGGGGTTGCGGGGTTAGGTTCCTGGACCCTTCCTCACACCTGCCAATCAGAATTGCAGAGGGCAGGGTTTAGGAATCTACACTTTTATCATTTTCCTCAGGAACCTCTTTGGAACATTGATATGTGAGAACTCCCAACTTAAGGGCATATTTTAAGCACTCAGAGGGAAAGCGGAAATTTCCCCAACTTTTCAGAAGGAAGCATGCCATAGCACTACTCAAATTCATAATAACTTTGACATTGAAGAAACCCTTCTATAAATGCCTCATATTATGTCCTCTGAGTCATACAATTTGAGGGCTTGAACTGTTTATTTCATATTCTCCATATTTCAGATTTTATCTTTTACCCTTTGAAAATTGTCATTCATTTTGTCAGTTATATTTTTCTACTTTTTAATTCATATCTACCTTGACTTTTGGTTTATAATTGTGTAATGCGTTATAGAAGTTTTTGTAAATTATATATATATATGCATGCATGTGTATATATGCACGCACATATATAGTATGTCCGCATACAATTTTTGTCATCTTTGTTCATACTTTTAGATCCATACACATATACAAGCTAGTGTCCTGCTTTTGTAATTCCCTTTTTCATTCAATAAATATTTTTTGAAGACCTAACTTGTGCTACCCACTAACAAACAATGAGCCAGCTGGACGCTATATTCGCCTTCACAGATATTATTGTTATATAGAAACCATGTTCTCAAAATTCAACATTATCCAAAATTGTGATCTCAAATAGCTAAATAGTATTTACTCTGATGGATATGCCATGATTTATTTAATTCTTTTCTAACTGCAAAACATTCTGGGCTGTGGTCTTTGAAATGGGATCTATGCACACTGAGGGATAGGTAAGACAATGTAGTAAGGTGCAGGAAAAAAAGTATTAAAATTTCAGTTTTTATCTCTACTTTTTCAATTCTATTTGGGGTATGTTTTTAAGTGGTAAAAATAAATGGTACAAAAACCAATAAATAAATAAACTTACATACATTAGGAGTATATGGCAAAAATTATTTTCATCGATAAAGTTGAGTTATCACAAAACCTTGGAGTCCCTTGATTTAAGATGTGTCCAATTATTCATACAAAAATAAAATTTTGACAGTTTTAAATATATTCTCAGGAGTGAAATTACAGATAAAAGAGTATGGCCCATTGCCAAATTGCTTTCGAGGTCAGTTGGTGGAAAATTTATGCTCCCAGTGTACGAGGAAGCTTCTCTTTTATATTATATATACTTTTTAATTTTTTCTGATTTATTAGATGGAAATTCGCATTTTATTAATGTTTCAATTTGCATCTCATTAGCAAGGTTAAAACTTTCAAGTTTATTAGCTAATTACGTTTCTTCTTTCATAAATTACTCACATCCTTTGCCTGTCTTTTTGTTGGGGTCTAAGTATTTTCCTCATTAAACTTTCTATAGATATAGAGAAGTACAAGAAAGAATGGCTGACACTTACTTTGCTCTAAGTATATACTTTATTTCTAGCCCTCTCAACAAACAAGAGTGTTATTATCCCTGTTTCACTGATGATGAAATTGAGATGAAGTTATATAGCATGTAATTTGGCAGTCCTCTTGATTCCAAGCTTCTTACAGCTTCAAAATATTTTTTTCTAGAATTTATTTCCCTGTGACTTTTTTGATGCTGATTTTTTTTAAGAAAGATTTAAAGAATTCTTACCCAGTCATATTTATCAATTCTTTCCCTTATACCTTATTCTATTGCTTTTATGATGAGAAGGCATATTCACCAATATTTTTTATTTTCTATGATTTTTAGTTTCAATGTAAGCCTAGAATCTGCCTGGAATTTGTGTGAGTATATGGCATTAACTGAAAATGTTAAAGTGCCCCAAATAGAACATTTTTAGATAACAATTAATTGAGTAACCCATTGCATATTATGCTTTCTTTTTCTTTTAATCAAAAACCAAGTTCTAATGGAATCTAATGGAATATTCTAATAGAACTCAGGCCTGTTTTTGTACGATATATATGTGTGACCACACATAATGCCATATGTATGTAGTAAGCATATACATATATACCATATATTATACATTTTAGAAATTATATAAGATATATTCATATATAATGTATTGTATTACATATTATGTAATATATATTAGAATTAAAATGTATAAAATGTACAAAAATGTATATAAAAATAAAAATGTATAAAAAAATAAAATGTATAAAAAATCCTCTGTACTCTATTCTTTTTCGAACATTTCTGCATATTCTCAGTTACTTATTTTCCAGATGGAATTTAGAATCATTTTTGTCAAATTCAATAATTAAAAAAATGAAAAATAAATGTCATCTTTATAATATTCAGTGTCACCACCAAGAAATGGTCTTTTTCTTCATTTATTCGAATTTTCTTTTTTTTTAATTTATTATTATCATATAAGTACTATTTGCCCCAGGGTACATGTCAAGCTTACACATTTCACAGCACTCACCATAGCACATACCCTCTCCAATGTCCATAACCAGCCACCCTATCCCTACCCCCCCTACCCCCTCAGTTTGTTTCATGAGACTAAGAGTCTCTTATGTTGTGTGTGGATTTTTTTCATATTTATTACAGATATTTTCATTTAAAATATTCCAAATATTTTGTTTTGTTCTCATTTTGAATAAAATCAATTTCCCTGTCTATAACGAAGTTATGTATATGGTTACTGCTCTTATACAAAAAACCTTTTTTATCCCTTAGTATTTCTTGTTTTGAATTCTGCTTTTTGTTTAAATTTTACTAATAAACATTTGCTTTTTCTTTGCTTTTACCATTTTTATAATATCTTATTTTAGGTATGCTTCCTGTTACTAAGATGTTTGGATTTTTTTAATTTTTAATTTTATTTTTTAAGATTTTATTTATTTAGGGGCACCTGAGTGGCTCAGTGGGTTAAAGCCTCTGCCTTTGGCTCAGGTCATGATCTCAGGATCCTGGATTGAGCCCCTCATCGGGCTCTCTGCTCAGCAGGGAGCCTGCTTCCTCCTCTCTCTGCCTGCCTCTCTGCCTACTTGTGATCTCATTCTCTCTGTCAAATAAATAAATAAAATCTTAAAATAAAGATTTTATTTACTTATTTGACACAGAAGGAGAGGGAGAAACAGACTCCCCACTGAGCGTGAAGCCTGATGGAGGACTCAATTCCAGGACCCCAGGATCATGACTTGAGCTGACGAAGGCAGACGCTAAACAACTGAGCCACACAGGCAGCCCAATGTCTGGATTTTTTCTAATGCAAACTTGCAGTTTGTATCTTATGGAGAAATTTAAAACATTTATGTTCGTTGTCATAATCAGTATATTTGGTCTTATTTTGTTACCTCAGCATTTGTTTTCAGTTATTTATAGTTTTATTATTTTTATAATTTTTATTTTATTTAATTATTATTTTCCATTTTATTTTAATTTTTTCAGTTACTCTGCCTCTCTTTTTGTCTTCTCCAGTTTTTGCTTCATTTGTATGTGTTTGCATTGATCTTTG
The DNA here is from genome assembly GCA_028533885.1 of Nasua narica. Classification (NCBI taxonomy): domain Eukaryota; kingdom Metazoa; phylum Chordata; class Mammalia; order Carnivora; family Procyonidae; genus Nasua; species Nasua narica. The sequence continues at coordinate 10,746,153 of CM052806.1, forward strand.
CTAGAAATTTAAAAATTTTGTACCCTGTTTTTAGTTCTTTAAGTGGTCACTACTATTTAAATATATATATATATTAGGTTTTAGTTTTTAACTATCATAGTTGAGAATATAATTATACCAAAAAAGCACCACCTTTCTGTAAGATTTTTTTTTAAAGAATGTCTTTGTATAGCAGTATACAACCACTCCTCAAGTCCTCAACTTAGCATTTTACACCAAATTTACTATTATTATAAGTTTTTTATGTTCTGCAATTTTTCTCTCAATATTATTTTGTCTTTGTATTCAATTTCTTAGCTATTAAATATGCAATATTTAAAACTTTGTCCACTCATTATTAATTGGGTTTCAAGTTCAATTGCAGTCCACTGACTCCCCTTTTGATTCATCTTTCATTTGGCTTTTACTAATTTCTTGTTTTTTTTTTTGGCTTTTACTAATTTCTTTTTTTTTTTTAAGATTTATTTATTTGATAGAGAGAGACACAGCGAGAGAGGGTACTCAAGCAGGAGGAAGGAGAGAGGGAGAAGCAGGCTTCCTGCGGAGCAGGGAGCCCGATGCGGGGCTTGATCCCAGTACCCCGGGATCATGACCGGAGTCAAAGGCAGACGCTTAACGACTGAGCCACCCAGGCGCCCCAAGGCTTTTACTAATTTCTAAAAGAGAATTATGAGTGTGGTATATTGTCCAAGTTCTTATTTATCTGGTAATATCTTTCCACGGCCTTTCCACATTGAAAACATCTTGACTGAGTAAATTTTTTATATTGCCACTTGAAACTCTACAGAGATTCTTCAAATGTCCCCTGAAATTTTCTTCTAAATGGGAATGTTTGAGACTAACCCGGTTTTGGCTCCTTTGTAAATAACTTTCTTTTTGTTTGTTGTTGTATGCTTATAAATTTGTCTTTATCTCTTTGTAATTAAAGAAAAAAAAAAAGTCCAAGGCTTCTCTGGGGTGGGTCTCTTTCACTGATTTTCTTAGAACTGAAAGAATCCTCTCAATCTTCATTTCTCAAGGATTTTTCCACCATTCAGTTTCAAGTTTTATGTCATTATAGCAATAACCATTGCTTTAAATTCTTTTCACCTAGTCTTCAGGAAATCTTAGATGGTGTCCATTCTCTGTCCTTTATAAACTATTCTCTCTCACCATTTTAAGGTCCTCTGGTTCTGGTTCTGTTTTGCAAGAATTTTGTTGAGTCTCTCCCTATAGACTCACTTAATTTGCCAATGGAAAGCCTACATGTTGATCCTCTAATTTCATTAACCAAATGACCTAATACTAATGGATTTTCTAAAGCTTTCTTGCAATTCTTACCATAAATCACATTTCCCAGTTTGCTTTCATTGAATGCTCATAATCATGTTCTTGCCTGGTTGCATCTTTATGTAAGTCCAATACTATTCTTTTCTTTTTTCTATTTATCTGTACCTCAAAAGAAAGTTATCCAGGCTATTATTTACGAAGCCAAAAGGTGGCTTTAGCCCCATCTTTAAAGCCCACGTAAGTGAATCACCAAATTTCTTTCTCAAGATTACAATAACCAGGAGTTTGCTTCCACAGAGCTCCTGGCTCAATTGCAGTGTCTTGTAATTCTTCTTCTCTGTCTCTACTCCTCTCATTTCCCTCCCATGACCATTCTCACACAAAAGGCTCTATATCTATTCCAGCTTTCTGTAACAGGACTGGCACCGGATCTTCTGCTCCCTCTGCTTTACTGTCTGCCCCTCCAATGTCATATGAAAGAAAGTGCAGTCACTAGTATGCGGGATTCGTGGGTTTCTGCTTCTATCTACGGCCACTCGCTGCCTTCGTGGGCAAACTTTCTATCTCAGGACAGAAGGGCCAGTTGCTTTCTCCCTTCTACTTTCTATGCCGTTATTTTTGGCAATACTATATGAAAGTGGAAATAAGAGTGGAGGAAGGTTCACAGTTTGATTCATGTTCAAACTGCCTCAAATGTGATACGTGCTGAGAAAAGGGACACCTTTCAAGTTCTTCCCTTCAGCAGTTCTCAAAGCACAGTCAGCAAATCCCTAAGGTCCCTGACACTCTTTCAGGGTAGCTGCGGGGTCAAAGTTATTTTCGTAGTAATGCTGTAATGTTGCAATATTTCGTGATAACATTAGACATTATTTGCCTTTCACTGCTTTGACATTTATATTCATGATGCAAGAGCAGTGGTGGACAAAATTGTTGGGATCTTGACATAAATCATAACAATGGCACCAAACTACACTTATAGTATCCATGAAATTACATAAAATTAAAAAAAAAAAAGAGGGACGCTTGAGTGGTTCAGTAGGTTAAGCTTTTGCCTTAAGCTCAGGTAATGATCCCAGGGTCCTGGGATCAAGCCCTGAATTGTGCTCCCTGCTCAAAGGGGAGCCTGTTTCTCCCTCTCCCTCTGCCTGCTGCTCCCCCTGCTTGTGCTCACTCTCTCTATATCAAATAAATAAATAAATAAAATCTTTAAAAAACAAAGAATCTAATTTTACTTAAAAATGTCCTTGATGGAGTAACAGAAAATATTAATATGATTAAACTGCAACCCTTGAATAAATTTTTTTAAGTACAAATGAAGCACCTTGACTGCACCAAAATATAATGATTGCTTCGAAGAAAAGCACTTGTGTGATTATTTGAGTTGTATACTTAAAAGACCATCAATAGACAAACTATGGTTTTTCAGCCTCGGATATTTGGCAAGCAGACATTTTTGGGGGAGAAATGAATGAAATGAGCGTGTCACTTCAAAGAAAACAACTGAAGGTATGTTTTTTCCAATGAGAAAATTCAAGCACTAAATAGAAAATAAGAATTTAAGAAAACATATCTGTGATCAAAAGTTTGAGAACTGCCCAATACCTAAAGCTTCTGGTAAAACAAAGTAGTGATATTAACAAAATTTTTTTTTATAATTTGTAATGAAATGTAACAATGTTTAGAAAACCTGCCAAACACACTGAATCAATATTTTCCAAATGACCAATGCATGATGCTGACCATGCAAAATTATGCATTGGTAAAAGGTCCTTTCCAAGTACAAGACAGATTAATGGATTTTAATGTTAATGAGTACAAAAATGGTGTTAGTATGGCTTTTGGTACTACATTGCAATGAAGTTTTATGAAACTGCTACTTGTCAGATTTTGGTGTATCAAAGAATAACCACAATTGTCCTAAAAGGCAACTAAAATACTCCTTTCCTTTCCTATCACCTATCTGTGTGACACTCGATTTCTTCACAAATCTCCACCAAAGAAACATAGCACAATAGAATAAATAGAGAAGTAACTGTCTTCTATGACATTTTTATTAAAGAAAATTATCAAAATGTAAAGCTATCACCCTTCTAAATTATTATATTTGAAAAATACAGTTTTTAATAAAAACATCTATACTGACACCTAACTTTATTATTTAAAATACATTTATATAAAAATTAAATGCATTAATGTTATTTTTCAAAATTTCCTCAACTTCTATTTCCAATTTGATAAATATAAATAGGTGTTACCCACATAAATGAAAGCTCTTTGCTGCTCTCAGTAATTTGTAAGATTGTAATGAACTCTTAAGATCAAAAAGTTTGAGAACCATTGCTCTATTTTGTGCAACTAGAATAAGACAACTTTCTTTTTTTATTTTTCTTAAGATTTTGTTTACTTATTTGACAGAGAGAGACACAGCAAGAGAGGGAACACAAACACTGGGAGTCGGAGAAGGAGAAGCAGGCTTCTCGCTGAGCGGGGCTCCATGCGGACCTCCATGCAGGGCTCGAACCCAGGACCCTGGGATCAGGACCTGAGCCCAAGGCAGACACTTTATGACTGGGCAACTTTCTACTATCTGTTTCTGGCTCTAATGCATTGTTGGACCAGCAACTGGATTTTCATTCAAATTTCACCTACCTTGAAGTTAGTAAAAATTCCCCTTAGATTTGAATAATAAATAGGTAGTTGTTAGTTCTGGTTGGGGATTCCATACATTTTCATGTTTTCAATTCCCTTATATATTTTAGGGGAAAGTTAGGAACTTTTTCCTTTTTTTTTCTTTTTATCTTGTGATGTAATTCACATGCCATAAAACTCATTTTCAAGTGTCAAATTCAGTGGTTTTTAGTATATTCAGAATTGTACAACCATCACCACAGTAAATTTTAGAACATTTCAGTACCTCAAAAAAAGACATTTTTGACCTATACTCCCTTGTCTTATTTCCTCAGCCTTACAAAACCACTAATAGTCTTTCTGCCTCTATGGATTACCTACTCTAGACATCTTGTATAGATGGAGTCATTCTCTGTGAAATGTTCTGTGCCTGGCTTCTTTAACTTAACACAGTATTGGCAAATCTTATTCAACTTATAGCATGTATTAATATTTCATTTCTTCCTAACATTGAATACTATTCCATTGTACAGATTACCAACTGATGGGTGTGTGAGTTGTTGCCACTTTTTTGGCTATCATGAGTAATGTTGCTATAGACATTCATGTACAAGTTTTTATATACATATGTTTTTAAAATCTCTTGGAAATATACTTAAGAGTATAATTACAGGATCATATGGTAAATATATGTTTCACTTTGGAGGAGCTGCTACTGTTTTCTAAAGCATCTACACCATTTTACTTTCCCACCAACAGTGTATATGGGTTCCAATTTCTCTACATCTTTTCTAACACTTGTGATTTTCCATTCCCTTTTTATTTTTAACCACAGACATCCTAGTGGTATCTAATCATGGTTCTGAGAAATTGAACATGTTTTCATTATTACACTTATGAATGAGATCTGGCCACTCATTTAAACTATTACATGCAAGTTTGTGAATTTTCTCAATCAGTCTATTTCCCTTGCTTCTTTTCTTGGTTCTCCTGAGCTTCCTAGAACTACATATGCATTTATCTTAGAACTTAGTCTTGAAGATCTCAGCATTGCCTTCTTCCTTAATTAAAAGCTTTGTCTTATCTGTAATATTTGAAAATTCTTCTTGGAGCTTATGATTTGAGTTCCTATGTGAACACTTGAGAATAATTGGCTCATACTCTGAGAAGTCATGGAAATTATTTTGCTGTTTCATTATTTCCATACTGTTTTGTCAGCTTACCAAAAAGATACCACAGAAAACATTCTAAGAATCTTCGTTTTCAGACAGCATCAGTCTGAAAGGTGTGTATTTTTACATTTTTATTTTCCTATCTCTTTGAGACTATTTCTTACCCTCTCAGGAAATTAGACACTTGACTTTTTAAAAAATAAATATAAAAAATAAAATGAAGATTCTGAGTGTTGGTTTAGAATCAGGAGCCATGAATACCCAAATTAACAAAACTTCCAAGTATAAATTATCCACAATTTGAATTTTCATAGATGTTCCTTTCATCATTCAAATTACATGAAAATGTTAATGACTATTTGCAATGCCAAACTGATAAGTCAACCCCCATATATATCTAATTATAAAAAATATTTGATTTCCCAAAAACTTTGCAAATATTAGGATCATCCAAATCTGTTCCTTGTAATTTCAGTTTTCCATGGTGATAGATTCACTCATCTTCAAATGCTAGTCCTTGAGAGACTGACAATGACTAAATTCCAGAAACAAGAATGCAGACTGATGAAAAAAGATGATTTCCCAAATTCCAGGGGGAGATACACAGAAGCTACAGTGTCTGTGATTGGTGATGAATTGAAATCACTGCAAAAATGCACTCCCACAATGTAGGCACTCTGAGGTGTGCAGAAGACTGGTTGGCTCATGCACCTGTGTCTGAATTCCTCTTGATATGTAAGGATTCATCACTTAGAATCTTACAGTTTTTGTCTTCTAATTCTACTTCCCATCCCATCAGAAGCTCCTCTCATTCACCCAATTCATCCATAGACTTTGGTTGACTCCTAACACAGAATTCACTAAGATGCTGGTGTATTGCCCTCTGGAAGACCAAGTCACATAAAGGAAGTGCATGTGTTTTAGGGAAGAGCATACATGCTGGAGGATGCTACGCTTCAGGTACATTTAAACAAAGAGCAAATAAATACCATCACTGGCTTTACAGAATGATGAGAAAGTCCAAAAGTTGGAAGAGGAGAAACATTAAACTGAGTGTACCAGACTTTATAGTCTGGGGATCTGCTGGGCACAAGAGGCAGACAGATTCTATTCATTAACCAAACTGGTTAGCCAGAAGCTGTGGACAGGAAGACTGCGGAGACAATACCGATCACCATCCAGAGTAATAAACCAACATCTAGTGTGAGCATCCCTATGTGAGGAATAGACTATGTTAGAAAACACTTACCATAAAAAACATCACAAATCACTGGGAAAGGGAAAGAGTTTTAGTGAATGATTTTGGAAAAATGACTACTTGGGGAACTCCCAACTGAAAGTTTCATCTCACATTAAACCTAAAATAAATTCAAAGAGAATAAAAACACAAAAAGAGAAAATTGCCATAAAAATACAATAAAATGTGAAAATTAATAAGTCGTAGAATAGGGAACGATTTTCTAATCATAGAGCAGTGAAAAAATAAGAATTAAAAACCACAGGGACAGCTGGGTGGCTCAGTTGGTTAAGCTGCTGCCTTTGGCTAGGGTCATGATCCCAGGGTCCTGGGATCGAGTCCCACATCAGGGTCCTTGCTCAGCAGGGAGCCTGCTTCTCCCTCTGCCTCTGCCTGCCACTCTGCCTGCTTGTGCTCTCCCTCTTTCTCTCCCTCTCTCTCTGACAAATAAATAAATAAAATCTTTTTAAAAAAAGAATTAAAAATCACAATATCAATTTACACAAAAGTATTGAATTTCTTTGTGTCAAAACACTCTAAAACAATTAGACAAATCATAGGCTGAGACTGATCATGTCAACTTGAATAAATCAAAATCACAATCTACCATTTTTTTCAAATTAAAAAAATTTAATTATATTTTTGGTTTTAAGATGGCGGTGTAAATGTGAGGCTTCCCCAATTGCCTATTAAAACGCATGTAAAGTAATAAGGATAATGAGAAATAGAAGCCACAAACTCCACCTTCAACAAAATAGCGAGACTAAATCCTTTAGCCATAAAGCAGTGAAAGTACAGTGGGGTAAGAAAGGACTTTGAGAGGATAGCCACACCTGCAGAGCTCAGAAAATGCTGCCAAGCACCCTTCTCCAAGATGAAGGGTACATTCTGAGGTCAAAACCAACAATCATTACTTTTTAATGATGGAACTGGGAAATAGGAGCTGACAGAGAAATAAAGCTTTTCTCAATCTTGTTTGATTCCAAAAGGAAAAGAAGGAAAAAAATTACACAGACAAGTCATATTTTGAAAAAGCATTCTACTGGTAAGACAGAGTAAGGAAAATTTTCGTGTTGTCAGCTTGTGAGCAACACTGCAGTGCCTATTTCAGTTCTCAGTTAACGGGGGAGAAGTAAGGTCTAAAAGAGCACCACCATATGCACAATCTTGTCAATAAAAAAATTTCTGCTAGCACAGAACACAGCATTGTCAACCCCTGCCATCACCACCACCACCCCTAACATACATGCATAGCTTCAATTTCACTCTAATCCTGAGTTCTAAAAAGCCTTGCGTTCCTACAGTAATAACTTTGTTGTTCAACAAAAAGGAACCAAAACCTTATCCATATAAAAATAAAACTATAAAAAGGATGGGATACCAGCATACTAGCAATAAATAAATAAATGAATAAAATGGCAAGGAACAGACACCAGAAAGTTTCTACCATGAGACAGTTTAAAGAACATGTCAAAATATGTTGTCATCCATTTTTAAACCTAATTGAACAATAGCCAATATAAAACAAAAATACAAAGCAGGGATTCAGCAACTCAGGGAAGACCACAGAGATAAAACATGAGTTAGCAGAGCTCAAGAGAAAAGTAGAAAAATAAAATCACAAAAATAAAGACAAAACTGAAGCCACACCTGGGAGAATAAATATTGCTAAAAATATAACAGAATGGACTGTAAGCCAAGCAAAACAAAACAAAACAAAAAGCTGTATTTTTTTTTAAGATTGGAGAGCTATTGGTAGGTGAGGAATACAGACAAAAAATATTCAAACTGAGTACCAGAAGAATAGAGCCAAAATATTGGGTAAAAAAACAAAGCATGATTTAATGAATTTTTTAGAAATAAAAGAAAACTTGACTTTAAAGTTTGAAAGGTCCACCATTTCTCAGGAAAAATTGACAGAACAGTCAACATCAAGACATAGTAATATTATTAGATACAAAAAAGAAAACTGTGTGTTGTGTTTGTATGGATCTATTATTTTCACTTTTAGTAGTATTTTTTCTATCATTGTGTAGAATATTATTTATCTGTTTTACATGTTTGTTTTTGGCCAAACATATAGAATCTAACCATGAAATGAAAGCAACAGGACTTAACAGAGAAGGGAAAGAAGAAAGAAGTCATGATTTGAAGAAAGAAAAAAATTTCCATTTGCCTAATTGAAGAGCTTAAGAATAAACATCTATAACAGGCAGAGTAACCTCAATAACATTACTTATTTAATATTCTTACTCATGAGGGCTGAGTTTTTTAAAATTATGAATGTATCATTACTGTTCAGAAAAGCAAGATTTGCTGTTAAAAGTAAGATTCACATCTGGCAGTGTTCTGATCCTGGTCGCTTCTGGAATACAATGATGAATCATCTCCTGTGTTAGGAAGAAAGCCTTCATTGCATCTTTTCTCATATCCAAAGAGAAAGCCGCAAACGACATCTAAATCATAGCACCACACAGCTCTTTTAGAGCTTAAGGAAACAATCAAAAACATTCTAAAAGTCACACATTCAAATACCATTTTCCCTTGCTCACCAACCACACTTAATCCCCAAATCCAATCAATTTATTCTCCTGATGTCTTTTGACTGTTTCTACTTTGTCCCCATGGGCCACCATTTCTAGCTGAAGTCACTTTCCAGTAATCTTGCCCCCATTCAATCTACTCTCCTCTCTGTGCCCAGTGATCATTTTCAGTGGCAAATGTGATCATGTCATATTCCCCCACCAACAGACTCTAACCCCCTTTAAGATTCTTCAGGACTTTCTATGATCTGGAGAATAAGAATAATCTTTCCAATATGTGCCCTCACCCACCTCTCATCTTTAACTTCTACAGTTTTTTTCCTTGGGCTTACACAGCTGTTCCTTCAGTCCTTCAGCTCTAACCTTTTCTTCTGCTCTGCAAGGAGCATTTCTCTCCTTCCTCCTCTTCCTCAATCCCTACCAGAGCTCACAGCTATCCACTACTCAACTTTTGTCTCTGTACCAACATACTTCCTCAGGGCAGCCTTTTCTGAGCCATTGTTCCCCTCTCCTCTCGATATTTATCTCCTTTAACCCTATACCCTTATTTGAAGAACTCTCACATATATTAATTCATAATTATGTTTTACCTCTCAATCTCAGAAAATTAAATAAAATATGGTTCTTTTGAAGGCATCAGAGATTCAAAATGAACCCACCCCTTTTAGATGTCCATTCATGCCATTATTTGATGTCACCACAATATTATAGGTTTGAGTAGGTGGTTTAAGCTTCCTGTGGCTTATTAGTCTTATCTACAAAATAGAAACAATTATACGTTCACTGATATTGTAAGGGTGAGAGTGGATAATGACTTTTACAATTTTTTATGAAGGATTGTGTAACGGTAATTAAGAAAATAATCATCATTGTTTGCAAAGGAATTATTTGACTAGTCACTTTTAAATATAAGATGACTTGTAGTAGTTTTGATTATAAAGGAAGAAATACAAACTTTAAAAATGTTTAAGAATTTTTTATTTTAAATAGGATCCATGTGTGGAGCCCAACATGGGGCTTGAACTCACAATCCTGAAAGCAAGACCTAAGCTGAGATCAAGAGTAGGAGACTCAACTAACTGAGCCTCCCAGGTTCCCCTAAAGGCATATTTTTTCAATTTTCATTTTGTTGTTTCATTTGCCAGTGCTGATTTCTTTAAAGTCAGAGACATGGAATGGTTAAAAATTATTATACAACATTTCAGCCTGAAGACAGTTTCTAATACCCTCCAAAGAATGGTAAAAAGTAATGGCAAGGAGCAGAAAAAACTGGCAGTTACCTCTAACATAAGCTTACAGATCATCCAATGCACATGTGACTAATTCATGGGTTTAGAAAAAGAACATTTTATATGTTAAGTATTCCATCTTCACCCTAGGGATCTTCTGGGAGGAAAAGGAGTAGTAGTGGTATTGTCAGATGTGTATATTTCATATAGCTGAGGAGGAAGTAGAAAAATAGGGAGAAAGGGACAGAGGGACAGGGAAGAAAAGAAAAAGGAGGAAAAGAAAAGAGAGAAAAAAGAATGATTAGCATTCTCTACCATAGAGTTCCTTCATGGGCAAAAAGTCACTAGTAATTAAATGTAGAAAAGGAAGTTTGACATAGTTAATACATTGTAAACTATACCCAGTGAAAACCTACTTTCTTTAATAAACATAAAAGGCCCATATGATAGACTTATGATGCAGTCTTTGAATTTTCCTCCTTTACTTTGGGAGTTATATCTGAAAAGGAACCAAGCCTTTCTTTTCCCATCATCCTTAAGGGATTGTACCATCATATATTGGCCCTGCTGAGCCCTTTCAAAGAAGGTGAGAGATTCTGCTTCTTCAAAATATTCCTAGAGTTTCTGATTTAGTAGGTCCAGGGCAGACTCAAGAATTTGCCTTTTTATTAAGTTCCCAGATGATGCTGATCCTGCTGGTCTGGGGGTCCTTATCTTCAGGATCAGGAGCTCTGAAAGCCCAAAGGCAAGAATAGAAGATCTTAGAAGTAGAGTCATTCGAAAGAGCTAAGAGAGTGGACAAAGTCAAGAACTAGCATGGTTCTGGCATACTTTGGGCACCCTGTAAATACTGTATGTATGAATAAATGAATGGCTAAATGAGAAGCTTAGTTTTTGCTAAGCTTCTCTGAATGACCCAAGGAAGTTGTATATAAAAGTGGCCAGGAGTACAGGCTTTGCAATTAGATACATGAAATTTCAAATCTTGCTTTCTTACTTACTGGCTTTGTCACATTGGATTATTATTTAATCTCTCCAGGTCTAAATTTTTCCCAAGTTTATACAGGAGTCCTAATATCCATTTTATGGAGTTATTCTGAAGATTAAGAATAATGAACATTAGGGGAGGAGCAAGATGGCAGAGGAGTAGGAGGCTGAGATAGTATCAGATACCAGAAGTTCAGCTAGATAGTTATCAAACCATTCTAAACACCTACAAATTCAACAGGAGATAGAAGAGAAGAAGAACTGCAATTCTAGGAACAGAAAATTGACCACTTTCCGGAAAGTAGGACTTATGGAAAAGTGAATCCAAAGAGACAGGAAGAGAGACCCTGGAAGGAGGGGCTGGCTCCCAGCAAGCCGCAGAGCAGTGGAGCACAATATTGGAACTTTTAGAAGTCTGCTCTACTTAGGGACATCACTCCAGAGGCTAAGCAGGGAGTGGAGCCTTCACAGGACAGTGTGGTTTCAAGACCCGCAGGGTAACAGAAAGACTGGGGGTATCTAGATGGTGGCAGAGCTCCCAGGTATCAGAGTGGGGAAGCCAATGGCAGAGACGGAGCCATGCAGAGGACTATCAGCTGAGGCTTACTTTAAACCATGATCCAAAGCACAGTTGGGCCCCTCTCTTCAAGCAGGGACCCCACAAGGGGCATATCTGGAGAGACCTCTTCCTTCCTCCTTCAGAGGACTGGCACAGGAGCGTGCTGCAAGAATCGGCTGGGTTGGGTTTGGAGACTCCAAATGGGGCCATGCACCAGAGATAGAAACACTCTGTCACAGGCTGGGTGAGCTTGCAGTGTGGCCAGAGATCAGGGAGATGAGAGGGATTGACTGTTTTTCTTTGAGGGTGCACTGAGGAGTGGGGCCCTGAGCTCTCAGCTCTTAGGGGCTGGAGATTGGGAGGCCACCATTTTCATTCTCATCTTCCAAAGCTGTATGGAAAGTGCTCAGGGAACAAAAGCTCACTAGAGCAAACCCTGAGCAGATTACTTAGCCCAGCCCCTGGCAAGGGCGGTGCAGTTCCACCTCGGGCAAAGACATTTGAGAATCACTGCAACAGGCCCCTCCCCTAGAAGATCAGCAAGAATATCCAGCCAAGAACAAGTTCATGAATCCCACGAAAATTGTGCAACTCTAGAGTTAGGAAAAAGCAACACATAGAATTCATGGCTATTCCCCCATTATCCTTTAGTCTTTCAGAGTTAAATTTTTTTTGATTTTATTTTTTATTTTATTTTTCCTCTTTCCTATTATAACTTTTTAAACCACTATCTTATCAATACCTTTTAAAAAATCTTTTCTAATTTTCACTGTTACATTCATTTTTTATCCCCTCATTGTATTTAATCTTACTTTTCATATACATATAGGGTTTTTTTTTCTTTAAAATTTTGGGATACAATTACTTTTAATAGAGTGATATAGATAGAGATAGAGTACTAAATCTAGTACACAGCTTGGTTCTAGTCTCCAGCCTGATGACATTCTGACCCCTTTTATTCTTTTTTTTTTTCTCTTTTTTCAACCAACTATTATCAATCCTTTTTTCAGGATCTTTTTTAATTTCAATCTTTATACTCATATTCCATCCCTTCATAGCTTTTACCCTTAATTTTATATATTTATAAGTTTTCTTTCTTTAAAATTTTGGGAGGTAGTTTCTTCTAATAGACCAAAAAACCCAAAATCAGGTGTGGGGCTCTGTTCTAATCAAAAGACTAATCTAATATATATATGTATATATTAGATTAGTAAATATATATATAGTAGTAGTAGTAAATATAGTAGTAGTATAGTAGTAGTAAATATAGTAGTAGTATAGTAGTAGTAAATATATATATATATATATATATATATATTTACTTTTTCTTTTTTCTCCCTCCCCCCCCCTTTTCTTCAACCCCTGGTTTTGGCTCTCTTCTGATTTTTCTGGGGTTGTTTCTACCCTTTTACTATTTTGTTCTGTCATTCATCTATTCTTATCTCGATAAAATCACAAGGCAGAAAAGCTCACCACAAAAAAAAAAAAAAAGAAAAAGAGGCAGTACTGACAGCTAGGGACCTAATCAATATGGACATTAGTAATATGTCAGAAATAGAGTTCAAAATGACAACTATCAAGGTGCTAGCTGGTCTCAAAAAAAGCATGGAAGATATTAGAGAGTCCCTTTCTGGAGAAAAAAAATCCCTTTCTGGAGAAATAAAAGAACTAAAATTTAACCAAGTTGAAATCAAAAAAGCTATTAATGAGGTACAATTAAAAATTGAGGCTCTTACTTCTAGGATAAATGAGGCAGAAGAGAGAATTAGTGATATAGAAGACCAAATGACAGGGAATAAAAAAGCTGAGAAAAAGAGAGACAAATAACTGCTGGAACACGAGGGGAGAATTTGAGAGATAAGTGATACCATAAGACACAACAATATTAGAACAATTGGGATCCCAGCAGAAGAAGAAAGAGAGAGGGGTGGAAGGTATATTGGAGCAAATTATAGAGAATTTCCCTAATTTGGCGAAGGGAACAAGCATCAAAATCCAGGAGACACAGAGAATCTCCCTCAAAATCAATAAAAATAGGTCTACACTTCATCATCTAAGTAAAACTTACAAGTCTTAGTGACAAAGAGAAAATCCTAAAAGCAGCTCAGGACAAGAAGTCTATAACATACAAAGGTAGAAGTATTAGATTGGCAGCAGACCTATCCACAGAGACCTGGCAGGCCAGAAAGGACTGGCATATCTTCAGAGCACTAAACGAGAAAAATATGCAGCCAAGAATACTATATCCAGCTAGGCTGTCACTGAAAATAGATGGAGAGAAGATCTCCCATCAAAAATCTCCCAACAAACCAGAGCCCAGGGCCAGATGACTTCCCAGGGGAATTCTACCAAAAATGTAAGGAATTAATACCTATTCTCCTGAAATTGTTCCAAAAAATAGAAGTGGAAGGGAAATTACCAAACTCATTTCATGAGGCCAACATTACCTTGATCCCAAAACCAGACAAAGACTCCATCAAAAAGGAGAATTACAGACCAATATCTGTAATTCTGAACACGGATGTAAAAATTCTCACCAAAATATTAGCCAATAGGATCCAACAGTATATTAAAAGAATTATTCACCATGACCAAGTGAGATTTATTCCTGGGTTGCAAGGTTAGTTCAACATCCACAAATCAATCAATGTGATACAATACATTCATAAAAGAAAAAACAAAAACCATACGATACTCTCAATAGATGCAGAAAAAGCATTTGACAAAGTACAGCATCCTTTCTTGATCAAAACTCTTCACAGCATAGGCATAGAGGGTACATTCTTCAATATCATCAAAGCCATCTATGAAAAACCCACAGTGAATATCATTCTCAACGGGGAAAAACTAAGAGCTTTCCCCTGAGATCAGGAACACAGCAGGGATGTCCACTATCTCCACTGCTATTCAACATAGTACTAGAAGTCCTAGCCTCAGTAAACAGACATAAATAATCAGACAGAAATAAAGGCATCCAAATTGGCAAAGAAAAAGTCAAACTCTCACTCTTTGTAGATGATATGATACTTTATGCAGAAAACCCAAACAACTCCACTGCAAGACTGCTAGAACTCATACAGGAATTGAGTAACGTGTGAGGATATACAATCAATGCACAGAAATCAGTTGCATTCCTATACACCAACAGCAAGACAGAAGAAAGAGAAATTAAGGAGTTGGTTCCATTTACAATTGCATCCAAAACCATAAGATACCTAGGAATAAACCTAACCAAAGAGACAAAGAATCTGTACTCAGAAAACTATAAAGTGCTCAAGGAAGAAATTGAGGAAGACACAAAGAAATGGAAAAACGTTCCATGCTCATGGATTGGAAGGACAAATATTGTGAAAATGTCTATGCTACCTAAAGCAATCTACACATTTAATGCAATCCTTTTCAAAATACCATCAATTTATTTCAAAGAAATGGAACAAATAATCCTAAAATTTATATGGAGCCAGAAAAGGCCATGAATAGCCAGAGGAATGTTGAAAAAGAAAACCAAATTTAGTGGCATCACAATTCTAGATTTCAAGCTATATTACAAAGTTGTAATCATCAAGACAATGTGGTACTGGCACAAAAACAGATGCATAGATCAATGGAACAGAATAGAGAGCCCAGAAATGGACCCCCAACTCTATGGTCAACTAATCTTCAACAAAGCAAGAAAGAATATTCAATGGAAAAAAAAAATCTCTTCAACAAATGGTGTTGGGAAAATTGGACAGCCACATGCAAAAGAATGAAACTGGACCATTTTCTTAAACCACACACAAAAATAGACTCAAAATGGATGAAAGACCTCTATGTGAGATGGGAATCCATCAAAATCCTTGAGGAGAACACAGACAGCAATCTCTTCGACCTCAGCCACAGCAACTTCTTCCTAGAAACATCACCAAAGGCAAGGGAAGCAAGGGCAAAAGTGAACTACTGGGCTTCATTGAGATCAAAAGCTTTTGCACAGCAAAGGAAACTGTCAACAAAACCAAAAGACAACTGACAAAATGGGAGAAAACATTCACAAATGCCATGTCAGATAAAGGGCTAGCATCCAAAATCTATAAAGCACTTCTCAAACTCAACACCCAAAGAACAAATAATCCGGTCAAGAAATGGGCAGAAGATATGAACAGACATTTCTGCAAAGAAGACATCCAAACGGCCAACAGACACATGGAAAATTGTTCAACATCACTAAGCATCACAGAAATACAAATCAAAACCACAGTGAGATACCACCTCGCACCAGTCAGAACGGCTAAAATTAACCAGTCAGGAAGCGACAGATGTTGGCGAGGATGCGCAGAAAGGAGAACCCTCCTACACTGTTGGTGGGAATGCAAGTTGGTATAGCCACTCTGGAAAAACAGTATTGAGGTTCCTCAAAAAGTTGAAAATAGAGCTACCATATGACCCAGCAATCGCACTACTGGGTATTTACCCTAAAGATACAAATGTAGTGATCCAAAGGGGCACGTGCACCTGAATGTTTATAGCTGCAATGTCCACAATAGCCAAACTATGGAAAGAATCTAGATGTCCATCAACAGATGGGTGGATAAAGAAGATGTGATATATATATACACACACAATGGAATACTATGCATTCATAAAGAGAAAAGAAATCTTGCCATTTGCAACGACGTGGATGGAACTAGAGGGTATTATGCTAAGCGATATAAGTCAGTCACAGAAAAACAATTATCACATGATCTCTCTGATATGAAGAATTTGAGAGTCAGGGCAGGAGGTCGTGGGGGTTGTGGGAGGTAAATGAAACAAGCTGGGATCAGGAAGGAGACAAACCATAAGAGACTCCTAAACTCACAAAACAAACTGAGGGTGGCTGGGAGGTAGGGGGTTAGGGATAGGGTAGCTGGGTTATGGACATTGGGGAGGGTATGTGCTGTGGTAAGTGCTGTGAAATGTGTAAGCCTGATGATGCACAGACATGTATCCTGGGGCAAATAATACATTATACACTAATAAAAAAAATTTAAAAATAAAATAAAATGTCAGAAAAAAAAGAGAGAATAATGAACCTTAAACCAGTTGTGAAGACACCCTATGCTTGCCTTCTGCTCTTATTCTAAGATTTCTGAAAGTTGTATGTGCCACTAGGTAGGCCCTGTGCTTCAGGGCTGGGCCCTCTGACACTCAAATGTTTAGTGGTCACCCTGCAATGACCTGTCACAGTTACTGGAAGGAAAAAGCCTGGCCATAAGTATGTGAGAGGCGAATAGCCACACAAATGGCAAATATATTATATATGTGTGTCTATATATATAGTTGATTTATGCAACTCTCAACACACTATTGTGCATCACAAGAACACCTTTAACTTCATCGACCAAAGACTAAATGAACTAGAGAAAAGTAAAATACTCATGGATCCACTGATTTTAAGTAAGGAGATAGAGTCAAACCCTTTGTCAGGAACTTCCTGTTCCCTTGCCAACCCACTAGATCCATACTGCTTCTGAGAATATGCCTTAATAACATGTGTTTCAATGGAACACAATTCCTTTTCTTGGAGAGGATAGCAATCAACATGAAAAGAATAGCTATACCTTGATGAAAAAAAATTCTCTCCATACAAGTCTCAAAAATTATTACTAAATGCCCTACTCAAACATTTTTCAATTCATATACCATGAGCTTTGACTTGCTTTTTCAAGACGAATTATTTCTGCAGAGTATCTCTGAAAAGTACGGGTTCAAAAATGTGAGGATTCCTCAAATGTTCTGATGGTTTCCAGCAGATACTTCAGCACTCTGGATATTATGTGCATATAAATTAACAAGGAGACTATTGAGCACAAGCTTTCATGGGTATTTTCTAACCAAACCCTTTCAAAAATATACTCTAGGATACAGAACAATATGAAAAGTAGTCAGCTCTACAGTTTGATTTTTAGCAAAAACAGAAAGTGACTGAGGTTCTTCCATTCCTTGGGGTCCTCCTTTGCTGGTAGAACTCTTGCGTATCAGAAACTTACTCTAAGTAATGACCTGAGGCTCACCAGACTTAAAACATATTTAATTCTGTCTTGCCCAGGAGGGCTGAACCCCATCATTAGAGCACTAGACTGGGCTACAGGAGGTATCCTATAACCTGGGCTAAGCTTGTGACATGCAGGTTCTCAGGAAATAATCTGAGATACTGAAGTTTTTGGGGACACAAAAAGCAATGCGAGTGGACTGGTGGAGGGAGGGGGTCACCAAACAGTCATTATAAAGCTGGCCAAATGTTTCGAAAACAAGAATTATGGTACCCTAGAAATGGACCAAATGCTTAAGACAAACTAATAAATACAGATTAATGAAAAACTACTAAATTTGGGGTCAAAACAGTGGGACTCCATCAGCTTAACTGTAGTAGGAAAGGGACTTGATTTGGAGCAGTAGTTGGAAAATTCCATGCCTACTAGTTTTATTGGTGGTGACAATCTTAACAACAAATGAATTGGGGCAGTCCGTAGATCCAATAGCCTGAGGTTGCAAACTGGTAGGGACCCTGGTGGGCCAGCCAGAAACTGAACAGATTAGGGAAATGAGACAGTCATGGAGAGACTTGATATTCTTGACTGATGGAAGGGGAGGTGCACACATGAGGAAGAACGGAGGCCCAGCCTATTCACATGCCTGTGTTGAACCAGGAACATTCCTGTATTGGCAAAGAAGATACTAGAATGTCTGGTGGGAAGGGAGAGAAGGAAGTGATCTGGAAACTGTTTACACTTTGAATGTGTTCCGGAGCTCTCATACAGACCCACCAACTGAGAGGAGATTTACCGGTGTTAAGATGTTTGTGCCCAACCTCTCACCAATCATTGGTTCACCAGTAGGCCATGTGGAAAGAGAGGAACTCCTAAGAGGTCATACTCAAAAATAGGAGCAACGTGAGAGGAGAGGAGTGAGCAGAGAGATCAGTGGCCACATATTGCAGAAGTTATGAATTTCAAAAATTCAGTCTAAAGAAGTTATTAAATAAGGATATAAGCAAATTTTAGGGCGCCTGGGTGGCTCAGTTGGTTGGGCGACTGCCTTCGGCTCAGGTCATGATCCCGGAGTTCCGGGATCGAGTCCCATATCGGACTCCCGGCTCTGCGGGAAGTCTGCTTCTCCCTCTGACCTTCTCCCCTCTCATTCTCAGTCTCTCGCTCTCTAATAAATAAATAAAAATCTTTTAAAAAAAGATATAAGCAAATTTAAAAAACAGCAATGATAATAACCCTCAGGGAGGGAAAGATCAGAAGCCAGAGTTGCTATCATATGATTTCCAAAAATGTTCCCTATTCAACAAAAAGCCATGCAAGGAACCAGGAAAGTGTTATCTAAAGCTAAGGGGGGAAAGGGCAGTTCATAGAAATTGCTCAGTGTCCTCAGATGTCAGAGGGAGCTGATAAGGACTTCAACTTAGTATTTTATGTATGTTCAAAGAATTAACAGAAATTACATTTAAGAATTCAAGAAAGGGTATCTGGGTGGCTCAGTTGGTTAAGCATCTGCCTTCAGCTCAGGTCACAATCTCGGGGTCCTGGGATCCTGGGATCTAGCCCCCCATTGGGCTCCCTGCTCAGCTGGGAGTCTGCTTCTCCCTCTGCCTCTGCCCCTCCCCTTCCCCATTTATGTGCATGCTATCTTTCTCAAATAAATAAATAAAATTTAAAAAAAATTAAAGTACCACAACAATGACCAAAGTAAAGGACCTCCATAAATATATAGAAACTATTTCTAAAAGCCAAATGGAAATTCTGTAAGTAAAAAATATAAGAACTGAATTAAAAATTTCACTTCAGGGGCTCAGTGGCAGATATAACACAGCAGAATTTAGTAGTATTATGTTGAGGCAGAGTGTAACAATTTAAGAGGTATAACCAGAAGCCATAATTTGTTGATCTTTGTGCTCAGCTATACAACAAATCTCAATAGGTTCAAAGGATTGAAATCATGTAAAATGTATGACTACAACAAAATTAAATAAATCGGAAAGAAATCTGATAAATCCCCAAGTATTTAGAAATTAAAGAACGCACTTCTTAAAGTTCACGGTCAAACAGAATTGCAAAATATTGTGAACTTAATCAAAACAAAAACATGAAATATCAAGATGTATGGCATGCAGCTAAAAGCAGTGCATATAGGGTAATTGATAGCTGTATCACAAAAGAAAAAAGTTCTCAGATCAATAACCTAAACTTTTATTTAAAGAACTAGGTAAACAAGAGCAAACTGAAACCCAGAGAAAGAAATAACATAGGTTCACATGGAAATCAAAGAAATATAAAAAATTAGGGAAAACAATGAAACCAAAGGGTGATTCTTTGAAAAGATCAACAAAATTGACATATCTTTAGTTAAATTAAGAAAAAAAGGCCCAAATTGCCAAAATGAAGAATAAAAGAGAGAATCCTTACAGAAACTAAAAATATTATAAGTATATATTATTAACAACAAATGTGACAAATTAGATGAAATGGACACATTTCCAGAAAGAGAAATTTTCAAAGTTGACTCAAGAAGGAACAGGAAAGCTGTATAGATCTTTAACTAGTAAAGAAATTGAATTAATAATTTAAAAATCTTCCCACAAATAAAACCCCAATTCTAGATCACCTCACTAATGAATTCTATCATCTATTCAAATACAAGTCTTTCAGAACACAGACAGAGAGGAAAGAATCTCCAAATAATGTTATGAGAGCCAAAAACATCTTGTATGACAAGATTCCTCAGGACTGTAGAAGCAAAAGTCCTTTTAAAAATTTGCAAACCACACTAATCCACAGATTAAAAAATATTTTATAGCATTACCAAATGAGATTTATTCTAGGAATGCAAGTTTGATTTAACATCTGAAAATCATCTTATGTGACCACTTCAATAGATATAGAAAAGAAAAAGCATTTGACAAAACTCCACACCAACTCCTAAAAAGTGAAACATAACTATATCAATATGACCCAGAAATTCCACCCCAAGGAATCTACCTAAGAGAAATGAAAACACATGTCAGCACAAAGACTTGTATGCGAATGGTCATAACAACATGACTTGTAATAGAAAAAGACTGGAAACAATCCAAGTGTCCATCAATTGTGAATGGATAAATAAAATGTGGTGGAAATTATAATAAAAACTAGATTTTAAAAATAAAACTAGATAAATAAAACATTTGAAAGGAGCAAATTTGTAGTGACAGAAAGCAGATCAGAGGTTGAGAAAGAATGGTTGGAGGTGGGAACAGAGACTAGGTGCCAGTGGGTATGAGGAAACACTGGAATGATGGAAATGTTCTAAAGCTGGTCTATGGAGATGGTTGCATAATCTGCAAATTTACTAGAAATCATCAAAGATGTACATGAGTGAACGAATGGTATGTAAATTATGCTTCAGTGAAGATTCTTTTTTGTTTTTATCAAAGTTGGCCATCACTCTAAAGAGTCTAGTCTCAGTGTGAAAACGCAGGTAGAGAAGTCAGAAGAGAGTGAAGTTTACAGCAAATAAACATTGGAAAATACCATCAAGTCTAATTGCAGTGTGCCAAGAATCTCGGCAAGGAGCATAAAAAGAGCTATAGCCTAGCCTGGAAACTTGTCCTTCCACCTCCTGAGATGCATGGGGTTGCCAACAGTTTGTGTTTAGAAACCCCAGTGCTCTGGAGCATTTGAAAGTGGGAATTCTAGGCCCCCTCCTCTGGCCTCCACCTAGTGGGACCTGTAGCTGACCAAGGTGCTGACAAGTTCTCAACTCAAGATGTGGGTATAGGTGTGAATTCATGAGCTCATAACTGTGTGAAATCGAAACTGATAGAAGGCAGTGTATTAGAGTCATACTATAGGGTCATCAATCTTAAACAGTTTCAAGGGAAGGCATTGCAAGATGTGAGGTGTTGAATGTATACACAGAGAAGTCACAAACTAGAAAACCATCTACCGTTGCGCCGCCCTGCCTTCACACACATGCTCCAAAGTAAATCAGATAAGATTTGCATTGGTAAGGGCTCGGTAATTGGTGAAACCACACCTCCAGAATGATCACAAAGAAGAATCCACCTTTTGCACCTTCAAGGAGGGCTGGTGGTAATTACTGCTTGTATGTGTCCCAGCTAAACCAATCACAATTGCAAAACAATAAAAATAAAAATAAATACATCACACTTTTCTTATAAAACATCATATGAAAAGACATCTTTTCTTACTTTGAATGCTAACTTGAGCACATTTTTTTTCTGCAGAAACAAATGCCCATATTTATCAACTTATTCATGGCTTGGTCAGCAATTTTTAGCCTGTGAGAAATGACATCTCATGTTGACCACAACAACTTGTAAGAAGAGAAAATGGATTTCTAATTTAATCACATCACAGTAGTGGTCAGTCTCAGAAAACATTTATTATTTCACGACAGAGGTGGCAATATTTTTAAGATCACTTTATAAACTTGGATCAGTTCAGAAAAACTAACATGTTTTAATTTCCAATATGAATGCTACAGTCTCCTCCTTCATTAAATACAATTCTCTCAAAATATCTTGAAGCATTGCAGTGTTGAAAATGGCACAGGTGAACTCCAAACCATGTCTTTACATAAAATATACATATATAAGATCTATTCTTAGCACAACAAATCTTTAAGGTGACGCTTCTGAAAGCAGTATGAAAAGTCTTTGGAAAGCTGATATAAACTTGGATTTCTGAGTTTCTCTGAACAAAGGTACAATACAAATGTAAAACAAGATGATAATGAAAGTAAAACCTATGCATTCTTTTTTTTTTTTTTGAGATCTTATTTATTTGACAGAGAGAGACACAGCAAGAGAGGGAACACAAACACTGGGAGTGGGAGAAGGAGAGGCTGACTTCTCACTGAGCAGGGAGTCAGATACGGGGCTCCATCCCAAGGTCCTGGGATCATGACCTGAGCCAAAGGCAGACACTTAAGGACTGAACCACCCAAGCACCCAAACTTACACATTGTTTAACATTTTCTTTTCAGTCATTGTTTACATTCATCTTTCCTCACTTCCAAGTACCCAGACTCTGCTGGGCATTAGAATCCCCTAGCATGTTTGTTCAAAATGCACTTTCCAAGACCCCACTCCCTTGAGAGTCTACTTCAGTACCTCCGAGTCACGGCCCAACAACCTGATGATTCTGATGCAGGTGATATGAGAATCACACCTTGACAATATTACTCCAGACTCAGGTGCTCTGCTGAAAGAGAACAGTATTTCTTAAAGTTTTTATACTGGAGAGCCTGAGATATAACAGAGAGTGTTGGTGAAAATCTGGACAGTTGGAGACCAAGAGGACAGAAGGAGTCTAGACTAAACGAAGAAAGCAACAGGAGGATGATTTTCTTCGGATGATTCAAATATGTATACTAAAACCAAATCCAAACCACACATCTATGTCTTCAGTGAGTATTCAAGCATGACAATTGCTAATAATAACTCCCTGATTACTGACCAGCCATAAATGCAAGGCAGCCTGAGGAATCTGCGTGGGCATTACCATGTTCTTTTCTGGTCATAAAATCCAGTTGGGGTGCAATTACTCCAATTGTGACACCTTATAGAAGCTAGAAATCATGTCTTCACTTTCAACATTGTAAATCAATGAAATTACATTGTAGCCATTGACAACACATACAATTGTGCCTGTTTGATGCCCCATTACTGCAATGGCACTTGCCTTGGTTTGGAAAGCAGTCCTTCTCTTCACTAAGTGAGCATTACAGGGGAGTTCCTGCTCTGTGGTCTTCTTGTATCTAGGACATATTTATAGATAGTAGAATAATGTCACACAGATTGCTCTCACAAACAGTCCCTGCTACTTTCCAGTATTGGTGTCCATTCTTCAGCCAGAGAGTGAAATTGCCAAGAGTTACATTTTTTTTCCACTAATGGAGTTCCTTGCCATTTTTACACTGAAAGGTAAGGAGTTGAGGACTGCATTCCTGAATTAAATGTGTCATGTTAAACACAATAATGTGCAAAATATAACTTGTTAAAATTTCACTCCTATGATCCAAATATAAAATTCCTACAAGAATAAAATGAAGGAGAATATCTTCTGTTGGATATTAAAAAGTCCAGTACTCTCCATTATCCCCTCTGGGTTCCAACCTACAGAGAACATATACACATTCAAGAATGACTTGCCCAATGGGATCAAAGTGCCCGTTTTATTCATGTCTTAGCAGGTGTTCCCGACACCACCATCCCCTGCGCCCCACCCCCACTCCACCCCAGCAAAGGCATGCCTTCTGATTGGAGGTAGCATAGGAGAGAGCTTGAGATAAAAAAGGTTTCTATTCACTCTGCCCCAATTAAAAAGAGGTCAAGTGTGCATGACTTCGCCATCCACGTGGAAATGAAAAGCTGAAACGGGAGGGGCAGGCATCTCACTTGGTCTCCAGCAGGCTCAGATAAGATCCATTTACCACTTGGAGACAAGTGGTGCAGGGCAAACCCCACTAAGGAGGCTGACATTAAAAGGCATGAGCTGAGGGGTGGGGCTGACGCCATTTGCCCGCAGATGGGACAGCCAGCAGAAGCTGCATTAGGTTGCAGTAATAAATGACATCAAAATCTCAGGGACATTAAAACAGTGTTGTTTTCTTGCTTATGCTACATGCTTTGCGTTGGCAGGAGTCTCTGCTCATAGTTACTCAGAGACAGTGCTAACAGAGGCTCCTTCTTAACATATGCTTCCATGACCACTACTGATGAAGGTCTCATGGCCTTCAGTGATAGTTCAGGCTGGTCAGTAACACACATCACTTCTCCCCACAATCCACCGGGCAAGGAGTCAAATGGTTCTCTCTAACTTCCAAGGGACAAAAAAGCACAATCCTTCCATGAAATGCTGGGAATGTAGGCTACATTGAGGGGTAGCATTTTAAAATCATCATTTATGGTGCATTTGGGCTGCTCAGTTGGTTAAACGTCTGACTCTAAATCTCAGCTCAGGTCTTGATTTCAGGGTCACTAGTTCATGCCGGAACTGGGCTCCACACTGGGCACAGAGTCTATTTAAATAAGCAAGTAAGTAAATAAATAAATGAAATCACCATTTGTTTTACTTCCTATGTATCTCACATCTGGACCACTCACATTTTATTTTTTTAAAGATTTTTAAAAATTTATTGACAAAGAGAGAGACAGCAAGAGAGGGTACAGAAGCCAGGGGAGTGGGAAAGGGAGAAGCAGGCTCCCTACTGAGCAAAGAGCCCGATGTGGGCCTCAATCCAGGACCCTGGGATCATGACCTGAGCTGAAGGCACACACCTAACAACTAAGGCACCTAAGCACCCCAACCACTCACATTTTAATTGCCTGGGGTTTGTTTGTTTCCTCAAATATCTTATTTTCATAGTTTTAACAAGCATTGAAAAGTTCCTTCTATAAAACTGTATGATAGAAGACCAACAGTTTTCTCTACATCCTCTTCCATTCCTCCCTTCCATGCTTTCATGTATACGTCCCAGGATCCAAGAGTTGGTGCCGTAGAAAACTATGACTTTTACTACCCAGGCCACACATTTGTAAATCTGGCCCCAAAGCACTCATAATTTTCACCAATCAAATTAGCAAATTCTCTTCTCATGGGGCCAAATAAATAAGCATAGAGGAGATCATTCCAGCACTCCTTGGGTTTGGGGATAAGAATTGAAGTGCCTTTTTCCATGAAAACTGAGAGAAGAAATCTAAGGACATCACCTAATAATTTTACAGCCTAATTAGAGAAAACTTTATAGTTCTGACATGAAAGTTGGATGTCATAAACAAGATTTTAACTCTCATAAGGCAAATGAAGCCTTAAATAAGATATAATAAAAATATTATATTAAAAAATGTTTATTACACATATAACAGAAATGTAGTATCCATAATATGTAAAAAGTGCCTACAAATCAAAAACAAAAGACTGAGAAGACATGTAGATGAACAATAAATTTATAAAATATGATTACCTAATGATAATTGAACAAAGTACCAATTATTTTGTGTATAAATTAGAAAATTTTAAAAGATGGATAATATCAAGTTGTGGTTATAAGATAGAGAATTGGTTGATGTATAAACTATAACACTAATTTTAGAGAACAATTTGCCAGTAGTACTCAAACTAAACATTTGTATGTCTTAGGACCAAAGAACTTCCACTTCTAAGAATGTATCCTATAGAATGACTTGCACAAATATATCAAAAGCTATAAGCATGATACTTCTTATAGTATTGTTTGTAATATTAAAAATTGGAAAAGGCATAAAAATTTATCAATAGTGAGATCATTACATCCATACAATAGAAGATCGTGCAACGAGAAAAAGACTCAGATAAGAGCTGTAAGTACTGACATGGAATATGGTTTGCATGACTAAGCAAAAAGGAAATTATAGAATAAAATATATACTGTGGGTCAGTGGGATGCTGAGAAACCAGCTCTCATTTTAAAAGGAAGCTTTGAGGGGAGGGGGTAGGGGTTGGGCGAGCCTGGGGGTGTATTGAGGAGGGCACATATTGCATGGAGCACTGGGTGTGGTGCATGAACAATTAATCTTGTAACACTGAAAAAATAAAAAACATATTTGGGGGAAAAAAAAGAAAAAAAGAAAAAGGAAGCTTTGATTAATGTTGCTGAGACCCACAAGGTAAAACCTCTCACCATGGCTGCATTCAAGCCACTAACAGTTTACTAATTGGCTTGCAAAATTCCCTAGGCCATTAGAGAGGACTACTTTTATTTTTCTGTGTGGAGGTGGCTGGGTGGCTTAGTCAGTTAAGCATCAGACTCTTGCTTTCAGCTCACGTCATGATCTCAGGGTCCTGGGATTCAGTCTGTGTCAGGCTCCGTGCTCAGCAGGAAGTGTCCTTGTCCCTCTCCCTCTGCTTCTCTTCATACCTTCCCCCAGAATAAATAAATAAAATCTTTAAAAAAATAAAAAAGTACATAGGCTCATGTGTGTAGGTAAGTACGTGCACATGTAATTGGATGTGAGCATAACGGTGCAGAAAAATATCAGAAAGAGTGAGCAGAAACAGGAGCAGAACCATAGTGGGACAAAGGGCAAAGTACCACTTTATACTTTTCATACTTTTGTATTGTTTGAATTTGTCCCACTGAACATGTATTGCTTCAACAGTTAAACTAAGATTTAAGAATTTTATTACAAAAGTAATATATTATGACTCTAGAAAAATGGCAAAGTATGAAAAATGATAAGGGGAAATATAAATTATCCATAATTCTTCTATTTCTACATCACTGTTAATATTTTGGAGTATTTCTGTTGTTTTTTCCGGGAAAACACAGCTCTGGGTTTTTTCAAACAAGTTCACATTTCATGAATAATTTGTTAACCATACATAAATTCTGCCTCCATTTCAGATTATTTTCTTAGGAAATAATGTTGATTATTTTCTTAGGAGTGGCCTTTATTATTGATGAAAGGTGAGATTACAAAATAGATCTTAAAAGGAGGATAACTACATTTTATTCAATGTAATTCAGGCTAATAATATGTTACTGAATTTTATTTCTTCAATCTACTAAAAACATATAGGTGTTTATGGCAGTAAAGAAAAAGAAAAGCTACTGAGAGATTTGTTATAGATTTTGCTACACATGCATTATCTTATCTGAAGAGAACTGTTGGCTCTGTGATGCTTGCAGCAGACACAAAAGACAGTGGAGTTGACTGGGTTAATTCCAGATAAACGAGTTTAAGAGCAAGAAGATGGGTTCACAGATATGTCAGGAAGAAAAGAGGTATTAGAGAGGAAACAGGGGCATTAATAAATAGGAAGGATGATGAGATCGGTGGTGACTAAAATGGTAGACCTACCAATAGCTTTCATACATATATATACATATATATACATATACATATACATATATGTACATATATATATGAATATAAAACTTTAACAAGAAAAATAAAGCAAGGCAGTGCAGGCATTTAGGAAATAATGAAAATCTTGTCAATACAGCTGCTGACAAAAGGCAGCTGCGGGAATTCAGTACAACCATTTAAGCCTCGGATTCCAGACTCCTGCAGTCCCTAGGGATTTGAAGTCATCCTGGAGCTTTGCACTGAAGCCGATACCTCACCAATTCATGCCCCAATCAAATTTTTCCCCCACGATCTAATTTCCAAATGCATTCTTCACCTCGCCTTTACCCATGGCTCAAAAACTGGAAATGCACATTTTCAGCCATGATAAAAGCATTTGGTACCACACTCAAGAGGTATCTCAAGACCAGAGTGCAGGACGTTACCTGCGTTGCAAGCCAATTGTTTTACCTAGAAACACCAGTCCATATGCTGATGGTTCTTCACCCCACACACCCCCATTCCTTAAGTTGCTTAAGTAATTGATAGAGCTCAAATATCCATTGAAGTAATTAGGATTACTTGGGAGAGCTATTGTACTTTTCTTTTTGCAATTAGGGAGAATGTCTACAGTAAGTGAATGAAGAAAAAAATTTTTTTTCTTTAAGCCAACGCAATTAGTTGATGCATCCATAAAGGGGCTCATCTATACTTCGCAAAATTAAAGATGTCTCTGTCAGAAGATTTAGATCTCCAAAAAAAGTCAGATTCCGATGAACTATTGAAGTTTCTCAACTATTGATTCTTCTTCTTCTTTTAATAAATTGTAGAGAACAAAGTGAGTGTCCCAGAATCAGGGAAATTAAATGTGATGCTGGCATTCTGAACAAGAGTAACCTCTTGTAAATGTCATCCCCAAACGGAACTTTTGACCACAGTAAAATAGCAAGGGAAATGTTGAGAAAATCAGATAGGGAGTAATGGAATCGCAGAACCAATAAACTGCAAATCAGTAGAGAAAGGGGCACCCTAGAGGCCCTAAACTGGACTTGAGTCAATATTGTGATACAATTGTCCAACAAAAGTTATGTGAATTCAGACTGGCTTGAATATATGCCCTTAATCCATATATTTATATATCATTTCTTCCCAAGGAACTAAAAGCAATTTCTAAGCAGTTTGGTCTTCCACCCATATTAAATACCCCCATTCCCTCTCTGGTGAAGTAAGATTCTCCATTAGCAGAAGATAAGAGGAAGCTGTGGTAAGAAAAAGCTTTCTCATTTGCCCAAGAGAAATAAAAAATGTACAACTAAAGTGAGGCCCCAAAAGTGTTATTTTCATTGGGGCACACTCTATACCAGATAGGATTTAACTAGAGGGCTGAACGATTTAATCAAGGGAACAGGAAAAACTCAAGTGAGTATAGGTAAGAAGGCAAAGTTTTTAGGAATTTAGCAGCATTACTAAAGAGGTTTCCAAGGGATCTACAAGAAAGAATAAACACTACACTGAATTCCAAGGTTATAATAAAGTCAAGCCATCTTGAGAAGTGGGAGGACTTTTCTCCAAGACACAAGTTACCTTAAGGCTACGTTTCAGGGGTAGAAACTTTTTGTGGGGGATCTTTGCTACTGGTTATCTTCTTTTACATGTAAACCTTTGGGATTCACTTAGATTTACTCTTGGCAAAATGGAGCTACCATTTTCTGTGATAAATGAAGGCCTTCAAATATCTACAAGAATATTCAAGTTCCTTAGAAATAGCTTAATTAAAGTCCACCCCGATTTTAATGGATAAGCTAAACGGGGGAAAAGGATGACACAAGAATGAAGGAGACATGTCAGAAAAGCATGAGCTGCACCTACATCCTGGTGGGACAGAGTGTCCCACAGATAGTTCTTCTCTGTGGAAAAGAACAATCCTATGTTGCAGATGAGACAGACTTGAGGGCTGAGAAACCACTTTCTTCCTTAATCCTTGAATCCTCAGTTAGCTGCAGCTTCGATTGGCATGGATCTGTGCTTGTCGATTCAACTGGTCCCTTCAGTAGACTACTCAAGAGAGTAAAAGTTTCCAGTGAGGGCCTCTTCCTCTAGACCATCAACAGATTTAAATTATGGGAGATTTGTGGGAAGCTGCTAATTACACATTTCCTTTTTGCCTAATCAAAGTGGTGAGGAGATATATTATTTACTCCAGAACACTGGAGTGACATTCTAACCTCTAGACATTCTAACCTCTACTGGTGGTATTTCTAACCAATCAGGGTGATGGGTAAAAGAATCTCTCCAGGGAGCTTCATGGATCAAACCCTTTCTTTAGGACTAGACCAGTTTTTGAGAAAAATCAATAAACATGACTTGCTGGTTTGTGGTACTGGCAACATGGAAGGGGTGCCTCCAAATAAAAACAAAAACATAAAAGTGCAGAAAAAGATCATACACTCCTGGGGCGCCTGGGTGGCTCAGTGGGTTAAAGCCTCTGTCTTCAGTTTAGGTCATGATCTCAGCGTCCTGGGATTGAGCCCCGCATCGTGTTCTCTGCTCGGCGGGGAGCCTGCTTCCCCCCTCTCTCTGCCTGCCTCTCTGCTTACTTGTGATCTCTCTCTCTGTCAAATAAATAAATAAAAATCTTAAAAAAAATCATATACTCCTTTATTCACCTGCTATATTGCTGGGGAAGCAGCGCAGAAAGCAAACATGACAGGAAGGTGGGAATTTCCCAGAAAGAGCCCCAATAAATGTCTTTCCCCCCCAAAAAAAATTCAGACCAAAAAAAAGGCAGCCTTCATCTCTGAAATCTAGGAAAGGCCTCTTTGAGTCTAAGACATTGAACTGATTACTCACGAGCAGTTCATCTGGTTGAAAATATGACCTCTGTTAGATTGTCAAGGTCACTGAGCCTTGGGGTTCTGTTGAGTAAGTGCTGGTCACATAAAGTAGGGCAGCTAAAGGGACACTTTAATTTATATCCTCAATTTATATCCTCAATTTTCCTGACATCTCAAAAAAAGAAAAAAAAATGAAGGTGGGGGAAGGGGACGAATGAGGTTAATTTTCAGGATAGCACATTCAGGGATGCTTTTGAGATTAAGGGTTCTCCCATTATCGCAGTATCCTCATTTATAGGGAGGTGATTTTGTAGGATGAAGCATATCGGGGCAGGCTTAATTCACCCATTCACCCTCTCCGAAAG
Organism: Nasua narica; assembly: GCA_028533885.1. Classification (NCBI taxonomy): domain Eukaryota; kingdom Metazoa; phylum Chordata; class Mammalia; order Carnivora; family Procyonidae; genus Nasua; species Nasua narica. The sequence continues at coordinate 10,776,832 of CM052806.1, forward strand.
GCCTTTGGGCCTCTAAATAGGAACTGAGTCTCTGAAATCCATTTTTCAAATGAAAGCTGTGTAAGAAAGATTTCAAAATCATAATTAGTGAGAGGGTACCTTTTCACTTTCCCAAGTTAAAATACTAGGACACTAAAGAGTTAAATGGAATAATAAACATAATAATAAATATAAAACTAAAATAGTAAATATAAGGAACAGTAAGTATAAATGGAATATAAATATAACATAAAAATATAAATAAATATCATATATTGCAAAATACAAAATGGCATATATTGTAAGTTCACATATAAAGTACATTTTCTTTTTTCCATTTACCAGTAATACTTCTTGGAATATGAACATATGGTTCAGGGGTGTCTGGGTGGCTCAGTTGGTTAAGCATCTGCCTTTGGCTTGGGTCATGATCTCAGGGTCCTGGGGTCAAGCTCCACATCAGATTCCTTGCTTAATGGGGAGCCTGCTTCTCCTTCTCCCTCTGCCTCTATCCCTTGCTTGTGCTCTCTCTCTCTCTCTCTCTTTCTCTATCAAATAAATAAGTATAATCTTAACAAAATAAAACATATGGTTGAAAAGAAATCTCTATTGGGGAAAACTTTAACATCCTATTATTTTCACAAATAAAGTTATTTTGGAAAGAATCACAACTGCAAATTTCAAAATTTCCCCTCCCTCTCCTTTTTAAAGGGAATGTGTCTTTTAAAGCTACTGGTAAGACAAAGAAAAAAATCATTCTGCTTATAAGTGAATTTTGTATTTAGTATTAAGTAGAATAAACATTGAGGACTCACTTAAGAAAGTCACTTAGTAATTAGAGTCAAACAATACTGTATCACTGATGACAATTAATTATAATTCAACCAGGCTTTCCACACCAGATCTTTACACAGTATTTCAAATTCCTAAGACTTAAGGTTCCACACAATGGAGACATACTCTAAAATGCCATTTTTGGTAGCTTATTTCCAAGTTGTTTGGGGATTGTAATAATTAAATACACAAACTCAAAGTGATTGGGCCAAAAATTCTAATCATTACTACTGCAAAAAAAAAAATCTCTAGAGGTCCTTAAAAGAAAACTTTTGAGGGATAAACCCAAATACTGCAATTGGACCCTAGAATCAGAAGACCCATAATTGTGAGCATAAAGACCCCTGTCCAGGTTACAGATGTCCAGGTAACCAACACCCCATAGGCAAAATTCTTCATCTGTTCTCCAACACCTCTCCATCCCACAATCTTATCACCTCTTATTTTCTGGGGGCATCTTTCCAGTTTCAGCAAATAAATTTAGACCTCTTTGTACTTGACCTGTACTATTATATATACTAAATTAGCTCTTGGTTAAAAAAATATTATTTGGATGGGCAAGGCTACCAGGCCCATGTGAGGGAGGGTGAACTTGGCTTTCCACCATGGGTCAATAGTGATCTCAACCTATTTCTTCTCACCTTCTTTTACTAAATTAAAACCCTGAAAGTTCAAATCAAATTAAGTTTAAATTAAAAGCTAGATAGTGGTATTACCTTTTAGAGTGGAAGAGAAAACATCAAGTAGCAACTCAGTGGTAAATGTGTTTCAATTTAATGGAAGATTAATGTTCCTTAATTTCTCCAGCTTTGGGCCCTTTTAATAACTGAGAGTCTTCGGCTTATTTTTCTCAGTGGATTAGAAGAACCCTGATTTGCAGGAAGAGGTAAAGTATTACCCTAAGTAAAATGCTTACCCTGCCAGTTACTCTCATCTGTGTCCCTGCCAGTCCTCCTGGGGGAGAGAGCAGAAGAGGTGTCCATCAGAGACTTAAGTAGAGTATTTTTATAAATCTTGGTCCTTCCTCACTTGCCTTCTCCCCCAAACAGAAAATGACAGTGCCTTCCTTCTGCAATCTGTTTCCCTAAATGACACACAGCCTCTCTCAGTGGCAATGAAGAGAAACCCAGGAAAGATCCTTCAGCAGCTCCAGAACTTTCATTCTGCTGGGAAAACTGCATTTATAATTTGTTCTTTTAAATAGGAAGCTGCTTGCTACTGCAGAGGCTCAGAGAGCCTGAGCAATCAGTGAAAATCAGAGCTCTTCTGGCTTCAGGGACAATAAAAAATCTTCCTTCCACATTCTGGCCAGACCAAACTTTAAAAATTTTAATTGCAGAGGAACGATGCCAACAAACAAATGTTATTTGACACAAAATTGCTATGATACTGACAAGTAAGTCATAGTCATGAAAAAATATACATTAAAGAACGTTTCTTCTAATCAGCAACCCCTGATGATGGATAAGTAGATGGCTGGATGGATAGGTGGATCAAGAGAGTCTAGAAAAGATGCAGAAATGATTTTGTATTGGTAATAATTTATTTTACATTTTAGAGTGTTCACTTATTTTTTCGATTCATTAAAATTAACAATGTAAGTAGAGAACCTGTTATACCCCCCCAGTCAAGTGGCTATTAATTCCATCGCTGGAATAGCAGGGCGCCAAACTTGAAAGAAGCATTTGGAGACTGCCTCTCTTGTTCTGTGTGCACCGTGCACCATAGCCTCCCGCCTCAATTATGATAATCAACAGCCCATTTGCATTGCAATCTACTCTTGATCTGAAAAGCTGAGCCAAACCACATTTGAAGCTTGAGACTCCCACCCAGCAGTGTCCATTTTAAATAGAAAAATCACATTGATTGCATGAAACTCAGGGCTCATTTTGGTCTATCGATTCCCCTCGTGACCTTCCGCAGCATCAAAGCCCAGAGCGAACCCGGTCTGACCCCAACTTTATGTGCGTTATTATATCAAGAGACAGGAGCTACTTACAGTCTATGCCATTGTCTCCATAGATATGTAATAAAGTATTCTAGAACTGCTCCTGCTGACAACAATTCAGGTGCACGTCATCTTCTCTAGTTTTCTCCCCCCCCAAACCCTCCTACTTGCATGCAAACACACACACACTAGCCTCCTGCTGCTATTAAAATTCTTCATTTACTGAACGTTTCTTTCCCTCTCCATACAGAGGAACTCAAAAGAGCAACTTCAGACTTTGACTAATACATAACTCCCAGGACAGAATATCCTTCACCCAAATCCATAATAATAATGATACTCTTTATTAAGCTCGTCTGTGAAACAATATGTCTAATACAAAGCTCCCCTCCACACTGTTTTAATTATAATAAACACCTTCATTATGATGCATTCTTCAATATAACATGCAGGCTGCCTCCCCACCTCTGATACTCTGGTAATGAGGGGAGAGCAGAAACGTACCACTCCAAGAAAGTTATTTACACACACATCTACAGAGAAATTCCACAGCATCCCATGGCTTTGCAGCATGAATTTCAAAAACTTTTATCTTACCTCACTGTTCGTAACATCACAGCTGAGAACACAGAGAGAAAAAAAGAAAAAGAAAAAGCACCACATCTGAAAAACGCTGTTTACACAAATAACAGGACCCTGAATGCATCCACTAGCATGAAAAAATAAGTCCTTGCAGTACAATCATTTCTCTATAAATGTATGAAAGTATTTTACTGCCTGGTGCAACAAATCAGTGATGAGATTCTGAGCTGCGGTATGCGCGTTCCAAGGGACTGCGTGTCAAAGTCAACTTCCCCAGGCAGTCCCCTGAGAACCGCGCTGGGCACATTCTCCTGAAAGGTGTGAAAATCTGATTTTCTAAAATGGATCAGTAATTCTCTATGAAGGGGGAAAGGATCGATAAATCTTTGCTAAGTAGATTGTAAAGGAAAAATTATTCTTTCAGTGACAGTACATTAGGTCGCTCCAAACAATCTCAATAAACTAAAGACATAGCGTTTCTCCACCAGCTACTTTTGACTTCTGATCTATTTTTGTCATCTCCTATCATTTTGCAATGCACATACATTTGTATCTGCTCAGCAATGTTCCGTGTGGATGTTAATTTATGGTATATGCCATTATAACGTTTGGCTGTGACTAGAAAAGAAAATTATAAGCGGCTTGTAACCTGATAGATAGGATACAGGGAAATGTGATTATAGCTATACACACATATATGTTTCTAAGTACACTGGTTCTCCCGGCAGCCGCCTGATACACTTCTCAGCCAAATATACCTGTGTTCCTTTTAGGTACCTGTTCATTAGCGTGTGGCATAAACTCCCTCAATGCCTAAAAATATCCGAGTTGTGATATGCTCAGAATTGCAGGGTGTTACTTGTCCTTCCAGGAATATTTTTCTCTCCCTACGCAAAGACCAAGGAAAGCTCACACCTGGGTTGTGTCACACACACACCTGATGATGTGGAATTAGTGTAGCCAGTTAGTCATCTGGCTCACGATCGGGGGTGTCCATGCTCTTTACCACGAGAAGACCCAAGAAGCCTTCCTAAAGAATTTAGACAGAAGATGTGTGTCATGAGAGAACAAGCCCAGGAGTGGACCGACTGCTCCCAGGAGGCTCCCTGGTTATAGCGTCCTGAGTCATGCGTGCCAGAGATTTCTCCTGCACTGTGTTAAAGTAGTTATTAAAAAATATGGCCTGTGTGGTGCTGAGGTGTTTCGGGGGCTTCAGAGCATGCTGAATAGCTTGTGTCCTGGAAAACAAAGCAAACTTTCCGCAGAGCAGACTTCAGTCTGATTTTCCCTGTCCTCTGCGCAAGTTGATGCCAGAATCAACATCAGCTCCCTCCAGAATACAGCCTCTGCCATGCAGTGTACCGCGTTTCGTGGACAGCATCCTGGCTCCAAGAAGGGGAGGAAGAGGATGGGCATGTGCCACACGGGTATGATGCATGTACGGAAATCTCGTCAAGCGACTGTCCTACTAAAGCTCTGGCATGTTAGAGGAATTCCACCCTCGAGTATGTTTCCAGGGGTAGGGCTGTGCCAATGTTTTAATTAAATGCCTTTCCCCCCTTTTTTAATTGAATAATGCTATATTGATGCTCATTCAGGTACAATAGAAAAGGGCTCTAATTTCTCTTAGCAGGTAGAAGGACTCACTATGATTCTATGATTATAAACTCTCCCACAATCTAGCCTTTGTGAAATGTTCTAACTGGTGGCGCCTGGGTGGTTCAGTCAGTTATGTGTCTGCCTTTGGCTCAAGTCATGATCCCAGGGTCCTAGGATGGAGCCCCGCATCGGGTTCCCTGCTCAGTGTGAACCTGCTTCTCCCTCCCTCTCTGCCTGCTGCTCCCCCTGCTTGTATTCTCTTTCTGTCAAATAAATAAACAAATGAAAGAAAGAAGAAAGAAAGAAAGAAAGAAAGAAAGAAAGAAAGAAAGAAAGAAAGAAAGAAAGAAAGAAGGAAGGAAGAAAGAAAGATGTTCTGACCAGAGGATGGAAGAGCTCTGAGTTGAAGTATCTTCATCAAGTAATCATCTATGCCCACGGGGAAGTCTGCGGGAATGGCAAATGAACCAGCTCTTGGTATCTCTAAACATTTTAGAAATATGTGGTTTCTTTCAAGCATCCTTAACACAACATTGATCTAAAAAAAATGAGTAACATCCCTTTCGATTCGCAAGTCAGATCCAGTAAGACACGCTAGTGAAATATGAAAACACAAGAGCTTCATGTCAGAGTTTGTGAAAAGTGGAGTCCTGAGTCCTATCTATCAGATGAGAAGAGCAATTCCGAGAAAGCTAAAGGAGACTCACCTGAGTGGCTCAGTTAGTTAAGCATCTGCCTTCAGCTCAGGTCATGATCTCAGGGTCCTGGGATTGAGCCCCACATTGGGTTCGCTGCTCAGTGAGGAGTCTGCTTCTCTCCCTCCCTCTGTGCTCATGCTCTCCTTATCTCAAATAAATAAAATCTCACAAAAAGAAATAAAGGTAAATTATAGGATGGAGGAAATTCAACTCCTAATCAAAGGAGAAATGAGGGCCATTTAATAAATAAAATACTAACAGATAAAGGTCTGGAGTAGGTGTTTTGTTGCATGAATAGTCACATAGGAACCTTCGAACAACGTGTTTTCTCTGATACTGTTTCAATCTGAATTATACACCTGAAAAGTATTCTTACTATCACAAACTAATTTTGCTGATTCTAAGAATTGTCCTTTACTAAGCTTCTAATATGAGGGTTTACAGATAATTTTTCTAAAAATCAATTTAACGGTAGGTTCTGGCCAAAGGCCCTGCCTCTTGAGCAACGTCCTGAGGTGACCATGAGGCACACAGAAAGAGCCAACCACACAAAAGGGCCCATTTCGCCTACCCTCTGGCCCACAGCTGCCGCATCAAGGTTTTGGTAAATGTAGTAGTTCTTCTTGTCCTCTTTTGTTTATGCTTGGAAATATTTTCTTTGTGCAAGAAAATGATTTCAGTGATCCAGCTGATTATCTTAGGTAAAATGGAAATCTTCCCATTCGTGTCTCTGGACCAACAACTTCCTCAAGGTTTGGGAAGAATCAGCTCTGTCAGTTCTCTAGAGACACTTGTGAAAAATAGAAAAAGTATCCATTTAGAAAATACCCTTTTGGGGGTGCTTGGGTGGCTCAGTCAGTTAAGTGGCTGCCTTCAGCTTCTGTCATGATTCAAGGGTGCTGGGATGGAGCCTTACATTGGGCTCCCTGCTCAGCAGAGAGCCTGCTTCTCTCTCTCTCCCTCTGCCTGCCACTCTGCTTACTCGTGCTCTCTATCTCTCTTTCAAATAAATAAATAAAATCTTAAAAAAAAAATGAAAATGCCCTTTTATACCCTATATGACTCTGGATGGATTCTATAGTCCTTGGTAGTATCTCTCCTTGGTTTTATTTTTTTTCTCTTCCTTCTTTTGGCCTCTTTGTATTAAAATAATACTTATTATTATACATATTAATGTAAGAATTCATATATTACTAAATAATATTCAAAGAAACACAAGTTTATTGAAGATAATTTGGAATCTCACCATCATACTAAAATATTGTTAATAGCTTTAAGAATCCAACTGTGTATGGTTGGATTCTTAAAGCTATTAACAATATTTTAGTATTTATTTATTTATATATATTTTAAGACTTAAAAAAATTTATTGGGAGAGAGAGTGGGGGGAAAGGCAGAGGGAGAGGGAGGGAATAATCCACACAGACTCCATACAAAGTACGGAGTCTAATGCAAGGCCCCATCTCACGACCCTGAAATCATGACCTGAGCTGAAATAGAGGGTCAGGCACTCAACCAAATAAGCCACCCAGTGCCCCAATACTTTAATACTCAAAGAGAATATGAGGTCTATTTTGTTCAACATATTTTGTCTCAGTTAGTATAATCACATAGTAGTTTCTAATATGAAAAATTTCCTTACCCAAAGTTATGAATAATCTTAAGGATTTTAGTTAGATTGTTTTAACTAAAACGAACTATGTCAAATTATTTTCCAAAAAAGGTCTAAGTACCATGCATTTCAACGCACTCTTCCTTAAACATTTTACATATTGCCACTTGTTTTCATTTTTGGAAACTTCTCAGATGCAGAATAGCATCTCATACATTTAATTTCTTCTTTTCATTTGTGGGTGTATCTAGACGTTTCAACCATTTTTTATTTTATGTGTTTATCATCTCTTTGAACATTTTCTACTCTGGAGTATTATTTCGGTAATCAATTGTAGGAATTGTTTACAGGAATGATGCCGACCCTTTGTCATATTTATGCATATATTTTTGAATTTCCAGTGTCTTTTAAAGTTTGCTTATAGCATGTTTGGTCTATAGACAATTCACATTTTTATTTAGCCAAATCTCTTAACTTTTCATTTTGGCAGCTTTTCCTGGGCTTCTTTATACCTGGGGAAATTTCTTTCTGAACTAAGAGCAGGTAAATATTCTCCTATTTTTTTTATTCTCTCTTTTTAATATAACTTCCTTTTCTATTTAACTATTAAATCCACCTGGAGTTTACTTGGGTGTACAATGTGAAATGAAGTGCTAACATTTTTTAAAGAGATAATCTATTCAATAATGGCTCTTAGAGAGCCATCTGGTATACTGACTCTGGCTTTCTTTAGCACAGAATGATTCTCTGTTAAAACACAGATCATCCATTTGGGGGCCGCTGGGGGCGCTACCTTAGCCAGGCTCTCTTCCTACTCCACTGGCCACTCCTTCTCAATCACCTTTCCTGTTCCTAAATGTTCTAGGGTTTTCTTGAAGACTATCAGTTATGAGCTTGTATCATCTGCTCCCCCTAGCTTTTTTCCTTAAGTCCATCTTTTCTGTCCTTGGAGAACTCAATCCATCCTCTGTCCATACCAGTTATTGTAAGGGGGCAGGGTTAATACTATTTTTTATCTAATCAAGATTTTAATTCTGCTGTGAGAACACCAGTGTCTCCTCTAACCCTCCCTCCCCTGGGAATTTTCTTTATTTTTTAAAAGATTTGATTTATTTATTTGAAAGAGCACAAGCAGGGGAAGTAGCAGGCAGAAGGAGAAGCAGGCTCCCTGCTGAGTGGGGAACCCAATGCGGGGTTCGATTCCAGAACCGTGGGATCATGACCCGAGCCAAAGTAGACAGTCCCTGACTTTATTCTAGGGCCTGGCTGTCGTCTGCCTGCCATGGCACTGTTGCGCCCAAGCAGAGTTGAAAAGAGTGGCCACCGTCGTCATGGACCGCCTGTCCAGGGCAATCTGTTGCTGGGAGAGCAGAGGAGGCGGCCTCTGTCCGCCCACGTGTTACAGAGACCCTGTGTCTCTGAGGCAGCAGCACATGGCTAGGTGGAAACACTGCTCGCTCTTCGTGGCAGCTGTTTCCTCCAAAGTGAGGTATATGTTGAGCTCCAGCGGTTGGTGTAACAGGGATGCCAACAGTGAGGGGGCGCTTGCTTACACGGTGCCCAGTGCTGGTGCGGGCTCTCCTCTCAACCGCCCAAGGAGGTAGGTACTATTGACTGCATATTGCTTTGCTAAAGGTCACCAGATCAGCCACACTTCTAAATCCAATAGTCAATTCTTGGTTCTCACATGACTTGACCTTTTTGCAGCCTTTGACACAATCAATCACTCCCTTTTCCTGAAAACCCTCTTGGCTTCCAGGACGCTGCATTGTCAGGTGTCCCTTGTCCTCCCAGACCTCCACTGTCCCTTTGCAGTTTCTTCCTCATGGCCCATCCTCTGAGCACTAGAGTGCTCTTGAGTCCCATCCCCTGACTCTCTGCTCTATCCACCCTGTCTACTTTGGAGACACTCCCCAGCCTCCTGGCTTGAAAGTCCGCTCATGTGCTGACATCCCCAAATACTTAATTTCAGCCTAGAGCTGGTTTCTAAGTGCTAGTCTCAAACATTCAACTACTCGCTCAATATATTTCCACTTGAGTATCTAATAACATCTTAAGCTCTACTTGTCAAAAACTGAATGACCACTTTTCACCCTGCAAAACCTGTTCCTCCTATAGGCTTCCCCATCTCAGCAAATGACAATTTCGTCCCTCTAGCAGTTCAGGTCGAAGTCTTTGGGTCACACGCTTTTTTTCCCTCACATCCTGCAACCAATCCAACAAAACATCAAAATATGCTCAGGATCCAAACACTTGTGACTGATTCTAGCACTTCCGCCCTGGCCCATGCCACCACATTCCTGGATTATTTCAGTGCCTTCCTCATTGATCTCCCTGCTGTTATCCTTGCCAATCAACCATCAATATGTGTCATGGCATTCTGAATAAAATCCTCTGATGGCTTCTCAGCATACTCAGAGGAAAAACCAAAGTCCTTATAATGGCCTACCTAGAAGCCATGCAGGGTGTGGCTGTCCACTTCCTCCCCCTTCCCCCAGCCAGTTCTCTCTGTTGGCTGCCCTGGCCTCCCTGCAATCCCTCTGACCCCCCAACACACTCTCATCTCAGAGTCTGGGCACCTACTGTTCCTCTGTTTAGATGCTTCTGCTTTAAAGAGCCAAACTGCCTCGTATCTCTGCTTTGATTGCACTTTGTGGGGTAGGTTCATTTAAAAGCAAATTAAGTATAACCAGGATTGAAATAATAAGTCAGAATTGAAATATTGAAAGATATAGCTAAAGAAATGTTCTGGGATGTGGTACAGAGAAACTAGCAGAAGCAAAATAAGAAAAGGAAGTTAAGAGACATAGTGGAAACCATAAAATCCAACATATCTTTAATTCTCGGAAGGAGAGAATAAAGACAATTCAGGGAAGGCAATATTTGAAGAAATGACTAGTCCATATTTCCCAGAAATGTTGAAAGTGTAAATTCACAGACAGGAAATGTAACCTCTACCAAAACAAATAAATAATAAGAAGGGTGAACCTGGACGTATTTTAGTAGAACTGCAGAACACCAACGACAGAGTTATATAACTACAGAGATTACCTTTCAAGAGCGAGGGTGGAGGGGCGCCTGGGTGGCTCAGTGGGTTAAAGCCTCTGCCTTTGGCTCGGGTCATGATCTCGGGGTCCTGGGATGAAGCCCCACATCAGGCTCTCTGCTCAGCGGGGAGCCTGCTTCCCCCCCTCTTTCTGCCTGCTTCTCTGCCTACTTGTGCTCTCTCTCTCTAATAAATAAATAAAATCTTTAAAAAAAAAAGAGCGAGGGTGGAAAAGAGACATTTTAACCAAATATAAAGAAAATTTGCCATCAACAGATTTTCATGATTAGAACTTTGGGGGAAAAATGTAGTTTAGAGAGAAGAATAAATTGAAATGAAAAACAATACAGCAATCACTTAAAATGCTAAACACAGCATGCCTGTGTGGCTCAGTCAATTAAGTGTCCAATTCCAAGTGTCTTGATTTCAGCTCAGGTCATGATCTCAGGGTCTTGAGATCGAGCCCCCTGTGTCAGTCGCAGAGCCTGTTTTAAGATTCTCTCTCTCTCTCTCTCTCCCTTTCTGACCTTTCTTTCTCTCCCTCTCTTAAAAAAAACAAGTGCTAGGGGCACCTGGGTGGCTCAGTGGGTTAAAGCCTTTGCCTTCGGCTCGGGTCATGATCTCAGGGTCCTGGGATCGAGCCCCACGTTGGGCTCTCTGCTTGGTGGGGAGCCTGCTTCCCCCTCTCTCTCTCTGTGGGCCTCTCTGCTTACTTGTGATCTCTCTCTCTCTCTGTGTCAAATAAATAAATAAAATCTTAACAATAAAAAAAGTGCTAACACGTAGATAAAACCAAGCAAACACATCGAAATAAAACAATGATGACTAACCTGTAGAGTATTCAAAAGAACTAAAATATGGAACACCAGTAGTAACATGTAACTAGGGAAGGAAGTAAATGAAATTAGATTTTTAAAAACATCCCTTTATTATTTCTAAATGAAGTTTAAAATGTTTAACTTCAGATCTTTGTAAAAGTTAAATATGCCTGTAGAAATACCAAATGTAACCATTTACTGAATCAGAACAGTGTAAGAGTGCATAAACAGTAGAGACAAGAAGCTGAGATGAGAAAGGAGACACCTCAAAAACTCAAACTGTCTCGACAAGGGTTAAAAAAAAACCAAAAAACTAGCCTGAGAGAGAAACACATAGAAACAGTTGTAGATTTTAAATAAAAAGGAAAATTAAAAGAAAAAAAATGAAGGCACCTGACTGGCTCAGTCGGTAGAGTGTACAACTCTTGATCTCAGGGTTGTGAATTTGAGCCCCATGTTGGGTGGAGATTACTTAAAAATAAAGTCTTTAAAAAAAAAGAAACTGAAAAAATAAGCCTAATTTTATATGTGACCTCATAAATGTAAACAGTTTTAAATCATCATTTCATAAAGAGATCGTCAGACATTATTAAAATCAGTTCTATGTTGTTTAAAAGAGACATATATAAAACATAAGAACAGGGGTACGTGCGTGGCTCAGTCATTAAATGTCTGCCTTCAGCTCAGGTCATGATCCCAGGGTCCTGGGATGGATCCCCACATCGGGCTCCCTGCTTGGCGGGAAGCCTGCTTCTGTCTCTCCCACTCCTCCTGCTTGTGTTCCTTCTCTTACTGTGTCTCTCTGTGTCAAATAAATAAAATCTTAAAAAAAATAAGAACATAAAATGTAAGAAGGTTAATATGAAAGTTAGGAGAAACATATACCAGGCAGGTACTAATCGAAAGAACTGAAGACAAACTACATTAATTCAAATAATCTTTAAGACAAGACTTATCTTCAGATAGAGATGATCACTAGATAAGGATAATTGTTCATCTGGAAGCTAAACAATAGTAAACTTTTATGCATTTAACCAAACCAACCTAAAAATATATAAATAAATAATAAGCCTGTTGAGATTTTTTTTAAATTTACCACTAGAGTGGGAGATTTTCATATAACTCTATTTTTGCTAAGACAAACATATAAAAATTGATAAAATACAGACAATGTGAACAAGACCAGTAACAAACTTGAGATAATGGACGTGTATAGAATTCTGTATCTAATAATAATAATAACTAATATTCTCAAAAACATGGAACAGTTATGCAAACTAACTAGGTCATAAAGCAGATCTCAAATATCAAAAAATCAACTTCAAGTATACTGCATTGTCTGACCAAAATATGACTAATGTAGAAGTTAATATCAAGGGTTGCCTGGGTGGCTCAGTCAGCTAAGGATCTGCCTTCAGCTTAGGTCAGGGTCCCAAGGTCCTGGTCTCAAGCCCACATAGGGCTCAGGCAACCTGCTCAGTGGGGAGCTCCCTGTCCCCTTGCTCCTCCTCACTGCTCATGCCCCGCCTCAAATAAATAAATAAATACTTTTAAAAAGAAATCAATATCAAAATATGTTTTTTCAGAATCTCCATATATCTGGTAATGTTTAGAAAATCTAGTAAATAACTCATAAGTCAAAGAAGAAATCATGACAGAAGTTTAAAATACTTAGACATGAATTATGATGAATATACTATATAATAAAACTTGTTGGATACAAAGAAAATAGTTCTTCTGGGGACAGTTAGAGACTTAAATCTATACATTGGAAAATAAGAAAGAAGAAATTAATGACCTAAACATTCACCTCAATAGTTAAACAATAGTTAATGAAAAAACAATGAAATGAACTCAAAGACAGTAGAAGGAAATAACTAATACAGATAAGAAAGTTCAGTTAACTTTAAAAAAAAGAGTCAATAGAGATCAGCAAAAAAAAAAAAAATGTTTCTTTGAACAAGCTAATAAACACCCAGATCTCAAGCAAGAATGATCTAGACCAAAAAAAAAAAAAAAAGGAGTGTGTGGAAGTAAACCATAATAGGAATAACAACGGAAATATAACTACAAATGAAACAGATACTGTAAGCATCTCCTAAATTATATTATTCTATCAAATTTAAATATACAAAGATATTGAAAAGATAATGAGAGCATTCAATGAAAAATGTTTGCCAATGAATATTAATTCCTGGTCAAATGGATAATTTTTCAGAAAATAAAATCCTCCCAAGAGACTCAGGAATAGATGGAAAGCATGAATATCTCCCATCATAATCAAATAAATTGAATCCTTAATTTTAAATATATATATGTGTATGTGTGTGTGTATACACAAATAGATCAAATGATTCTACAGATAAAACTTATAAAAAGCCATTCTGGTCTATAAATATCCCTTCAAAGAATAAAAAGAGGGAATACTTTCCAATCATGAAGTCAGTAAAATTTTAATACCAAAACTAGACTAAGATATAGGACAAAATATATTTACAAGCTAATCCCATTCATGAACAAAGATGCCAACATTTATATTTAACACATTCAGAAAAAGTATTTGATTGAAATTCCACTATCCATATAAAATATGATAAAATTTTTGGCAAACTAAAAATAAAAAGAGTGTCCTTATCATTGTAGAGGACTTCTATAACAAACTTATGGGAAACATCATTCTTGATCATGAAAAATGGTGGGTACCTTTAAAATGAGGAATAAGTCAAACATTCTATCACTATTTTTACGAAACATTGGAGTCAAAATCTTAGGTGTCACAGGATATAAAACCAAAGGCATAAAAGATAAGAAAGAAAGAAACAAAAAAGCAAGTTTCAAATCATATAATGTCTACATAGAAAATCCAAACAAATGTAAGACAAAATATTAGAAATAGAGACAAGAGAAGCTATTTATGATCTATACACCAACAGCAATAATTTAAAAAGCAAAGTTTAAATGGGTACAAATATCAAAAAAGTTCTATTAAAAGAAAAGTAGTAAAATCAAAGGTATCTAGGAATAAATCTAAAAGGACGTTTACCCATAAGAGACTCCTAAACTCATGAAACAAACTAAGGGTGGCTGGGAGGTGGGGGGGTAGGGTTATGGACATTGGAGAGGGTATGTGCTATGGCAAATGCTGTGAAATGTGTAAGCCTGATGATTCACAGACATGTACCGTGGGGCAAATAATACATTATATGTTAATAAAAAATTATAAAAAATAAAGAAAAATAAAAGGACGTTTAAAATCTTACAAAAAGAACTGTGTATAAATTATCTCTATATAAAAATTATTATAAAAAGAGCATAATGAAACCCTATTAACTGAGGAGGTATACCATGAGCATTGATTGGAAAACTCAATGGCATCAAGATGTTAATGCTCCCCAATTCTTTAAAAAAGACATTCAAGTCAAAATCTGAACAAGGTTTTGGGCACTTGCCCTTCCATATATCACACCTTTATGAAGCAGAGTTAATTAAGACAGAATGTTAGTGACAAAATTAAAAGCCAAGAAACAGACATTCACATAAGTGAAATTTTAATCTATGACAGAGGTAACACAGCAGATAACTGGGAAAAGACTGAGGGTTTAGTAAATAATGCCAGAGACATTGGGTTATCCATACAGAAAAGAAGAGATGAAATTTGATTTCTGTAGACAGTAAATGAAAAGAAATAATAATTCCAGGTGTACTGAGCTTAAATGTGAACAGCAAAAGTCTTAATGTTTAAAAAATATAAAAGAGAATATCTTTAAAACATGGAGGTGGGTCAAGATTTCTGAATCACAACACTAAAAACAACAAACATAAAATAGTTTTAACATTCATTTTCTCTGCATCAAAATTAAAAACTCTGCCCACCAAAATGCACCATACAGAAAGTAAAAATCTAAGGCAAAAATAGAGATAGTATTTTTAGAATGACCATTACAGACAAAATATTGGTATTCTGAGTACATAATGAATATGTAGTATGAGAAGAACAATAGAAAGTGTGAGCTAAACAAAAAAAAAACACCTAGAATTTTCACAGAAGATAAAAAAGAAAAGGCATAAATGTATGAAAAGATGCTTAACCTCATTTATACTAAGGGAAATGCAATTATTGAGATACAATTTTACTCTCCTTAGATTAGAAAAAATTAATAAATGTGTTTACACCAAATATTAGAGAGTACATGGGTCGATGGACCATCTTAAATATGCTCTGGAAGAACATAAATTGGTGTATCCATTTGAAAGACAAATTGGTGTTATCTTTTAAATTTAAACATTCCCATACCCCAAGTAGAAAGGAATGTCAAAGAATACAAAACAAAACAATCCAGCATGTACTAAGAGATAGAAGTATGGACTAATAAGACATTTTCAGGTAATTCCAGAGAACAGCACAAACTTTCTACGGAAGGAGCTCAAGTCGCATGTTCATGCGGGAGAGAAACAGACGTGATAAGCAACATTGGCAAAGAGGCAACTCGTGGCCCGCCATTTTTTCAGTTTTAAATGTTTGTGCTTTGTCCCGCATATCAAAAATTTTCAAGCACTTTTAGTCATAAAACCACTTGAAATCAAACTTTGGAAACATAAAAAGAAATCACAATAGCAGAGCTGCTCTAAATGAATTTGGAGGACCTTGGTCTGGGTGGGCACAGTCCCCTACTTTGTTCTCCTTGGAGGTCCCTGAGGACACAGCATTGTACTCCTCAGGCCTGGGCACAGGTCAAAAACAACTCTTGTGGGCAATGGGGTTTTGAACTCTGCAGGACCACAATCTTCATTCACATCACAGAGGCACAGAACGTCAATGCAGTTGGATGATGGCAGAAAGCCTAATGAGTGATTTGGAGAACACCTGCTCAATGTGTGGTAATGGGTGGGATTTCTGGAAAGATATCCAGTTCTAGTACAAATATCAATTTGTAGTATCAAAGGTACCCAATATTTTCCAAAAAAGCCTCAAAGGTCTCTGCATATAAATATATTTCCTATTACTCATTCAAATTGCTCAAAGCACTCTGGAAGTACACTACAATTTTCATAAGTAATTTACTTACATTGTTTTCTGGGCTGTCAGGTAAAATTGCTTATGTCTTTTATTAATCCTAAGCAAAACCTACTCTATCCTACTTTCAGTCATCAGAAATTTGGACAGTGAGATGGAAAATAAAAACAAAAATAGAGGGAAGAACAGTCAATTGCCTAAATTCATTCCCGGGTATTAGATGAAGCACTTGACCTCTGTTCCGTAGCTGGGCATTCTCTAAAGTGGAAATGAAAATACCTATCTCCTTACTGCCCTATGATTCCACCAGAAGTATAATGCAGACAGAGCACACCTTTTTTTGAGTATCAGTATTATTATAATATTAAAGTACAATTAGTGATTTAAGCAATAATTTAAATTTCATATGAAAATAAACCCAAAGAACACATTGAGCCTTATAGGAAACTATCACACTAATCTAAACAGACATCTTGGCTCTTTGACCTCTGGGGATTTTTCCTTTCTGGCTTCAGTTTCTCTATCTGTAGAGTGGGTAGGACTCCTACTTGTCAGATGCTGAGTACATAGGATGTGCTCAATAAGTGGTAGCTATAGTATAATATAGACTACAAGACCTTATAAATGAATGAATTGGAAAATGAATAAATGAATTCAATGGAGAAACCTTCCTAATAAGAAACCTCCAAAAATAAAAATGGAAAAGTCATTTGGACCAGATTTCTTTTTCACTATTGACATTTGGAGCTGGATAATTCTAGATTGTGAGGAAACTGTCCTGTCCATGGCACGATGCTCAGCACTATCCTTGACGTCTACCAATTAAGTGCTTGTAGCTCCCCACCAATCCATGCTGTGACAAACAAAAATGTCTCTAGACATTGCAGATATTGCCAAGTGGCAGCTGAAGGACAAGGCATCTTAGACAAGATACAAAAAGCAGCAACTGCAAAAGAAAAACAAGACACAGTGGGCTTTATCAAAATTCAGAATTTCTCCTCTGAAAAAGTTTTGTTTAGAAATAAAAATGCAGGGGCACCTGGTGGCTAAGTTGGTTAAGGGTCTGCCTTTGGCTCAGGTCATGGTCCCAGAATCCTAGATCAAGCCCCGCATCAGACTCTCTGCTCAGGGGGGTTCTGCTTCTCCCTCTTCCTCTCCTGTTTGTACACTCTGCTTTCTCTCTCTCTGTTTCTGTCTCTTTCTCAAATAAATAAATAAAATCTTTTTTAAAAAAAGAAATAAAAATGCAAGCTAGAAATTGATAAAAAATCCTCTCTCTCACTTTCTCTCTGTGTATGAATGTATACATACACATAGATATAGATATAGATATCCATTAAGGGCTGGGGTACTAATATATTTTAAAACTACAGCAAAATAATTCTCTTTTAAAAATGAATTTTAGGGGTGCTTGGGTGGCTCAGTGGGTTAAGCTTCTGCCTTATGCTGAGGTCATGATCTCAGGGTCCTGGGATTGAGCCCCGCATCGGGCTGTCTGCTCAACAGGGAGCCTGCTTCCCCCTCTCTCTCTGCCTGCCACTCTGCCTACTTGTGATCTCTCTCTCTCTGTCAAATAAATAAATAAATATTTTTAAAAATTAATTTTATAGCATCTAGATGGTGCAATCAGTTAAGCATCCAACCCTTGGTTTTGGCTCAGGTCGTGATTTCAGGGTTGTGAAAGAGAGCCCCACATCAGGATCTGTGGAGTCTGCTTAAGTTTCTCTCTCCCTCTTCCATCCCTTCCTCCCTCTAAAATAAATTTATAAGTCTTAAAAAGAAACAAATAAATAAATTAATTAATTAAAAAACCAGGTAAAAGACTTGAGCAAATTGAACAAATTCTTGAAAAAGGCAGATATACAAATGGTCAATAAGTATATGAAAAGATGCCCAACATCATTATTCATCAGAGAAATGCAACATAAAACTACAATGAGGGGTGCCTGGGTGGCTCTGTCAGTTAGGCACTGGACTCTTGATTTCGGGTCAAGTCATGAGCTCAGGGCTGTGGGATTGAGCCTTAGGGCTCAGCACTCAGCAGGATGTTGGCTTGAGATTCCTTCTCCCTCTGCACCCTCCATGCATGCACACATGCACACACACACACACACACACACACACACACACTCTCTCTCTCTCTCTCTCAAATAAGCAAATAAAAAATAAATTGTTTTAAAAAGACACAATGAAGCACCACTACACACTTATTAGAATGGCTGAAGGTAGACCCAACCACACCAAGTGCTGGGAAAATATCAATGGAGGAAACTGGGCAACATTACGTAGACATATATTCAAACCATTTCAGTGGATTTTGAGAAAATATTTTACTCAGAAAAAAGGACAGAGAGCCACCAGGCATGAAAAACAAGCAATTAGCAAATGAAGAAAAATATAAATTAATAAACTGAAAGGCCAGAGAAAAGAATGTAGAAAATAATAAATACAAGATGTCACAAAAGAAAAAAGAACAGAGAAAATGAAAGAAAAGCATTACTCGGAGTTATAAGAAAGACATTTTTCCCGAGTTGAAGAGTCACAAGTCCTTATATCCAAAGGTCTTCTAGAAAAGCAGGATTATTTCTTAAGGGCCCATCTCCTGACATATCTTGACAAATTTCTGGATTCCAAGGATAAAGATAAAATCTTGAATATGTATAGAAAAAAAATGCTAGAACTATGGATTACCAGAATTAGATTTTAGAAACCAATATAAAAAATCTTTAAATGGTTGCCAAATTTTAGTTGCACATGTAAAATATTTAAAATATCATTCTTTTACTATCACCATCACCTACTATCATGAAAAGAAAACAGGAAGAATATGCCAAAATTACAGGCAGGCCATTCCTCAAAAATGACAGTATATACATATATTCACACTAATATACACATTGTACTTATCGCCTCAACTCTTTACAGGTAAGTCAAAATATTTTCTCACAAGGATCTCCAAATTAACACTAAGGAATGCAGTAAGATTTCTAGAAATATTTAGCAAAATGAACTACTTTCCTGGAATTCTATTCTTACATAAATCATAATTTTTCACCTTTTTTAATGCAAAGATCAAGACTTCTATGGTCTTTCTATTTAAAAAATCACTAAGGTAGATAGTAATCAACACAGTTTTAATAGAAGGAAAGGAATTTGTACTATTGTGAATTTGTACTTTTGTGAATAAAATCAAGAAAATAAGTATTAAGTGTAAGAAATTACTAACATATTTTTGAAGCTTAGATCAACTCTGAAGAAAGGACTTTTGAAAGGAAAAATAAACTTATTTATAATAAATTCTGGAGCTAATATTTCATATACTTTTTTTTTTTTTTAGAGAAAGAGAAAGAGCAAGAGAGAGCAAGCAAGCTAGCGGCGTTGTGGGGTGTGGGGAAGAACAGAAGGAGAGGTAGAGAGTTAATCCCAAGCAGGCTTTAGGCTCAGTGTGGAGCTAGATGCTGGGCTTACACTCATGACCCTGAGATCATGACCTTAGGTGAAATCAAGAGTTGATTGCTTAACCAATTGAACCACCCAGGTGCCCCCAAAATTTTATATGCTTTTAATGAAAGATGGCATAACTGGGATGGAGTGAATTAATACTAAAATTCTTAACTGTATCCTGGGATTATGGAGAGAGGCAACAAATACAAGTTTAGATCTTGTTTAAAAAAAATTGGTCAAGTACATTTCTTAGAAAAAAGAATATTCCTCACTAGTATATGAGGAATATTCCTCATATAAAAGAATATTCCTCACTAGAATATATCATAAATGAGATGTAGAACTAAATTGGTAAGAAAGAAACTGATCTGTCCAAGGAAAGGAAGGAAGGAAGGAAAGAAGGAAGGGCCACAAAACATAGAAGTTATCAGGTAAGAGTAAGACCAAGACCAAACAAATCAATTAACATAGCACATGGAATGAACTAAATTTCTATATACAAGACAATGTCTAAAATTAGAGAAGAAGGGCCCCTGGGTGGCGCAGTTGGTTGAGCGACTGCCTTCGGCTCAGGTCATGATCCCGGAGTCCCGGAATCGAGTCCCACATCGGGCTCCCAGCTCCATGGGGAGTCCGCTTCTCACTCTGACCTTCTCTCTCTCACTCTCTCTCTTTCCTAATAAATAAATAAATAAATAAAATCTTTAAAAAAATAAATAAATAAAATTAGAGAAGAAAAGCAAACCCCAGTTCAAAGGCTGTTTAAAAGAGCATTTTAAATAAAATGATAAAGAACGGTTGAAAATAGTCGAAGATATGATAAGCAAATGGAAACAAAAGGAAAGCAAGTGGCAATATTACTATTACAGTAAAGCTGAAGCAAAATGCACTAAGAGGGATATTTAATATTTATAAAAGATACACCCTGCCAAACAAATGTCAAGAACCTTTATACACTGAAAAAAAAAACTAATCGCGAAATACATTAGATGAAGAACTTTTAGAAATACAATGAAAAACTGGCAAAAACTGCAGTTTTAAGGGAAATAACATGCCTCTTTCAAAATGTGACAGATCAAGTAGATAAAAAATACAGAGAGTACTTGAATAACACAATTATGGGTTTGATTTACTGAGGGGTAAGGGAGAAACATTGTATCTTAATATGTAAAATACATATTCTTTTCAAATTTCCAGGGAAAAGTAATGAAAAGGAGTCATGGATAAGACTATAAAGACCATCTCAACAAACTCCTTAAGTGGATGTACCAGTTAGCTCACACTTTGTCCTGACTGCTGTAACTGTGGAAAGTAATACTTCTGCACAGACTTTGGAAATGAAAGAAATTACATCAATAGTAGACTGAGAAAATAATATGGGTGATACCTGATTGTTAAGTAATAATATCCTGATTAGATATTTGAGTATTAGAATTAAAATTGTTTTTCTCCTTTTCTTACCATTCTGAATATTTCATCTCATTGCCTGAAAAAAAA
>CM052806.1:10798402-10834117 GCA_028533885.1 Nasua narica
GAGACATAGTCCCGATGGAATTATTTGAACCTCAGAGTCTGCCTCTGTCTGAAGACAATCCTATCCCTGGATTCATCAATTAGGTGAGCCAGGAACTACCCACTCTATTGCTGAACAGCTTGATTTAGGTTTCTGCCATTCGCAACTTAAAGAGGTCAAACCCATGCCTAGTAGAGCCACACCAGAGACAAGAGGGCATGTGGCAGGTGAGGTCTCCTGGACTGTTAGAAGACAGAGACTTTACTCCTCATACCCCAATTCCTAGGACTGTGCTCAGCTCATAGTAAGCACTCAATAAATATTTGTTCATTGGATGAATTAAGGCAAATATCACTACATTGTAATTATGTGTTGACTTTTTTTTTTTTTACAGTAAACCATAAGCTCTTTGGGGGCAAAAAACAAGTGTTTTTACTTTTGTCTTCAGTATTCAACAAAATGCCTACCATGTGACAAAGCTGAACAAATAACCATTGATTGAGTGAATAAATGAATGAATGAAATGAACAAATGAATGAATGAACAAACAAATGAATAAGCAAATTAATCTGTTTCCTAAAACCAACTTCCACCTTTGAATTAAATCTCCTTCTACTTTACATCATAAAAAAGAGATATAGACATAATTAGAGTGACAGGTATGATTAATAGTCTTCATGATTGTTTTAAGCAGAAGGAGAAAATTGATTTAAAGAACAAGAAATTAGTAGGCATCCAAATATTTTCAAAATTCTGCTTGTCAATGAACTACAACACTCCGACAATGTTACTAATATAACTGTTTAAATTCAGTGGCTTTTTTAATATCCATAAGTAAAAAAAGCTAAATATTCTCAGTGGTCACCTGAATGAGAACTATAAGGAAGAAGACAATAATTTATCCTCATATGCCATACTTCTGCCAAAAAGCTCTTGAACCCCACTTATAGGAAAAAAAAGGGTCAATAGCACCAGAAAGAAGGAAGCAATAGCTTTATGGAAATTATTCAGCTTCTGCCAAAAGGAAACTAAGAATGAAGGAATACCCACCATTTATTAAACCAGGTGTATATTTTTACTGCCTTCTGTGAAAAAAAAGCTCTCTGACTTGTGTGAGATGGAGCTCCACATGATCCTCAAAGTTCTGAGGAAGCCCAGCAAACGAAACACAAAAACAAAAGCTCACATTTTCCTTTCCAGGACTGAGCCATATTGACAATTAGAGGGTTGCAGAAGAATAAAAAAATACATTGACCAAGTATGAAAAGTCTAGAGTTCAGCTTCCTCTGAATCCATGAGATTCCACATACAATATTGTAATGGGATTCCTCGGATGGATTAAGACCTGCCCTACACATAAGCATCTTATTATTGCGTATAATGTTGTCTTCATATTACCCAAGGCCAAAGAAAGATTGGAGAGATTAAGACCTGCCCTACACATAAGCATCTTATTATTGAGTATAATGTTGTCTTCATATTACCCAATTACCAAAGAAAGATTTTTTCTTTTAACACTAAAATTTGCTGGACAATATCTAAAATATTATTATTTCTGGAAAACTAATTTTATCCATTTATTTTACCATATGTTCACCTTCATTTTTATACATAAAGTGTCTACTGTCGTGAAAACCTGCTATTCCGATCAGCTCAAAGAGAACTCCATGCCACCTGCCATTTCCACAGCCTCATCTGAAATAATCTCCTGTGGGGAAATGTCCATTTAAAGCAGCTTTGCTGAACTGCTAGCATCGGGTTATGCTTCTCTGAAAGTTCTGCTGGTAAACACTGGCTTTTAAATAACCGGTTAAGGACACTCCCAAGAGATACACAGTTAACGGTCCCATAATGAGTCGCTTCTTCTGGCAAGAAAAGATATTTCCGCAACATCCATATTTGATTTTCTGGAAAATCTATAGTAGCCTAAGCTTCACGCATGAGCCAGTATAAGCTTATTGTAAGCCTATAGTTTTTCTCTTTGTAGCTCAATGTGGACTCTCCCTGTTGCTCTGGGGGGAAAATCCAGAAACAAAGTAACTTGACAAGCTGAGTACATAAATTAGGTGCATAAATTCCTTACAAATAGGGGCTCTTGATAGTACATTTAAAGTACAAATAGGAATCCTGCAGCATACCCAAGGAGTTCGTTTTTTAAATGAATGAAACGGTGCTTGAGAGATGACATTTCAGAATTATTGCCCCCACTCACTGACTTGCAGCAGCTCTACATTCTTAATGTTTCTAGCCCAATGCTGTTATTGGAAAGAAAGGGACACAGTTTTACATAAATGCTGCTTTCTTCCAGCTAGGGACCACCACGAAATAGCATTATCACGGCAAACTGTTGATTATATTATCGCCAGGTTCTAAAACTCTATGTATCAAGACATTCTGAAGAGTTGTCCCATTTTAGAGATGCAAACATCTAATATAAAGAGAAGAAAACTGGAAAGCTACAGACAAGTCCTGTTTCCAGACCCAGGAACACTGACCTAGGTCCCCCTTAAACACGAGTCTTTCGTGCCCTCAGAGTACATTCAGCTGAAATTTTTGTCCCACCTTTTCTTCCTAAGGAAGCTATGAGTTTCACTGACCTATGCCCTGAATGCATTTGGGGCTCTCCCGATAGAAAGATCTATCAAAATACAAGTGTAAAGTAACACACAAAGATCTATAGCATCTTTCCCCGTAAAAGTCACATCCCTTTATCTTATTCTTTTAAATGAGATATAAAAATAGCAAATAAAAATTCCACAGGGGGCCATCTATATGTAGATATTATATTCTATAAAATCTAAGCTCTAATAGTCGAGTGTATAAACAACATGTACTCGATGTAGATGTTCAGCAAAATAAACCCCAATAGCACTCATGGATACAGAACTAACCACAGGTGAGACCAGGCAACAAATTAAGGAATAATTCTGCCCCCCAAAAAAGAAAAAGAATCCTAATCTTGGGAGAAAAGCAGATCAGAGCAAAAAGGGGATCACACTCATTTCACTAAAGGGAACATGACAATGCTTTCTCCCAGATTGATACAGTAAACTCAAAAGGTATGGTTTTGTGGAAATGTTCCTATTGGTAGGCAGACTGAAAAATTAACAAAATACCTGAAGAAGAGCATTTACTTGCCACTTCCTCTTGTATCATCAAAAAAACATTCTCTCAGCGTCTTGACAGTAAACAGCAAACAGGGTAACACAACCCCAGAGAGTTCATGCCTAGAAGAAAACCCCAACATTTGTTTTAAATGATGGCATTGCAAAGAAAATTCAGTTGAAGAGACACATGTAATTTTTATAGGACTTGGCAGAAGGAACATCAAGCCAGAGTTCTAACTGATGCGGCCACAGATGATCCAGGGAACTTTATAGAAAAAAAACCCCAAAACCCTTATGTCAGTCCTCTGAGTTCATGTCCAAATGAAGGAAAAGTAATTTGGAAAGTGTGGCTGGTAGATTAATTTTGGGTTTGGGTTTGCTCTTAACCAGTCTGGGCTCTGCTATTAATAACCAGGATGAGGAATTTGGAAAGGTGACAAGGTTTAATCAGTATATGGATGCCCCTGACCCCCACACTTTCAAAGTACACTTCTCACCCCTTATCATGTTCCCCAACACCACAGAAATGCTGGTACAGGCTTCTCCTCCTTTGGGGATTGTTTTTCAGGTGGAAAATTTGCTACTGTGCTTCTATCATTAAATATTGTCCTGAGTCCTGCCCACCAAACCCACCAGAGATTGACAAACATTAATTTGGGTGAGGATCGCTCCTTTCTGTAATGCTTCTTTTACCACTTGATGCCAAGATGTGATGAAGAGCTCCAATTATTTCTGAAAATAAAGGTAAACTTGCAGAGATCCGATGGACCATTTAGATGAGAAGGAGTTATTACAAATGACTGGCCTTCTACAAGTCTGTGCCAAAACCAAGAAAAATCTCAAAACTCAAAACCAAACCAGATGAGTTGTCTATTCACTCCCATTTATACTCAGTCAACATTGGATTATACTCTCTTCAGAGCAAAACAAACAAACAAACAAACAAACAAACAAACAAACTCTACCACCCTTGGTCAAGATCACATAAGGCTATCAACCAGACTTGTGCACACGTTCCTCCTTTCCCCAAAAAGCATTCCTAGGATATTTCCACGCAGACAAAAGCCTCCGTTTGCCTACTGCTTTTGTGTGCTGTGGCAGGAAGCAGTTGTTGGCGGCGTTAGCGGGGGAAAAAAAAAACAACCTCAGACACTCAGACACATGCCACAATGTTCCCGTGGAAATCAAACTCCGAGAAATTTTTTAAATGTTTTCAACACATCAGCATGAAGCATCGACCTAGTTGGAATCACTTAGATCTAAAGCAAATGCACTGATTGTTTTCACAGCAGGCTTTTCTTCTTGGAGCTGAAACAGGCACAGTGGCGCGGGGGCCACGGAAAGGTTTTCAGCCCCCTGCCTTGGTTGGCTATAGCCTGGGACTGGATCAATACCAGGGTGAGCCGCAGAGGAAGCTCAGGGAAGATTATGAAGATGAGGTGAGTGACAGAATTACCTTACAGGATTTGTTCTTTCTCTTACCTTGAATCTCATCTGCCTCGGACAGAGATGGAACACCATCAGGGTGCAGACCAAAAAGGAGCGGTGGGCAGGGGAGGGTGAAGGGCATTAGACATCACGGACGCAGAGAGCCTGGCCATTGTGTTTCTTTACATGTTACAACCATCAGGAAAAGGCGAGTCCCTTAGCAGCTCTGGAGTGGGCTCCACTGGTAATCAGGACCAAATGCCCAGCCACTCTTGCAGGGCCTGGCACGCTGCAGGGGCATAATAATTAGCAGCCGGGATTTTCAGTATCTTTTTATTACTATTAATACAATTATTCCTCCTGTTTTTACTTTTTTACCCCAGACAGGGACCATTCATGTAAACAGCATACATAAAGTGCCTACTTTGCAGTCAAAACCCTGGGATGGGAGATGGTCAGGATCAAATGTGCTTTAGGTGCCCCTGACCAGTCACCTATTTATTGAGGACCTCCTCTGTATGGGGCGCTGCTAGTCCACAGTCTTCCTCCCCTAAGCCAGAGGTCCAAGGAGGCCCAAGCCATTGGTCAGTTCATACAATGGGTTTGTCCTGTAGCTTAACGGGGACACTGAGGCTAATATAGCCAACTCTTATTCCATATGTCCAGTATGCAAGGCAGCCTTTAAGAAACTCTCCTGTGCCTTCCTGATGGGCTCCAACTCTCCTGATCAATTGCACTGAGTTGGTAACGTGTCTAATAATCATATGAACAGCAGTATGTCTGAGCTGTAACCGGTTAGAGAATCCAATAGTCCAGCCCTGAAGCTTGGGATTTTTTTTAATTTCTCTAGTTTCGACAGCATCAGAAAAATTCAAGGCTATTATTTGCTATTGTTTACTTGAGCCAGTGGATGAATGCAGAAGAAAGTAAGTTGTTCCAGCGTTAATTATTTTCACCAAAACATGTGAATGATTCCTGTCTGGGTCATCTTGTTCTGACTCTTTATTTTTGTTGTTGTTGTTGTTGTTCTTTTTTGTTGTTGTTGTTCTTTTTTTTTGTTCTGACTCTTTAAAAAAGACATTTATATATATGTATATGTGTATATACATATGTGTATTTCATTTTAAAGGGGATGCTTATTCATTGAAAAATGAAGAAACATGATTCCCCACACCTAGAAATTACCATAGCCAAAAGTGTTTGTTTATTTATTTCTCCCACACCCATATATTTTTGTTTTTATGTAATTAATATCTTATTACATAAACTTTTTTTCACTTAACATTACACATTATAATGGTCATTCAACTTCATTGAAACCATAATTTTAATGTGATGTGATCTATGGATTTACTTCATGTATTTAACCACTCCACTCCTTTAAGACACTAGATTGTTCCTTTTTGTGCGCAAGTGCTAATGTAAGTGACAAGAAGGACACAATTTGTTCACCCAAATCTCTGATTACTTTCTAAGGGACCAGAATAGCCAGGTCAAAGGCCCAAACAAACCAGTGTTTTGTTTGTAGCTTATTTTGAAAGTATCCCTTTTATCCCTTTATTTTAAGTATCCCTTAAAAGTATCCCTTTTATCACTGAAATTTTAGAACTTAGAAAAAGAAAAAAGAGAAATTTTTTTCAAAATATCCCACTAGTAAGAGATTAACATCTTATCATAATCTTGATGTTTTATGTTTTTGTATTATTTATAAAATTGAAGCATTTGTTTTATAACTTGCTTTTTCAATTAACAAAATAGCTGAGATTCTTTCCATGTCCTTAAATCTCAAATTCAAAAACAAAAGATAAATAAAATGTGTTGTTTTTCCACCAGTGCTCTGCCACAGATAATGGGAAAGACTGAATATAATCAATAGCAACTCAGCAAATTTTAAAACACTATCTCTGTATTGTCACTTAACATTAATACCTGGTCCTTAATGAAACCCTCACATTTCTATGCTAAGGATGTTTTGGCAGGAGCCGGAAGGGAAGGAAAACACAGAAGAGCATGGCAGGGAAGAAAGAGATAACCATCAAGAAATACTCAGAAATTCTCCCTGAAGAGAAAAATAAACTTAGTGCTTTGAAGAAATTGATCAAATCAATAAATTTCCAAAACTGGCAGGTCAGTAATCAGTTTACTACCCCAAAATGTTACTTTTCTTCCTGATACTTGTAAATCATTGACCTCAAGGCAAAACTAGTGTTATATTAAGGAACTGCTTTTAAAATTCCTGGATTTTGCCTAAAGAAGAACAGAATCACAGCAGTCACCTTGTATCTTTCCAGGATTCATTATCGAAAAAAAGAAAATACAAAAGTTATGGAAATATTTCTTGCTTTTTTGCCACTAAGAATAATTTCAAGGATGGATTGTTCCCAGGCAAAGGTAAGATTAGGCAAGTTGTTTAGTGTCATTTTAATTGTTATTATTTCTCGGTCTTCTTGGATAAAATGTCAAAGAGTAACATTTGATGTAGCTCTGCTTTTTTTTAACCATAAAGTAGTTCATTATGGCTGATGATCACCGTCACCATCACCACCTCCATCAACCATCATCAGCATCACATCACCACCACCAACTCCTTCATCATTTCTGCCATCATCATCATCCCCATCTCTCCCACCCCATCACCAGTGCCATTCTCCACAAGCTGACCACTCAACACTTAGGATTTAGCTGAAACATAGCCTTCCCCTCTATCCCCATCTAAAGTAGGTTTTACCTTCAATCATAATTCACCATCTTAGCAAAATTTTTTATCTCCTTCCTGGTACTTATCACAGCTTTTTTATTTCTATTTTTTTTTTTTACTGGTTTTTCATTTCTTTCCTTATCTACACTGCAATCTAGGTAAGGACAATGACCACAATTATCTTGGTTATCATTCTATCCCCATGAATTATGTATTGCCTGGCCCATAGCCAGTACTCAATAAAAATCACATGAATTAATTAATCAATCATCATTGACCTGTCATCAACTGTGATTGTGAATTCTAACCTAGTGCAAAAAAAAAAAAAAAAAAAAAAAGACACAAGGAAAAGAAAAAAAATCGAAATTGGCTGTGATAACAAAATGGTCTTTCTAGCATATTTTGTCTCGGCATAGGAATTGAGTGATACCAGACCCATAAGCGATCATTTTTAAATTGTCTGCAAACCATACAGACACAATCAAGTACAAGCATCGCCTAAGGGCAGAGGAAGTGGCCTTGTAAGTGGCATAGGTTGAGAAGCTGAGCGAACTATTCACCCAGAAACATCTGTCTCACCTGTCCAATGTGAAATCTCCATCATTACATTAATGTTGAAGGTTAATATACTGTAATGCCATGAAACTACTTTGAAACTATAAATACAGTATGGTAGTTCACATATTAACACTTAGGTATAAATTCATTTATCAGTCTATTTGAACAGAGAACACAGAACAGGTCATTTTTGACTTGCAGGAGGTGAGGTATTGGAAGATAGAAGGAAAAGAAAAGGTTGTGTTGTTGAGAAGGATGGACAGACACTGCACTAGACCCTGTGCCTGGGGGCCAGGAAGAAGGGGTCACCAATGGACGGGAGTGGGAACAAATGTGTCCTTTAAGTTCAACCTTTCCTAGATATTCTATAAGTAAAATTTCAGAGCATTTTTATTCCATTTTGACAAATATGTTTGAGTGTACCCATTTATGCCTTAAGAAAGAGAAACAAAGATCATTTAAGCATTCAGTCTCGAGGCCAGGGCTCCAACATAAAAGAGATTAATATTTAGCTGTCATTTGGGGAGGGTGGTGTGTGTGTGTGTGTGTGTGTGTGTGTGTGTGTGTGTGCCTGTTGAGAGAATAGAGAGGGCAGGAAACATGGAAGGGACTAAGAGAACATTTAGCAGAAGAATCACTGTGCAGTCTCATGCTAGTTGCTGATGTGTAATAAGCATTGGTAAAGAATCATACTTGTTTTACTAACTGTTTAAGTCATCTCCAGAAGGGTAAAAGCCTTATAAGTAAATCAGTCTCAAATAATAAGGTGCTTTCAATTTAGGAAGACATGGATACATTGAGGTTTTCCTTTGAGAGTACAACAGAGAGCTCACCGAGCAGAAATACCTGCTGGCTCGGGGCCAGTTCACTTCAACAGTGTGCTCCCATGTTCACCAGCATGCACTCCGGGTGCCTGGAGAAGAGAATATTCGACCCCACTAAACTTCCCCTAACTGCTCCCCTCACTGGCATGCCACCACCTTCCCTTGGCTTTCAGTTCACAAAGCTGCATTACAAGAAGAACTAAGATGAGGTTTAGTTATTTCTCTAGGCTTCAAGAAACTCCCTTTTAAAACTTTGTGATGATGAACAGAAGAGGAAAAGTTAGAGTATCCACTTTAGTAAAACAGCCATTGCTTTTCAGTTTGGGTTGCACGAGACAGGAGGAGGAAATATGGATGTTCTACGTCATTGTCCTTTGGAACATCTCACATAGCCAGACCAACTCTTGAACTGATCCCTCTTTTCAAAAGGTAGGTATAATATAAACCCCACCCCAATAAAACAATAGTAAGTATGCATGTGGCTGTGAGAAATATTAATGGCATAGTGCAACTAGCACAAGGCTATTAAACACTGAACTGTCATTATACTCAGTATCTAAGCTTGTAACTGGATGTGTCTACCAAATTGGGGGTCCAAGGTCAGGGGGAGGTAGGTAGACATGAAAAAGTCATCCAGTGAATGTTACCTCTACATAGACCAGGATGGCTAGCAAGGGCTTATTTTCGGTGGGAAAAAGCCCGTGGTTCCCAAAACAACTGTAACTTAACCAGTTACATATATAGTATATTATGACATGAAAGTTGACACCACATACAGAAATACTAAATACTACATATGCTCCAGGGGTACAAGTTATAGTTGCTAGGGGAGCTATAAGTTCAGAATGGCAATAAAAAAGGAGTAAGAACTACTTGAACAGCTTTGGATCATGCCTTTATGGAAACCCTTTACATTTCTACACTTGACACATCTTTATTAAGTGCCTACTATGTGTAAAGCATTGTGTTAGAGGCTGTGGGAAAATATGGCCCGTGCCTCAAATAGCTTATAAGGAAATATATACACTGGGACCATAGAGTTCTACAAAGAATGGGGAATTCCTTCCTCTGGCTAGACAGCAGAAACTTGCCACAATATTCTTCAAATGTCATGTGGAGAAGTCTGTAAAGTGGAAATGTTATTAGAATCGACCCCCAAATGCCCACTACTTCAACTCTGGCTAAATCTCCTATAGCTAACCCTCTAATGCCCATTACTGGGCTTTCCACTGGTGGGTCTTTAAAGCTTAATGGTCTACCTGTCTTCCCTTGCACCCTTCTAACTCATCCTTAAGCAACTAACACAAGTAACATCAAACATGTTTGCTGCTTAAATTTTTCTCTCATCCCCCTTGCTTATTATATTATATGCTTATTATCAATGCTTATTATATGTGTTCAGATCTTCTAATGTACATCTATGTATCCCAGGAAACCTCAATAAATATCAAAATGTTCCTATGTCTAGATACAGGCATGCTTTTTAAATATGAGACATATTATATGTCATGTAAGCTCTCTCTCTCTTTGGGAGTTGGTGGCAACCCCATCTTCCTGAGTTGTTAAAATTCACTCTAGCACACCTTAATCACTTAAGACAGCTCAAGCTAGAATGTACCTGATGAAGAATATGGGAGAAGATTCCTTCCCTGACTCCTAACCTCAGGAAGTTTCAGGGTCTAGGCAATGTCACAGGTAATTTATTAACTGGGATGAGGAGTAGAGCAATACATAAGTACATACATTGTTCATGTGATTTCTTGGGGTGGGGGCCGAGAGCTGGCAGGGGTGGAGAGGGAGAGGGAGGGGGTAAAGGAAAAAGACTTCATCATTACAAAACCAGACAGAGAAAATAAGATATAAAGATTATTTTTCAAGGAACAATCTTTATTTTGCACATTTTTCTAAACCAATAAGATATTATGCTTAGGGACCAATCAGAGGTGGCCTAAAAGCTGTGACATGATGCCTAGAGAATGGGATCATTCTTACCCAGGTGTGGCCACTGGCCTTGGTCATTACTTCTTGTCTTTTTTTTTTTAAAGATTTCATTTATTTGACACACAGAGAGAGAGAGATCACAAGTAGGCAGAGAGGCAGGCAGAGAGAGACGGGTAAGCAGGCTCCCTGCCAAGCAGAGAGCCCGATGCCGGGCTTGATCCCAGGACCCCTGAGATCATTACCTGAGCCGAAGGCCTTAACCCATTGAGCCACCCAGGTGCCACTCACTTCATGTCTTTGAGCAAAACAAGGGGTTTGGGTCAGTTGGGCTCGATAACCTCTTCTTCCTCTACAACTTTTATAACTGTGTGAAATGTTTACTTCTACAGAGGAAGACCTTGTCATTTCTTCTCACATGTATCCATACTTGCTGTCAGTGCCAAAATAGTCAGAATCCTATATCCCTAGGGCCTAAAAACTTGCCTAACAAATACCCCGAAATCCTTACTGAATGGCTGAATTGTTTTTGCCATATGCAATATGTTTGGGTTCTGTAGGTCTGGGTTTAAGGCTGTGATGTTTAGTGCTGGCACCAAAGGTATACAGAGTGGGCAAGCCTTGTGAGGGTATCATCAAAGGGGAAATCAGACACATGTTTACAATAATCCCAGTACAAAACAGAAGGTGGACGCCAAAAGGAGGCCCAGCACGCTCTCAGGGTTCTGAGAGCGTCAGGCCAATGGGGAAAGGCTTCTTGGAGGAGCTGTCCTTTCAGAAAAATGGACAGCATTTCAATAAACAGAAATTGTGGTGGAAAGTGAAAGATATGGAGGAAAGGGAACAGTTTAGTTCCTCTAGACTAGAGTTCAGAGCCCGAGCGGGAGCAGTGAAAGAACGCAAACAACTAGAAAACAGGATGGGACATCACTGAGTCTTTGAACCATTGAGTTCCAGATGGGGAAGGATTAACTCAGAGCTGTGTCATCAAAAAACGATCCAATAGCTGGCTCATTAGTGGATTTTATACCCCAAATTTTCCATTGAGGCACCAGGAGCCACCATGGGGGATAAAGTCAACACAGAGCAGGTGGGAATCGGGAATCCTCCCCCAACTTCTGCCAGAGCTCCACTATTTTTGCTCTACATTTAGGGCTTTTGTGTAAAATTTATCTGAAAGTAGAAATGTTTGAAGGCCACTGATGTGGATCGGAGAGACTGGAGGGCAGCTGTTATAGTTCAGTAGTCCAGGTGAGAGGAACAAAAGTCTGAAAGAGAGGGTGGAAGAAAGAATAGACAAAGAGATTTCCAACCCAGGTAGATCCCGAGAGCTCTATCCATTCATTAAACGTAGGAGGTGAGGGAGAGGGAGGAACCGAGGTGAAGAGAAGGCTGTGATATCCTCTGCAGAAATGAGGAGGTCAAGAGCTACAAACATAGACCACCAGAGTTTGATTCCCAACTCTGCCGCTTGCTTCTGCTGAGCTGGATACACACTTAAAGTTATGAACACTATCTGGCACACAGTAGGAGTTTAGTAAGTGCTTATCATTATTCTTATAGATGGAATTGGTTTGTAGGAAAGATGAGTTTAGGTTCCAACATCATGCTGAAAGGGGGAAACCAAGTACCCAGGTCAATACAGTCAAAAAGGTGGTCAGGGCTGGAAGCGGATTCAAGAATAGATATGCAGAGAAATGCTAGTCAAAGTTACTGAAGAGGATGGGAATATAGAAGGAAACAGAAGAGAACCCAGGATTGAACCTTGCAGGATCCTTGTTTCTGGAAAAGACACAAACTAAATATCAAGTTAAATAGAAGAGATTTAAGAAAACTAGGAGTATCACTGTAAGGTCAAGGAAGCCAAGTCGCTAAGGACCTTCAAGAAGTGTGGTCAGCGATATCACACTCAAAAGGTAAAAGTGAAGGGCCACTTCCATTTCTCCTACAAGGAAAGTTCCAGTAAAGAGGGAACAGACAAGAAGAAGTCATTGGATGACAATCATTAGAACACTGAAGGCACAGTAGGGTTTTCTGGGCACCAGGCACAGTGCTTCATTCATATGAATGATCTTGTTAAATCCTCCAAGTGACTCTGGGCGGGGGGGGGAACATTTTTCATCACCCCACCTCACACTTCAAAAAATTGGAGCTCAGGAAGGCCAAGTAAGTTGACAAAGGTACAAAGGGTGATGGGCCTCCTATTCCAAGGCTTGCATTCCCATATCCCAGCCCTCTCTCCTAATCACTTGGCAATATTGTCTTTAGGATGTGGGAGGAGCAAATGCTATGCAGATAGCCCACTGAAAGAGACAAGTTCCAGGGGCAAAATTCTTGGAAGTCAGCTTCTTTAATAATATTTTAATATTTTTGAGTATGAAAAAAATGACTTCGGGCCCAATGTTTCAATTTTCTAATGAAATTGACCTGGTCTGTATAGTTCTAGTAGTACCTCAAGACACAGATAGAATAAATACACAGTCCTGAAATTCCAACGGAATCTCTGGGAAGCCACTCCATAGTTTCCATGCCTTTTTAAATAGAAATAATTGAGGCACAAGCTTATCAAGATACTACCCAATAAGATAAGGAAAGGATCTCATGAATTAGGCTGCAGATTCCGTGACTAATATACATGCTAGTTTGTTCCTTTCTGAGGATTTCCTCTGGGGAATCCCTTTGGAAGGGTCCATAAGGAGATCTGAGGAGACTGGCCTGGAGCAGGGGCCACTGGAAGTCAGGCCCAAGGAAAGTAAGCTGATGTCAGAGGCAGAGGGTACAAATCCGGCCATAATAGCCAGAGGGTGTGGCAGAGAGGGGAGCCTGAGCAGAGGAATGATGAGATCAAAATGGCACGTGTGAGCACTTCTCTGGGGGTTGAAGGAACAGGGAGCAGAGTGGAGGCTGAACTGAGGAGGAGTTGAGCCAGGGTGGGAAACTGAGAGGGGGGAGGAAATTGAGCAAAGTGGAAAACAAGACAAGGCCAGACTGCTTCTCTGCCCTCACCACCCTTCTTTATCCAGAGAGCTGCTGACCAGCGCCTCATGCTCAGGTTGGCCTGGAGCATTAACCACCTCTGTCATGAGCGCCATAGCCATTTAGTCTTACTCTGTCCCTGTGCCCTGAGAGTCATAATCAGACCATCATCTTGTTTCTGTGCCCAAATGCTTCCTTTGCACCCTAGTCCAGAGGACTGCATCTCTTGGCTTAAATTCCTTTCCCTTTCTCCTCTGGGTCTTGTAGAACTTGTTCTCTCCCCCACTGCGCCCTCTCCTCACCTGGAACCAGCCACCGGCCAGTCCTTCCGCCCCCACCACAACATACACCATGCCTCTCCCACCTGGCCTTTCCTGTTTCTGGGCCGTTGCTTCTTGGCCCTCATCCAGGGGGCGCTCCTGCAACTCGGGGCTCCCATTCTTTTTGGAAGGGATGCCATGTTATTTATCCAAATCTCAACTAATAAAGAAAACTGAGACTAACGAGGAGGAGTTGGCACTAACATAATCCATGGGTTTGCCCTTTTATTAGCCTCAGATACTTTTAATTCCAGGTGAACAAAACGTTTGTTCAGCCAAGAAGACACATTATTTTAGGAGAGACAAAAAAATGCATATTACTGAGAGCAGTAAATGGTACCAAGGAATGAATAGATGAATGGAGTTAAATTTTGCCCTCTCCCCACAAGGCGGGGTGGGGGGAGGGTGCTCAAGCCCCTGAGAGCATGTTGCTTCTCTTGGGTATTAAGAGGCTAGATGTTCTGAAACATGAACTTAAGCACCTGACTCATCCTGTTCCATGGAATTCCACGTTGACAGATGAAACATGAAGGTTTCACAAGCTTTGACCTCTATGAGAAACAAAGTAAAGGTTTTCTATATGGAAAGTTTATACGTGCGTGCATACGTGTGTGTGTGTAAAATCCTGAAATTCAAATATCTGTATTGTTCAGTCTCACTTGAGATCCTAGATGGACTTTCCTTTAGCTTGTTTTTGGAACTATAAGCCTAAACTTGTAACCCCTGAAAAATCCCCGTTTTGCCCTTAGACATTATTCCTGACATTTTCATGGTTTTCCTTTTTAGATACCATTCATATTTTATAATATTACAGAATTCTAATCTGAAACTTGAAGCTCATAACTGTTTCTGTACTGTATTTATCCAAAAAAACAACACTTTTTTACTGATCTGGTAAAACTCTTTTTTTTTTCTCCCTAAGTAGGCCTATATTTCTTTTCCCTCAATTTATATGCAGAATAGCAATACTTATTTTATTAAAAAAGGAATATATAGACACACAAATATACACATATATATTCTCATTATTATGTTTACAATTCAGCAGGAAAACCAAGAAAAAATTAAATGTCAAATATTCAGATATTGCTATTTGCTTATCCCACAGAAATGTAAATTATAAAACAGTTCATTAATATAACTTTACTTGTGCATTATTTTGAGAAAATTTTATTCAAGAATCAACTAGAGTAGTCTAAATTCATGCCTTTGTTTTCTAAGTACCAAAATAATCTCTTCATTCATTATATTCCTTATTCATCAACTTTTTCAATTTGTAAGTACACATGTAGCTGCCAGCTTAACAGGATCTTCTGTGGCCTTTTGTATTAAAAGTTTTACAACATGATTTGAATAATCCATATCCTGGACTGGAAAGATGAAAATTAGTCACAATCAATTGATTTGTGTTGCATAAAACACTGCTAAAATGAGGAGTAATACAAGCTTTCCACCCAGAGTAATATTTTAAGGAACATGTTTAGAGGTGGCAAAGTGTTAGAACAGATTTGTTTTTACCACTAAAAAAATGTAAGACTATTTTCATGAAACTTCTGAAAATGATGATATCAAGATTCATGAGTTGTGTTGTTCTGGTCATGTCTTATTTATTTGATCCACATACAACTTAACAACCAGTCAACATAAACTTCTGAAACACAAATTCTATGCCCCCATTTCCTCACCCCTCTTTGTCTTTTTTTTTAATTAACATATAGTATATTATTAGTTTCAGAGGCAGAGTTCAGTGATTCATCAGTTGCATATAACACCCAGTGTTCATCATATCAGGTGCCTTCCTTAATGCCCATCACCCAGTTACCCCATCCCCCCCTCCAGAAACCCTCAGTTTGCTTCCTTTATTCAAGAATCTTTTATGATTTGTCTCCCTCTCTTTATCTTTTAAGTCTTCTAAATAAGACCTTGTATCCCTCCTTCATTTTTTAAGATTCAACATTAAGATGTGCCAAAAATAAGCAGCCACTGGATATCATGGAGATGGTGGCTTAAATTAAACACAATATGAATAACAAATTGCGGGTGAGGAAGCCACTTTCCTTTTAGACATCAATATGAAAATGGAAAATAATAATTTTCAAGTCCTATTTCATATTCTAAAATGAAATTAGTAGCACAACACACACACACAAATTCCTAGACAAGGAATTTTGAGAGGGGACTTAATGGAGCAAAGGCAACTCAAGACTTCAAAACCTCCTGAGAAGCACACTGTACTTCTAGAAAGAAAGAGACAGCTGTGGCAGAGAAGCATTCCACATCAGGTACTGGGTGCCCAGACATGCCAGCAGGTACCTCTAGAAAGACTTAGAGATATGGAAAATGGAGGGCAGGGGAGGGTAAGACGGTGAGAATAAAGAAGACGAACCTATAGCATCTCTAGCAACTCCAATTTGTCTAATGTGACCGTGGGCCAATTTCACAGAAACAAAGAGGGAAGGCAGGAAGGAAGGGAGGAAGGGGGGGAGATGGATAGGGAAAGGAAGGAAAGAAAAGGAAAGAAAGCCATAGGGATGGAGGGGCAGCAGAGGAAAAGGAAATGCAAAAATCCCAGGACCTTATTTTATCCAAACCCCTTTGTTTGGATCTCAGTCTGACAAGGACTCCAATAAGATACCAATATCAACAATTTCCTGCCAAAATAAGCCACATAGAATTTCCCAGAAAAAGGGTGTGGTGGGGGGACACTGATCTCTTGGCCCCATGTTTTCATGTGAATGGACTTCTCACCATCCCCCTCCCACGCTCCACAGAGGAGAAATTCTGTATTGCATTGAGTGTGATACTCCAGTCCTCTACATCAATAATTTGATTGTTCCCCTCTTGACCTCACTCCCCATAGGAGGCAGAAATCTTCCATAAATGAGTCTCTTCATCAGACCCAAACTCTCCTTTGATGGGCTGTCCCAAGATCAAAATATAGGGTCATAAGCAATTTGCAGGCCCATCTGGCTGCAGACATGAAGCCACATTTTTCAATGAGCTCTGTATGTAATAAAGGGAAAATAAACTTGAGAATTAAAGAAATGATCTTATTTCCTGCTCATTAAAACTCCAATAAAAGAAATGAGCCCATTGGGCACCTCTTTACTTTATATTTATATGTAATCTTAATTTTTCCCAACCTTAAGGGGGTCGGGGATACAGTCTTCTGTTCATTTGCTCAGAAACATAAGTTGAGCCCCTGTCCTGTGATGTGGTATCAACTTTTCCCTCTGATTTTAACCAAACAACCAGGAGGTAGCATGGTCCCTTGCCTTCAATGTTTCCTTTAGAACTCTCTAATAAAAATTTGGTCCAATTGAAAATAGAAAAAAAATTTCAAGAAATATTGAAGGATAAGGGTGTGAATAGGTGAGAAGCCTTCCAAACTCTTCAGCTCATATCCTTGTTTACCTTCTTGAATTCTACATACACCTCTTTTTTGTGATGGTCCCATCGTAAGATTTGACTTGCCTCGTATTTATTTGTAATCATGGCCATCATCCTACCCTCCCAGATGAATGTGCAACTATTAGGATTCATGGATTTATCCTGTACTAGGTCCCCTGGGGTACAAATAGGAGGGAAAGTGAGAGAGCCATAGAGAAGCAGCATTCATGGGTTAAAATAAGAGAATTAAGTTACTAGTAGGGCTTCTATCTGACACTGTCCAAGGAAGGGAAATGTCCTGGCAGGGTCATCATCTTGACGTTCAGAACTCTGATATATCTGGTTAGCCTAATTGAGGTATCTGGAAAAATTCATTTGCCACCAATATCATGGCCCTCCAGGGTGGTGTGCTCTGAATTTGGCATAGGAGAAGAGGAAACATCACCCCAGACCATCTTCTTGTTGCCATTTTTCTGATAGCACTAGAAGTCCCTGTTTCTAACTAATAGAGCCAAGGGTGGTCTACAGAGTAAGAAATGGACAAGGAAATGAAGTTTTTAAGCACGCACACTCCCCTCTATGTTGCACTGACATGAAGCTTGGATAAAAAGTGAACCAAGAGTACCTTGTAGACTCTGCTGTTGGGCATACACCTCACTTGACTCCCTCTCCATAAGCTTAACCCAGTGTCTCCCAGTGCTGGGCCCCTGTAGGAGTTGTTAGCCATGCTCAGCTCATCTGTCAGGACAACAATCATGTTTCTTTCCCATGTCTCCTTCCTGTGATGCACAGTGGTCATGGAGAGGAGGTGGAGGTCTGGTAGAGGTGGCAGGCCAAGGTATAAAATGGGTTATACCACAGGGGATTACAAGCTCCAGGCAAAACCACTGTCACTTTTTTTTTTCTTTTGACAGAGAGAGACACAGTGAGAGAAGGAACACAAGCAGGGGGAGTAAGGGAAGGAGAAGCAGGCTTTCGGCTGAGTTGGGAGCACAATGCGGGGCTCGATCCCAGAACCCCTGGGGATCATGACCTGAGCCTTAGACAGATGCTTAAGGACTGAGCCGCCCAAACACCCCACAAAAACCACTGTATTTACCAAGTTTGCTTCTGGTGTTCCAAAGCAGTGAGTGCTTTGTTGAAGATCGTGGTGATTCATTTCACCAAACCATCCTACTGTCTATTAAACATATAGCCATAGGTTCTAACTCAACTGTGTTATGTGTAAAGATTAAAGAGATACTTAAAAGTAAATTCTACTTGGTACTACATCTGTAACACACAAATGTAAACAGAATTAAAGTTTTACTGGGTAGAGAAAGATTTCTCCTTTCCAGCCCCATGATGGCCTCCACGGAGACAAATGTCGAAAATGCCACTTGAAAGGAAGAAATTTCATTGAAAATAGTTAAGCAGGATAGAGGAGAGACCCTTTATTTATCTGAATTTCAAGAGAAAAAAATGGAATTGATACAGGAGAAATGCCACAATATTATTAAAAATTTTCCAAAATTTGAGTTAAGAAACATCTCCTTGGGAGAATCACTGATTTCCCACCACCATAATCTTAATTACAGCATTGTAATTAGTTTATAAAAATTAGTTTAGAAGTGCCAACGCACATTTGGCTAGAATTTAGTTGAGCTGGGATTTTCTTGCTTTTGTTTTTTTTGTTTTGGGTGTTTCTGGGGTTTTTTTTGTTCTTGTTTTTTGTGAGAGAGAGAGCAAGAAGGGGCAGAGGGAGAGGATCTTAAGCAGGCTCCATGCTAAGCATGGAGCCCAACTCAGGACTTCAGATCATGACCTGAGCAGAAATCAGGAATTGGATGCTTAACCAACTGAGCCACCCAGGCGTCCCTAGAATTTAGTTGAATTTTCATGAAGAATGAATAGAGAAAGCAAGGTCATCTTATAAATTTAAGTTCCTGACTTCAAATGCAAGCAAGAATGTTAATCAGTTAAAAAACAGATAGATGACAGATGATGATAGATAGAGAGATGATAGAATGTTAATCAGCTAAAAGATAAAAACAGGAGTTTCTGAGATGATTAATCACAAGTATTAAGAACTATTATAAAATATAAACTTGTTTTCTATTTTACATATTTATATATTATAACATGTTACATATGACATAATATAATATAGTATCATATCATATCAATTTGTTTTGAATATTTTCAAGCCCTCCCTGAAACTAGGAATTCTGTTCCTCATATACACAGAACAGTGCCCACTGGTCACTCTTTTTAAGGTCTATTATGTCTAAAGGCACATCTCCTGGAACACAAAAAAAAATAGATGCCAGGGTGACCCCTTGTTTAGAAGCAGCAGCTGTTTCTATAGAAGCCTATCAGAGAGCACCACCTTACTCTTCCACCCTTCCATTCAGCATCTGTTCTCTTGTTCTGTATAAAAGACCACCAGGTACAGTCCAATTACAACAGGTAATGATAGAAACAATAAAATTCATGTATAAGAAACAAGTAAGTCATGGATTCTTAAGTAAAAAAGGAGGAGGAGGAGAAAACAGAGAAAAAGAGGGAGAAAGGAGCGGGGACGGTGGAGAGAAGGGAGAAACAAAAGACATTTCTGTCATAAACTCTGCCTTCATCAAGAGATGATACTAAGAATCACACTTTCCACAGGTAATGTGTAGGACCATGCTTCATTTCTGTGATTTTGTGTATGATTACAGGCTTCCTGTGTCCTTTGTTCAAATTCCAGCTTTGCCACTTACTATCTGTGGGACCTTGCGTCGCTTCCTCAGTCACCTAGTTGGTAGACTGGAAATAATAACAGTAATTACTTCACAAAGATATCATGAGGCATAAAGTATGCTTATCATGTTCTCAACACCTGGTAAGTGCTTACTAATTGGTAGATCATTACCCGTATTGTTATTTTTAAGATGGTTAAATATCTAGCAATTTTCTGGATAAAAAAAAGTTATTAAACATTAACTTAGATATTCAACACAGCTTACAAGATTCCAGATTCCCACTGAAACACACACACACACACACACACACACACACACCCCAAATACTAGACTAAACTCCCTCCATTCTGTTGCTATGGATTTATGATTGTGTGTGTGTGACTGCATGGGGGGAAGGGTGACAGTCTTTAATCTTCATTATCTCATTTTATTATTTAAAATAGCATTCATGGGGCACCTGGGTGGCTCAGTGGGTTAAAGCCTCTGCCTTCGGCTCAGGTCATAATCTCAGGGTCCTGGGATCGAGCCCCATGTCCTGGCTATCTGCTCAGCAGGGAGCCTGATTCCCCCCTCCCCCTTCCTGCCTCTCTGCCTACTTGTGATCTCTCTCCTCTCTGTCAAATAAATAAATAAAATCTTAAAAAAAAAAAAGAATTTCTGGGGATGGATCCTCCATACCAGTAGATTTTCCAAAGGTTGCTCCAGGTGGTTCTAAAAGGCAGCCAGGGTTAGGAAGTGCTGTATAGGAAAACAGTGAACCTTTAGAAAGGATTTCTAGGTTTGAAGCTCATTTCTTTTCTTCACTGGCAATATGGCTGCGAAGGAGACATCTAACCTCTCTGAGCCAGTTTCCACTTCCATAAAACGCGAATGATGAGTTGCACCTAAATTCATAGAGCTGTAGGTTGCAGGGGAGAGCAGGAAGACCCAAGCTTCGCTCTGCAATTGGTTCTTGGGAGCCAGTTTTGAGCTCCACTTGAGGGAACCAGCTGCTTTTAAACTCATAAATGAAGCACGATTGTTTCCTACTCAGGTTACTTGTCCATCCACCCACCCAACCAGCAGCTCCACAGACTCAGTGCTGGGAATCTGGACAGTGAAATACATCCCAGTTAGCTCACACTCACATCTCTTATACAAATAAACATTACTACCCACTTCTTTTTCTTAGTATATGTGCAATGATGTGGTTAAGATAAATGAGCACAGATTTATCCTAAAAGAAATGTAAAATATAACTCCACATTCTCTTAAACATTTAAGGAGCCTATGTTTTGTCCACCTTCCCCAAAACCCTAAATTAACCGAATTCAAGGGCTATGTTTGATTAGTTTTGATCCGGTCTTTCATCTGACTGCATTATTTAACCTATGAATCATGGTTGAAGAATTAGTCTGACATTATTAAATATAGAAAACAGGAATTTAACTGACATTCATTACCATGAATTTCTTCTGGTCTCTT
Source organism: Nasua narica (assembly GCA_028533885.1). Classification (NCBI taxonomy): domain Eukaryota; kingdom Metazoa; phylum Chordata; class Mammalia; order Carnivora; family Procyonidae; genus Nasua; species Nasua narica. The sequence continues at coordinate 10,819,808 of CM052806.1, forward strand.
TTTCACTAATCTAGGTGTACTAAGTGAATCATGCATTGGAAACATACATCTCTGTCAATTATCTTAATAAATAGCACTGAGACCCACGTGAGAAAATCAGTTATGCATTTCGTTCAGCTGAACTAGTGGTTTGAAACAAACACAGAAGTTTTAAAGTCATAATGCATCTGATTGAGAACTGGCTCCTTATGTCATTATCTCTTAGTCTTACTTCTTTATCACTAAATACGATGTTGTGATCTTTACTGGGATTTTCATTGGCTTGAGTGTTCAATATAGAAATGATAAATCTGTGTTCTTGTGGCATAAAGCTAACCTTCACCTCTAACATTACTCATCATCTTTTCTTAAGAGACAGTCCTTAAGAGCTCCTTTGGTAAAGCAAACCCCAGTTAGAAGATTCTAGGATTTGTTGATGCTAAGGGAAATGAAACATCTCCATGTGTTAGTCTTATTGCAGAGACTAACTTATTTATGAAAAATAGATGGCCATCAGGAGAGAAGTTGTTATGTATTGTGATGATCATTTCACAATACATGCACATATTGAATCACTATATTGTACACCCGAAACTAACATAATGCTGTATGTCAGTTATAACTCAAAAAAGAAAGGAACTGATTAAACAGGTCAGTGTCTATCCATACAAGGGAACCTAAGAAAGATGAAGATGGAAATCTATCCATAATAATACAAGATGTTCAACATATGTTTTTAAACAGTGAAAGTTGGGGCACCTGGGTGGCTCAGTGGGTTAAAGCCTCTACCTTTGGCTTAGGTCAATGATCTCAGGGTCCTGGGATCTAGCGGATCACATCGGGCTCTCTGCTCAGCGGGGAGCCTGCTTCCCCCTTTCTCTCTGCCTGCGTCTCTGCCTACTTGTAATCTCTCTCTGTGTCAAATAAATAAACAAAATCCTTAAAAAAATAAAATAAACTGTGAAAGTTATAGAACTCTGTATATAGTATGAATCTACTTGGGTTGTTTGACGATTTTCTGTGCTTACACATGCATAGACAATTTCTGGAAAGATATAATGAATTATTGATGCTGGTTATTTGTGGGGTGGAATGATGGGAGACTTTACTTTTCACTTTATATTCTCCTGTGTTGTTGAAATTGTTTGTCATAAGCACACATTGCTTTTATAATTTGTTTAATAAAAAATTTTAAAAGAGTCAGGATTCTACTATGTAACTCACCTCAATCATCTGCATATAACAATTATCTTCATGTTCTGTAGGTTTCATACAGATGCTTGCCTGAACTAGCTATTTAACTCCTATTTGACGGATTATAGTAGAAAGAAAGAAAACAATCCCAGTTGATAGGTTACAGTATTTGTAAAAAGTAGCTATAAAGCGGAAGTACATTGCAAAACAAAGCACCCTTGTTTTTGGAAGGCAATTACCATCCCAGGTAATGGTAATGCCATTACCATAATAATCATCTTTTTACAGTATAGTGATCAACTATGTACTCAACAGTAATCCTGATTTCTAGAAGTTGCAAAGTATTTTCCCATTCTCTTGAACAACTTAGTTGAAACAAAGAGTATTTTAAATGAACACCTACCATAATTTTTTCATATATTAAAACTGAAAACAGTTAAAGTATTTATATATTGTTAGAAGTTAAATAATGGTGTGTGTGTGTGTTTTCACTAATTAGATTGCCTCATTTTCATTTTTACTCCAAATTCTTTAGTCCCTGGAAATCTATGTATAGGTTTGTTTATAAATGGAAAAAGTTTTCAAAAAAGAAAAACTTTAGTTCTCGAATCAGGTATTAACATTTTGCCAAGAAACACAGTATAACTCTTGGATTTGAGCAATAATGTTCATCTTTGCTCCCAGAAACCTTTTGAATAGTATTTCAAGTGCCTTTATATTAGCAACATTAGTAAGACACTAAGAAATACACCTCAGAATGTGTAAAACTTAACTCTGTTAATAAGAGCTTTGAAACAGAGAAAATGAATACAGCCAAAGACATACTTTTCAGACCCTTAAACACCATCTGCAGATATGAACAGTGAGAAATTTTCAAATTTGGGGTTCTTACAACACAGCCAAATTTCCACAAAATCTCCTCTTTGCCCAAATTCTGACCTGGGGCGTTTCATCTTACAATCACTTCTGCCTCCCGTTCAACCAGCATCTTGTCAAATCTGGCTGCAAGATTAAGTTTCCTGATTCAGAATTCAATATTGTAACCCTAAGGATATAAGATCCAAGCTGGAACATTCTGTTTAAAAAAAAATGGATAAAATTGTTTCAACCCAGAGACCACAGTTTGCTCTGACCATAATGATGAATCATCAGGGCTGACACTAAGTGAAATGAGCTTGATGTTCTTGGCTTTATTCGAGCACATTAAGCAAGGTTTTACATTTGTCCGACCCTCAACCTTTTTTCCAAAAGGTTGAGAAAGCCTTGTTTGCTAGTATTATTTAAGGCTTCCAAAATTAACTGGCTCTATCTGAAGCAGGTTTGGCCTGCCAGAGCCCAGGACTGTGTACCTGACCCCATCTGCACCCACGCTGACGTCCAATATTGGAAGAATACAACAGACAATCTAAGAAAGATCTACTCCCCCTACCTCCACATACTTTCCATTCTAATTAGGGTTTCTGATATCCATGCTTCTCTGTGGTGATTTGCCTCTCACTCTCACCAATGAAGTATTACATTAAAAAAAAAAATATATCCGTGCATGAATTCTGCACGGAAAGCCAACCTCTCTTATAAATGGTGCATTTTGTTCTTGTTCTTGTTCTTCTTAGTAAGAGGAATTTGTCTGAGTTCTGATCGATGGGAGAAAATACCATTTAACGAGTATTTAATCTTTTTAAAGTAGATCTGTTTCTGTAAGATTTTAGGTGCTAGACATAGACGTTTTCTTTTTCAAATACTTTCTCATTAGTCCTGAAAAATCGAAGTTGTCAAATCTGCAGAGTCAACATCCTGTTAACCACAGGAAACACCTATTTGCATAAGGCTGCTCTTTACCAGTGCCCAAGCACCTGTTTGACTCTAATAGAAAGCTCCCGAGATCAAGTGTTCCTTAATTTCAAAATTCCCATTTCATGGCACTAGTACTGTGAAGATTTTTCCCCCCTTTCAGCTTTGTTTTAAAATTGTATTTTTCTTGCCCTAAAGTAATTGTCTTGCTGCTGCTTATTTCGGTGATCTGAAATCGCTAGGTGAGATGAAATCAGTTTACAAAATAATTTCACATAAATACTAACTATCGAATCAGTCATGTTAGTGAGTTTCCTGCTCCGTGTCCGCTTTGTTTTGCTTCGGGTCTTGTGTGTGTGTGTGTGTGTGTGTGTGTGTGTGTGTGTCTCTCTCCCTCTCTCTCGCCCTTTGCTGCCTGGGCAGCCCACAAGGATTCACTTTTCACTTATTACTCATCAAACTGACTCTGGATTACAGTGGGGAAGAGAAAAGCTGAGGGCAGAAATGACAGTGAAGGAAGAGAGCAAAATACCACCAGAGCAATGTGTTTGAGTTACTATTTCCTTTTCCTTCACTCAAGGTGTGGACACATTTATTTGCATCTCTGATCTTAGGTGGTGGGAGCTGGAAATTGTATGGGCGTCTCTTCCCACGGAAATAATCCAGCCCCTGGCTGAAGATGGGGTGGAGGACACTGAAAATAGGTAAAATTTAGAATATTCTGTGGCTCTTCAATTCTTTTTTTCTCATGCTTCTGGTTAGAAAAAAATGTGACTGAAGGAAGTAGAGTGGTACATGGAATCAGTACCAAGTAACAACAGCTAATTGTGGTCTTTTAAAGAGAGTCCTTCCTATCGTAGGGGTTTTAAAGCTAATGATAAAAACAAAAAGCTATTTTCTGAAACCAATCAACTTGAAAAACACCTGTCTTAAATCCTGGAGATTTGCCTTTAGTATAAATAATCAGAAATGTTTTCAATTATTTTGCTCTTCTTTACCTGCAATGGTTTTATATTTAGAAGTAGTAGGCCTGAAATAATAATATAGTCATTTATAGCTTTATAGATAAAGAAAATAACACAAACATAGGGTAAAACAGTAGGGAATTCATCAGATAAAAATTGGGCAGTTTTCACCATCATTGGCTCCCATTGTAGAATTGGGAAGAGCAAGAAAAATATTGGAAAAGAAAAAATGAATTTTAGTAAAATGGAATTACAGTTTCTCAGAACTCTTTCTTCAACCTAAAGTTCAGAAGCATGTGTAAAAAGCACCACTGGTACAAATTTTGATTATAATTTTGGACCAGCTCAAGACAACATGGCTCAACAGAGTATTGACACGTGATCCCAGAACAAGGTTTGGCAATTTACTTTCTTGGACATATGTTTCACCAACCTCGGTCCCCTCAAAAATGGAAGGGAGGGAGGGAGAAAGCAAAGGAAGAACATAAATGAAGGTGTGAAATTATAGTGAGAATAGCTACTAACTCCATCCCAGGTAAAAGTTTGGCCCCAAAATACAAATCAATTTCAACATCATATTTAAATTTTCTGTTAGTGTTCAAAATGGTGGCCAGTATTTACCTTGTTGCCTATTTTTCTTCAGGTCTGATTCTTTGATATTTGCATTATATGTCACAACCTTACTTTTTACTCAGTCAGGTGTTAGAAAAAAGGAACAGCTTACATGATATCATAATACAAAGGAAGGCAGAACTTTTCAATATTTGCAGACATGTTATTAAATTCCAATTTTGGCAAACCATGAAGATGGAAACAGAAAGATGCTTTCAATTCATGGAGAAAATGCAGTTTACATGGCGAAGTGACTGTCAACAAAAGGATGCCTTCTTTCACTCACTTCTCCAGCAAGTACTAAAGATTTGATACACAGGAAGCATATTACATTCAAACTTTCTTTCATAAGTATTCATATTTCAGCAACCTCTCTCCATATCCTAGAGACGTGAATCCAAAAGCTTCAAATTCTTAACCACTGAAATCTATACCCTAATAGAGATTTATTCAGTGATCTTAGAAATAGAAAAAAAAGTGTGGTTTCAAGACCATCTCCCATGTGCTTGGTATCATTAAAGACATTATTGTAGAGTATCATTACTATATTGAGACATTGTTACTTTAATGGACAAAATTGGCTTTACAATTAACACCCTGAACTTCAATTTTAAAATATTTTAAAGATAATAAAAATTGAGTCCATCCAAAGAACATGAAAAGCTAAGGCCAACTCACCTATAAGTCTAAGTGGAGTATTGACTCAATTGGAAATACATAGTACTGATTCAATTCCTTACAAAAGGGATGCTGGCACCATTTTGTATTCAGAAAAAATAATCCTTAATTAATTTGTATTTTTCCAATATACTCTTCACTGATAACACCCTGAAAAGAAGTACTCTCCATTAAATCCAAACAACAATTTCAGAGCCCTCAAGTATATGAATTCTTTGAAGTGATATGTTGGTTTTGTAAGGAAAGGGCCTTCACACCACAAAAATGAGTTTTTAGAGCACATGCAAGTTATGCTTGGCAGGGGTAAAACAGAGTTAAGTTAGCCCTCGAGTTTCATTTTTATATAAATGGCATGAAAACCAGTCAAAATGGACTGAGGATGATAGGCAAGTGCATTGTCTACACACCAGCAGGGTCTCCTCTCCCTGGACCACCTCCATTTCATGTCACCCTGGGTACGTACTGGTTAAACACATTGTCCTCAGGGCCATGCTGAATATTAGGGAATGGGAATGGTATAAATAAACCCACACACATAACTGTTTTACTACCACAACAACGAAATATTTTTGTGTTTTAAAATCTTCATACGAGGAAAAGTGCAGTGATTAGGGCACACTCTCAAGGCCTGTCTCAAACGACGACATTTCCCTTCTAACGCGCCACTTTTAAACACTTCAGGTTGTCGGCACTTACTTTGAAAAAAAAAACCAAAGACCCATTTTATTAATAAGGAAAATTGCAAAAGCTTTTGAATACACTTCCAATCCTACTAAGCCTGGTTTCTCAACTCTTCCACAGATCCCTTCGCTATGTCCACTAGACGTGGACCCATGAGCACTTTTACCCAGCTGTGTCTCTCTCCCATTCCTAGCAAACTCTCAGATATGTTTGATAAATACTTTTTATCTAATTTGCCTCATCTGTTGTTTTTATTAACAACTAATTTAATATCCTCTATTATGTAATATCTGCAGAAGCCAGTATAAGGAAGCGTGCATCCAGCCCAGACCCTCAGGCCTGTGCATCAAGATGGCAGGCTGGCCAAAGGTCCTCTGGGGACAACAGTGCCAGAAGGAAGATTGGACACGGTGACCCGTCTGCATGAGATGAGGGGGAAAAAACAAAACAAAACCAGGAGGTCTGTAATACTGATGAACTAATCTGTCACTCACAAGCTCAGGTCTGCAAAAAAGAAAAAATGCAGTAAACATTTAATGACCATGAGAGGTGGAAATGTGAGTCTTTATTTTTAAATGGTATTCAAACCCATGGCTCAGAACCTGCTTAACTGTTTAGTTGGGAGGCGATTTGAAAAATCATCAGACGGCAACAAGCCACCATAGTTCAAAGGGTTAGGAAGTATGCTACAGATAACTCTCAAAAATCCAGTTGATTTGCAAAAACTGTATGAATGAACCAGGTTTCTTAATCTTGATATCCTAGGCAGGGAGTTTGTTCTTAAGTAGTAGACTGCTTAATTGCTTGCTTGAGGGAGAGAAAATCCTGGGGGAAAGACATTTATGAACAATATCTGTTCTATGGAGCCAAGATACTCTCTCGAGCTGGATCATGGTCAGCAACATAGAAAAGTCCACTCTTCCCTTCCAGTGGAAGCAATTGGATATTTGATCCTAGACATGAATGAAAAACCTAAAAGATCATATTTCATGGGAATCTTTCAGTATTTTGAATGGAAAATATCATTGAAAATGGGTTATCTGGTCCTCTAACCCAAATCCACTTAGGAACAGAACTAAGAACAGGAAAAAAAAAGGACAGAAATAATTATTATTCCAATATACATTTGAGGAGAAACACAAACTAACATTTGTATGATCAGTGGGACTATTCACACCTGATGAGTAGGTATGATACTGCTGTATCATAGTTCAGCTGTATGATACAGCTGAAAAAAAAAAGACACTTCTTTTTTATTATAATTGACTGAAAAGCAGTAAAGATTATTGTCACTTTCTAGTCATTGTTAGAAGTAGTTATTTGGGTAAATATTTATATCTGTGCTATAATAATTAAAAGGAAATCATTTCAAATATGCCATCTTCATTTTTCACCTATACATAGGGGCTTATTTAGGTTTCCTGACTTTTATGATATGCAGATGGGTTAGTTTGCCATATTTCTTTCCTTTTGCATACTAGTATTTCAGTTTCAGAAGTAAGCATTGTAGTTTGTACATTTTTAATATAGACAATTTGTATAACCCTCAGAAAAACTGCTTTTATAATTTACCAGTTTGACAAAAGTATCTGAGTATTTTTAAGCAAATAATTCATGAGAAATGAAATCTTCAGAAAGCATGCAGCTACTTTGATGCAACTATTTAGAAAGTATTTGTGACAAGTCATTACATGTGTAATTCCTGGACATAGTGAGTCTCTAAAAATTAGAGAACATACAAAATACCCAGCTGTGTAATAATAACCAATTTTAACTCCTGACAAATCAGAAGCTTAAATCTGGTATTTGTAAAATGTATACCAATTTCCTTTTTTAAAGTATATAGTCGAATCTTTTAAAAAATATACACCTTTGTAACTATTTCCAATAAACAATATTGATTAACAAATTAGAAATATCTCTCCTGTCATTTTTTTTTCAACCAAGTTTCTTTTCTAAGGGAAATAGACATGAAAGGAAATTCTGTTTCTTTTTTGGAACTGAAATACAGTAATTTTGCACAGGATTATGACCATACCATGACATATGGGTGACAGAACGTGCTTGCAGCCCAAGGAAAGTTTTATTAAACAGGACAAAACTGTTATCAGGAGCTCAAGTTTTATTTATCTATGAAAAGGTCATCTTTTTTAACAGGTTATTCATTTAATCCAATATGCCACAATTATTTTAGATAAATTTGATATATTTAACCTTCTTGTGAGTGAACACTTACACTGAAGTGGGTATTAACAGTATATAAAATCAGTCTTTATATATTTTCTCCTGCTAAATGTATGCCCAGAGACTTCACTTTATATCTGTCTGTGTAACAAAAACCAACTTGCAAGTTTTTTAAAAATATTGTTCCACCGAAGCAGATATCCACTGCTTTTAAAAGAGTGTGAGGCTGTGGAAACATGGTATTATATATCTGACATTTCCCATCTAAAAATACATTATGAAGCATGCTGGTATTAATAAACCATGTGCCTTCAGAACCCGAAAGTGCTTTGCTATAATTTGGTTGAAAACAGAGTCAAACGATATATTTTCCACCATGCTATTAACATACAGCAAACAAATTTCACAGCATCCCCTTGGCAGCTTGTCTGAAATGGAAAGTGTGCAAAAAAAAAAAAAAAAAACTTTTAGGAGTTTATCAATATTCGTAACCCCCTTCAGACTGATGAGGTAACAGTTCATAAGGAAGTCTGGAAAACTTAGAAAAAAATCAGATCAAAAATACATCACCAGAAGAAGAAAAGAAAGAAAGAAACGACATATATTCTCATTTTCCTCACCCCACCCCCATCATAGAAAAATCACCCTTCCTTTGCAGCTGGGCACTATCATTCCTTTCCCCTCCTCAGTTATTGGAAGGCAAATGAAAATACAACGATCCCTTCCTCTCCTGATTGAGCTCCGGATGCACACATTTAAACACAAACATAAAGTACCGATTTCACAGAAAGCGCCAAACGAAGAACGGAAAGATCAAGACTCACTGACCCATTTGGAAGACAAAGACGACAGAACAGCAAAGCTCTAAAAATCAGCTTGTGAGGCCTCAGAGAGAGATTCTTCTGGCATTTCATCACAGCAGCCCCAGACCAGTTCACCTCCCTGGATCCAGGGAGGAGGAACTAAATAGAGCTGTTTATTAAAGCTCTGGTGCTGGATTGCATTAGGAAGCCGAGCAGACCACCTGGACCTTTCGGAGTGTGGCAGTGTTTAATTTGCTGCCTGCCCCTCTGCAGCAGCCAAGACCACTGCCACGTTTACCAGGCTCCATCCCACATTATCTGGGTTAGAAGTAAAGGCACGTGTATAGCTATATTTCCATTTTCCATATAGACAGGGAGTGGGAGAGAGAGAGAGAGAATAAAGCCCCAATAAAAATATGGAACAGAACAATTTTAACTACTACCTAGGAAACATAGCACTTTATTCCCTCCTCACACTTTCTTCCAGAGCTCACCATCTCGAGAGAAAATAAAATCTGAAACATAAGATTTTTTTTTTAAACATCCAAGGCAAATTAAAAATTAGAGCTGTCCTTGGATTTTTTTCCTGTTGTTGTTTTAATTTTTGTTGTGAAGCCTGGCGTGGAAGTTTGAGGCTGAGGTTCCCTGGCTAGATTTACTGGGTGCCTTTTGCCTCCTGCACTTTCAGCACTACGTGGCAGGTCGCTGGAGATACAGATAGAAAGATGGTACTGTAAATATGAATTATGTGAATCATATGGTGAGACCCTTGTGGAAAAAAGGGGGAGTTGAGAAATGGCTGACTCCATACCTGACCAATTACAGCTTGCATGGTCCCCGTATCCTGCTGGGCTGAGAGATCGCAATCCATCATATGTTGTCTTTGAAAAGGAGAATGGGGGTTTCTGGCATGCATCTGTCAATCAACTTCTGCACTCACAACCATCACCAAAAGCAAGGGGAAGAAAAGTCAAGCTGCTCCACCAAATAGGATGAAACCGTCATGTGACCTCCAGCAGACACGCACACACACATTCACTACCTCCATAGAGCGTAAGAATTTTCTGTAGATATGAAATGACATTGACAAATATCCAATACCAAATAAATAAAGTGAGACAAACAGCTATTCGCGGAAGACAAAACATTGGTTGTAATCTTCCACTAAAGGTTTAACAAACCTCTGAGGATTTTTTTTAATGCTCTAGCAACCTGTGTTTAAAACAAAAACCAAAACATAATTAACTATTTCATGTGATAATTGAGGCTTTGATTTCTGCACCACCGCATAAATTCTTTTTAACTATAAGTCATCACCCTACTTCTGCAAAGCTGTCCCTAATGATTTTATTTTCAGATTCTCTAAATGACCTTTGGACAAGATGCAGTAATCTTTGCAGTTTTATATAACGTCACCTTTACAGAAAAGCTTGAAATGTTAACCATCGCATAGCAGAGATACCCTGATATTTGTTGATTGGAAATGGATATATACAATCATTTGTGTAAACTGTGAAGACCACTCAAATATAAAATATTCAAAGCTTGTAAATAGTCGTCACTAAACTTTTCATTTTCTAAAAGGTTAGGAAATGATTTACTTGCAGCTCATCTAAACCAATGTAAGGTGATGACAAAGATTTCAACTCTTTTTCATTTAATTTAGGCTATTTGATCCCACACATTTGAAGATAAATTGTTGATGGATTATGGGTCAGCTATTATAAGGGTGACATGAATATAACTTTGAGCATTTTAACCCTTTCAGGATTGAGATCCCAACCTGATTTCCTACACAACCTGCCAGGCATTGCTAAGTTGCCCTTGGGAATCCAAAGCCACAAACTGTAACAGTTTGGTGGCTTTGTGAAGTTATTAATGTTTGCATTTGTCTGCTTTTTAAACTTAAGTTCATCAGTGGGCATACTCTTTCTGGCTTGTCAAAAAAATGTTTGCAGGAAAACTTCGTGGTATTAAAATGGGGGTGCTTTTTCAAGGTTCAAAACTAACAGCAAGCTTGAGAGGTACAGACATATGTATGTTTGAGGAATGTTTAATACAGACATATGTATACTCTAGCATTGTTATTATATCATTGCTAAGAAATTAATTGAAAGGAAAGTCAAGTAAGAAAAAACATTTTTTGGAAACATTTCTAAAGACAGCTTTAGGAAGAAAGAACGTAAGGTTGAAGTCTGACTTCTCATTAAGAGTTGCCCCACAATATAAACAGATACACACACACACACACACACACACACACACACACACACACACACACACACACTCCTAAATCGGATCCCCAAACAAAACGAAACCGTGCACCAACTGGGTAGACCTCCTGGGAACTGACAACTAGAAAGGTCCTCCTAACATGATTAAAATGCACAGCTCACGCGGAAACCCGGTCTGTCCGTGTCCCCGGAGGCACAGACCTACCCGGGGGTTTCTGCGGGCGGCCGGGGAAGGGAGGCAGGGGCAGCGGAGCTGGGACAGTAGGGGCCCGAGCCGCCGTGGGCAGCGTCAAGGGCCGTGCCAAACTTGCCCGAAGCCTGCGAGCTCGCGGAGGTTGGGGGGGGGACGGTGGAGGGGAAGACGACGCGATCCCTGCCGGTGTGGCCTTCCCGGACCCCGCGCGGGCGCACCCCGAAGAGACGCGGAGAGCGGCGGGACCGGGTAAAGTTGGGAGGAGGGGCGCGCCGAGCGGCCTGCACCGCGCTCTGGACCCCTGGCGCCCAGGCGGCGCTGCCCTTCCGGAGCCCCGCACCAGCCGCCGGCGCCCAGGCGGGAGCCCAGCCTGGGGCTGCGCCGCCGCCCCGCAGCCTCGGGAGCGCCGAGGGTCCGCTGCACCGTCCACCACCCGCAGGGATCTTTGAGGCCTGGGCGCCTCCCTGGGGAGGGGCGTTGTGGGGGCGGGGGCCAGGTTGCAGGATGAAGCCAAAGACCCCAGGGAAGCTCCACCCTCCAAATTAGGGTAATTCGGGTGGGGAAAGGGACAACTGTTTGCCGCGCTCGGGTTGTTTACAGGACCATCTGGCCTGTATTAACTACAATCATTACTAGTCCACAGGTCTAGTCATATCAATTATCATTAGTCATATCATTAATGTCTTATCAAGTGTCTGACACCAGCTCAGTAAATCCTCCTAACAACTCAGTAAGTAGGGTACAATTATTCCCATTTTACAGACAAGACACACAAAAAGATAACTGCTCAAGATGAACCAAGGCCATGATTTGAACTTGCTCTGAATCTGAAGCTGGAGTTTTTCATAAGAAACTCGGGAGTCTGGTAACATTCAGAGTAATGGCTGCCATATATAAAGTACAGACTCATTCAACAAATATTTATGGAAATTGTACTATGTACTGTATTAAGCACTGGAGTACAACACTGACAGTTCCTCAGGGGGTCTTATATTGGAGTAGTTTGGCCAGATATTTGTGGAATAATCACAGAAATGTAAAATGTTAAACCATTCTTAAAGCTATGGAGGAAAGGAAAAGAGTAATACAAGAGCCTATATCAAAGGAATTGACCTAGTGTTGGGTGTATATGTGAGCAAAGGGAAATTAGCAAAGCAAAGGGAAATTAGCAAAACTTCCCTGAGCAATTGACTTGAAATAAGCTAGAACTGGAAAATGGTAGAAGGGGAAAGAGGTTATGAGGTAGACATTCTCTACAGAAAAAAAAAAAAATTGCAAAGGATAGAGAAGCATATGGCTTATTAGAGAAGCTCAGAGAAAGCACAGACCGCAAGGCCAGTGGGAAGTAAAGACCAGAGTGCACCCAGTCTGTTAGACTGTACCCAAGATTCTTTACCTTAGCTAGGAGCATTGTGAAGCCTCAGAATAAGCATGTAGTCTCACACCTAAAAACATTTTTTGTAAGATTTTATTTATTTATTTGAGAGAGAGAGAGAGAGATAGCATGAGCAAGGGGAAGGGCAGAGGGAGAAGCAGATTCCCCACTAAGCAGGGAGGTGGTGGTGGGGTTCTGGGGTCTCCATCCCAGGACCCTGGGATCATGACCTGAGCTGAAGGCTAATGGTTAACCCACTGAAGGACTCGGGAGCCCCTCACACTTAAATTTGAAAGATGTCTCTAGTTATATAATGAAAACATAGGAGGTGTGTTGGGGGGTGGGTAATAAAAGTGGATCTGGTGAGCCCATTTAGCTATGGGGTGGTGGTGGTGGTGGAGGTGCAGGGGGTGGTCTCAAGACAAGAGGTATCATTCACAGAACCCAGGGGCTGGTTGACCCTGCAACTTGTAGGAGAGGGAAGTGTCCTTCTGTTTTGTACAAGCATGTAACTAGTGATGCCATTCACTGAGCTAGGGGAGCAGGGGGAAGACGGGGCTGAGGAAGGGCAGTAGGAACGATCAATTTGGTTGGAGGCTTATACTCATTGCAATCCTCAGGGTAAGAATGAAGAGCCCCTCCTTTTTGGGTGAAAAATCTAGGAGTCTAAGAGATAAAACAACTTGCCCAAAGAGGAGACCAGAGAGGAGCAGGTTCTTGACCCTTGCTTTAGACTGCTTTTTTTTAAATTTTTTTATTAACATATAATGTATTATTTACCCCAGGGTACATGTCTGTGAATCATCAGGCTTACACGCATTTGCCATAGCACAGACCCTCCCCAATGTCCAGATCCCTACCCCCCCCACCTCCCAGTGACCCTTAGTTTGTTTTGTGAGTTTAAGAGTCTCTTATGGTTTGTCTCCTTTACCATTCCATCTTGTTTCATTTCTCTTCCCCACCCCCTCATAACCCCCTGATCTGCCCCTCAAATTCTTCATATCAGAGCGATCATGTGATAATTGTCTTTCTCTGACTGACTTATTTTGCTTAGCATAATACCCTCTAGTTCCATCCACGTCATTGCAAATGGCAATATTTCATTTCTCTTGATGACTGCATAGTATTGCATTGAATATATATACACTTCTTCTTTATCCATTCATCTGTTGATGGACATCTAGGTTCTTTCCATATTTTGGCTATTGTGGACATTGTTGCTATAAACATTTGGGTGCATGTGACCCTTCGGATCACTACATTTGTATCTTGAGGGTAAATACCCAGTAGTGCGATTGCTGGGTCGTAGGGTAGCTCTATTTTCAACTTTTTGAGGAACCTCCATACAGTTTTCCAGAGTGGTTGTAACAGCTTGCACTCCCACCAACAGTGTAGGAGGGTTCCCCTTTCTCCGCATCCTCGCCAACATCTGTCGTTCCCTGACTTGCTAATTTTAGCCATTCTGACTGGTGTGAGGTGGTATCTCACTGTGTTTTTGATTTGTATTTCTCTGATGCCGAGTGATATTGAGCATTTTTTCATGTGTCTGTTGGCCATTTGGATGTCCTCTTTACTGAAATGTCTGTTCATACCTTCTGCCCATTTCTTGATTGGATTCTTT
>CM052806.1:10834617-10920760 GCA_028533885.1 Nasua narica
GACGGGGTGTAGACCTATTTTTATTGATTTTGAGGGGGTTCTCTGTGCCTCCTGGATTTTGATGCTTGTTCCCCTCAGCAGATTAGGGAAATTCTCTACAATAATTTGTTCCAATATACCTTCCACACCTTTCTCTCTTTCTTCTTCTTCTGGAATCCCAATTATTCTAATATTGTTGTGTCTTATGGTATCACTTATCTCTCGAAGTCTTCCCTCGTGGTCCAATAGTTGTTTGTCTCTCTTTTTCTCAGCTTCTTTATTCTTTGTCATTTGGTCTTCTATGTCGCTAATTCTTTCTTCTGTCTCATTTAGTCTAGCATTTAGAGCCTCCATTTTTGTTTGAACTTCATTAATAGCTTTTTTAATTTCATCTTGGTTAGATTTTATTTCTTTTATTTCTCCCAAAAGGAATTTTATTTCTCCTGAAAGGGATTCTTTAATCTCTTCCATGCTTTTTTCGAGCCCAGCTAGCAATTTGGTAACTGTCATTTTGAACTCTATTTCCCGACATATTACTGATATCTGTACTAACTAGGTATCTAGCCGTGGTACTGTCTCTTGTTCTTTTTTTTGTGGTGAGTTTTTCTGCCTTGTCATTTTATCCAGCTAAGAATAAATGAGTGAGAGAGAAAAGTACTCTGGAGTTCTTCAGTTCTCACTGATTGATGAACTTGGTCTTGGCTGGATATTCTCACTGATCTTCTGGGGAGGGGCCTTTACAATTTGATTCTCAGATGTCTTTGCCTGAGGCGGAATTGCCCCACCCTTGCCCAGGGAGGGGCCAAGCAATTCACTCAGGTTTGCTCTCGGGAGTCTTTGTTTCCTTAGTGCTTTCTGTACTGCCCTGGAGGCCGGGAATGCAAATGGCAGCTCCCAGTCTCCACCGGAGGAGCTGAGCACTGGAGTCCCCACTCCTCAGTGTGCCCTCAGAGGAAAGCAGTCAATCACTCCTGTCTTCCGGGTCCACACAAGCTCCGAGCTCAGCCACCGGTGGCAGTGCGCCTCTATCTCTGGTGCACAGCCCCGTCTGGATTCTCCAAACCCAGCAGATTCCTGCTGCGCGCTGCCGTGCTGCTCCTCCCCAAGGAGGAAGGAGCGGGTCTCTCTGGAATGCCTTATGTGGTCCCCGCTCGAAGGGCCGCGGCCACGGTCTAGGGTAAGCCTAGACCAGCTGAAAATGCACTGCGCGGCTCTTTCTCTGCCGCCGGCTTCTCCGCCCCGATATCTGGGAGCTCTGCCTCACTCAGACACCCCTGGTCTCTTTATGATCTCGCGGGTCCTGAAACCACTCTGTTCCCATGCGGGCCAGACCTCCGGCCTAGCCTCTGGAGCAATGTCCCTCAGCGGAGCAGACTCTAAAAGTTCCGATTTTGTTCTCCACGGCTCTGCGGCTGCAGGGAGCCGGCCTCTCCCCCCACGGTCTCTCTTCCCTTCGCTTTGGAATCACTTTTCCAAACATCCTACCTTTCCGAAAGTGGTCGATTTTCTGCTCCTAGAATTGCTCTTCTTCCTCTCTTCTCTCTCCTGTTGAGTATGCTGGCTTTTAGAATGATTTAATAACTATCTAGATGAACTTCTGGGATCCGACTCTATCTCAACCTCCTATTTCTCCGCCATCTTGCTCCTCCCCCACTTTAGACCGTTTTGAAATGAGTTGGTGGTTCTGGGGTTTTTCCATTTGACTAAAATCTTCCTACCAGGAAACCAAGGTAAAATTGTTCACCAGAACCATGCTCCTAAGAACGAGCTCTCATAATGGAGAGTCTTCAGTTTGCATGAATTAAGACATCTCCTTTGGCAAGAAAGTTTGGTGGGACCATAGGCCCCTGTCCAAATAAAATGGAGGCACTAGTTTCTAGATCTAGTGTGGCAACGGCAAGAAGGATATATAGATATAAACACAAAGGCAGTTTTGAATTATCCTACTAACAACTTAACATATTTACTGTGAATAAGATCTCCTTATACGCTTTCTGGGCAATACAAAGACTTAAATAAGACCCACTTCCTGACATTCAAAGGTTTATAATCTAGTGGGAAACACAGACACATATATAAATTACTTAAATTCAGCATAAATTGCTTTTAAAAAATAAACTGAATGCATAAAAGATTTATCTGAGAGGATTGTTTTATTTTCTCTAGTGAAAGATCCTTATTATTTTTAGGTACTGTAATATACAGGCGTGGGTTCAGATCCTCTCTAGCCCTTACCCCTGACCAGGCATGGCCTTAGGAAACTGGCAACTTCTCTGAGTCCTGAGTTTCTCATCTTCTAACTCCTCAATGGTACTGTCAGAATTTGGGGAGATATATTTCATAAGAGCTATTGAGTTATATTTTTTAAGTTAACTGGGAAATGTTAATTATTTTCCCATATGGGAGAACTCTAGGGGGGCAAGAAAGATGACATTTGCAGGGGAATGGAGGAAGATGGGTGGAAGGATTTTGACTGTGATATAGACAGAGGGAATCTTCTATTTAAGGCAAAAGGAATAGCATCATGAAAGCTCCTATTCTTCCATCAGTGTGGGTGGCCGCCACTTTTAGGGATAGTACAATGAAAAACCAATGGAGAAGGGCAAGAAGTATTTCTACTCCTACTTCCATACTAGAATTTAGCAAAGAAAATTGATTAAGTGAAATATTCGCCCTTCCATCAGCAAATATGGTGCTTTTCTCAACCCTTCGAGTCTCTTTCCTTGCATCACCGCTTAGACATACCTGCCCTTTCTCAACAGCTGGTGATCTTGAATATGGGAAGCAACAGGGCACCACAAATCAGACCAAGTCCCCAGCTTCTTAGGTAGGACACCCTTAATTTCTAAATCATCAAACCACAAAGGATACTGAGAGATCAATACTATGCAGGGGACCAAGAGATATTTGGAGGTGTTGGTCATCTCTGTCATTCAAGAAATCCTGGCAACATTTGAGGTGAGAAGAGATGATGTAGCTGAGCACCACTAGAACTCAAGAACCAAAAGAACTAATGGTTCAAGAAAAGTCACCAAGAGAAATCCACTCTGATTGGACTTGGTACATTTCCACTCAGACTATCACTACATGTGGGGTTACTTCAATCCTATACTCCTGTTCTTTTTCTCTGTTAAAATCTGTTCTTTCTCAATCCTATACTCCTGTTCTTTTTCTCTGTTAAAATATGT
This sequence comes from Nasua narica, assembly GCA_028533885.1. Lineage (NCBI taxonomy): Eukaryota > Metazoa > Chordata > Mammalia > Carnivora > Procyonidae > Nasua > Nasua narica. The sequence goes on from CM052806.1 coordinate 10,837,785, forward strand.
TCTTTCTCATGTGTATTATTCAGTCTTTTGTTCCAGTTTTATGTTCTCATTTCTTTACTACTCTTTGCTTTCTGTTCTTCTGCTTGCTGGTCTCTACGAGATGAATCTCACCCTTCCTCCAGCTTGTTAGTTTATATTTTCCCCCAGATCTTGTACCCCCCATTCTTCTTATGTGTCCTCATGACTTCGGCCTTCTTCCCTAAAATATGAATCATGGCAGAGCATTCTCTAGAGTATGCCCACCATGCCATGGTCACATGACTTCAAGGCTGATGTAGGAACCGACTAACAGTTGGACAGGAGACAGTCCAGGGGGCTTAGAATAGAGTCAAGTCTTCTTGGTGGCTCCACTCCTTATAGTCTTCAGTTTGCCATTGTCTGACATGTCTCCTGCCCTCTTTCTTCATGATCTGTTTTTTTCTTGGGATTTCACTGGGCGCCATCAGTGTCTGGAATGATCCGTTGCTTTCTTTCTTCGTACCCCCTCAATACCACATTTTTGCCTACACTTTCAAGTTTTGTAGATTGTTTTTCTGGAACGATCTTTTTAACTGCCCTCAGCTAGTTTCCTTAAGCAACAGGAGACAGATTTTACTTTCACAGGCCCCTGAGCAGTTTAACCAATCTGTATCCTGGGATATTTTGTTGTTGTTACTTTCATATTTCTAGGGAAATGGAGCACAGGACAAGGACCCAAAGCAGAATGATTATTTTTAAAAGAGAAGAGTGGGAGAAGGGCCACTTTGGCCCATGACGACCCAGAGCTGCAGATTTGGGGGAGGCTTGGTAATGCTGAGCCAAATGCTATTGACCTTGAGGACCTGTTATGCAGTTTTCATCTACCACATGAATTGGGAATGCTGCTTTTCCCCCAAGAGACGGTGACAAAGTTTCACCTTTCAAATGACTAGCTGAGAGTCCAAGAGCCTGTTGATTCCAGACCCATGAACATACTAATGCTTGATCACACCCCAGACTTCTTTTCTCCCAGGAGACTGTATCCTGACCACAAACAGAAAACGCTGGCACAAATAACCAATTGTCTCTTAATTTCCATTTGCACCCTTCGTGAAGCGCTTTGGTTACAGTTGGGCATTTTGTTCTTTCAGAACATATTTCTTCTGCCTGCACATCCTCGGAAAGAGGCTTTGAAATGCTCCTGGGTTATCTGCAGCATTGGCACCTAAGCCCAAATGCTAACACATAACTTCTCATGAAAATTCTCCACGGTGGTACAAACATAGCCTCTGTCTCCTTACAGTACACCAGGGAAACTTTTTCCTCTTTATTTCATGGCTATAGCTCCACATGCCTGAAAAAGCTAAATACCACTGTCTTTTTATTCCTCATCTCAGTAGGTTGACAGCACTTCGACCTAAACGTGTTTCTGTATTTTAAAGACAAGCGTTTCTAAATGAGTGTCTGTATTGGAGCCAGGTGCTCTTAATGAAGAGAACTTCCCAACCCACAGTTCTAACTTTGGAACATTAATTTCTATCATGTTTTTTTTTTTCTCTGTCATCATCATTGTCATCAATAATCATAACAATAATAACAGGAAGTATAGAAGTGGTTCTCAAGGTACATTTTAATTTGAGGACTCTTGACAGTTTCTGAGATCCCTTTAGAGGTTCCTCAAAGTCAAAGCTTGTTAAAAATAATGTTAAAATGAGATTTTCCTTTCCACTTTCGGTTTCTGAGAGGAATATAACAGACTTTCCCAAAGCTTCCTAACGTGTGATTTCAGAGCAGATTGAATGCAGAAGCAGGTATGGTTCCAAGTATTTTTTAGTCAGTCAGACATTACCAAGATTCTCAAATATGTAAAACAGTGTCACTTTTCTAACTAATTATTTTGTTTGGGGGAAAATATGGTTATTTTTCATTTAAAAATTATGTTATAGAAATATTTTAAATCACTATAAATATGATTAAAAGCTTCTTGGTTTTGATTCCTAGTGTAGTAAATATTGATAACTGTAACCTACAACACAGAAGCATTTTGGGATGCTAGATAATTTTATAATAGTGTAAAAAAATCCTAAGACTAAAAAGTTTGAGAATTGCAGAATACTAGATTATTGACTATTTCACACATACACACACCCACACATCATCATCATCATCATCATCATCATCAGATGGGCCCTAGAAGGCAGATTTTTTTAAATCTTGATTTTACAAATGAGGACACTGATTGCAGTATTTTGACTTTTACGGAGGCAATGTTTCTTAGAGATGAAGGAAACAATACTTTTATATCTGGGTAAACTGAGCTATGCAATACCTCCTGGACGGGAGTGCTGCAAAAATTATTAAAGAGTCTTTAAAAGTTTTATGCTGAATCGAATGTGTGATCAGTATCAACCCTTTGTTCAGTAATTCAGAAGTGTCCCTAGTGATGGCCACATGCCTCAAAGTCAAACCTAAAGGAGCAAAACTGTCTGGTTCCTCTATCATCTCTACCACTAGCATCTTTATGGCATTATGCCTGAGCAAAGTGTTGGGCTTTTAATACCTTTTCCAGTGACAACATTTTGTACCTACCAAATCCCCAAGCCAAATAGACAAATCCATGCAGAACATAAAAAATACAGTGTGTGCTTTTGAAATAGCTATTTGATTATAAAACTATAGTTGGAGTACTAGACCAAAAAAAAAAAAAAAATGACTCTCATGAAACAGAACCTAATGTGTTTAATAGCACAATCATCTAGCCACACTAGTCCAAATTCTAAAAGGATTATCCTTTTAGGGAGGGAATTTTATTTCTTCAGGAAAATATTCGATGAGCTGCTTAGCCAGAAATGTCCAAGGCAAGGTCGAAGAAGACAAGGTAACAAAGACAGAGCTAAATAAAATTAAATTATGGGTCAGGAAGAACAGAAAAGATGGGCAAGGAGCTTGAGAGCGTGGGAGTGGGTGAGAAATTCCCAGCCATACCTCATGAGGTGAATCAGAGAGACTCTTACGAGCAACAATAGCTAACATTCAATATTTTTTTAATATGTTGTTGCCACTGTTGTTTTTCCCTGCACTGCGTATACTCTGATTCCCAAACCTGCAGCAAACTCTGCTACACACACAAACCCTTGCGTGAGAGAGATTTTGTTTTTCAGGAGAAGGAAGAGCTTAATGCCACTTCTGAGTTAGTCACCACAAGCAGACAGAAGGGCCCTGGAAAGTGAGATGTGATGTGTTCAGGTAGAGCCTGAATGAGTGACAGCATGTAAACTAGTATTTGTTATTATGCAAGAAATGCAAAACTAGACTCTGACTTTCTTGAATAAGGGAGTTTGCTGGCTCACCAAACTGGAAAGTACAGAAATGGGTAAGCTTCAGGTCTGGCTTGATCTAATGGTTTATAATGTCAGTAGAGTTATGTCTCTCTATGAGTCTCTTGACTCTTTCAGTCTGAGCATTGGTTTGGCTCAGATTGGCTTCCCCCAAGAAAGCAATGGCTCTAACTGTGCCAGCCCTTACACCACACCATTAGCTATATCATCTGGAACAGGAAAGAGGACTTTTGATACAGATGTCCAAACAAATGCCAAGAGATTCTCTCTGATTAGACAATACTAGGTTACACGTCCAGCCTTTGGTGGTAGAACATGCTGGATGGTTCACTTAGGAGGTGTGACCCACTGTAGTGATCCTTCGCTGGAGACAGAATCAGGAGCCCTGAACACGTGTAAACCCACAAACAGCAATTGGGAGTTGTAGGAAAAGGAGAAAGAATGCTGGGTGGAAAGTGGGGGCAATAAAAAAGAAGTCTACTGTAACAACCCCTGAGAAGTAACTACTCTTTCATGAAACCCTGAGCAATGCACGATAGGGAAGTTGGCATCAATTTTATTTACATGTCAAAGGACAGGCTGACTTCAGCTGGCCTGATGGTTGTAGAGTTTTATTTACTTATTTTTTTTTCTTTTCTTTTTTTTTTTAATTTTATTTATTTTTTTATTTATTCATGTAACAGAGAGAGAACACAAGCAGGCAGAGAGGCAGGCAGAGGCAGAGAGAGGAGCAGGCTCCCTGCGGAGCAAGGAGCCCGATGCGGGACTCGATCCCAAGACGCCGGGATCATGACCTGAGCCAAAGGCAGCTGCTCAACCAACTGAGCCACCCAGGCGTCCCTACTTATTTTTTTAAGATTCATTTATGTATTTGAGAGAGAGAGAGAGAGCTTGCATGTAGCAGGAGGGACAGAAGGAGAGAGAGGGAAAGAATCCATGGTGAGCGCGGAGCTGGACCCAGGGCTCCACCCCAGGACCCTAAGATCACAACCTGAGCTGAAATCAAGAGCTGGTCACTTAACCAACCGAGCCACCCAGGTGTCCTGGTTGTACAGAGTTTTAAAAGAGAACATTTCATAAATTCTTTTCCCAGTGCCTGGAATAATGGGACATTCTTACAAATTGTACTTCCTTCTTCTACTTTCTTTCTTTCCTCCTACAGAATATCGTGCATATGACAGTGTTGATTTTTGGAAACACTGTTCCTCAATGAGAAAGAACACTTATAAGTTATAAAACAACATAAAAAGAACGGGTGGTCATCTTGGCATAGAAGAACAGAGATAGTTGTGGTTATTGCAGCATACAGAAATTTGGGGACATAAATAGAAAGAGAAATGAGAAGCACATCAATAAAAACCCTGCAAAGTGCTTGTTTTGTTTCACACGTCACATTAGTGAATGAATTCACATTTACAGATGCTGTTGTTGGAGACACGAAGGCGCCAGCAATGGTGGGATTTACCAGAAGGGATGCTGAGAGCAAGAAAGAATTCAATGAAGATTGGTCTTTGGCTGGGCCCAGGGTGAAGAAGAGAGTTGATGTGGAAATAAGATGAGAATGTAGTTTAAAACAAAAAAATCATACTTAAAGGAATGGATTATTCTAAAGGCAATAATCCAAAATGATAAATCTTATTAAATACCCATTGCATTGGCAGTCTCCTTGAGCACAACCTCTCTTCCTAGAAGCAGCAGCCAAACCTGAGTAGTCAAGTAGTAGAAAAAATGTAGCATTTTAATCTGCTTTAATTTATATTGTTTCCCCACCAGTAGATGACCCTTCTAGTACATTAGCCCTTCAGCTGCTCATCTTCAGAATCCTTGTCCCCGCCCCACGTCAGCCACCTGCTCCACATCATACCCAGAGCCCACCAACAACTATGGAATTGATCCATAGTCTCAATTCCACTTATTCCAGTCTCATGCCATGCTCCATGGATATAGAATTCATCTCAGTTCTATCATTGCTTCAATCCCACTGGGACCCAAAGCCACTGACTTTTATTGTCCTTGGTGTCATTCCCTCTTCAAAAAGCTTAAATTTCATGGGTCATAATTACAATCATTCTTTTGTTGGAATAAAGGATTACCAGCTGATTCTGTGAGTGTTCCTCTAGCTTCGCAGACAGAGAATTTGACTAGTGGTTGAGTCTACTTGCAACTTTAATGTAAGGAATTGTTAGGAGTTCACCTCTTGCCAGAATGAAGAATGAAAATCTAGTGGAGGACTAGGCACCAGACCAAGCCCTTGGGAGCTGTAAATTGAGAGCTTGCTCCTGAGGGGGCTTCGGGGCCAGCTAGGTAAAAATGTTGGGGAGATCCCAAGCCCATGGCTTCCCTGAGCTGATGTATTCTGGGGACTAGGTACCTCCCAAGTATAGCATGACTGGGAAATCATGCTGTTCATAGAGGAGTCACACACATCTTCCACGCTATCACTCCACACATTGTATCACCCATCACTTATGCTTTCTTAAACCCAAGTGAAGCCCATTGGATCTCATGCATTTGATTGTCCAACTGAACCCAAGACCCCTACTGCTAGTGAGAAGAGAAGGCATTGCATTGACCACAATCTCATTTCCTCTTCACCTGTCATACTAACAGCAGAACCTAGCCCACATTCAATACAATGCTTCCTGGACTCTGTTCTTGCAGAAGAATGTAGGAGGAGTAGTGTTATGCCCAGATTTTGAGATCCCCAAATACCACCAGGGAGCCGAGTCCGATGCAAAAGTAAAAGAGCCCTTTATTCAAGCTAGCTTGAGCTCTGTCTCTCACACTCACCGACGCAGTGGCGTGGTGTAGAGAAAGAGAGCGAGTTTCAAAAAGTGGAACAGTTTTAGAGGGGTCAGTGGCCAATGAGTTTGTAACACACAGAAAGTTGCTTGGTAACTGTTTGAACTAGCCTATCACCCTGGCCCGAATTGGCACGCAAGTTTGGCGGGCAAAAGGCGGGGTTTATATTTTTTCCCGGGCAGGGGTTCTGCGTTCCTGTTGACTAACCCAAACCCAACCCATAGGCTGGGCTAATTAGCTCAAGGGAGGGCTGAGCCACACTCAGACCCTCCCAGATGCAGGTCCGGGGGGGGGGGGGCACACACAAGAAGGTGGGTGTAAGCAAAAGGAGTCAGCCCTGCTCTGCTCCTTCAGTGGGACACAGAGTGATGCCCAGCTGTCTCACTTCAAACACATTTACCTCAAAGGGGTCTTTGGTGCTGCTTGCAGGCCATGACTCCATTTTCCTGGTCAAGTTCCTTTTTTCACTTTCTAAGTGATGATTCCACATTTTCTTCTCCCTCCTTGAGCCTGTAGCAATCTTGGGCCCCTCCATCCTCTTGATGACGACCTTCCTTCTGCTTTCACCAAAGCCCCAGAAGCAGGGAATATCCATCCATTGTTGCCACCGGAACTGCCAATCTGCATGCAATTTTACTGAATGTTCTCCCTTCCCTCTGCTACAATGGTTGACCTGTCCTTGCTTCTGAATAAGAACCATGCCACTTGTGCATAAGATTTCATTTCCTCTCAGTTACTCTACGATTTTGTTCTTACAGTTTTTCCCCTTCTCTCCTGCATTAGTAAAATATCTATCTCCAGCTGATCATTCCGGTTAACATAAAGAACATACTAGATTATCTCTTAAGGCACCTGCCCCCAGCATCTCTTTTAGGTAGATGCTTTGTTTACAGGAAAAGGGCTCAGAATATCTCTAGCCCTATCTCCTCCCATTCCCATGAAAGGTAAGGAAAATTAGCACACTTATACTACTATTGTATTAAAACTATCCTTTTAAAACTTGATGTAGAAAAGCTAATGAAATCTACCCCCAAAAAACTACTAAAACTGATAATTGAGGTTAAAAAGATTGCCAAATTAAAAAAACAATATATAATAATCAGTTGAAACAATGGCATTCAAATAGGAAATTCTGTAGGGATAAATCTGGCAGAGAATGTGAAAGGCCTATATCCTAGAAACTATAGACCTAAATAAATGAGAGATTTATTATGCTTATAGGTTGGAAGACTTGATATTGTTAAGATATTAGTTCTTCCAAAATTGATCTGTAGAGTCAATATAATAACCACCAAAAGCAGAGCAGACTTTCTTGTAGCAACTGGCAAACTGATTCTAAAATTCATATGAGTGGTGAAGTATCTGGAAGAACAAAACAACTTTGAATGAGAAGAAAAAGTTGGAGGACCAACATTGGCTGACATTAAGACTTATTATCAAAACAATGCACTGTAGTACCAGCATAAAAACAGGCAAAGAGATCATTGGAACAGATTACAGTCCTGAAATAGACTCACATATATATATATGGACAACTGAGCTTTTATTGAAAATGCAAAAGTAATTCATAGGATAATCTCAACACATGATGCTGGAACAACTGGATAGCTCCACGTATAAAATAAATGAATTTTGAGTCATACCTTATGCATTATAAAAAATGTGACTCAAAGTGAATCAGGGACCTAATGTTAAACCTGAAACTATAAGATACCTAGGAGAAACAGAAGAAAAACCTCTGCAATCATGGGTTAGGCAAAGATTTCTTAATATGAAACCAAAAACACAGTTCAAAAAAAGATCAGAATGATAAACTGGACTTCATCAATATTAAAAACATTACTTTCCTCAGAAGACACTGTGAAGAGAATGAAAAGACAAACAATAGAATGGGAGAAAATACCAGCAAGTCATATATCTGATAAAGCACTTTGCATCCAGAATATATGAATCACTCTCAAAGCTCAATAAAACTCAATAATAAAAACGGCAAAAGATTTGAACAGACACTCCACCAAGCAATATCTACAGATGGCCAATAAAGGCATGCAAAGTTGTCCATGATTCACTAGGGAAATACAAATTGAAGCCACAGTGAGATACTACTACACTCCTAACTGGAATGGCTCGAACCATACCAAGTAAGGGCAAAGATGTGGAGGAACTGAAACTCCCTTATGCTGCCGGTGGCAATATAAAATAAAAAGTTTGGATAGCTTTATAAAAGTTTGGATAGCTTAAAAAGTTAAAAACAGATCTATCACATGGTGCAGCCTTTCCACTCCTGGGTGTTTATCTGCGAAAAATGAAAGTATATGTCCATTCTATGACTTGTACACAAATGTTCATAACACCTTTATTTATGGTAACCCAAAACTGAAAACAATCCAATTTCATTGATAGCTTAATGGATAAATTGTGTATATCCATACAATGGAATGTTATTAGGAATAAAAAATAATTGAACTGTTGATATACATGATAACATGAATAAATCTCAAAATAATTATCTAGAGTAGAAGATGCCAGATTAAAAAAAAAGAGTACAAAAAAATCCAACTGTATGATTGGATACATAAAATTCTAGATATACAAACTAGTGTTTAGGGACAGCAGATAAGGGTATAATTGATACACAACTGCCATATTTAAAACTTGCTACTTGGTAACTTTTGACCTGTACATGGGGGCAGGGAACAGAATGAGGAAGAGCAAGGAGGAATTATAAGTGTCCCAAGAAAACATTTGGGGATGATGGATGTGTTCACCATCCTGATTGTGGTGAGTGTTCGGAGGGATACAATCATGGTTCATATGTCAAAATGTATCAAAGTGTACATTTTAAATATAGCCATCTGTTGTGTTTCAATTATACCTCAATAGGGCTGCTAAAAGTAAAACTTCCCCAACTCCAGGATGTTATAATCATCTGTGGGGATTTTGCCTTAATGAATAATTGCAAATTATTATTTATTTATTTAAAAATTCTTAAATTCCTATTATGTGGGGGGGGCATCATGTTAGATGTTGGGAGTCCACTGTGATGAAAATTAAACACATTTTTAGAAAGTGGCCCCTGCTGTTAATCAGTTTAGAGACTGAAGAGTTGTATCAGATCTTAATGAAATAAACTTATAAATAATTATGATAAATACTATAAAGGAAAATAGATTAAGGTATGTTAAGGAATACTGGTCTTTTCTATTGTTAATTTTCTTTTTTTAATATTTTATTTATTTATTGTCAGAGAAAGGGAGTATAAGCAGGGAGGGGGCAGGAAGAAGGAAAAGCAGGCTCCCCGCTGAGCAAGGACGTAGGTCTCAATTCCAGGACCCTGATATCATGACCTGAGCCAAAGGCAGACGCTTAACCGACTAAGCCACCCAGGCATCCCCTATCATTTTTCAAAACTACATCATGTTTTATAAAAATAATTAGCACAGTTATTTCAAATTATCTCATGATTGACTGGACTCAGGCTTTTCACCAGTTCTCCCATAACATAAATTCCCCATTCATAGATTCCCGATTTTGATTAATCTTGAAGTAGACTGGATTATTTTTCCAAACTGGATTTTTAGGCTATTACAATCTTTAGTGAGTCCATTTTTAAAAGCATTTTCTCCATAGCCTTAATTGTAAATAAATTCCTGGTTGGGTAAAGGCGTCTCAGGTTACCTTACCTTTTCTGTAACCCTTATAGACATTTCTTCAGGATTTCTGATTTCCTGCTATTTAACTTATCAGAGGAAAAAAATTTTTGTAGGTGACCAGCCTTATATGCATAACTACTTGAAAAGTTTTCCTTTTTATTCTTTAAATTTTTTCTAAGAGACACATCATTCTCTTTTGTTGCTTTTATAAAAAATTCCAGAATACACAAAAGAGTACAAGGAACCTCTATAACTATTTTTTGGCCCCAACAACCATCCACATTACCAGACTCTGCTTTCTTGGGTAAAGTATTCTAAAGGAAATCCTATGTTATGTTTTTTCACCCCTAAACATTTCAGTGTGAATTTAAAAAATATAGGACATTTTCTCACATTATAAAAACCGATTATATTTCTACTTAATACTATTAGTTGCTTAATGATGTTTAATATTATCTAACATTCAATGTTATGACATTGAGCCCATATTCAAACTTTCAAAATAAATATTTTGTCCAAAAATGTCTTTTTACTGTCAGTTTGGTTGAATGAAGATTCAAATAATGTTCATTATTTGTATTTTCTTATATTGCTTAGTTTCTCATTAAGTTCTTTTTTTTTTTTTATATCTCAGTGAAGGTGTTTATTTTGATTTTTATTTATTTTTTAAATATTTATTTATTTATTTATTTGACAGAGAGAGAGAGAGAGAGAGAGAGAGATCACAAGTAGGCAGAGAGGTGGGCGGGGGGGGGGTGGGAAGCAGGCTCCCTGCCGAGCAGAGAGCCCAATGTGGGTCTCGATCCCAGGACATCTCATTAAGTTCTTATTATAAAACATTCTTCATTTTAATTTTTTTCCTTTAAATATTGAAAAAAGTGAATCTGTTCCATGTTTTGAATTTTTACAACTCTTGATATGATTTAACTACTTTCCCATGTATTTCCTATAGACTGGGAGTTGGATCTGGAGGGTTACTTATATTTTAGGCTCAAATTTCATTGTGGATGGTGCTGTAATTTCACACTGCATCTTATTAGACGGCATTTCATGTCTGGTTGTCTCACTTTTAAGAGATACTTTGCTTCAGAGTTCAGGTGCTGACACTCCGTTTCCTTCATTATAAAAATTTCCATCGACATTTCATCTAGCAGTCTTATAGCCCATTGATGAAAATTGTCTGAAGTTGTTATTTTTTAGAAGTTTAGAAGTTGTAGAAGATGTAATGTACTTTACATTTGGAAGGAAAATGGTGCTTTTTCGAATTCTGGAACTCTTTCTACACTTATTAGCAAAGACAGGATAAATGCTTTTCTTTTCCTTTTGTTATCAATTTTCAAAATGATTTTGTGCCCTGGTAACCTCCGTTATTGTGCAATGAGTTATACTTTATTTCTTTTTTTATTTTTTTAATATGCCTAATAACTCATAGAATTTTATATTTTTAGTGAGTTTTAAACAATTGCAATCATTATTCTCATCAATGCTCAAATTGTCACATCTATTGCTTGGGAGCCTATCAAGCTGGCTGTATGTACTTTAGACACAATCCATTAGCCTTTGGTAGCTGGTTTTTTGTGCCAAGATGTTCTAGAATATTCCTGTACACTTACTACAGCAGTTCTAGGTTCTGTTTAGAGAGGAATGGTACGTAGAAGCACTGATTATACATTGTTTCAGAGGTCAAAACTAGAAAAAAAATTATAAGGGAAAAAAATCCCGAGTTCACTCTGATATTTCTAATTCAAAATTTAAGATGAGAGATTTGTTATAACTTATTTTCTGCTTTCATCTCTTGTTTGTCTTATAATAAATATTTTGGTTCACGATAATATTAATGTAATTATGTGCTTATTTTACCCTAGAGAATAAGTAAAATACAGCATAAGATGAAACTTATTCTTGGTTATTTTATGTCTGTCTGTCTAGTGATTTATTTCTCAGAAACAAGACAAGCCATTTTTGATGAACATATTCAGTCTTTCATTTGTGGGAAATGAGAATTTTTTGTTCATTTTTTGTTTATGTATCATTTAAACCTTGTTTCTCTGCTATACATATTTAGCCTTTATTATATAATTACTTAAATCTATCAGTCCTTCTCCTTTCTATGGTTTTCTGCATGGTTGGATGAGGCCCATGTGGACAACACAGGGCTGCATTTCAGGAGAGAGCCCCCTTCCTGTTGTCATGGTTACTATTTGTGAAAGTATGAGTGGTCTTATAGGATTTGAGGATAAACAAGCTGCTTTAGTGCCAAATAGTCTGTGTTTAGATATTGAGTATCTGGAAAATTTGGGGATTCCCATCTGCATGAAATTTTGGGTTTGGATGCAATGTCTCCCACTGGGGACACACTAGTCCCAGCAAATGTGGGGATCTTTCCTTGGACAGGTAATTCTGACTGCTGGGCCCACTTCAAACTATACGTGTCACATGTTACGGTATCATTTAATAGTACATTTTTAGAGGCAAAGCTGGTCTGACCAGAAGGAAGGGAAATGTTTGAGAAACAAAAAGAAAGTGGAAAACCTTCATAGTAAGCAATCAAGTTCATGAGAAAACACCAAGAATGAAGTTTTTGGGTTTTTTTCCAAGTTTGTATTTAAGTCCCAGTTAGTAAAAAGAGTGTAATATTAGTTTCAGGTATAGAATCTAGTGATTCAACACATACAACACCTGGCGCTCTTCACAAGAGCTACCTTTAATCCCCATCACCTATTCAACCCATCCCCGCACCGCGGCCACCCCTCTGGTAACCATCAGTTGGTTGTCTATAGTAAAGAGTCTGTGTCGTGGTTTTTGTCTCTCTCTTTTTCCCCCGCTTTCATTTGTTTTGTTTCTTAAAAGCAATGAGCTTTTATATTTGGTAATGAAGAGGGGCTGGGATTTTATTGTCCCGTAAGGACAGGTAATGAGGCCTCTGATTGGTTGAAACGAAAGCTAGTCTTAGCAAGTAGAAATAGTTTGAAGCATGAATTTACTTCTGTTTGTTTACATTGTATTATAATGAAATTATAATGAAAATTCACCGAAAGCTTTATGACTTACCTCGGGTATCCAATAGAAGTAAATGCACAACTATTCTTGAAGATACTGTCATAATTTTTTTTGCATATAGAATTCCTATGGGGGAGGAAAAAACCCTTTAAAAATGAGCTGCTAAGGGGCGCCTGGGTGGCTCAGTGGGTTAAAGCCTCTGCCTTCGGCCAGGTCATGATCTCAGGGTCCTGGGATGGAGCCCCGCGGGCTCTCTGCTCAGCAGGGAGCCTGCTTCCCCTCTCTCTCTGCCTGCCTCTCTGCCTGCTTGTGATCTCTTTCTCTCTTCAGGTAGATAAATAAAATCTTTTAAAAAAATGAGCTGCTAATTAAAAAATTAAAATATATGAGAAAACAATCCACCGACAGGAAAAATCAGAAACAACCAAAAGGAGAATAAACACCTCACACAGTTTAGATTTAAAAATGATTAAATAGGGAGAGCCTGGGTGGCTCAGTCTCTTCAGGGACCAAATCTTGATTTCGGCTTAGGTCCTGATCTCAGGGTCCTGAGATCAAGTCCTGCCTTAGGCTCTGCCCTGTGCATGGAGCTTACTTAAGATCCTCTATCTCCCTCTCCTTCTGCCCCTCCCCTCTTGTGCAGGCTCTCTGTCTATCTCAAAAAAAAAAAAAAAAAGATTAAGCAGGCATGGTTATAACAATTAACAAATGTAAGAAGGTACTAAATCTTAAAGAAAGAAGAAAACCAGTGGAAAAGAAGAGGATCACAGAATCAGATAGATCTTCCAGTAATGAAGAACTTCACTATACTCAAAGCTTGAGAGACCAGCTAAATAGCAGAATGTAAGCGCAGACAGTGAAGTAAAGAAGGGGAGCTCAAACACAAGATGACAATTATACAAGAACACTTAAGAAACAGGAGCAAAAGGGGGTCCAACATATATCCAACATGTGAGCAGTGTTGCTGAAAGAACTACACTTCAGGAAGAAAACTGAACCCAGATCAAAGGATTCAAGAACTAAAGGTAAATACCCCAGAAGCCCCCAAAACAAACAACCACAACTTAAAAAAATTCTAAACTAAAAACCATGGACAAATCTAAATAAGCAAAGACTGCGGGAAAAGACCAAATATCTTTAATGGTGGATTAGATATAAATAGAAGGTGAAATTAGAGTACTAAATAATAGTAATTTATAAAACAGGAGGAATGGATATTGGAGTTAAAATATTGAAAGTTCTTTTATTATTCAGAAGAAAGGTATAAAAATTGAGCATCTCTAGATATCAAGTATGCATGTTAAATTTTTATAGGCAATCCCTAATAAATAGTAATACGACTTCTTAGCCAATAGAGGGATAAAAGTAAATAAAGAATAATCCACTTAATAGAAGGCAAGAATGGAAAAAAATATTAAAGGACTACATCATCATAAGTACAAAGCAAAACATTTGATGGTAGAAATAAATATATATTGGAAAAATTTTTTAATGAAGCTATTTGTAGATTAAAGATACAATTTAATTGGAAATTATAAAATACGTAGAATTAACAGTGAGATCGTTCACAGCGACATCCATGTATGAAATGTAGTAAGCGTGCAAAATGTATAGCCTCAAATACTGTGGTTGGCAGCTTCTAAAATCGTTCCTCTTCATGCCCATGCCCTAGTATTTTGATCCTTGTGTAATCCCATTGAGTTGAATGTGAGCTGGACTTAATGACTTGTTTTCAATGAAGAACATATGGCAACATGGGAGGATGTCATGGAGAATAGGGTGTAGGAGATGATTACTTCTATCTTGCTTGCCTTGTTGGCTTTTCTCCCTTGCTCACTGTTGAAGCTGCCACGTGGTGAGCTGCTGTGAGGAGAGGTCCATGGGGTAAGGAACCGGGGCAGCCTCCAACCAAGAGCTGGCAAGGAACTGAGGCCCTCAGTGCAACTATACGTGAAGAACTAAAATCAACTAACAGCCCAGTGGGTGCGCCTGGAAGAAGATCCTTCCCCACTCAAGCCTTGAGCTCACTGCAGCCCCAGCTGGAGCCTTCCCTGCAGCCTCTTGAAAGCCGCAGAGCCGAGGAACTGGCTAAGCTGAGCCCAGGTTCTTGGCCCACAGAAGTCGTGAGGTTACTAATGTTTGTTGTCTTAAACTACCACCTTTGGGGATCGTTTTTTTATGTAGAAACACATAACCAATACAAAGATACTTATAAGACGCAACAAAGAATTAAAAGTTACAAGCTAAGCATCCAACCAAAGAAATTGAAAACGGAAAAAAAAAAAGAGAGTAAACCTAAATAAAATAAATAAATAATAGATAGATAAATAAATAAATGGAAGGAAATAATAAAAGTAACCACGGGGACGCCTGGGGGGCTCAGTCGGTTAAGCATCTGCCTTAGGCTCAGGTCATGATTCCAGGGTCCTGGGATCGAGCCCCACATCAGGCTCCCTGCTCCTCACGGAGTCTGCCTTGCCCCCTGGCTTGTGTGCTCTCTCTCCCTCACTCTGTCTCTCTCAAATAAAGAAATAAAATCTTAAAAAAAAAAAAGTAACCACAGACATTAGGGAGAAGCAAGAAAATCCAGTAGCTGGGGTTTTGCTTTTTGTTTTTCATTTTGTATTCAATTTCAGACTCAAAAAAGTTGCAAAAATATCACAGGGGTTCCATATATCCTTTACCCAGCTTTGCCTAAACTTATATAACCATAGTGAAATTACTGAAACCAAGGGGTGCCTGGGTGACTCAGCTGGGCATCTGCCGTTGGCTCCAGTGGTGATCCCTGAGTCCTAGGATTGAGCCCCACATCTGGCTCCCTGCTCAGTGAGGACCCTGCTTCTCCTTCTGTCTTCTGCTCCCCCTGCTTGTGGTCTCCCTCTCTCACACTCTCACTATTTCAAATTAAAAAAAAAAAACAAATAAAATCTTAAAAAAATATATCAAAACCAAGAAATTAATGCAGTTAATACCATGCCATTAACTAATCTATCTACAGGTAGTCTGCTGTTGCTCTTCGTTAGCCCATGACTCAATCCAGGGTCCCAGGTGGCATTCAGTGGTTGTGCTCTCAGAGTCTCTTTAATCTGGGAAAGTTGGTATTCTTCCTTTGTTTTTCATAAACTTGAGAATCTTTTTTTTTTTTTTAAAGATTTTATTTATTTATTTGTCAGAGAGAGAGAGAGGGAGGGAGAGCACAAGCAGGCAGAGTGGCAGGCAGAGGCAGAGGGAGAAGCAGGCTCCCTGCCGAGCAAGGAGCCCGATGTGGGACTCAATCCCAGGACCCTGGGATCATGACCTGAGCCAAAGGCAGCCGCTTAACCAACTGAACCACCCAGGCGTCCC
Organism: Nasua narica; assembly: GCA_028533885.1. Classification (NCBI taxonomy): domain Eukaryota; kingdom Metazoa; phylum Chordata; class Mammalia; order Carnivora; family Procyonidae; genus Nasua; species Nasua narica. Next base: position 10,853,881 of record CM052806.1, read on the forward strand.
TAAACTTGAGAATCTTGAAGAACTATATTATAGAGTGTCTTTCGATTTGGATTTATTTGATGCTCTTTATATTTAAATTTTAGTTATGCATATTTTGGCAAAATGTCCACAGAAACAACTTATGTTCTCCTCATTATAACAGAAGGTACATGATGTCCATATAGTTTGTTAGTGAGGATATTAATTTTGATCACCTGGTTAATGTGATCTCTGGGAGGTTTCTCTAATGGAAGGCACCTTTTTTACTCTTTGTAATTAACACATATCTTGTGGGGGAGATAGTTTAAGACTCACAAATATTCCATTTTTTAAAATCAAACTTTGACCTATTAATTTTAGCATCTGCAAATGATTCTTGCCTGCAGGTTTATTACTGTGGTACTTACCACAGTAAGTACCCCACAAATGGTAATTGTCTATCCTATCATTCCTTCATTTATTAGTTAAAAATATTCTCTAAGGAAGAGATGTCCTTTTCCTTCCACATAAAAGCTCTTTTGTTGTCTTGTCAAAACAAATAAAATGGACATTATTAGACTCTAATGATTATCTCAAAAATTAAAACACGCAAATGAACAATTTTAGGATTAAAAATGTGAAGATTATAAGAGATGCAAGAGAGACTTTAGAATCATAATGAGTAAGGGACAGGCGAGGCTAGGTAGCGAGATAAAGGTAGAGGGCTACATAACAAGGCTCAAAGAAATCCCAGATGTGGAGATGTGTTATAAACAAGATAGTAACCAGAGAGAAGGGAATCTAACAGATACACCTTGTTTGCTCTAAATATAGATGAAGTATTTACAAATCCACCTAGTTTGTCTTAAGTGTTATAGACAAGATATTTACCAAGTTCCTTGGTCAGTTTTTTATAAAAGACCTAGCATAAAAACCCTCAATGGCAGCCCATTTGGGACTTCTCTCACTCTGGAGAGGCTTTTCTTTCTCTCTGTTCTCACCTTTCCTTAATAAACTTTCCCTTCATTTCACCCTTTTGTGTCGATGAGATTCATTCTTCCACCCTGTGAGACAAGAAATCTGCAACTCTGCAATGATAACAATTTATAACACTTCATGCCCATGCATTTGAAAACAATTGAAATGAACAATGTTGTATAAAAATCTAAATTACCAAAAGATTTTTAAATGATGAAAAATCAATAGTTTAGTATCTACCCAACATAGATATTAGGCCCAGGTATTTTTACGCTCCTAACAATATTCAAGGAATGAGTAATCTGTAATTATTATACTTCCCTTATAGCCTGTTACAATCTTGTTAACAAGCCTGGACAAAGACTTACAATAAAGGAAAATGATACATCAGTCTCACTTAATCAAAGTCACCAAGTTCTAATAAAATATTAGGAACCAAATGCACCAATGCCTTGGAGAAATAGAAGGTGCTTTTGCACTGTACAGTTAATTTGGAAGTCACTTATTTACCTTTATTACAAAATATATTTTGCAAGGACAGCTCCTTTTCTTCAAAGTCGCCCTCTAGATTGTCTCATTAACTTGGGTTGGTATATGGAAATACAAATTATTTTGGGCTTATCTCATTTTCTCATGGTATTAAAATACTAGTAATCATAAAATATCACAAATAGCGGGTTTTTATGAAATGCAAAGAAAGCTTGCATTCCTAATAATTTGGAAAATCTATTAATGTATTTACATGTATAGACAGATTAGCAGAAAAAACATTTGAACACCTTAATAGGTGTAGAAATGGCATTTGATAAAATTCAACAACTACTTATTTTTTTCAAAAAATTTCTCAGGCTTAATTAGAAAGAAAAGGAAAAAGGAAAGGAAAAAGTTTAACCTTTGAGAAGAAGATGCATGAGATATTTTATTCCATAAAAGAAGGAACGATGTTTTAGACACAAAACCGCAAATCACAAATGGTAAATTTTGTGCATTTTAAAATTATAGATTTCTGCCTAACAAAATAAACGATTTTAAACATTAAAAGAAAAGTCATTCTTTTCAAGAAAATATTTGCAATGCCTTTAGGCAATGAAGGATTGATATCCAGAATACAGAAAGAACTCTTATAAATCAATAAAAAAAGGCAATTAACCCAATCTCAAAATATATGAGCAATTCACATAAGTGGACTCATGGTGGGCTATGACACTTAAGAAAATTTGTTCAACCACATAGCAATCAGGGAATGCAAATTGAAATCACTCTCAGTTACCATTTCATGCTATAAATTGTCAAGTGTTCGGCAAGGACGGAAGGAAATTAGAACTATTTACCATTCTGATGAAAATATAATTTAGAGAAACATTGACCATACCTGGTCAAGTCAAAGTTGTATTAGTTTTGACCCCCTTTTAGGCGTCTACTCTAGATGAGATTTTGCATCTATATGAGCTTAAGGAGATATAAAGGGATATGTATTCCAGAGCTACTTGTAATAGCAAAAGGTAATTAAAGAAAATCCTAATATGAGTATGAGAATGGATAAGCTGATGATTATTCATGCAAAGAAATGATAGACAGTGATTTGACTGAAATAGATGTGAAAAAAATTTTTAAGGTAGTTTTTAGTTTAAAAACATGAGTTACAATAGTAATATGTAATTTATATAATGATATGGGTCATGTGAATTCCAGAAGCATAAAATAATGTTATTCACTATTTATAATCACATCCACTTGAAGTAAAGGCATAAAGGAAACACACCAAATTAGAATGTGATTATGTTTGGGGATGGAAGGATTAGAAAGGAAAGAGAGAACATGTTAGTTGAATTTATCCTGTTACATTTCTTTTACTGTAAGAGATATTTGAAACAAAAAATGCCATGAGTTTTATTTCTCTCTCCCATTTTTTTATATTACTAGTGGTTCCATTTTCATTTCTTACTGTATCACATCTTCTTTGATGCTTTCACAGCACTCAAGTTCTTTGAAATTTTCTTAAGTTACTATTACTGTATAAAAATGATCTTTTCTAATTCTTCAAAAAAACACCTTTAATCTGTGGCTGGCAGCCTACACTTTTCTTATTTATTTCTTACATATCTTTGCAAGATGCTTCCATGGGTTCTAAGTTGATTTATCTTTGGTTTTTATTTCTTCATGTTGCAATGGGACCCTGACATCCATATCCATGATTTTGCCAAGAATAGGAATGGCGGAGTCCTTCTTGACTCTCATTTTGGTATACTGACACACTGATTGAATCTTTCCTTTTTTAAAATGAGTGGCATGGGAGCTGGATGTTGATGGTTTGAGTTCTTTGTTAAACCACTTGGGTACTCACGGGTCTGTGGGGAGTGATTTGGGACGATGAACATCCATAGCCCAGAAACATTACTCCCTTTTTATTCTACGTCTCCTGTGTGGAATGTCTGTCCCACTGCATTTTAGCTCTTTCTTTAATGCACTTTTCTCTCTGTTCAGTAGATAATTTTCAGCAGCCATAAAATTGGCCCTGAGCTTCCTGTTTCTTTTCTTTCCAGCTCTTTTATCTGGTACCACTCCCTTTGGAAGTTCATCAAGTAATTGAAAATAAAAATAGTGTATGGCCTCTCTGTATCTTCCCACTGTTGGGCAGAAAATAGTCTCCAAGCTGGATGGTTTTTATTCTTTCATGGTTAATTTTTCTTGGCACATGGTTAGTGTGCTTAATCTTCTATCTTGGGTCTTTTTCAAATCTAAAAATTTTCTTATATAAGTCTAATACATTTTCTTTCCTCTCAATTTGCTTTATTTTCTTCTGGAAGATAGTTACAGTGCCTTGATTAATTCTTCATATCTGATTTCTCACTCATCTTCCCATTTCTTTGTTAGTAGTTTTGTGATATTTGTAAACATTTGGAATTCATATTGTCATCAGACCTTTTTTTTTTTTTTCAAGATTTTAGTTATTTATTTGACCGAGAGAGTGAGTGATAGAGCACAAGCTGGGGGAGTGGGAGAGGGAGAAGAAGGTTTCCTGCTGAGCAGGGAGCCGGATGCAGGGCTCTATTCTAGGATCCCAGGATAATGACCTGAGCCTTGGGCAGACACTTGACAACTGAGCTACCCCGGTGCCCCTGTCATCAGACTTTTATCCAAAAGGAAGGGATCATATTAAGGTAATGTCTATAGCATTTCCACGTTCAGCCAAAGTATTGTTTTTCTGTGGGAGCAGCAGAGAGATATTCTCAAGAATATAAAAATTTAGGATATATCTTATTACTATACTCTTGATTCAAAAATTACCCAAAGAATTGATTTAAAAAAAAAAACCACGAAACCAGATTTAAAAAATGGGCAGAAGACCTCAACAGACACTTCACCAAAGAAAATGTATAGTAGGCAAATGAGCATATGAAAAGATGTTCCACATCATTTATGATTAGGGAAATGCAAATTGGAGCAACAATGACATACCACCACATATCTACTAGAATGGCCAAAATCCAGAACACTACCATCAGCAAATGCTGGTGAGGATGTGTGGCAACAGGAGCTTTCAAGTATTGCTGGTGGGGATGCAAAATGAAACAGTGACTTTGAAAGACAGCTTGGTGGTTTCTTTCAAAACCAGGCATATTCATCCCGTATGATCTGGCGATCTTCCTCCTTGGTATTTACTCAGTGCAGTTGAAAACTTATGTCCACACAAAGCCGTGCACATGGCTGTTTATTCATGTTTGCCAAAACTTGGAAGCAATCAAAATATCCTTCAGTTGATGAATGGATAAACATGTTTATCCAGATAGTGAAATATTGTTTAGTACCCACCCCCCACCATAGAAAAAGAGCTGTCGATCTATAAAAAGACATGGAAGGAACTTAAATACACATTATTAAGTGAAAGAAGCCAATCTGAAAAAACTAAATACTGTATGATTCCAACTATATGACATTCTAGAACAGGCAAAACTATGGAGACAGTAAAAAGATTGGTAGTTGCTAGGGGTCAGGGAGTGGGAACTTGGATGAATAGATGGAATACAGAGCATTTTTAGGGCAGTGAAAATATTCTATATGATAAAATAATGATGAATACATGTCATTTTACATTTGTCTAAACCCAGAGAATGTACAATACCAAGAGCTGAGAACCCCATAGTAAACTATGGACTCTGGGTGATAATGATGCATCAGTGAGGTTCATCAGTTATAATAAACGTACCCCCTCTGGTGGGGGCTGTTGATAGTGGGGGAGCTATACATGGGTGGGGGGAGAAGGTATATAAGAAATCTCTGTACCTCTCTTCCTCTCAATTTTGCTGTGAACCTTGAAGTGCTCTAAAAAAAGTAAGTCACACACACACACACACACACACACACACAGATGTATACATCTGGGAGTGACCCAGATGAATATTTTTTAGCTCAGTGAAAGTACCCAAAGATAAGGAATTCAAGTATGGGTGCTAAGAGGTCCAAAGGAAGAGACAGAGAACAATGAAACATGGGGTCCATGGCTAAGTAAATGTAGTAGATGAGTAAAAGTGATCTATTTTACCAACTAGCACTAGACTTCCTCCTAAAGTAGAAACTTTTGTTTACAGCAATGTCTTAATAAGCCTGGTTAGATAGCGTAAACATAATTATAAAATGTGTATTTCAGGTCAATTTACTGTCTTTTTTTACCTCCAATTTCCCACTTGTAAAATGGGGATGATTGTTTCCACCTCACAGGGTTATGAGAGTAAGAAGTGGGAAATCTATATAAGGCAGCAAGTACACAGTAATGTTATTAATCACTGAGTGGGAATTTGAGTATATGAGCCAGGAGAAGAAAGGAGAAGGAAAGGGCTGCACACCCTGGTGAGAACAGCAGCTGAGTTGATAGTATTGAGGCTTCATAGGAACAGGCAGTTTGTCTTATGCTTTTCTTTATCCACTATGTTGTAGAGCTGGAAGGAGCCCAACTCTACCCCCCACCTTCCCACCATGGCCTTTATGCTTCCTGGAACTCCTCCCTGGCTGAGTAACATTTTGAATGATGGAAGACTTAAGGAGAAGGAGGTATGTTGTATGTTTGAAAGACAGTGGGATAGGAACGTAAAATAAATTTTGAAAACTCAGAACTTTGGTTCTGAGGTAATTTGGATGAATGAGGTAGGTAATTTGGATGAATGCAAACTTCTCAATCTTTATAAATCTTTTTTTTCTTATTTCAATCTTTATAAATCTTGGTAAAACCATAGAGTTTCCACACACAGGGGTTTGAGGAGATCTTAATATGATCTTTTTAAAAAAAATATTTATTTATCTGACAGAGAGACACACAGTGAGAGAGGGAACACAAGCAGGAACAGAGGGAGAGGGAAAAGGAGAAGCAGGTTTCCCGCCGAGCAGGGAGCCTGATGTGGAGCTCGATCCCAGGACCCTGGGATCATGACCTGAACTGAAGGCAGACACTTAATGACTGAGCCACCCAGGTGCCTCTCTTAATATGATCCTAAAGGACAATGTTAGCCCGATTGATATCTGATTTTGTAACTTGATTGTGAAAGGTAGTACAGGGGACACAAATAATTACTTAAGAGGTAGATTACGTTAGAGATAAGCATAAGGTGGGCCTAAAGCTTTGATTATTCCCCCCAAAAACTGAGGACTGAGGAAAAGAAAGGAAACAAAACATGCTAAGTGCATACTACACAGTCAATATACAATTTTATGCTTGTGTTAATATAGGAACTCAAGTTTATTCCTGTAAGACATGACATCAGAGTAGTCCGCTACCTTAATGACATCCTGCTGAAAGGGTATGGAGAGTTAGAAGAATCAAGAACCCTAAATACCTGATGACACACCAGCATACTGAAAGGTGTGGGTAAATCTCAAAGTCAGAGTCTCAATGTTTCTGATGTTTCTGATGGTTCAGTATTATAGGACATGTGAGCCTATTTCTTCCAAAGTAAGCAACAAATTGTGCACCCATAAGAAGCCTCAAAAAACTTTGCGGGCATCTTTAGATATTAGATACCGATTTTAAGGTATGACTTTGACCCATTTGATCACTTGGAATAGAGCACTTAACGAGATAAGATTCTATGGTGGCTGCCTACAGCAGTGTGCATGGCTATTCCAACTAGGTACTTTTTGGATGGACCCTAATTGATAGTCATGCTAATAAAGTCCCAATAACAGACTAAATCAGGAATTATGGTTTTCAGCTATTTTAGGAAGAGAAAGGGATTCTTAGCTATATAGCAAAAGAGAAAACTAAATTTGAAACTTGTTGCTTCCAGGGAAGAAGCTTGAAAGGCATGGCTGTTTTCTATTATAAGCCTCTTATACTATATGACTTATTAACTATGAACCTAGATTATTGTGATTAAAATTAAGAATAATTTGAAAATTATTCATTTTCACTAGTAAATTAATTCACAAAATAAAAATACCTTGTTTTCAAAATTAATCTCATCCTTGTTTTCAAATTTAAGTGTTCAGTAGAAAAATTTGGGAAATTAAAATCTCTCTTTCTCTGTCTTTTTGTATCAGTTTTTTGGGGAGTTGTATTTATTGCAACGTTTTACTCAATCCTTCTTTATTCTTACTGGAAAAACCTTTTTTTTTTTCAATACATTGCTGGGTAACATATGCTTTTTTGGCCATGTCTGTTTCTTCACCGAATTATTAAGGAAACCTTAGGTCCACTAAATTAAAGCTCTGATCCTATCAAAGAAAACACATGTGCAGCCTCCGTAAAATCTAAGCGGCATGCTCAATGTGGACAGGAGATTTGCTGTTGCTATGCAAAGGACACAGGAAACAAACGTTGTTTAGAACTTATGAGAAAAACCAAAACTGTACACTTCATTGGATATTTAGATTTTGCAAAGAAGTATGGAATTACATAGTCACAAAAGTTAATCATTCAGTGGGTTTCTTAAAACCGAAATCTATCCTTTCAATACAGCACTATCTGTAATCAATGTTGGCATCATTGCTACTACCAGTCGGCTGAGTGATGGGCAGCTAATGACGGGCTTTCCAACACACCAGCGCTTAAATTCCCTTCTAGATGAAGAGTTCTGGCTAGGGTTCAGAAACTTCTTGATGGGGTGTGCTGGGTTTTTTTTCCATTAAAAGAATGGAGAGCTTTAAAATACTTTCAGAGCTTTATGACAATCCTATTTTCAATCTGGTGAAATTTCTATATCTTGGTGATGTGACCTCTCAGGTAAGGTAAATTATCTATTGAAAATAAATGGGGTGTTTTTGTTTTGGTTTTAAAGAGAAAGAACAGAAGGCTTTCCTTGGAGTATGGGAAAAAGCAAGAACAAAAATCGCTCAGTGTTCAGGGTCAGGTCGTCCTGTACAGTAGCTTAGGCTGTGGACTGCACAACCCTAGAGAGTGATGTTCACATAAACCGTGATGAGAATGGTACTCCCAGAGATGCACAGCACAGTGGCCCTGCAGTCTCAAGTAAAGACAATAGATTCCTAGATTACCAACAGAAGAATTTTACTATAATTATGAACAGAGTAAAATTCTAATACTTGTACTCCTGATTTAAAAAAATACACTCTTTTTATAAAATTTAGTACCTCCTGGAAAGCATAACCAAGGGAAGAGAAATTACCAGAAATATACCACAAATGTATTTATTGGGATTGCATTAATTTGCAAATCGCTGACATCTTCAATATATGAAGAAAGTCATCTAAGCTCCCCACTTTGTTCACTTTCTTTTTTCTTTTCTTTCTTTTTTTTTTTTTTTTTTGAGAGAGAGAGAGTGCCTGCAGCAGGGATGGAGGAGAGCAGAGGGAGAGAGAGAATCTTAAGCAGGCTCCACTCTCAGGACAGAGCTCCACTCAGGGCTCACTCTCAGGACCCAGAGATCATGACCTGAGTCGAAATCAAGATCAGACCTAGCCACCCAGGTGCGCTTTCACTTTCTTTTTTTTAAGTTTCAATGAAATTTTATAATTTTCTTCCAATAACTTCTCACAATTCTTGCTAAGGTAAGGTTCTTGCTAGATGGCTTTTGTTTTGGGTTCTTATTGTACTTTTTTTTTTTTGCTATTAAATCCCGATTCTTCCAATATTGCACTTTCTTCTAAATGCACTCTCCTGAACCATCCCAAACTATGCTGTTTACCTTCTCTTAACACCATCCTTTGCTTCTGTACTTTTCAACTCAGAATATCTCCTGCATGCTCGATAACTAGCTGGAAACCATAGATCAAAATGAAACCATTGATATTTTGTTATTTCTTGTGTTCACATCAGAGCAAATGATTAACACTGTGTTTGAAGCCACTGCTGTTATTCTGAAAAACTCTGATCTGAGACATCTCTTGCTATGTACTTTATTCAATTACAGATTTAAAAAGCACACTTCATGATAAATAGCAAATCATTATCATGTCCCTTGAAATGAGACATCTCACTGGGTAAGGAACCCTGTAACAAATGTTTCAACAGGTTTTCAGCTTGAATAATGTAATTCTATTCAACTTGAGGTACTTTAAGTATATCCCGCTTTGAGTATTTCCAACACGTCTCCCTCTGTGGGTACAATTATGTCTTCCTCAATAGCAGGCTGAAGTGCATCAAAGGGAACAACCACTTTAACCATCCAGTGGTGTGAATAGGATGTCAAGAAATCTTAGTTTTGCAACCACCGAACACAGACAATAGCATTGTCTATAACTGTGTATGAGTATCTGAAGGTTAATACTTCCTGCTTGAGAAAATATTTGCAAGTTCAAGTCTCCTGGAGACTTAATGTTGAGCATGGTAAATAGAGCAGACTGCGAGGCAGCAAAATCATCTAATATTAAATTTGAAAGAAACAAAATTCGAAAGACCACAGCCCAACTCTTCCAAAAGGTAGGTGTGATCTAAGGATCTAAGGATAACAGCAAGACAATACTGTAAACTGAAACTGGCCCACAGAAATCAGCTACAACTTAGCTACCCAGTATAACACCTGATTCTGTAACTTTCTAACTACTGAATGCTTCATAAAATAGACTTTAAATAGGGGCATCTGGGTGGTTCAGTCCATTAAGCATCTGCCTTCGGCTCAGGTCATGATTTCAGGGTCCTGGGATTAAGTCCCACATCAGGCTCCCTGCTCAGCGGGAGTCTGCTTCTCCCTCTGCACACCACCCCACCCCCTGTGCTCGCATGCTCTCTCTCTCTCTCAAGAAAATAAATAAAATATATTTTTTAAAAAATATAATTTAAATATACAGCCCAGGGCATAAGAAATTAAATGCCATTAATGCATATTTTTTCTTACCAATCTCAGCCATTCTTAATAGCAGAGAGAAATATTTTCATTTGGTACTTTGTATTTTCGTATTAAAAAGCCAACTTTGGATTATCTACCAGTAGTTTCTCTACATGATAAACCCTGACAGTTTGTTTGACACATACGTAAATTTGGGGATGACTACCTGACAGTAATCAAAATTAAATGTTTTGAAGTAAATCACACTATGCCAGTCCCTGCACGAGTTTGTTAGGACTGCCATTACAAAGCACCCCACGCTGGATGGTTTAAACAATAGAAGCGTATGTTCTCACAGTCCCAGAGGATGGAAGTCCAAGCTGAAAGCATCAGTGGGGCTGGTTTCTTTAAAGGCCTCTCTCCCTAGCTTGTAGATGGCTGCCTTCTCCTTGTCTCTTCACACGGTCTTCCCCTGTGTGTGTCTAGGTCCTTATCGCCTCTTCTTATAAAAATACCCCTCATGTCAGATTAGGGCCTACCCATGTGACTGCATTTATCTTAATTACTACCCTGTCTCTAAATACAAATCACATTCTGAAGTACAGGGACTTAAGATTTCAACATGTGAACTTTGGGAGGGATACAATTCAGCCTGTAACAGTTCCCTACTCAAAAATTTCCCCTGCCTAGTTTTAAAATCTCCTCCCTCACAATTCTCACTCTTGTTTATTAATCTGCAGTCCAAACCTCCACAGTCCTGTTGGCCTTCTCTTAATGACTAAAAAGCACTGAGTCTTTTCTGTGATAGCTCCCTGAACTGCTCTGCCTGCCCAGCCTATTTAGAAAAAAATTGCATAAAATAAGATAGGAATAGACCATATGTGTAAGTAGCCATCATAAATGTGAAATAGACCACATAATCTAAGAAAGTGGGAAATACTGTCAGATTGGCTAAAAAGACCAAAATCCAGCTCTATGTAATCTATAAGAAACATAAGCTTGGAAATAAAAACAAAGATAATCTATGCAAATCATAATCAAAAGAAAACTTGTGTGTCCACATTAACACCACACTAAACCAAGTTTAAACACGAAGAATAAAAACCAATCTTTTCTGTGTGGAAAATTTTATAACATCAAAATTATGACCTTCCCTTTCTCAAAATTCACCATTAAGAAAGCGAAGTGATGAACCACAAAATGAAAAAAAGATATTTTTAAAACTACACATGGAAGATAATTAGAATTTGTAATATATAAATAACCTCTTCAAATCAATGATGGCGAGACAAGCCCCCAATAAGAAATGGAGATATAATTTGAACAAATAACTCACTGAAGAAAAAATACATGAGAAGATGTTCCTTTTCATTATTTAGCAAGGAAATGCATTTTAAATCACAGTCGGCAGTTTGCCCCCTTCAAATTAGCAAAAGGATAAAAACCTGATCTTTTCAAGTCTTGGCAAGGATGTAAAGTATCTGGAAACTTTCTAAAAAGCTGGTGGGGATGTATATTGATACAATCACTCTGGGAAACAACTTGGCATTAAAGTCAAGGTAAAAATGGGACGCTTGGGTGGCTCAGTTGGTTGGGCGGCTGCCTTCAGCTCAGGTCGTGATCCCGGTGTCCTGGGATCGAGTCCCGCATCGGGCTCCTTGCTCGGCGGGGAGCCTGCTCTTCTCTCTGCCTTTGCCTGCCTTTCTGCTTGCTTGTGTTCTCTCTCTGTTAAAATGGATAAAATAAAATCTTTAAAGTCAAGGTAAAAGTAAATATACACTAAATATGACTCAGCTGTTTCACTCCTACTTAATAACCAGGAGCAAGGCCAACAAACCATGCCGTGATGGCCAAATCCAGCCCCGTGTCCATGTGTTTATGTATTGTCTACGGCTGCTTTCACAGTATATGGGCAGAGTTGAATAGCAACAACAGAAAACATGTAGCCCCCAAAGTCTAAAATATTTACTATTTAGCCCTTAACAGAAAATTTGCCAACCCCCGCCCTAAAGAATTCTTGCATTTGTCCACTAAAAGACATCTATAAGGATATTTAGAACAGCACAGTTTTTGACAGCAAAAAACTAGAAGAAATGCAGATGTCCATCAAAGTAAATTTCATGTAGCATGAAATCATGAGTTAACTGTAGTCTCACACAACAGCAGGCAAAATATCAGAAGCTTAGTGTTGACTAATAGAAGCAAGTCCCAGAAAAATACATGCAGTATGGTTCTGTTTACATAAATTTTACCACAGCATTTTATGGTTTAGGTACACAAACATTTGATAGTATTATTAATATAAGCAAAACAATGATAGGCTCAGAATTCAAGATAATGGTTAGCTCTGCATGAGGACAAGAAGGGTTGGGGTTGTGAAGGGTAAGGAGGGCTTCTCACCCTTAAGGTAGGTAACACTTTCCTTCTTAAACTTGGCAGACATATTTAGCATTCTTTTGTTTTTCTTTTGTTTTCATTCTATTGCTTTTCTTAATGCCCTATTGTTATGGGCTGAATTGTGTCCCCCTAAATTTGTATGTTGAATCACCAGCCCCTGAAGTGACTGTATTTGGAGTTAAGGCCTTTATGGAGATCATTAAGGTTAAATGAGGCCATAAGCGCCAAGCTGGTGTCCTTCTAAAAAGAGGAAGGAGCCCCAGAGTGTGCTTTCTCTCTCTCTCTCTCTCTCCCTCTCTCTCTCTCTTGCACATGCACAGAGTCAAGGCCATGTGAGGACACAACAAGAAGGTGGCAGTCTACAAGCGAGGAAGGGAGCCCTCACCAGAAATATACTATCACTTGCTGGCACTTGGTCATGGACCTCCAGGCTCTAGAACCGTGGGAAAATTAACGTCCGTTGTTTGAACCACATGGTCTTGCGCTATTTTATTACCACAGCCTGAGCAGACCAGCACACCTACCAACCCAGTTGTAAATGTTTCATCTATTCAATATTTTAAACTTAAATATAGAAGCAATAAGACCTCTCTGATGGACTATTAAACTGTTTGGAAGAATAAGTAAACGTAGTGTATTAAATACACTATTTCTGTCTTTCATGTGATCAAATGTATTAGCATTTACCTTGTGTCAGTTTTTGTATTTGTATCTCTAAAGGATTTTGACACTTTCATCTAAGCTATCAAATTTGTTAGCATATTCATACTGTTTCCTGGTTATCCTTTTAATGCCTATAAGATCTGTAGTCCTATCCCTGTTTCATTCCTGATACTGATCATTTGTCTTTTTTTTCTTTCAAAGATTTTATTTACTTATTTCTCAGAGAGAGAGCACACAAGTAGTGGGAGAAGCAGGCAGAGGGAGAAACAGGCTTCCCGTTGAGCAAGGAGCCTGATGTGGGACTGGATACCAGAACCTGAGGATCATGACCTGAGACTGAAGGCAGACACTTCACCAACTGAGCCATCCAGGCATCCCTCATTTTTCTTTACTGTCTTTATTCTTTATCAGTCTATTTAGAAATTGATCTGGTTTTGATGCTTTCAAAGAACCAACTTTTGGTTTCACTGATTTTTTTTTGTTTATTTTCCACTTAATTTAAATTTCTTTTTTTTTTAAAAGATCTTATTTACTTATTTGACATAGAGAGAGATCACAAGTAGGCAGAGAAGCAGGAAGAGAGAGGGGGGGAAGCAGACTCTCTGCTGAACAGAGAGCCTGATGTAGGGCTCGATCCCAGGACCCTGAGATCATGACCTGAGCTGAAGGCAGAGGCTTTAACCCACTGAGCCATCCAAGCGCCCTTTAATTTAAATTTCTGTAAATATCCTTAATTCCCTTTTTCTATTTATTTTTGTGGTTAATTTGCTCTTCTTCTTGAACTTCTTGAAGTGGCAGCTTAGATCATTAATTTTAACCTTCCTTTTTTTTCCCCCAATACAGCATTTACAGATATAAAAATTCTAAGAACTGCTTTAGGCACATCTCACAAAATTTGATATGTTATGTTTTCACATTCATTCAAAATATTTTCTACTTTCTCTTTTATTTCTTCTTTGACCCACAGGCTATTTGAAGCGGGTTGCTTAATTTCCAACTCTTAGAAGATTTTTCCAAGTATCTTTTTTCCCAGTCCTAATTTAATGCTATTTTAGTTAAAGAACATAACTTGTATGACTTCAATTCTTTAATGTGTTCATACTTGTTTTATGGCCCAGCATATAGTCTGTCTTAATGAGCATTCCATGTATGCTGAACAATAATAAGCATTCTACAATTGTTGAATGCAGTGTTATTTGACAATTAGGTTACATTGGTTGATAGTAGTGTCCAAATCAGTTATATTTTCCTGACCTTTTGTCTAAATATGTTCTTAAGAGAGGATGGTTAAAAACACCATTTGTAATTGTGGATTTGTGAGCTCTGTCAGCTTTTATATTATGTACTTTGATGTTTTGTCATTAACTGCATATATATCTAAGATTGTTAGTATCAAATATTTTACAAACATCTTTTCTCTAATTGTTTTCCATATCAGTTCATCAAGGGAAGATTAATTTTTATTTTTATTTTATTTTAATTTTTTAAAGATGATTTATTTGAGAGATAGAGAGAGAACATGAGTTGGGGGGGAGAGGCAGAAGGAGAAGCAGGCTCCCTGCTGAGCAGGGAGCTCATTACATGGCTCCATTCCAGGACTGTAGGATCATGACCTAAGCCAAAGGCAGCTGCTTAACCGACTGAACCACCCAGGTGCCCTGAAAGATTGATTTTTTAGAAGAAATCATATAAACAATGGCTTCTTAATGGAAAAACTCAAATAAAAAAATACAGAGCAAAAGGTCAAAGCCTCCTGCCTTGAGCTTCTTTAGCCTCTTCCACTTACCCTGTTCAGATATAATTTGCCAACAGTTTGATAAAACATATAATCTGAAAAAGAGCTTTCTGAAGTTCCTCCAAGGGGCACCTGGGTGGCTCAGTAGGTTAAGCATCTGCCTTTGGCTCAGGTCATAATCTAAAGGTTCTGGGATTGAGCCCAATGTCGGCCCCTGCTCAGTGGGGAGTCTGCTTCTCCCTCTGTCCCTCCTCCTCCCTCTGTCATGCTTATGTGTGCTATCTCTCTCTCTCTGAAGTAAATAAATAAAATCTTTTTAAAAAATTCCTTCAAACCATACTCTTAACCTAAGAGAAGTTTGAGGCCTAGCTGTGTGTCTTGGTCTGATACTAAAAGAAATCATTTTTTATGTCCCTCATTAAGGATCAGACTCTAAAGAAAAGTTTTTTATGAGTTGGGGTCAGAATGAAGAATCTAGAGAATTCCTCAGTCTTGTGGAGACTAGTTTTCAGAACATGCTTCAGCTCTTCAGTGATGTGAGGTCCCTGTGTAATATTTTGACTGATATATATGAAAGGTAAGTATCTTACATATTTACCTTGTTTTTTTATTAAAAACCACTTTTTAATCACAATTTTTTATTTCAAACTGTACTACAAAGCTATAATCAAAACAGTGTGGCACTGGCACAAGACACATAGATCAAGACAACAGGATAGAGAGGCCAGGAATAAACCCACATTTATATGGTCAGTTAACTTACAACAAAGGAGGCAAGAATATACAATGGGAAAATGACGGTCTTTTCAATAAAGGATGTTGGGGAAACTGGACAGGTACATGTAAAGGATGAAATAGGCCACTCTCTTACACAGAAATAAATTAAACTGGATTAAAGACCTAAACGTGAGACCTAAAGCCATAAAAATCCTTAAAAATATGTAGGTAATAATCTCGTGGATATTGGCCTTAACCACATTTTCTAGAAATGTCTCCTGAAGTGAGGGAAACAAATGTAAAAATGAACTATTGGAACCACACCAAAATAAAAAGCTTTTGCACAATGAAGGCAACCATCAATGAAACAGAAATGCAACTTACTGAATAGGAGAAGATCTTTACAAATGATACATCTGATAAGGAGTTAGTATCCAAAATATATAAAGAACTTATACAACTCAATAGCAAAACACCAAATAATCCAAATAAAAAGTGATCAGGGGACCTGGATAGATATTTTTCCAAAGAAGATATACCAATGGCCAACAGATACATGAAAAGATGCTCAACATCACTCGTTATCAGGGAAATACAAATCAAAGCTATGATGAGATAACACCTCATACCAGTCAGAAAGGTTAGTATCAAAATGATAAAAAATATTAAGTGTTGATAAATATGTACAGAAAAGGAAACAACTAAGCGCTGTCCGTGGGAATATAAATTGGCATATCCACTGTGGAAAACAGCATGGAGTTTCCTCAAAACATAAAAATAAAAATACCATACAATCCAATAATTCCACCACTGGTTACTTACTTGAAGAAAATGACAACCCATAAAACCCAAAAAGACATCTACATCCCTATGTTTATTGTAGCATAATTTATAATAGCTGAGGTATTTAAGCAATCTAACTGTCCATTGATAGGTGAATGGATAAAAAGCATGTGGTACATAAATACAATGGACTATTACTCTCCCATAAAAAAGAATGAGATCTTGCCATTTGCAATAACATGGATGGACCTTGAGGGTATTATGCTAAGTGATGTAAGTCAGACAGAGAAAGATAAATTCCTTATGATTTTACTTATTTTACTTATATTATTATTTTACTTACCGATTATTGATTTTACTTATATGACTATTACTTATACAAAATCAAAACAAATAAACAAAAAACCAGAAACAGACCCATAAATACACAGAACAAACTGATGGTTGCCAGACATACAAAATGGGTAAAGCGGAGTGAGAGGTATAGGCTTCTAGTTATGGCATGAGTAAGTCAAAAGACAAAAGGTACAGCACAGGGAATATTGCCAATGGTATCATAGTAGTGTTATGTAGTGATAGATGGTGGTTCACTTGTAGTGAGCACAGCATAACATACAGGGTTGTGGAATCACTGGGTGGTACACCTGAAGTTAATGTAACATTGTATGTCAATCACACTTCAATTTAAGAATCAGGGGTGCCTGGGTGGCTCAGTCGTTGAACATCTGCCTTCGGCTCAGGGCATGATCCCAGGGTCCTGGGATTGAGCTCCGCATCAGGCTCCCTGCCCAGTGGAAAGTCTGCTTCTCCCTCTCCCACTCCCCTGACTTGTACTCCCTGTCTCGCTGTGTCTTTCTCTGTCAAATGAATAAATAAAAATCTAAAAAAACCTAAAAATTTAAAAAATTAAAAATTAATTTAATAAATTAATAAAAATTAATAAAAAATTAATCAATAAAAACCACTTCAGCCATGCTTCTTTTCTAGTCTATCAGTAGAGATCATTTAGATGTGGATATTCTAGAAATGGAATCAGTTCTCTCCAGTGCTCAAGAAGTACACAGGTACTCATAAATTTCGAGAATCAAGGAACTGTTCAGTGAATATTCTCTAAATCATTCACTTTTTAAAGAATTTCCCCTTCGGTTTGACTATGAAAACTCTTTAAATGGTAATCATCATTAAAAATAGGGTTCTCATGTACCCTAAATCCATCTGCCATTTATATTTTCTAGCTTCATCGCCTAAGTTTGTTTTTCCTTTCCCTAGCAAGATGAAGGATGCAGAATTGTTCCAATGGGAAACTGTGTCAATGGATTGGGACATGAAAAATAGTTTAGAATTTTATGAACACCCCCCAAAGATTTTTCATTTACTAATTGCCCCATCCATTGCAGGATGAACTTTTAAGGTGAAGATAATAGAAGCTGGCTCTGGAAACCTGACCTCTTGCATTTCCTCTTGGGGAGAGCTGCAAAAGAATGACATGATTTCATATGTAATAGACCTCAGATATTTATGTTCTAACACACATATAATTTTCACTTGTGGCACATAATGGCTCTGTAAGAATATGATTATCTGTTGAATCTGTTTCCACTTTTATGATGCAGACTTCAATGTAATATTTCATAAAGTCTCTGCCTTCTCAAGTTTCAAGGGCTTAGCTCCTCATTTTCTTGTGCCAGGACTTGCTGAGTTAATCATTGTTGTGTATCCATCACATTCATGTCATTATGTATTTCAATATAAAAACAATAATAAATAGTATTTATGTAGTACTTTATGTTTTGCAAGACACCTTAACATTAAATATTTCATTTGTTGTATCTCTTTGATTCCAAGATTTCACATTTTAGCATTTCTACCATCAGAGTACATTTTTTTTGAGCAAGAGAGAGCCAGCGTGCACATGGGAGAGGTAAAGGGAGAGAAGCAGGTTCCCCAATGAGCAGATCCCAACACAGGAGCTTGATCCCAGGACCCCAAGATCATGACCTGAGCTGAAGGCAGACACTTCACTGACTGAGCCACCCAGGTGCCCACAGAGTGCATCTTATAGTTGATGGTGTTTTTCCCTTAGTTGTTTATAAAATAATTATGTCTTACAATCAGTCCTAACTTAGAGTCTATGAAATATAATTCTGACCAAAATCTTCCATTTGATATTATCATACCGATCTTACTGAAGGAAAAACTGAGGCTAAAGAGAGTAATATTTTCACAAAGGTTTGTAGGTAGGTAGTAGTGAATCCTGTTTTTGAAACCTGATTCTTGACCCATTATTTATAGTGATGGTGCCCATCCAGGGTGGCCAGTTGCTGTGGGAAATAAAGAGGGCATAAAAGTGAGTCTAGACACAGAACTGTCTAGATGGGCTAGAACATGAATCATCTCCTTCACATCTTTGCAAACTCCTCACCTGTGCCCTCTGCCCCAACACACCCCCTCGTATATCCAACCCCAAACACTGTTCCTTATTCCAAGACTGCCTATTTCCATAATAAAGATAACAACTCTAAATACTCAGATGTAGTATATTAAATCTTCCTCTATGTTGCAACTAACATCTATCCTACTCTATGCACCCAAACACCCCAAAAGTAACTCCCCTGGCATGCTTTGGATTGTATCACTCCCATCTCAGAAAGCCAATTAGGCCTCCTTTTTAATGTTATTCAGATGCTATATAGGAATGAACTGTGATCATACCTATAAAATAAAAACAATCAGATGTTCCAGACAAACAAACACAGCCTAGACATGTTAAAACCCAAATTAGACATGTTAAAACCCAAATCAGGTTCAATGGAAAGCCCAAAATGATCAGTGATCTTGAGAATCATCATAACAGCTTGGATGGGGAATGGGGAAGAGGCAGAGAAATTGTTTATTTATAAACAAATTTTAGTCTAAAAGGCAAATGTGGCCTCCTCAGAATCAGAATCTAAAGCTGAGCCTTCCCAGAATATCCATAGTTCAAAGACTCTCACTGGGAAACATTTTCGAGGAATGCCTATTTTATGCCCCTGAAGTCATCATGTTAAGTTTTGGAAGGCTGCTCAGGGTGAATGAAGAGGAAGTTTATTTCATTAAATTCAATGGTATTTATCTTTCTGCCAGCAGCAGCTTGAATATGGCAGTAACCTTTTTCTCTGTGTATCTCCAACACTTAGTACCACGCCAGACCTGTGGTACTGGGCAGAATCTATAGTTAGAGCTGCTAAGATTTATGACATGATCTTGCTTTAAGCACCAAATCATTCTGGCATCAAAAAATTTTGAATGAGAACATATTTTTAATCAGAGAGAATAGTGCCTCTAAAAAAAATTCCCATGTAAGAAAACAATTCATTTTCTCAGTTAAATAAATACAAATGTCTTGGAAACTGTTTATCTGGGGACAGTTTGGATGAGACTTTTCTCATTATTCTCCTCTAAATTCAACTTGCTTGGTAATCTAACATGAAATGTAACAAATGGGTCAAATAAATCTCAAGGGATGCATTCTAGGTTTAGATCTGCTTTTATTTTATACCAAATTCTAGGTCTAGATGTCTGTAATCTCCTGAGGCTATCCTTTACTTAATAGCTGGAGTAGGATGGCATCAAACTATGCTACATGTATTATAGGAAGTCCAAACCTTCCCCAGAGGGATCTTACAAGTTCATGATCACATCCCCCTCTAATGTATAATCTTCCTGAATTCTCAGTTAGTCAGCTGAGTTCAGAGAGACACCAGTACTCATTGGTCAATGTCCAGGCTGCTGTCCTTTCTCTGAACCTCTTTAGTCCATGCTCTACCCCACCTCTCTTCCACTGTTCTCTCAAAGGACGAATAACCACAGCTGTTCTGTGTAGCAGACATTTTATTGATGACTTAGGCTAACAGAAATGGATTCCATACAGACAGGTTAGACTTGGCAACAGCATAAAATTGAGTATTACACATCACTATGTTAAGATCTGGAGGTCATCTCTACTGTACATAATATTTTGTGAATCCTTCCTCCTCAGTCTCCACCTGTTCCTTACCTATAACATGTCTTCTGCATCTCTGATCCCCTCCCACTCAAGCTGGGAGTCTCCTAATGATTCTCTTCATCTAAGAGGGTAAAAATTCCAGTTACCTTGTATTGCAGAGTAATTCAGTTCTATTTTGTTGTTGTTACATTAAAATTTAATTTAATAATTTTTTTGAGGTTTTTGCTGCTTACAGGGAGAAGCTATGTTTAAACATTCATGTCAATCAGAGGTGATAACCATGGCACTCATCAATCAGGAAGTACAGAAATTCAGAGTCCTACAGGTGCCCTACTATACCAGGCTTAACCCTTTATTTTATCGTATTATTTTTTTCATCATGGTCAGTGTACTCTTTAATCCCCATCACCTATTTCACCCACCCTTCGCCCCCTCCCTCTGGTAACCATCAATTTATTCCTTATAGTTAAGAGTCTTTTTCTTAGTTTGTCTCTCTTTTTTTTCCCATTTCCTCATTTGTTTTACATCTAAAATTCCACATATGAGTGAGATCATATAGTATTTGTCTTTCTCTGACTGACTTATTTTGCTGAGCATAATACTCTGTAGCTCTATCCATGTTGTGCATATGGGAAGATTTCATTCTTTTCACGACTGAGTAATATTCCATCATCTGTATATATATCACATCTTCTTTATCCATCCATCAATGGATGCTTGGGCTGCTTCCATAGTTTGGCTATTGTAAATAATGCTGCAATAAACAGGGATTCATGTATCTCTTTGAATTAGTGTTCTCTCATTTTGGGGGATTATTACCCCATCGTGTGATTACTGGATTATAAAGCAGTTCTATTTTTAATTTATTGAAGAACTTCCTTACTGTTTTCCACAGTGTCTGCTTCAGTTTGCATTCCCATCAACAGTGTAAGAGGGTTCTTTTTTCTCCACATCCTTGTCAATACCCACTGTTCCTTGTGTTTTTTATTTTAGCCATTCTGACAGGTGTGAGATGATGTCTCATTGTAGTTTTGATTTGCTTTTTCCTGACGATGAGTGATGTTGAGCATCTTTACATGTGGTGTTGGCAATCTGGATGTCTTCTTTGGAGAAATGTCTTGTTCAAGTCTCTGGCCATTTTTAATACCCAATTAGGTTATTTGTTTTTCAGATATTGAGTTGTATCAGTTCTGTTTATATTTTAGATACTAACCTTTTATCAAATATGTCATTTGCAAATATATTTTCTCACTCAGTAGGTTGCCTTTTAGTTTTGTTGATTGTTTCCTTTGCTGTGCAAAAATCTTTTATTTTGATGCAGTCCCAATAGTTTATTTATTTATTTTATTTCTCTTCTCTCAGGAGACAAATCGAGAAAAATGTTACTATGGCCAATGTCAGAGAAATTACTGCCTGTGCTCTCTTCTAGGATTTTTATGGTTTCAGGTCTCACACTCAGATATTTAATCCATTTTGAGTTTGCTTTTGTGTATGGCGAAAGAAAATGGTCCAGTTTCATTCTTTTGCATGTAGTTGACCAGTTTTCCCAATACCATTTGTTGAAGGCTGTCTTTTTATATTGATTGCTCCTTTGTCAAAGACTAATTGTCCATAAAGTTGTGGGTTTGTTTCTGGGTTTTCTATTCTATTCCATTGATCTATCTGTTTATTTTTCTGCCAGTACCATACTATTTGAATCACTACCACTTTGTAATATAACTTGACATCTGGGATTGTGATAGCTTTAGTTTTGTTTTTCTTTTTCAAGATTGCTTTGGCTCTTTGGGGGTTTTTTTGTGTGTGGTTCTACACAAATTTTAGAATTGTTTGTTCTATTTTTGTGAAAAATGCTGTTGGTATTTTGACTGAAACTGCATTAAATCTGCAGATTGCTTTGGGGAGTATAGATATTTTAACAATTTTGTTTTCCAACCAACCCATGAGCATGGAATGTCTTACCTTTTCTTTGCATTGTCTTTAATACCTTTCATCAGTGTTCTATAGTTTTCAGAATGCAGGTCTTTCACCTCTTCGGTTAAGTTTATTCCGAGATATTTTATTGGTTTTGGTGCAATTGTAAATGGGATTGTTTTTTACTTTCACTTTCTGCTGCTTCATTATTAGTGCATAAAAATGCAACAAGTTTCTGTATGTTGAGTTTGTATCCTGAGACTTCATGGAATTCATTTATCAGTTCTAAATTTGGTTCTTATTGGCCTCCATTTTAACTTTCTGGGCTATGCACTACAGAGTTTTAGTGTCAAATAGATGATTTTACTCTACAAAAGGGAAGTTTTTACCCTATGAGGAATTCTGCCTTTATCCTAGATTTGCCGGCTTAAACTGAAAAATAAATGGATAGGTAGATAGATAGATGTATCAATAGGTAGATAAATTTAAAATAGCATTTTTCCTTTCCTAGTAAAGTTGTCATTAAGGAATATATTTAATGCAAATCATTGCAGGGAAGGGGACAAAAGTCTGTTCCTTCTGAGCTTTAATACTATTTGGAAGACACTGAAATGGTATTAAAACTGCATAAATCTTAAAACCCTGTTTTGTAATGTCTATAATTTGCTTAAAAATGCTTCAGTACAGACAGCATGATGTAAAGAGATGTTGTGTGTTAATTTTAACTTACACCCTAGGGGCTGTCACTTATCCTAATCAAGAATTTACACTCAAAGGGGGGTCAGCTAGCATTTAATCAGAAAGGCCACAGCTATGCAGAGACCACAGCTATCTTAATCTTCAATCAAAACTAGACACTTTGCTAATTTACATATTGAGTATTGAAATGGATTTGTGTTGGTGAAATTACTGGCTTGGTCCTCAGTGCAAAAAAAGTTAGAATTGGCTAAATTAGTTAAACAAGTGGCATTTGAGATATGAAAATTGAGTAAATTACTTTAAGTATGCCCTTACCTTACATGAACCAGCAAGTCCTCAAGATGGCACCTGAGATATGATTCCAGGCTCCATTTCAAAGGCTCATGGTCGTCTGCTACCAATTATCAGGTAAACTCTACCTCTGGACTTTGACTTGTCTTTCTATTGAAGTCTTAAATAGGATTTTCCTTGCTCATCTTGCTTCAAGTGAACCTTCCATTCAAGGTGTTTGCAGATCACATAAAGTACTGAGAGGTAGGTCTTCATGGAACTCACTGAATGGGTTATTTGACGGTTTATGGGCCTGCTTGCTAAAACTGTTTATCTAATAAATGCTTGCATGTATGGCAGAATTTGTTCTGTGGCCTTGCTTTCCTTTAAAACAAGATTGTGGAGGATTAGTTAACTATTAGAGTACCCACATTAGTAGCTGCTACTACCTACCAAAAAGGACCTAATAGCGGCGCATGCCCAGCTGATTCAATTGGGTTCAAAACCCTCTGTGTAGCCACAGTTTCACTGTGCCGGAGTGAATATCTGCTCCCACAGCACATTTCACAAGGTTGGATATATAACGCTTTTTCTGTATGTGTTCTATGGATGTGTAGCAAGGGTATACCATAAATTTCACTAGGCTACTCAAGAGATAAGAATGAAGAGAAGGGATTACATTGCTCACTTTGTTGTTTTGGTGTATCATGGAGAAATGTGAATATGGGTACGATAGAGGTAAAATCAGATAGGCTGACTAGAGCAGCCTAGAGCAGCCTGACTAGGCCTCTCAAGGAATACCTGAATTAGACACCTGTCTGTGTGCAGGAGCGACCAAGCCCAAGAAACTTTTGGAAAACTAAATTGTTTGAAAAACAAAGATAAGCACAGGAAGTACCAGGCTGTTGATTTGGAATAAGAAATAAAGGTCATGTGGGCTAAATTTCTGGCATCAAGATGAGCAAGGAAAATCTTATTTAAACTTCAATAGAAAGACAAGTCAAAATAAGAAAGTTACCAGGTGAACACGGGTGTTAAGTAGATGAACCAACAAATCACATGTTTACCAGCTGGATTATACCGTTTCAATTTATCTTACTTTAGCGACAATATTGACAATAGAGCCCAAAGTTAATGGCCAAGGCTCCCTCTCCATTAACAAGTTGTTATTGTGTTAAAGTCTGCCCTTTTCTGGAAAACTTATACCTTAAATTTGGTCACCATCAAATCTTGTAATTTTGTGTTCATTGTATCCCTTTAAGGTAATTTTTATCATATTTTATGTAGTAGGGATACACTTCAATTTGGCATCTATGTGTCCTCCTCCAATACTTGGTAACAACAGCTCATAAATAACATCCTTCATTGTCAAAAAAACAAAAACAAAACAAAACCACAATAGTCATCACAAGACCCTTCACAAATAACTTGTTTTACTTTGTACATTTTTGTGAGAAGCATGGTGATCTCAATCACAAAGCTTGAGAAAATATTTGAAGATAGTCTGTTCTAAGCTCCCTTTCTTTTTCAAATGTGAACATCTAAACTATTCTGTTTATCATATTTTTCAGAGCTCATTATCATGAAAACATCACATTAAGCTTTATGGACCAATCAAAAGAGTCACCAAAATTGTATTCCTGTTCATGAGGAATCTTAAATTCAGTTGGGAAAGAAAATTCACAACTTTTCTCATTGCTACTTCATGCCTGCTGCTGCCATTACAGAAGGAAAAAAATAATGAAATAAGATCAATAGAGATCAATGTGGAGCAGAATAAGGCAAAGAGATGTCTTGTATAAAGGGAAGTGAATTGGATCATGTAAGATATTTAGAATAAGTAAAGGAGGTGGGAAGAACCTTCTAGAATAGACGCACAGCAAGAGGAAAGGCTGAGGATAGGAATGAACACAGTGAGTGAGAGAGAGGGAGAAGATGTAATGAAACTGGTGAGGTTGAAGCCAAAGAGATAGCCTACTCAATGATAGAGAAGAGAAATAACATGTCAGGTCTGTACATTCCTGATCTGTTGAGACCTCAAGAAAATTTAGGGAGGTCAGTATAAATATCCCCATTTTACTGAGGAGACAGAAGCTCACACACAGACTTCCCCACAACTAGGAGGTTGTGGAACAAAACTCTAGGAAAGAAATACTCTTATTTCTCAGAAACAGTTAAGCAGACTGATAATGTCCTGATGTGACATTAAGCAGGAGTCACATATTGGAGAGCAACTGGCTGTTCACTATTTGACCCACAAGGTTTGGTTTTGTGGTTTACTTTTCTGATGGCCATATCTAAAGAACAGGACGTTTCCCATAAAGATACTAATTGCATGGCCACACTGAGTCTGCTTTGCTGCTAGGATGACATCAGAAGGCAAGAGCTAATGGACACAAGTGACACAAGTCCTCTGCAGTCATCAGTGTGGCCGAGTAAAGACATTGCACTTACGTTGAGAGGTAAGCTGAGCTACTTCATGGTATCACGGCCTTGGCCTCCAGTTTGTTGGGCCAAGCAGTCCACAGGGACTTTAAATTAACATCAACCTCTCACATATGTGCGTGCCCTAAACAGCAGCTTGTGGAGTCCCAAGCAAACATAAATCCTCAATATGACTACCCCATGGCTCTTGTGATCCACAGTCTTCCCTGCCTCCTACTACTTTCCCTTTGCCCACCCTTTAGGTATGGTTCCTGTGGAGCTTATCAGAAGCCCACTCTTTGGGTTTGAATTGATCAATCTGGCTCTAGTTTGGGAACCTCAAATGCTCCACCCTCAGACCCTAAGAGAGGCATGTGCCTCAGGCCCTGCCCTGCTCTCTCTGCCTGCATTCCACTTTGACCTCCCTGTGTGGCCCCTCTCGATGTGCCATTTACTTCCTCCTGGACATGGGACCAATAAACACAGTTTCAATTTCTCTTGTGGTATTGTTGAACTGTGACTCACCAACTGGCCCCCTGTGCTCCACAGGACAGATGTTAAATTATCAAAATCATAACAACTCATTTTTGTCAACCGCTGGCCTCTTTGAACATTTGCAAGCCCTGAATTAAGAGAGTTCTTTTGGAAAAAAATATGGAAGAAAAACAAAGAGTTAAAATCCCATATATGTTTCCCAAAAGATGCTCAGTCCTCAGCAATCCCTTCCATCTCATGGGATTCCCAATTCTGTTTGGGACTCAAGCCTGAGTGTAGAAGGGACTTAGTCTCTTGGCCCTATGTGGTCTTTTCCCTACATTATTGATCTGAAAATACCTGTCCCCAAACCACACTATTCTGACAGACTTCTGTCTTCTGTGAAGACAGTGCAAATGGACTTTGATAGACTTACAAATTCAAGCTATACAAATCCTAAATAGCCCATCTTTGTTAGACTTACTCAGGCCCAAGCAGGGAGGCAGGAAGATGCCAACATCGAGTCTTAATTACAAAGCAAGTGGGTCAGAATCTCACTTAGGCCATGGAAACAGAAAATTCTGTGCTTAGAGTTTTGGCATGTCTGTCATTCCTTTGTTGTTTTAATGCCATTTTTACTCTATGAACAGAAAAGTTCGTGATTTTTATTTTTGAGATAATACCAAATTGTTCCACCGATCTTAAAGTCAATTTCAAAATGAGATATTACATTCTATTCCTAAAGTAGTATAAAATGCAGAAATTGCCATACACAAGAATTTCCTAAAAATTTTGAGTGTCTGTTCTAGTCAAATGTGTTTTTGTAAGGAGAATCGTTAATTTTCTTTTCATGATTAAAAAGCCTATTTTAGCATCTATTCAAATCTGGTGCCATGCAAGCCATTTTATAAAGAGAATTGCTTGTATCTGAGGTTGGCAACAACTACAAAATCACTTGTAGTCTCATCCCATGATAAAAGAATGATCCTTTTTTTAAGTACCACCCAACATTTTTCATGTGGACAGGTATTCATATTATAGCCTAAGAAAGGAATTTATCGACTGACTCACACATGTTTGAGAGAAATCTGTTTTATAATGAGATGTTAGTCATCCTCTTTTTTGAGACCCCTGACAGGTAGTAGGGGAAGCATTGTTCTTGGCTACTCCCCTGCATCTTGTCTTGACATCATTGTGACTGCAAGCCCTCAGCTGTCTCCTGCTCCCTTCCCTTGAAATGCAGCTCTACCACCAGGCTTCTCTCCTGTTAGTATGGGCGAAATCTGCGACATATTTAATGCTCACTCATTCCCAAGAGTTTCCTTGGATTCTCTCCAGTGTTGAGTGTTAATATTTTCTTAAAATATGCTATCTGTCAAGCAAAATATGAGTATTTCATTTTTATTTTAATCTTGCATTTTTAAACATAAAACATGTTAATTTCTTCATGTGCTTATTGGCATTTTCAGTTTCTCTTTTGTGAATTGATTATCTTTCCCCCTTTTTTTTCCTGGGACAGTTCCTTATTTATTTATTTATTTATTTAAAGATTTTATTTATTTGTTTGTTTGTTTGTTTGACAGAGAGAGAGAGAGATCACAAGTAGGCAGAGAGGCAGGCGGGGCGGGGGGAGGGGCTGAGCAGAGAGCCTGATGTGGCGCTCAATCCCAGGACCCTGAGATCATGACCTGAGCCGAAGACAGAGGCTTTAACCCACTGAGCCACCCAGGTGCCCCAAGTTTCTTACTAATTTATATGTGATCTTTAACATATAACATTTTCTGATAGATTTGATATTTCCTTTTAAAATGTTTTGGATGCACACAATTTTTATGAAATCTATTTCTCTTTTAATTTTTTTCATTGCATTTATAATCAGGAAGTCTTTCTCCAGACTAAGATTAGTGAAATGTATTCATTGTATGGTGTTTTGTTTTTTAAATGTTAAGTATTTCACTTACCTTCACTTGCCATTTTTATTTTGGTGTATTAGATGTGAAGTAAAAGCTATGTTATTATTGTCTTTTTAAATAGCTAATACCCTGGACACCATTTGTTGGATATTTCATCTCTCACCATGTAGCTGTGGTGATTTTTTTCATTGAATAATAAGTAAAATTTATTTTAGGCTCCTTATTCCATTCCACTAATCTGTATTTATACCGTTTTAATTATTGTAGCTTTGTTATATGTTAATAAAATATAATATATATTTAAAATAAACATTTTCCATTTATTATCATGCAACATTTGCTAATGGTTATTTTAATCCATGCTGAATTTATGGTTTTCTTCTTTTGTGTTGTTCTGACCAGAGAATTACATTTTGTTGTTTATTAACTTACATATTTCTGTTGCCAATATAAAGGAAAATGGATGATTGTATGATTCTAGGGCCACATCTTTTCTCCCTCAGGTCCTGCAGATGTTAATCCACTTTTTTTTTCTCAAATTCAGCATTAAAAGAATAAAAAATGGAGCCCAACTCGAGTCTGATGAAATTTGTCATGGTTCTCCTTTCTACTTACAGACAGAGCGGGAACCCAGCAACATCTCTGAAGACCAGACTGCAGCTGTTGGTTCCACAGGCAGTTCCACAGAGCTCCTAGCCTAACTAATGTGTTCACTAATAGCTGGTCTAATCTGCCTCAACAGTTACCTAGAGTGAGGAAGCCAGGACTCCCCCTACCTTCCATAACCCCACATTGCTACCATCAAGGGCACTAGTAAAGGAGGAAACCTAGGTATTTAGTCATGGAAGGCTAACATGTGCTGCAGTAACAAACAAACCCAAGGCTTCATACTAAATGAGTCCATTTCTTGCTCCTCCACATCTCCTGTTTACTACAGAGGACAACTGTCCTCCTCATGAAGTAAATTCAGGCTGCCTTCAACTTGCTTTAGTTTCCTCTCAACACAAGGCCTTCTCTGGTGGCTCCATGCTGGGTGAGTGTGCTCACACTGGCAACTAAACACATTCATGTCACTTCTGCTTATGGCCATAGGACTCTCCACGTGGCCAGGAGCTGTGGAAGTATAATGCTCATGGGTACCTGCAAGGAGAGCAGATGAGATGGAGGGTGAACAAGGTAAACCTTTAGCTACAGCTCTGCTTCTGCCGGCCATGTGGAATTTTGCAACCAACAATGGACTGGAAAGTGGCTCAGGTAGTGGCTCTTATTGCATTCCTGTAGATCTCTGTAAATTTGCCTTGAAGGTGACAGTAGATGATTCTATGAAGCAAGATGGAGATTATAAGATTCCTCACTCACAGAATGTCTCCTGGGAAAACTAACCTGGACTCAAAAAGCTTATAGTTCTCAATAAAATCTTTCTTTCTCATTGTATACACTCATGTGCATATGTTTTATCTAAGGTTTAACCAAAAAAGTGGCAGGAGATTATTTGGAGACTGGTATATATAAATAGCTCCTAGAACTTATTTTCTCCTATCAAGTGTCCCTATTGTCAAGGGTTCTTTCTTTCTGGTGGTATCCTTTTCACATTCATCTGCTTCAGCCACTACCACTAATACTTAATTTCATAAATTCTTAATTTCACTTCTGTGATTATCGAGATCAAGCACAGATATCCCCTTGCTGAAGGTTGCCCTGAGCCTTCTGTACTGTGGCCTGTGGTGGCGTAAGGCATAGGGAATGAGCGGTTTTCTCCCATTTCTGTGTGGCCCTTAGCCACCACTCCGGTCCTGAGATGCACATTTTATGCTTGGATCATGTAGTTGGCAGCTTCTAAGATGGTCCACATTGATACTTATCTCCTGAATTCATGCTCATGTATAATCCTCTCCTCGTAAGTATGTGAAGGATCAAACACTTGCTTCCAGAGAATAGAATACATCAGAAATGATCAAAAGCCATTTACAGGATTAGGTTACAAAAAAATTGGCATCAATTGTGAACGTTTTCTTGCTCAGTCACTGAGGGAAGTCAGTTGCCATGTTGTGAAGTTTCCTATGGAAACCTACATGTGGCAAGGAACTGAGAGAGGCTGCTAGCTAAGAACCAGCATGAAACTGAAGCCCACGAAGAGCTGAATTCTGTGAACTACCATATGAGCCAGTTTGGAAGTGGAGCCTTCCCCAGTCAAATCCTCAGATAAAACCACAGCTCAGCTCAGGCTGATACTGTGACTGCAGTTTCATGAGAGACATTGAGTCAGGGGCACATGAAAACCACAATCCTGACCATATAACACAACAGTGCTCATTGTTTTAAGCCACCAAAGTTTCAGAGTCATTTGTTACACTGCAGGATGTAACTAAAAAAGATCCACAGTCACATGAGGTACTTTACAAATACCTCTCCTTCCCTTTCAACTTCTCAACTCTTCCTTAAAGGTCCAAACAACCCTTCAGGCTGGTGAGCTCAGCCACTCTCTTCCATTCCACTGCTTTCATTCTTTCTGTTAGGCTGGTATCTCTGCAGCATACAAACAAGGCAGCATATTTCTTCTGAGATATTATTAATTACTTAATTAACTTAAAAATAGACTTATCTTTCAACAAATGGAGTTGGGAAAACTGAGTATACACATGCAAAGGAATAAGTTCGATTCTTACCTAACATCATGTACAAAAATAACTCAAATGGTTTAAATAGCCAAATATCAGAGCTGAAAGTATAAAACTCTTAAGAAAAAATATTGGAAAATAAACTTTTTGACTTTGGATTTGGCAATCTCTTGTATATGGCACCAAAAAACAGGCAACAAAAGAAAAGAGGGAAAGAAATTTATAAATTATATTTCTGATAAGGGATTAATATCCAGTATATGAAGAGCTTCTACAATTCAACAATAGAAATCTAAAAAACTTGATTAAAAAGGGGGCAAAGGGCTTGAGTAGACATTTCTCCAAAGAAGATATACACACGGCCAATAAGCACGTGAAAAGATACTCAACCTCACTAATCACTGGGTAAATGCAAATCAAAATCGCAAAGAGATACAACCTTGCACCCATCAGGCTGACTGCCATCCAAAAAAAAAAATCCCCCCAGAAAATAACAAGTGTTGATGAGGATGTGGAGAAAAGAAAACACATTGCTGGTGAGAATGTAGGATAGTCCAGGCACAATAGAAAATAGTGTGAAAGGTTCCTCAAAAAATTAAAAATATAATTACCATGTGATCCAGCAATTCCACCCCTGGGTATGTGTGTGTGCGTGTGTGTGTGTGTGTGTGTGTGTGTGTGTGTGTGTATTAGAACTGAAAGCAGGGTCTCAAAGACGTATTTGTACCTCCATGTTTATACCAGTCTCATTCACAATACCCAAAAAATAGAAGTAACCCAAGTGTTGCAATGAATGAATGGATAAATAAAATGTAGTATATATGTAAAATGGAGTGTTGTTCAGTTTTAAAAAGGAAGGAAATTCTGACACATGCAACAAAACAGTTGAACGTTGAGGACATTATGCTAAGTCAAATGAGCCAGTCACAAAAAGACTGGCATGGTTCCACTTACATGAAGTACCTAGAGTAGTCAAATTCATAGACACAGAAAGTAGAATGATAGTTGCCAGGAGCTAAGAAAGAGAGAAATGGGGAGATGTTGTTTAATGGATACACAGTTTCAGTTTTGCAAGATGAAAAGAACTCTTGAGATTGACTGAACAACAATGTGAACCACCTACAACTACTGAACTATATCCTTAAGAATGG
Source organism: Nasua narica (assembly GCA_028533885.1). Lineage (NCBI taxonomy): Eukaryota > Metazoa > Chordata > Mammalia > Carnivora > Procyonidae > Nasua > Nasua narica. The sequence continues at coordinate 10,885,772 of CM052806.1, forward strand.
TTGAATGGTACATTTTGTGTTTTGTGTATTCTATCACAGTTCAAAAAAAAATTTTAGTTGGATATCTGGAGGACAAATGGGTGGAGAGAATGGGAGGGGCAGGGGGGAACTGCCTGATTTCGATCACTTGAAGCTTCTGTTCGTACCGGGGCCCCATTAATTCCCTGAGTCCCATCCAGCTGCACTGCTACCTTTCCTGGATACTTCCAGGCAGAAAATGGGGCAGAATGAGTCTGTAGCTATTAGCTAGTCATCATTTAAGATCTCCCTTTTTAAAAATATGCGTATGGCATTTAACAAAACTACTCAAGTCTGATATTGTGCTGGACCACAGGAAGGTACTCTGGAAGGAGTGGGAAAAAATGCATATTTCTTTTATTTTTTTTAAGAATGCATATTTCTTTTAAAGCTTATGGTATGCCAGAGCATTTGGATGCTATTGCTTTTCACCGTGGCTCTTCTGATTCCAAACCTGGAGATCCATATCCTCCTCTTCCTGATTTCTCCCTGCTCATTTTAAGAAGCAAATTGTGATTTAGAGCAATAGCACAGGGACAGGAATATAATTTCAAGCACTATCCTTAGAGAGGACAGGCTTGGTGTAAACCGTTTTTTCCCCTTCAGGAGCTCTGCGTGTGCATGAGTGTGTGCATGTGTGTGTGTGTGTGTGTGTCTTTTAACTGCTTCTTACTTGCCCATTGGTGAAGGAGGGATCCCCAGCCCTGGGGTTGGGGGTTGGTTGAACACATGATACCAACACTAGATTGGTGAGACACATTTTACATATACTCACAATCCAGAGAGGGAAACACCACAGGTGCCACACTGGACCACATGAAGTTTGTGCTCAGGAACAGACTGAACTATGAGAGGCAGTCTTTGTAGTAACAAGAGGAATGAGGTGCCTATAGGAATGTGCGATTGGCTCATTTGCATAATTCCCTATACTAGGGTGGGACCTGAAACTCATAAGGAATAAGAAGGAACTGTGCCTGGCCCTTTGATGAGGAAAGTTACTTAGGAAAGGTTCTTATCCACTATCCAAGGAAGCAACGTGAGGAGGGCTGTTTGTGATCAAATCATTTAAGGCCCCTCAAATTTTACAAGATATCAAGGTAGCACATTACACCAAGCCTTAATTTGAGGGCTTTAATCACTGAGCTTTCATGTGTGCCCATGTGTTGGAGTGGGTGGAGATCTTTGGGGAAACAGAGGACACTGGAGAGAAGAAGGGCTCAACATGTGTCCCCTTCCTCCTCATACTTATACTCCTCAAAGTGTGGTCCACAGACCAGCGGAGGTCTGTAAGCCATTTGTCACCCATCTGCAATTGAGATAGGTATGAAAATTCAGAATAAGTATTTACATACTTTGATGGCAATTTGACACAGGCCTAACAGTATCGCAGGGTTCTTGTCTCACCGAGTTGAAGAATGAATCTCCCAGACCAAAGGGTGAAGTAAAGTGAAAGTTTATTAAGTAAAGGTAAGAACAGAGAGGAAAAAGGAGATCTCTAGGGTGAAAGCAGTCCCAAATGGGTTGCCACTGAGGACTTTATGGTCCCTCTTTTATAGGAAACTGACTAAGGAATTTGGTAAATTTCTTGTCCATATTGTGGAGAATTTGTGAATATCATGTCTATATTTAGAACAAACATGCTGAACTTATAACTACCATGAGAAGGAACAAGATGTTCTTATAAATATCATGTCTGTTTCTCCACATCTGGGATTTCTTTTTTTTTTTTAAGATTTGATTTATATATTTGACAGAGAAAGAGAGATCACAAATAGGCAGAGAGGCAGGCAGAAAGAGGAGGGGGAATGCAGGCTCCCTGCTGAGCAGAGAGCCAGATGTGGGGCTCCATCCCAGGACCCTGAGATCATTGGCTGAGCAGAGGCTTTAACCCACTGAGCCACCCAGGCGCCCCCACATCTGGGATTTCTGTGAGCCTGGTTATGTAGACCCCTGCCTGACTCTGGTCACATTGCCTCTTACCTGTCTCTCCCTACCTAGCCTCACCTGTCCCTTACTCAACAGTACATAATTCTAGGCAGAAAGCATGTGTGCCACGATGGACATAGTTTCTCAACAAGGAATGTTCAAGCATTTTACCAACTAAGTTAGAAACTGGAGAATGTTGATCGAGAGGAGTCTTATTTCATTAATGGTTAATTCTGCTCCTGTGCTCCTATCCCCATTCCAATTAAGTACAAAATACACATTTCAAGATTTGATGCCAAACCATAAAGGCTAGAGACAAGCCTTGCCACCCAGCAGTAAATACTGAGGGAAAGATTTAATGTAACCGGCAGCATATGGCAGGGCTGATGATTTCTCATAAACTACATGGACTAATTTAGAAAGCAAAAAAATAAAGAAAGAAAAAAAAGCAGAGAAGCCTTCAAGGAAGTAATAACCCAGAGGTAAAAAATATTGATTAGGGAAAAATATTATCTTAATCAAAATATGTCTTTTAGCTAGAAGTTGTTTGGGGTCCAGAAAGAGAAAACAAAGTGTGTTTCTAAGATGCACATTTTTCCTTGTGGTTTTTGTTGAATAATGAGCAAGGCCATCAGTCTTTTTGAAGTCTTTGCTGTGTAAATCAAAATAAAGGCTTTAATAATTCTACAAGAAACCTTATTTACTAGTTGGATAAAAAGGAAGCAATATTAATTATTTTAAACATATTTCAATATGTACCTGTGAATTTTGGTATTTCTTGATGACATATCCAGATAAATTTTGCATGGCTTGCCACATACTATATTTTCTTTTAATGAGAGCCTTTTACTTCTGATCTTTTTCATCTATCCTCAGAAGCAAATGATTCAAAATAACTTGTTTCTGTCAGCATTTGTCTACTATTCAGGCAACTTCTTTTTAATCTCCTTCCCAGTTTAAGCTTGATCTTTTAAACATTATGATCAGACAATATTTGAATATATCACATGTACTTTTATTTTTAGGGATTTTATAAATTCAAGCCAAATCTGAATCTAAGTAGGTAAGAGCCACTTCAAATCCTAACACCTCTCCAGTTTTTCCTTAATCTTATAATGTATGGCTGTCCTCCAAATTTTAAATACCAAAATGTCTTTATTATTTCCATTTGCCATTTGAACGCCAAGGAGCTTATTCATGGCAGAAACTGTCAGTGGGAACGCATGATCCCATTCTGCATTCTGTTCATGGAGAAGCCAAGACTGAATGCTTAGTGATGTGCTAAAGAGTAACAAGGAAAAGCAAAATTAGAACGTATTTTCTCCACTACTCACTCGGTTTCTATGTACACAAAGTAAGCAGTTGATAAATTATCCAATAGCTGAGAAAATTCAGGTGTAATTGAAAGATCAATGACCCAGATGCTTCAGGGACCCAATCTCCCAAGGCCCCCTTCACTAACCTATGCATTTCCTCCCTTTGCTTCCGAACATATTTGCAAAATCTTTATGTGTGAGAAAGCTATAGTCTTTACTTTTGCATCAAAAGTAGAGACAAATAAAACTGAAGATGTTTGGAATCAAATCTTGTTTCCCTTCATCCAAATATGAGGGTGAGCACTGAGCACCCCCTGTTGGCTGCCTAGCAGCAAGCAGGCTGCAATCTCTGCCTCGCTTGTCATCAATGCACAAAGACGGAAGCAAACAAAAAGGCCTTGGTCATTTGGACTTTTGTATCAAAAGTGGGAGGAGGGGAAATCAATATTTGCTTAATAGAAAAGGAAAACATTGATAGGGAAGGAAGTTTTATTCTCAAGATTTAAATAGGGTGCTTCAATGCTAGGGAGGGAAAAATCCTCTCTTTTTTCTTTTTTTTTTTTTTTTTTAAGCTTAAAGCTATATTCACTTTCAATGTTAGATGAGTGTGTTTCTGAAAAGAACGGTGGGCAGAAAACCTAAAAATATATTTGTTTTTGTTCAGGCCACGTCTGAAAGGTATTGTGCTTTTCCTCTATTCTGTGTATATCAAGGGTAAGAAATCTACTGTAAATCCTAGGTTTCCCTTCATATTTTCAAGCAGGACCACTTGGGCACTGAAGGGAGGAAAAATGGTTAGAAGACTAATACACTTGATCTTAGCCAAAAGGCTGAGAAGCGATTAGAAGACTAATACATAAGCATATGTATATTTTTTATTCCGATATCCTAAGGATTGAGTCAACAAAAGTAGATCTCCTTTCTATTTATCATAAATGTGCTTCTAGCCCCTTCAAGCCTACCTACTAAAATCTGATTTTATTCATCTACAGAGAAGCACAGATTTTATTTTAAAATTCTGTTTTTAAAGACCAATAACAGGTTACTTTTAAACAATAGGTATTTTGACAATCTTGCCAATAGAGGAGTAGGATGAATTTTTCTCCACAAAAATCTCTTCTCTTAGGAAGTTTAAATACTCATTCTTTTATTGTCGATTACACCTCTCTCTAATTATAAATTTTAAATATATGATTAGTGAGTGGCTTGTCAAGAACATTAGACTAAGAATCAAAGGAATTTGGTTCTAATATTGGCTTTGCCACTTTCTATCCCTAGAACTGTACAGGCTGCTTAACCTCTCTGAGTTTCAATTTCGTCTTTTGAGAAATTGAAGTCATTAACCTGATCATTAATTCAAGACATATGAGATGCCAATTACCAGAGATATTGTCAGGTGCTTAGTTCTGGAGCCATGTGGCTGAGGGACTTACAGTAATAAGCTTGCATTGAGCTTCTGCTATGTCCTCATCACTGTGACTGATTGTCATTGACTTGACTTAAAGGAACCCATAGGAGCTCAGATCTGGAACCAAAAGACTTTGTCTCAATCCCATCTCTGCCATTTTCCATCCAAGTAACCTTGGAGAAGCTTTTGAATGTATCTGAAACTCAGTGTCCTTATACGGAAACACTGAGTTGCTTCTCCAAAGTCACCCAGATAGAAAATGGCTGAGACAGGATTATAAGGCAATTATGCCCTGGAGGACCACAGTCTAGAAGGGGATTGGTTACAACTAAAACACTGTGGTGCTCTTAAACTTTGTTCCTTTATTTTTCATTCTACTGCTTGAAGGGCCCTGAATGTCATGCTAAAGAGTTTAGACTTTATCTTGTCATTAAAGGGAACTTTGTGGGATATTTTGAGTAGGAAGTAAATCATGATGATGATTTATTCACCAGGATAATGAGAAAATTCAAGGAGCATCTATATATAAATGAAATACATTTGTGTAAGTAATTATGGTTCTATTTATTACAGATAATTGTGTAGAGAAAAGACCCACACATTATCTCTTACCCTGATGTTGGACTATGTGTGCTAACATGATATCCAATGGGGATAAAGTAAGCCCGCTCCCCTAGAGTTGATACATATTTTCCCCCAGAGGAGGAAACTTCCTCAGTGTAAATCATACTGGAAAGCATATTCCAGGACAGGAAATTCGCAATTGGGAACTGAGCCTTAATGAGTGGCCAGAGGCAAAAGCTTCCCGTCTCCAGTCATTTCTTCTGAATTCTAAGAAAAATGTGAGAATAATGTGTACATTGATATGGGGAGAAAATTACCTCTGCCAAGGGAGGCAGCCAAGCCTGGGCAGCCAGTCCTTCCCATCTGAAAATTGTCTCTCCAATGCCAACCTTGGAACATATCGATATGATGAAGTTGCTGCCGTACATGTGAAGAACATGAATGGGGTTAATTTTATTGTCTTAAAGAGGGGCACCCATTATAGTGTTACTTTAACGCAAATATAAATCAACAATGACACTTAAGTTCAATTTCTAATCCTTGACAATCAATAGGAATATGTCACATCTAATAGGACATCTAACTAATTTATTGCCAAAATGCGACAGAGTTATGTTGAATGTTGGTTGTAATTCCTAGTGCATGTAGTTCCTGACTTCTGAATTTTTTCCTTTAAAGTTCATTTTGGGACTGGGAGACAGGAGGGGGTGAACCAAGCTTATTTTGGAAGGTTGGCATGCAGTGACTCCAGCTTTTCTAAATCCGGGGCATGGGTTCATGAAAGGCTTATGATCCATCAAAATACCTTCTCTGAACCTACAGAATGAAAAGAATGTAGAAGAACTATTGTTCCCAGAAATGCTTTGCCTGTTCCTCAGATGTGGTCAGTTTAGTTATTAACTTATTCTGTAGTGCAATCACCCGATTAGAATTCTCTACCTAAAGTGTAGGGCTTTGGGATGCCACTTAATCTTTTCAAAATCGTTATGTCTTCCATTTCTAAAAAATTCCTTTCCCCCATGTATTGGGAAGGTAGTTTGCTTCCTTATGAGGGACAGCTTCCTCCTCCAGAGGAGTTTCTGGGCCCCATTTTGGCAGGGGGTGGCCAGGTTTTTAACTCCATGAAACCTGCAGATAGGCTCTCCACCCTGGAAGAGGCTCTCAGCTCGAAATATATCTCTTTAGTAAGGCTCACTGATAAGAAGCAGAGCGGGGAATAAAACCACCACAAAGCCATGGACTTAAGCAGTCTCTTTCAAGCACCACTTAATGGCGTGGAGCAGAGCACAGAACTCAGGATTCAGACGGGGGAGGTCGGTGGCTTCTTAATCAAAAGCTGCCCAAGGGTGGGCGTCCCGGCCTCCAGGCTCTGCATTGGCATCAATTACTGAAGGAGTTCAGGGAGAAAGAGAGGAAATAGGAAGGGCTGGCTATTTCTGTGAAGAGGAGAGCAGTGATACAGCGCTGGAGTGGAACTAGTCCATGAGGAGGCCGTCGGCTGGCGAGGCTGTCATTAGGAGCCAGACCCCGAGGAAAGCCCTGGCCTCACGTGGAACTGGCTCCATGCTCTTCGGTCAGAGTTTATCAATAGAGGTGGGGAACGCGATCCATCAGAGGCTCTCCATGCATCGTTTACTCTGGGCTTTTTAAACTATAATTAATGTCAAATTTCTCCCCTCGGGAAATAGAGGAAACCTCCTTTATTGAACATTACTGGCTGAATGTTGATGGCTAAACCTAAATGAAAAGTGTGACAATGCAGAATAGTTTTTGACACTCCCTTACCCCACCTGCCCTCGCCAAATAAAATAAAATAAAATAAATAAGAAAAGGAAAAAGAAAAAAATTATCTAGTGATAGAATGGAAGAGGCCTTGGTGGCCACCCAGGAGGGATCCCTTTTCCATCAATCCTTTCGGTGGGATCAGTTACACACATTTCTGCTTTCACCCACTACCCGTTGCTGTGGGCAACATGAGGATAGGGAAATCTGTATTATTCATCCTTATAATATCAATGCCCAGTACTGGGCTTAATTAACATTTGTTAACATTCGCTGAGAAGCCATGCAACAAAACTGTGTAAAATAGTTTAGTACTGATTGACTTAATCCCTGTTCAGCACAACATAAAATATTCAAGTGTGATGGTGGTGGTGGAGGTAATGATTTGTGTTGGGGGTACGGGGCTTGGGGGTTCCACTCATGGTTTTTTGTTTTGTTGGGTTTTTTTTGTTTTGTTTTGTTTTGTTTTTACTGCCTGACTCTGGAGAGAGTTCAGGCTGGTAAGAAATTACTTCATCCAAGTTCACAGGCAGTGGCTCTTCCTTTCTCCTTAAATATCTTCTTTGTATCCAGGCCCACTCTCCATTTCAGGGGGCTTCGGTGGATCCAGGTGGGGATTGTCTACCCAGAATTAGTGAGATCATTACATAGGGACAGAAAAAGGCAGTTTTCCTACCTGACGCCCAACAGGTCACGTAGTAACTTCTGTGGAAGACAGATTCTCATGAACCCTCTATGTAAGAACAACTGATAGAACTTAGCACAGGGACTGTGTAGTCCTCACCTAAAAGCAGCCAGCAAGTCCCCCAAGGATTGGTGGTGACCCCTGTTCGTGGGACCAGATGCTGGAGCAGAACTGGATGGCTTTCCCTAGGGCCTCTCCCAAATCTCCCTCACATTCTGTCCCCTTTATCTGTCACTCGCCTCAGCCTGGGAATTCCTTTCTAGTGTTACAGCTAGAAAGCTTTTTGTCTTACTCATCACACCTCTTTCATGTTCTCCTGAAGCCTAAACAACTAAAAGCGAAAAGCACAGACTTTGTGTTTCTGAGATGTCATCCTTTTTCTGAGGAAATGAATAAAGAATGCCAAGCTGGCTGCATTGAGGGGGAAGACAAAGGCTAGGAGAATCGGTGGGAGAAGGACATATGATTTAATATTGAAAATATTCTTAAAATATATTATCCTGCTATGTAAGTCACCAGATAGCCCATTTCTTGACAGACATAGAAGGGAGGCAGAGGATAGCTTTTATGAATATTTCCAATTGCTCACAGGCATGTGGTGTTTGTATTCACATCACAAATATTAAGCCCTCTGTATCCATCTGCTTAACCATGCTATCAAGACTCTTCCACCGGGCAAGTGAGAAAACTCCATTCAAAACAGCTTAAAGAAAAAGGAAACAATATTGTCTCATATATCTGGGAAATATAAGATAAATTTAGAATTCTTCACAGCTTGATCCAGTCCCTCACACATTGCTACCATGGCGCTCTCTTGCTCACTCTCTCTCTCTCTCGCCATCCCTCAGCAAAGCTTGCCTCTACTCTTCAATCAAGCTTTCTCCATACAAGCAAGGTAAAGATGGCTGCCAATATTCTACACCCACCTTATCAAAGCTGAGTAGCCCCAGAACAGAGAGAGACTATCTTCTACACTCATTCTAACAGAGAAGTTTTGATCAGTGCACTTGGGGTTAGACATCCTTACATGTGAGGATTGTGTCCAAGAGGAAATGTGTTATAACTGACCCAACTTAGTCACATGTTCACCTCAAAGACCAAAAATGTGAAGAAGCCACTGTGACTGAGCCCCACTCAGATCACCTAAAGATCAAAGGACAAAAGGGTGGCAAAATGTTCCAGAAAGTACACCTTCCTTGCCTTGTTATTTTCTTATTGTTAAAAATTATAAGGCAGTGCTTTTCAATTTCAGATAATGAAATCAACTTAATGGGTAGTAAACAGAATATTGTAGGATAGCATAGGGTTGGATAGAATAAAAAAATGTCAATGATGCCAGTGTGAACCATGAATACCAAGGATCAATATTATTTATGGAAATTTTGGTTCAGTTGAGTGTGTGCGTGTATATATATATTCTCTTCTCTTGATGTATGTGTGTGTGTGTGTTTGTGTGTGTGTGTGTGTATCCCGTTTCTTACTGTGAGATGCAGTAGGTAAAACAAAACAAAACAAAGAAAACCCAAATTAAACAAAAATCTTTAAGATGCTGAATGAGGGCGCCTGGATGGCTCAGTTGGTTAAGCGACTGCCTTTGGCTCAGGTCATGATCCTGGAGTCCCAGGATCGAGTCCCATATCGGACTCCCGGCTCTGCGGGAAGTCTGCTTCTCCCTCTGACCTTCTCCCCTCTCATTCTCAGTCTCTGTCTCTAATAAATAAATAAAAAAATCTTTAAAAAAAAAAAGATGCACTGAATGAATCCACCTAGCAGTGGACTTTCAAGCACATGCTTAACTTTTTAGAAGATGAAAATTAACTGTGCTCAGCACTTGGAAAAATTAAGCTCTCCCATTAAGAAACAAAATTTGCCTTCCATATTTAATGACTTTATGACTATATACCTCTAAAGGCTTTGGCCACAGAAGTGATAAAGCAAAAACAATTCCTATTGGCCTTGCAATACGTGCCCACGGTTTTAATGTTCCAGACTTGGTATTGTAAACTCAGCAAATAGATCCAGAACAACAGTCTGCAAAGATTCAAGAAAACTGGGTCACCTGGATGGCTCAGTTGATTAAGCATCTGCATTCAGCTTGGGTCATGATCCCAGGGTCCTGGGATCAAACCCTGCATCAAGCCCCACATCGGGCTCCCGGGTGGGGAGTTTGCTTCTCCCTCTGCCTCTTCTCTACCCTCCCCGCAACTTTTGCTCTCTTGCTTTCTCCAACTGTCTCAAATATATAAATACAATCTAAAAAAAAATCAAGAAAACTAAGCTAAGGTTCCAAGAGTCAGAGGTTGTTTTGAGAGCTAAGTTATTTTATAACTTCTTGGGTGGAAGATATAAAGTAAAACATCAAGTTGTTTTCATCATCAAGTGATAGCCTAGAAGGGTGGGAAAAGTTATTGTAGGCAATATTAGCCACTGAAAGAAACTTATTCAACTCAGAGTCAAAGTAAATAGTCCTATGTTTATGGAATAGTAACCTAGTGGCTTGAAAGAGCTCTAGTTTGCAAGGGTCCCTAATTTACTTGGTTAGGATGGAAGCACCACTCCATGTCTGCAAAAGCTGTTAGAGATTCATGATAACCAGGCATAGATAAACTGGCAGCCTGAGCTGCCTAAAATTCTAGGAAATTTGCTGCAAGTACAACTTAGAAATAAAAAGCATATTTCCTTGAGAAAAGATTATTTTTTTTTGAGAAAAGATTATTGATAGACAGTTTTTCTTGCTGTTGTTGGGGCAATAACAATGAGTGATAGTTCTGAACCTAGGGGCTGCTGTAGTCAAGTATGGAAGTGGCGTAAGGGGACAGGGGTCAAGGAGGTTCTTCCAGATAGAGAATGGCCTCCATCTGAAGGCCCAGAAATTGGAGAGAGTGGGACACATAAGGTACTCCAAGTGATTCCATATGGCCAGAGAAGACAGTGAAAGGAGAGGGGTGTATGGGGCTGGAGAGACAATGAATACAAAGCCACTGCGTTTTTCTTCCCAGAGGACCGGAGAGCCAGTGAAAGGTTTGAAGGAGAGGAGCTGTCCCATTTAGAAGAGGATACTTCCTAAAGTATTAGTGTAGCGGCAATGAGAATAAGGAAGTAGGCGGAGAGGAATGGAGGCAGAAGGACCAGTGGAGGAGTGTTATAATAATCTAGGGGAAGGTTGGTGGTGATGCAAACTAGGAAAGACACTGGGGATAGGCAGAAGGGCACAGAGAGAGATGTTCACAGGACAAATGAACAGAACTTGGTGCTTGTTGGGGTCTGGCACTGTGAGTGAAGGAAACACCCCAGGGGAGATATCTTGCTCTGTGACAGGACAAGTGCAGGTAGAATGGGACCAATCATCAAGAAAAGACCTGGGAGGGGGAAGTATTGGAGAGCAGGTGATGGATTAGGATATATCCTCAAAAGGGAGGCAGGAAGAGACAAAAACTTAGTAAATGACTAAATCAGGCAGCAGCAATCAATTTGAGTCTCTGTAAATATAATCCTACAGTTAGTGAGTCTTAGGTAGAACTGTCCCCTAATCTTTGGGTTCACGTATCTACCTCTAACATGGGCTAATTGTTAAACGAATGGATGCCATCTGTGTAAAATGAGTAATAAAAGTCTGCCTTTGATCAGTCCTCAGAACAAGTTATATAGTAATATTATAGTATTAATATTTCTGAAAGGGAAATGGGATCTTAGACACATTTCATGGGTGAAAGAGTCTGGTAAACGGCTCAGGAACAAACTTCTAGAGGTTTCCAGAATAGGCTGAATAAAATCCTCCCAGAAACCTTCCTGCAATAAACATTGTGAGAAGCATTTAAGCACACTTTACTCTGACAATGTTAGCTACCTGTCATAGATTTAGAATATTATATATACCACTATCTGGTGCATGGAGTGAGGAATAGCTTCCCAACACAAAAGTTAAGGCGGTGCTGAGGAAGAAACAATGACCCTTTGCTTTGCAATAATCCACATCCTGTTGAGGGAGAGAGAGGGTTTTGTGGTTGAAATGGCTATTATCTGTAAGGGAGTACAGATCTTACATGGATCTGGGAGTCACTCCGGCATGATTTGTAAGAGTTTCAACTAGGCTAGCGCAATTCGTGGAATGCAGAACATGCAAACACAGGAAGAAGCCACCACTGTGGGATAAAATGATTCTTTGGGTTTGTAGATGCACCCAAAGCATTCTCTGGCCATTTACAGCATTGTGGTTCTTGGAGCATTTTATATAACTGTCACTAGCGAATCATTTTCAAGGTGTGAAATTACATCGAAATCATACCATGTTCACAAGGACTATCATTATTAAATAGAGTCTGAATATTTGCTTCTTTTCTGCAGCTTTGCAGAAAAGAAGTATCTTAGATAATATTTACAAATCGTGGACCAGAGTGCAAACTTAGCAATAAGAAAGAGAAAAACCTGTTAGTTAACTTTAGTTTGTGGAAGAGGAAAGACTTCCAAGCATTACAAGATGGGAACTCAAAGAAGGTGGAAATTCAGTGCTCCGAGAGTAGACTATACTATTACTAGTTAGGAAGGGTTTTATTGCAAAAAGGTATTTCCAGGTCTTGGTTGTTCATCACTTTATTCCTTTCTACCAACAAGAAGTCTTCTTGCCAACCACATGCCACTTAATCAAGAGGGAGGTGTGTTATTTTTAACTCAAAGTATGTTTTTACAGCAAGAGTACTCTTGTGGCAATCGCAGGTAGGTTTTTGGCTGGCTGCCTGGTTGGTCTCAAGATTTTCCTGAACACGCTCTCCTTCATAGTCATCCCACCTCTAGATCAACCATGAATGGACACATAAGACTAATACCCTACATCTATTTCCTTAACCAGATAATTGATCCAGTATCTTTGAGGGGCTCAATATTATAATTTCTCTTGAACTTGAAACTGCCTTTCAAAATGGCTCCTGGCCTGATATTAAGGTTCATCTGCGATTACTCACTCATCTAATATCTAGATAAGAAGATATGGTAAAAATCAGTTACTGGGTGAAATTCAGGTAGCATTAGAAAATTAGTATAGTCCTTGCAAATGAGGGAATATATCAGAATGAGGTGGGAGTGGCAATTGAATGTACCATCCAAAGATCAGAGAATTTGGGCCTGTCTCTATTCTGATTTCCTCCCTTAATCCATTAGGGCTGAAAATCAAGACTGGTTCCCTGGTTACCAAAGCCCTCTTACAAGAGCAAAAAAGCAGAAAAGATATGATATAAAGATTTCTTAGAGGAGAAAGCCCACGTCTGTGTGTGTGTGTGTGTGTGTGTGTGTGTGTGCGCGCGCGCGCGCGCGCACTCATATCGGTTAGCGATCTTTTGACTGTAAACATCAGAAAACTAATTTAGACTTGTTTCAGCAACAACAAAAAATTCATGGGATATTTCACAGAATCAGGAAATAGTTTGACCTCTTTCAGTCTTAATTCCGAAATTCCTAGGTAAGGGATAAAGATCAATAGACTGAATCCAGTAAGTATAAGAATTTTCCAGGCACCCATGGGCCAGGGGGCATGGGGTGGTAGGGAGGCCAATCCCAGGAAAGGGTGCTGGATTGACAATCCAATAAATGTCTACTGCACTTATCATAGATACTTAAAATAGGCTTTTTCTGCCATTAGGACTTCTCAGTTGCAACACAGACCAGAGATAGAAGAAATCCAGGATCAGACTTCGTATCAGCTGAGGGTATGGCATGGTTTTCTTCTCCCTGGCCAATCCTATCATAAAGACTTTTCCCTTTCCTCTTTTCACTCACCTGCACGACTGACAGGCACTGGAACACAATGAAAAGAAGAGAAGGCAGGGTATGCAGCATGAAATAAAGGAAAAGGGGTAGGAGCTGGTTATGGGAATAGCAAGGCCAGAACATCCCAGTTTGAAGCAAGATCTGCAGGAATCAGAATGAGGGACGGGCACAGAGGGAGAGCATGTCGATGGCCTTGGGAGGCAGTTGGTAGAGAGTTGAGGTTGTTGTTGGTGGGGTTCCTTTCTTACCTTCCAGGAGCTTATATGTCAAAGAAGAAGTTCATGAAATATCAGCTAGGGACATCAGGCCTAGCTGCTGCATACGGTTAGGACCGAAGCAATGATTTTTCTCCCGTAGCTATCAAACTGGCTGGAAATACCACACGAAAGTCTAACAGGGATTACCAGAGATGCAGGTGTGGCTTCTTTTTAGTGTGCAATGTGATCTTACCTTTCATTTTGTGAAACTCCTTCTTCTTTGTATTTTCTTTGGTATGGCCTCTTTTTGAGGGGATTTCCCTAGTGGTGCTTAAAATCATTCATCTCCTTAAAGGGACAATCAAAAGTCCCTAGACTTCATTTCTCGGTCAGGGGCTGGTAGCTAAGGCTATGCTGTCCTGTGATAACAATGCTGGAAATGGTGGATAAACTCCTTGGTTATCATATTCCAATAAATGACCAGAGAAACACAGTGAGGTAAACGAAAACAAAAACAAAAACAAAAAAACCCTGGGGCGATTAAGTTTGGTTTTTCTTCATGAACCAATATTCAAAGTAAATACAAACTTAAACCGACACATAGTGTTTTTTAAATTTAATTACTGGAACTGCAATGCTAGTGTTTTCTACTGTTCAGAATGTACAGGTTCAGCAGTATTGTGGATTAGTTTTCTAGCTAAGAAACTTATTACTATTTAAACTAAAAAAGAGATTATTAAGTTTCTGTGAATTAATATGCTGGTTATGTTACATTTTGGAACATGGTCAGGGACTGCCATTGCTTTCACCTGGAACAGTAGAACCTTCTTCCTCCTCCTTTTTTCTCTTGTCCTCTTGTTCTTTTTCAATGTTTAATGTCTTTGTGTTTGAAGGATGTGAGATATATGGAAGAGAAAGGGTCTTGCTCCACAAACATACCTTGAAATTGGATTCTTGCTGAAAAATGGACCTTGTTTCACAAATGATATTTGGATCCAATGGCAGGATGTGTTTAAGTATTTTGTTTCAAAATTTTGATTGAAAATGAAAGATTCTCTATAAAATAATACATTTCCTTGGCACAGCTAAACACCTGGATTCTGAACAGATTGAATTCATGCTTTAAGTTAAAAAATTAGTTTTGTGCTTTTCTGTCAAAAATATGAAAGAAGTTCAGTAAGTGGATTGCACATAAGCAGTCTATATCTGGGGAAAATCCAAACAGATGGTCTTTGAAATATTTCTTGGTAAGACGTAAAATAGGAAATCTGAAGGATGAATAAAGGACTTCATAAATTATTAAAAATTACCACATTATAGTATTCAAAAATTATTTTTCAGGCATTTCTTGATATTTCCAAAGAACTTTCATGACAACTTCAAGGGACCTCTGACCAAGCCATTTTATTTCTACACAGTTTTCTAAGGAAACGTTTATAAAATGGACAAATGCTCAAAGAGATAATGTTTATCACAATATTGTTTATAATAGTGAAAATTGAAAGCAATCTACACATTCAAAAGTAAGGGATTGGCTACATAAATTATAATAACCAACTCAATAGAAGACTACACAAGCATCAACAATTTTGTAGCCCCATATTTATTTAAGTGGAATTACTTTTTTGACATATTAATAAATTTTAAAAATGTGCCACAGATCTGTAGATTACAACCCAAATTATGTTTAAAATTCACATATAGGTGTTCCTATTTAGAAAATCTGGAAAAATATTCCCCCAAAATATTGCAATGAACATAGGTACTCTCTCTATACATTACTGAGTTATATTTGATAAATCACTTACATATTATCATTTTCTTTTTACAAATAAATTAATCTTCACCATTCCCTTTAGAAATCGATATATGTGAAGTATTAAGATTCATAAAGTGATGACCATTTATGGGAAGTTACCATGGAAAGAGTAACCACTGGGATTTTCCACCCTCACAATGGGTAAGATATTATTCTATGTTCTCTATAATTGTACAGAAAATGACATTTTCTTTAAAAAAAAAAGACTTAAAAATATTTACTTGCTTATTTTAGGGAGAGAGAGTGTGTGTGTGCTTGAGCCAGGGGGAAAGGCAGAGGGAGAGAGGGAGAGAATCCTCAAGCAGACATCCCCTTGAGTGCAGAGCCCTACTTGGGGCTTGATCTCACAACTCTGAGATTATGATCTGAGCCAAAATCAAGAGTTGGCCACTTAACTGACTGAGCCACCCAGGTGCCCCCTCCCAAAAGACTTTTTTAAGAGCAGTTTTAGGTTCATAATAAAGTTGAAAGAAAGGTCCCTCTGGACCTTTCTCTTATATGCCCTGCCCCCACACATGCATAACCTCCCCAACTATCAACTTCCCCCAGAGTGGTACAGTTGTTTCAATGGATGAACCTGCACTGACACATCATTATCACCCAAAGTCCATAGTTTACATTACAGTTCACTCTTGATGTTCATTCTGCAGGACTGGACAATTATATAATGACATACATTCAACATTATGATATCTTCAGAGTATATTTGCTGCCCTAAAAAGACCCTGTTCTCTTCCTATCTATTCTAACCCCCTCTTGGCCACCCCCAGTTCCTCACCCCTGGCAACTACTGATCAATTTACTGTCTCCATAGTCTTGCCTTTTCCAGAATGTCATTTAGTTGGAATCATACAGTATGTAAACTTTTCAGATTGTGTCTTTCACTTAGTAATATGCACTTCACTTTGTTTCATGTCTTTTCATTTATTGATAGCTCATTTCTGTTTAGTACTGAATAATATATTGTTGTCTGGACATAACAATTTATTTATATACACTAAATAAACTGGGCATACAGTTTATTTATTTATTCATCTTCTGAAAGACATCTTGTTTGCTTCCAAGTTTTGCCAATTGTAAATAAAACTACTATAGTAGGTTTCTGTGTAGGTTTTTGTGTGGACATGTGTTTTCAACTTTTTTGGATAAATACCAAGGTGCATGATTCCTAGGTTGTATAGTAAGAGTATGGCTTGTTTTGAAAAAACTGACAAACTGTCTTCTAAAGTGGCTGTACCCTTTAGATTTCCCATCAGCAATATATGGCACATCCTTGTCAGCATTTGATACTGTGAGTGTTCCAGATTTTGGACATTCTAATAGGTGTGTAGTGGTGTATGTCATTGTTGTTTTAATTTGCATTTCCCTAATGACATGTGTGTGGAGCATCTTTTCATATGCTTATCTGCTATCTATTTATCTTTTTGGTGGGGTATCTGTTAAGGTCTTTGCCCCATGTTTTAATTATTTTTGTTGTTTTTTGTTTTCTTATTGTTGAGTTTTAAGAGTTCTTTGCATATTTTGGATAATAGTCCTTTATCAGGTAAGTCTTTTGCAAATATTTTCTCCCAATCTGTGTTTGTCTTCTCATTCTCTCGATGTTGTCTTCAAGAGCAAAAGTTTTACATTTTAATAAAATCTAATTTATCCTCAATTTCTTTCCACATCCACACCCACAAAGATGTGGATCACATCTTTGGTGTTGTATCAAAAAAGCATCACCATACCCAAAGTCATCCAGGTTTCCTCCTGTATCATCTTCAAGGAGTTTTACATTTTTGCATTTTACATTGAGGTCTATGATCCATTTTGAGTTAATTTTTGTGAAGTATGTAAGTTCTATGCCTAGATTTTTTTTTTTTGCATGTGAATAGCTGCCTAGGTGTTGCAACACCATTTGTTGAAGGGACTATCTTTGTTCCATTGTATTGCCTTTGCTCCTTTGTCAAAGATTGCTTGACTATATTTATGTGGGTCTATTTCTGAGCTCTCTATTTGTCCCATTGATCTATTTGTCTATTCTTTCACCAATTCCACCTTGTTTTGATTACTATGGTTTTATAATAAGTCTTGAAGTTGGGTACCATCAGTTTTCCAACTTTGCTCTTCTCCTTCAATATTGTATTGGCTATTCTGAGTGTTTTGCCTCCCCTATAAACTATAGAATCAGACTGTTGATATCTATAAAATAACTAGCTGCAATTTTGATTGGGATTGCATAGAAGCTATAGATCAAATTAGGGAGAAGTGACATCTTGACAACATTGAGTCTTCCAACCTATGAACATGGAATATCTCTTCACTTATTTGGTTCTTTTTGATTTTATTCATCAGTGTTTTGTAGTTTCCTTGTATAAATCTTGTACATATTTTGTTAGATTTATATAAAAATATTTCAATTTGAGGGATGCTAATGTAAGCTGTGTTATGTTTTTCATGTCAAATTCTACTTGCTCATTGCAGGCATATAGGGAAGCAATCAGTGTACTAACCTTGTGTCCTGCAAACTTGCCATAATCTCTTAATAGTTCCAGAAGATTTTGATCAATTTTTTCAAATTTTCTACATAGACAATCATGTCGACTGTGAACAGAGTTTTATGTCTTCCTTCCCTTTGCATATTTTTATTTCCTTTTTTTTTTTTGCCTTGTTGCATTAACAAGGACTTCCAAAATGATGTTGAAAATGTTGAGAGGGGACATATTGCCTTGTACTTGGTCTTAGTGAGAAAGCTTTGAGTTTCTCATTGTTAAGTATTATGTTAGCTGCAGGTTTTTGTAGATAATCTTTATCAACTTGAGAAGGTTCCCTCTATTTCTAGCTTACCAAGACTTTTCATCATGAATGGGTGTTTCTGTATTTATTGGCATGATCGTGTGATTTTTTTCTGTTTTTAGTCTATTGATTTGATGGATTACATTAATTAATTTTTTAATAATAACCAGTCTTGCATACCTGAGATGAATCCCACTTGACTGTGGTTTATAATGTTTTTTATACATTTTTAAATTCTATTTGTTAATATTTTGTTGAGGATTTTTGAATTTGTGTTCATGAGAGATATTGGTCTGCAGTTTTCTCGTAATGTTTTTGTCTCATATGCTTTTAGAGCAATGCTGGCCTCAGAATGAATTAGGAAGTATTCCCTCTGCTTCTATCTTCTGAAAGAGACTAGAGAATTGGCATAATTTCTCTTGTAAATTTTTGGTATAAATCACCAGTGAACACATCTAGGCCCTTTGAAAGGTTATTAATTATCGATTTGATTTTTTTTTTTAGAAAGAGAGTGGGAGAGGCGAGAGGGGAAAGGGAAGAGAGAAAATCCCAAGCAGGCTCCACACCTAGCTCAGAGCCCAGTGTGGGGCTCCATCTCATGACTCTGAGATCGTAACCTGAGCTGAAGTCAAGAGTCAGACATTTAACAGACTGAGCTACCCAAGTGCCCCAGATTTTATTTTTTAAATAGGTATAGATGTAACATTGTCTATTTCTTCTTGGGTGCTTTTGGCAGATTGTATCTTTCAAAGAATTGGTCTATTTCACCTAGATTATCAAATGTGTGGGCATTAAGTTACTTATAGTATTCCTTTATTATCCTCCCAAAGTCCACAGACACTGTATTTCCCCTCTTTCATTTCTGAGATTAGTAATTTATGGCCTCTCTTTTTCTTAGTTAGCCTGCCTTATTGACTTTACTGACCTTTTCATAGAACAAGCTTTTGATTTTGTTGACTTTCTCAATTGATTTTTTGCTTTCAATTTCATTGATCTGCTCTAATTCTTATTTTCCTTTTGGTTACTTTGGATTTAACTTGCTTATCTTTTGCTGGTTTCTGAATGTGGAAACTTAAGTTATTGATTTTAGATCTCTCCTTTTTTCCTACTGTATGCCTTCAATGCTATAAATTCCCCTCTAAACACTGCTTTTACTGCATGCTCCAACTTTTGATAAGTTGTATTTTCATTTTTATTTATATCAAAATATTTAAAAATATTTCTCAAGATTTTTTGACCCATGTGCTATTTAGAAGTGTTGTTTAATCTCTATGTATATATGATTTTCCAGTTATCTTTCTGTTATTTATTTCTCGTTTAATTCCATTATGGTCTATGAGGAGAAGTCTTATAATTTCTGATTTTTTGAATTTGTTAAGGTGTATCTTGTGCCAAGAATGTAGTCTATCTTTGTGAACTTTTCATGTGAGTTTGAGAAAAATGTTTACTCTTACCGTTACCACCACAGTTTAAAGGTGGGAGAGTGAACGGATGATGGGTAAGAAAAAGCAGGTGATTTGCCATAGAATGAAAGACTGTTGGGCTGAGCACTTCTCAGACTCTAATGTACATATATTTCCCCTGGGGATATTATTAAAGTGCCGCTATTGGCTATAGATCTTTGGAGGGGCCTTAAACTCTTCAGTTCTAACAAGCTCCCAGGTGATATTGATGCTGCTGATCTGTGGACCACAATTTCAGTAGCAGGAGATGAGAGGATCTCTTAGATTA
Organism: Nasua narica; assembly: GCA_028533885.1. NCBI lineage: Eukaryota > Metazoa > Chordata > Mammalia > Carnivora > Procyonidae > Nasua > Nasua narica. Next base: position 10,905,753 of record CM052806.1, read on the forward strand.
GGTAGCCAAAAACTCTCATTTCACAGGAGAAAACTTGGGGCTCTCAGGTCACGTGTGAATTTCATCTTGCCCACAGGCACAATGTGAATCTGGTAGCCTGTAGTGGGTTTCTTCCGCTAGTGCATCATTCGGTTTCCAAATCTCTTCACTTATCGGTCTGTGCAAAAGGAAACAGAAGACCCAAACAGTACACTGAATGGGAACAGACTCGTGGAATCCAGAGTCTCTGAGGTTTGAGTGAGCAGAGGAAATTCTGCTGTAAACTTTGGCTATATCTTCGATCAGACCCACTAGAGTTTCATGGGTGAGTCTAGATCATACTGAAAAAAGATAAAGTTCCATTTGTTAGGAAAATCAGAAAAGTAGAAGGGCTAGGCTTATTTCTTTTTCCTGTGGAGACTGGACCAAAGGTTTCCACATCTTTTTGGTCTGTATATGGGTTTTTGTGGGGACTTGAAGTAATGGAACTTCAGAGCAATGTTTGGGTTCAAGCCGCTTTACAAGAGATTTTAGAAACTCTCAGTTTGGAAAGGCCAAAACTTAGGGTACTTGATGCTTGGCTATAGATACATAAAGGCCTTGAGTTAGTCTTTAATCATTCCTTTGTGACTGAATGATCAGCAGACTGGGAGAGGGACTCCAGCAAGGGTCAGAGGAAGAGGGTGGAGCTAAGACCATTTAAACCCTGGGAAAACACAAATGTCTCACACTTGGTCACTTACACCACAAAATTCACCACAAGAATCATGGGTTGACCAGGCTACAGTTAGAGACCTCCTTTTATGACTTCCTTCTAGATCAGAGTCAATGAGGCACAGGAGGCAAAAAGGGCACTGGGAACCCACCACATGCTGTCATTTGTGGCACTTTTTGCTAGTTATCAGTTCCTGGAGATGACCAGAAAGAAGAAAATGTCTATTTTTGCACAAAATACTTCAAATGTCTGAGGATTAGGAAGAAGAGTTCATAATGTCCAGAAACATGGAGAAGATGAAAGAAATACAATGGTTTTTTACAGATTTTTACCAAGGACAACTTTATATTCTATCTAAAATATTTAACTATAGAATAGATTCAATGAAAATTTAACAATTAATTTAATGAAACAACAGGGTTTTTTTTAATTTCAATGTCCAGATGCCAAAAGAAGATTGCATCTTAAAGCAGCAAGCAGGACAAGCTAACCAAATATTTTTGAATTATAAATTTTTATCTGGTTCTCCACTGCAAAGACTGACATATGCTTTATATTCACTTAATATATTTTTTTAAAGGGACAAAAACACTTGTAGACTAAGTAGCATTTGCTAATCAAAGTCTTTGCATTAGACACAGCCAAATTCTAGTCGTACTTCTGCCTCTCACAAGCTTTGTGACCTCTGAGCCATGGTGTTCTCCTCTATAAATGGGGAAAAAGCACTAAGGATTGCTGGAATGAGAAAATTCATACCAAACTCTAACCCCAGGGCCTGATATATACTATGATAATATATATTAATATATTATATATTAATTAATTAATATAATAATAGATATTAGTAAATAATATCATAATCATGGGACTAGTAAGAACAACAGTAAAATAAATTATGGAATTAACGGTTCTGTTCAGAATTCCGCATAGCACAACTCCATTGAGCTTGGAAAGTCAGAAGCAGAGAGGAGGGCCAATCCTCTCACCAATTGGAAAAAAAGTCCCGGTCAGATGCTGCTGAAACTACATTTCCCAGCAGCCCTGGGGACAGCGTCTCGGTTTCTCTCATTTCCGGGTCTGTCATGTGATTCGCTGGCGGCACCATGGCGGAAGCAGAGGAGCAGGTAAAGGCTGTAACTGTCAAGAGAGTGAGAGACAAGGATGAGCGGGTCGGGGCTTGGTGCGGAGCTGCCGGAGGGCGAAGCAGGCCCACGGCGGGGCGCACGGCTGGGGAAAGTCCATTTTGGGGAGCAGAGAAGCGGGTGGGGTGTCTGCTTTTTGGAGGGCACCCCGGGGAAAGCGCTCCAACCGCACCACTGGCGTTTTTGAGGCGGCCTTGCTTTGCTGCTGCCCCTGTAGCCTGTCCCCCGTGAAATTTTGGCTTGAAGGTAGCCCGGCTATCCCAGGGATTGACTGCCTTTGGGGAAGCATAAGAGATGGCTTTAGTTTTGAGGCCAGGTGACTGAAATTTAAGTTCCTTTTCAGTCAAGTTAAGGCAGTTAGAGTTGCTTTGCAAAAGGGCTTCTTAGGAGAGAGGAGATGATGAGTTTTATTTCGTACCTATTGTTTTTAGGTACGAGGCTAAGTCAACTATGGCGTGCAGCTGTGGTTAAGTGCATTTGTTCTGGAGCAAAAATACCTACGCTCCAGTGCTGGTTATCTTTCTTAATGTGTAACATTGGGCTAGTTATTTAACTTTAAATATAAGATGGAGATATAAGAGTAACGTTCTCCTAGAGTGGTTTGAGATAGAATACGTTAGTACAACAGTTAAAGTGCTTAGTAAAAGTTGGGCTCAGTAAGAGTTAGATGAGAGTTTGTTGCTGGCAGAACATCAGATGGCAAAGCCAGACCACGTTTGGCAATGTGGCGCTGGAGTTTAGTAGTTAGTGATGGCAATAGAGTTATTTTCCTACAGGCTATAATGGTAGCCAAAAGTTAGTTGAAATGAAAAAGTGATATCAAGAAGACAGAAAACGGCAAAGGCCAGAGTGTGAGGAAATACTTTATTTTTCCATTTCGAGGGCCATTTCAGGTTGTCAGTGTTTTTCCTTACAAATTAAGAGGGTCATCAGTTTCCGTAATTGCCTCTAAAAAGTGATTTATGATGAGCTGTACCATGACAAAATAAGTTTAGTTGATAATTTGTGCCATTTGTAACATACTTCATTTACATAATGAAAATTTGCCCTGGGTACATTTGATATATATCAGTAATTAAGAAATAAGGTAGAAATTTGGTTTAGGTGGTCATTGTGATAACAGGACTTGCTACCAACCACTGAAGCCTCCCTTTTGCGATCCAGTCACTTTAAAGGAAAAGTGCTTGTTAAGCACATGTAATATCTTGAGTCATTGCCAGATTTGATGATAGTGGTGAGATTAGTTTTCACACTGTTAGTCTTTCTGGTTGAAATATAGCTTATTTGTAGTTTGATTTAAAATCAAAAAGCCAAGATCTTAGATATAAGGTAGTAGAAATGGAGAAAGTTGCTCTTAGTATTTATTTAGTAGTGTTTTGTGTGGAAGAGAAGTTTGGCAAAGCTGTCTGATATAAAAAACACATATAGAAAGTGATATAATAAGAATGCTTGAATTTTTATAGCACTTTCCAGTGTAAACCCTTTATGTCACATTTGGCTCTTGCAAAAGAATTCTGTATGGTAAGTGTTTATTCTGGTATATAAGTCAGGACAAGCACCTCTTATGTTCCAAACCTTGTAATGGCTTCCCATTGCTCTCTGAGGAAAAGCCAGACTCCTTTAGAATACTCAAGTGTCCGATAGGACCTTGTCCCAGATGCTCCTTCTCACTTTTCTGACTTCATTTTCCACTACTCTTCTCTGCTGCCCTTCTGTCACTGGGTATTAGCTATACTTGGCTTTCTTATTGTTCATTCAACAGGCTGGCATGTTTCTACCTCAGGGCCTTTGCTCATGCTGCTCCCTTTTTTGATTACAGATATCTATAGGGCTTTCTCCCTCAGTTCCTTCATGTCTTTGTTCAAGTGTCATCTTTTTCAGTGAGATCTTTGATCATTCTTTGAAACCTCTTTCTTGCATTATTTTCCTCCTTAACACTCATCACCATCTGACATAGTGTGTTTTAAAATTTCTGTTATTTGTTCTGTATGTTTCTATGTTCATTTCTGTATATTCACCCCATTAGAATGTAAGCTTCATAATGGCAAGGATTTGTTCACTGCTATTTGCCTGATACCTAGAATAGCGCCACAATATGTGTTAAATGATTGAATTTTACACATAAGCAAATAGAAATTCAGACAACTGAAGCAACTTATTCAGGCTTGTATCTGTAATAAACTCCAGCCTTCTATCTTCAAAGCTCACAATTTTTCACTAAAATACTCCACCTTTTAAGAAATACTTAAGAACCTAATTCTAATTTTTATTTATTTTATTTTTATTTTTGCTTTATGAGATAGAATGAGAGATAGAATAAGGTGATAACCTTAATAAATGTCCTTCAAGTCATAATTTCACCTTTGACACTTTAACAGTCTGCATACAGTTAGAGCAGGCATTCATCCTCCTATTAGTATCATTCTCAAAAAAGACCAATATTTGGTCAATTGCAGAAAGAAGTGAACATTCGCAAATTGTCCTGTTTATTTTTTAAAGCTAGTAAATAATTTTACCTATATTATCAGTCCTTTATAGATTAAAGATGGTTAGACTTTTCTCACCCTTCTTGATTTGTGCATTTCACAGTAAGGAAGCTATTAAAATCTGGCCTTTTGTATATAGTTTTTTAAAGGCTAAAACTGCACAAAAGTGGAGGTAAATAAATCTGCTAATTGCTCTGTTGTGCCACTTTGAACCTTTTAGAAAATCTTGACATAATTTTCCCCCTTAGAAGGCTTTATGAACTGAGATGTGTATTAAAATTAGCTATAATGATGGGTTAGGTTAGAGGAAGCTTTTTTCCCTTGGCATCTTGCACTCTGAATACAAACAGCCCTTTATGATGAGCAAGACAAAATTAAATCTCTCCTCTTTTCTGATCATTGTATTCTTTGGTGATTATTTTTTTTTCCCCTTTAATTTTAGAAAGAACCAAAATAGTAAGATCTGTACTGAATTAGCAGAAAGTAATGTAGTTCATGGGCTTTCCAATTAGAAAATCATTTTTTTGGGTATGATTGAACTTTTTTTAAGTCATTGGGAAATCTTTGTTTATGCTAGGTATGGTGAAGGTAGTTTGCAGAAATAACTACATATATATTATATAGCTCACAGAAAGGACTAATACCCCTTATTCTGCCTGGAAATCTTCTAACCAGCAGTTTTACTTAGCTCTAAAATGATTTATAGGTGACCTTCATTATTACAGATGCCCAACAGTATTTGTTCATACCTCTTTTATGGATAGCATTCTGTTTGAAGTCTGGTTTTTTGTGTATTTGTCTTGTCTCTACTACAGATTGCTGAGTCCTCAAGAATAAGGGCAGAGCTTACTCATGTCTGTATCTCTCACAGGGTTAGTGCTTTAAAGGTACTAGGTGCTTAATAAAATGTTTAAATGAATTCATTGGGGGAGAATAGCCTTCTGATTTGAGAATGTCAAATTATAAGTTACATGCAGTGGAATTTGTGTTGTTTTATCTTAACTTGAAGCTTTTGAAAGTTACGAATTTAAATGCATTGTTGATTACATTTCCTACATTCCTTACTCTGCCATCTCCCCAGGTACGCTTTCATCTTTCCAACCAACCATCAGGGAACCTAGTCTGTTAAAATACTCGATCAGTCAGATCACCTACTCCTTGACAAGAGAGGAGAGTTTCTTTTTTGAATTTTCTCTCTACATTTTAGAATTTGGGGAATTGTTATCCTTATCATAGAACGTTTACTGATTGCAGATCATGAGCGCATATACTCCCATGTGATTATGCCCCATGTGTGAAATAAAAGTCAAATCAACAAATATTTTCCTCAGTTTCTTGCCTGCAAACTCTTGTGAGTATGAAATAAGATAAAGTATGTTAAAGTGGCCAGGTCAAAGTGTCTTCTATGTCAGACAACAGTTCATTATTCAAACTTGGGCTTCGCTCAAGTATGTAGTATTCTCTTTTTTTTACAGTTTGAACAAGATCTTTTAAAAGCAGCTTCACTAATAACTACAGAAGAAATAAAGCCAATCAAGAGTTTGCTAAAACAAAGGGTCGGAGAAATTTTCAGCGGATCCACTCTTTACTATCATGTAACTAAAGTGTGGTCACAAATTAGCTTAGCTGGACGTGCTTATTCCCTTATGAGTTTTTCCTCTCCTCTTTGTCTGGTTTGGCTGGCTGAAGGCCAGTGTTACCAGCTGATTATTCGTAGTCTCTCTCGTACCCACATTACCACTTTGGAGAGGGAGCACTCCTCAGGTCTGGGGTTCTGTGTTTCATGCAGAAACAATGGCCCGTTGTTGGCCATTCAGTCACCCTTGCCTTTGTTTCTTCTGGGAACTTGCTCCCTCCTCAGTGTTTTTGTTACTGAATGCTTGTAATTCGAGACTCTTATTTAGACTTACCGCATCAGAAACTGTGAAGATAGAGTGTTAGCCAATTCCCCAAACTGAGTTTATGTGATTGTGATGCCGTCAGATTTGGCACTGGTCACTAGGTCGCCTAGCTGGTCCCTTTTTCCACACTGGGCGGACATCCAGGTTTTCCTTCCTTTATAAACTACGATAAGTGTGGTAGTTGAGCCTCACAGTGTTGGTACCCTGAGTCTGCCCACTTATGCCCACTCCCCAGGTACTCTTTCATCTTTCCTACTCAACCAGCCTAGTGCCTGAGTGCCCCAAACTGGCCACAGCTCCTTTGAGCTTTTAGAACTTGAGGCCTCGAAAATACAGAGATATCAGATACATATCACACAAATACCTCTTACCTCTGCCTGTGTCCTATATTGGGATGTCTGTCCCCTGTCTTCCATTAAATTTAGCTGTGTCACACAGTGTTGGGAAGGAGAGAAGGTGGCAGTGCAGTGTTGAATGTTTCAGGTCTATCCCCAAGCCAGGCTGATTTCCTGGGGCCTGGTCTCTGCTCTGTTTCTTCATCCTGCAGGCGTCAGAGCCAGCCTTCCTCAGGCTCCAGCCTCCATTTCTCTCCCAAATTCTGCACACACCCCCGCAACAGTGTGTATATTCAAGAGGTCACACGTCAAGGCACCAGGATTGTTGGATATGTGATTGAGTTTAAGGGATTGGTTTGCCAAACAAGTTGTTGAGTTTAGCTTTCAGCTGTTGCCCAGATTTTGTTCAGCTTCACATTTGCATCACTCTGTTTGTTTCAAATAGAACAGTGCAAGTTTTTTAATTGTGGTAAAATATACATAATATTTACCACTTTAACCATTTGTAAGTGTATGATTCAGTGGCATTAAGTACATTTGCATTGTTGTCCAACCATCCATCTCTAGAATTTTCCGTTATCACAGACTGAAACTCTGTACCCATTAAACACTAACACCCTTATCACCCCTCCCCCAGCCCCTAGTCTACTCTGTTCTACTTTCTGCCTCATATAAGTGGAATCTACAATATATGTCTGGTTTATTTCACTTAGAGAACAGCAGAGTTTTGTAACTTAACATTTTCAGGATTTGAAGTTCTTTAAAAGATAGAGTGTGAAGTTAAAAAATGTTTTAAAACCACTAACTCTTTCTAAATCGTAACCTTTCTCACCGTTCAGCCTAGCTTCTTGGATCCCTCCCTGGGATATTCACTTCCTGTCTTCCGGTTTGCCCCTCCGTCTCTAGAATATTAAGCACTGGGGCTTACGGAGTGGATGAAGCTAAGAAACAATAGGCCAGACTGATTCCTGAGGTTAATCATGCATTGCTTCAGGGGGATTGTGGACAAAAGTGTGGCTTCTTTTGAGGCCACAGCTATGTTTGGGAGATTTTTGCTAGTGCTGGGGGTTAGGTTGAGAGTGTCCTGGAGTAAATTTTCTCACTGATACCAGCAGCCGCAGGAAGCTTCTCTGAGAACCTGGTTTCTCCCAAAGACTCGGTTTTCTGAGAGCTGCATGCCGCAGGGCGTTGGAATTCTGGTGCTGCATGCTTTTCGGTACAGAGCAAGAGTATAATTTGATTTTGAGTTTTGGGTTGAAATTGCTGGGTGGGGACATATACTTTTGTTTTAATGAAGAACATAAATGAGACATTTGCCCTTTGCCCCCATGTGCCTTGTTGAATGGATTTCAAATAAGAGAAAAAATTTCCTTAGGTTTAATGGAATTTTTCTGGAAAGAGTAATCCAGTGTCCTTTTAGCGTTCTTGAGTTGAGGAATAGGAATCTAGGTGCAGGTCATTGGCATGGTCATCAAAGCCTTATTTTGCTGATGTGAGTAACTTAATATTCAGGAACAGTCAGCGGTGGAAAGGATGTCAGAAGTCATTAAGTTCAGCCTTTAAGCCTTGGTGTTCTTACCTCAAGGGTCATTAGGAAATTCTAAGGTGCTAGGTGCAGAGCATTTAGCATTGTGGGGATATATATATAATAGATGTTCAGTAAAGATGTCAGAATAGTGACTGTTAATAATAAATGGAGTGTGTCCAAAAGAGAAGGATCAGGATGGTAAGTGGACGAGAACCGGGATCTGGGGATGGTTAGCACAGAGGAAAAAAACAATTTAGAAGGGCAGACATGATACGTGTCATTAACTCTCTGGAGAACTCTCAAGTAATAGAAGAATTGGATTTTTTTATGTCTTATTGGTGCTAAGAACAAAAAGTTACTGTGGAGAGATTATAGCTCCAAATTAATGGGAATTTTCTAATACTCAGAAGAACATTCAAACTAAATAGGCCATGTTGGGATTTAGAGCAGATTCTTAGGTTCAGGGTCGCCTGGTTGGCTCAGTGGGTTAAAGCCTCCGCCTTCGGCTCAGGTCATGATCTCAGGGTCTTGGGATCGAGCCCCGTGTCGGACTCTGCTCAGCAGAGAGCCTGCTTCCCCCTCTCTCTGCCTGCCTCTCTGCCTACTTGTGATATCTCTCTCTCTCTCTCTCTCAAATGAGTAAATAAAATCTTTTTTTAAAAAAAAGATTCTTAGGTTCATTGTGGGTAACAATACAACTACAATAAAACTCCTAATTATAGGTAGCATTTGTCCCCATTTTACAGATGGCCTTTGAGAACAGGAACTGTATTGTCCATAAGGCTGTTCCACAGGCAGCCTGCCATCTGCCAGGTTCTTCTTAATTTTCTGTGAATGAAATTAAAATGTTTTCAAACACCAGCTTTGTGTCTGTCCTTCTATCCAACTTACACTGAGTAACATATGCATCTAACTTGCTTTAAAATGTTTATTTTTTCTTGAAAAATATTAGTTATATCTAAAATGTCCTTGCCCCATTTTTTTGTTCTTTCTTTATCTCATGGATTGTTGTAAAATGCTTACATTCAGTGTCAGCATATTAGTTGTAACCTTTTATTGCTATTGATATCTATAAGTACGTTAAGTAAATCTTCATTTTGCTGACCTCTTTGAGGATGCATGGCATCAGCAGATTCTTTCTTTCACTGGACAGGTGAGAGATTAGCAGGATCAAGTCAATTTTTCCCTTTTTGCTTTGTTTTCTCCAGAGCAGCAAGATTCATTGTCTAGCAAGGGGGAAACTGTGTTAAATGGCAGAATTTGTCTTCCAGTTAATGGTTTAAAGAGTGAATGTAAATTATAGAGCTTGTTTGCACAATGTCTGATAGGTACTACTCTAGGGGAATTCTTTTGTAAAAAGCTGTTTAAGCGAGACAATCATTTTGACTTCACCAGATTAATAGCACAATAATTAATAGCACAGGGGCTTTTCAGTATAAAAATTGGCTTATAGATAATTTGAGATGGCAATTTCCTCTTCCCTTCCAAGATCAGAAGGCTGCTTTGCCAGACCCATTTCCATTTTTAGCAAAGGAAAGAGCTTTCTGTGTACTCACACAATAGTTCCTGAGGCCATTTGTTAACCTGCTGACCACTCGAGGGAGATCAGCAGGAGCTGGGGGTCTGCGTGGCCCCAGAGTAACCATCTCTGGATGTGGGAAGTTGTAGGAGGCCTATGAGAGTCACGCCATGTGGAGTTCTTTCAACTGTAGCTGCAGATTACTTCCCAGAAAGGGCAGGTAGATGTGGGTGGTGGGGATGAGATGACTCTTTTCCCCTACTTTATTCTTTTGTCATCGTTCTGACCATTTTCCCCCTCTATGCTTTGTAGGAAGCTGAGTCTCTTGAAGAATCTACAGATGAGTCTGAGGTAAGGTGGTGGTTCGGGAGCCTGAGGATTTCTTGCTCACCATATTATCTTGAGCTTTTTCTGCCTTGTTATATGAGACATTGCTGGGGATTGGGGGAGGGTAAAGTAGGGCCATAGGTGATTGAACCTTGGGGAAGAATGCGACAGTTGTCTTTAAAAATATTAAATGGATTGACAAACAGCAAAAGGAACGCTTTCTTTTGATCTTGAATTGTAGTATAACCCGAAGTCCGTTGGCAGTGGGAACTTTGATGCAGTTTTACAGACTAATCTTTTTTTTTTTTTGCAGACTAATCTTGACACTTAAAATCTATATTTTAGGGGCCCCTGGGTAACTCAGTTGGTTAAGCATCTGACTCTTGATTTTGGCTCAGGTCATCATCTCAGGGTTGTGAGATATAATCCCAAATTGGATCCCCTGTGCTGGGTTTGGAGCTTACTTAAAATTCTCTCTCTCTATGGCCCCTCCCCCAGTCTTGCATGGGCTCTCTCTCTTTCAGAAATCAATCAGTCAGTCATTCTCTTTTAAAACAACCACTGCAGGTTCTGCAATATTTATTCTTTCTTCATTCTTTTAGAGAATATGACATGTTCACTGGTATAATTTCTAAATCATTGAAATTACAGTTTATTTCATAAAATAAGAAGGAAAGTAATTATCTGAAAAACTGTTAAGGAGCTTTTAAAAATTAAAAATTTTTTTCTTTTCAAGACAATGCATAAGATTTAAGTTTAACACAAATTAGTGAACTACTGATTTTATGGATGGACTATTTATTTGTTTGTTTGTCAGAGAGAGAGGGAGAGAGAAAGCACACGAACAGGGGGAAGAGCAGGCAGAGGGAGAAGCAGACTCCCCGCTCAGTGGAGAGCCCGATGCAGGACTCGATCCCAGGACCCTGAGATCATGACCCCAGCCATGGGCAGACGCTTAACCGACTGAGCCACTCAGGCATCCCTATGGATGGACTATTAATAATAATTACATTTTTTCCTTTTAATATTTCATTTAGCTCAGAGGAATGAAAAAATATCTGTGATAACCTGGAAATTCACACCAATGTGTCTAGATAGCCAATATAGTCTATAAATCTAGATTGATACTACATATAGTCATTATATAGATTTTGTTTGCTTTTTCAGGGAATAGGTGGGCTTAAACATATTCTTCTAGAGAGCATCTTACTTGTTATGCTATTATGCATTTGCAGTTTGGCTATAGAGGCATGGTTCCTATTATTTGCACTGCTGAGGACCTTTGATCCTCTCTTTGGGGCTTCTGATAAGGTGCTACAGAAATTGCTTATAGATACTGTATAATACTTGTTGGTTTTTAATAAAATACTGAAAAGCAGTTTAGCTTACTATTCTCATTTTTGGAGAATTCCGGTTAACCATATTCTCAGAATCACTGGTTTAGAATTCTGCAGTGTTGGAGCCCTGTCCAAGAATTTCATTTCAGAGGTGAGGAGGATATTGGCAGCCATCTAAATATATTAATCTTTCCACACATCCTTCAGATGTGTGGATCCACAAGGAGAGCAAACAAAGCACACATAACTTATGCCTCCAATGGAATCAGGAAACAGGATGTGCTGTAAACTTCAGCGTAAGTGGGGAAATACATATCCAAAACCAGCAGAGCCAGCTCTGGATTGAGTCTGGAGCTGAGTCCAGTGGAGGCCAATTGAGGATGAAGAGAGTGTAACTGAGTCCCAGCAGGGGTGGTGTACACGCAAAAGCGCCCTCTCCCCCAGGAGGGAGAAGGCCCCACCCTGAGTGGGCAATCCTGAGAACAGGTCTGACACTTGCTGGATCTGAGCACTGACTGTTGGGAAATTTAAATGAGGGGTCTTGAAAGGGTGTGGGAGTGGAGGGGACAGTGTTGGGATGAGGCTGATCTTAGAGAGGGAGGAGGCATCCCTTGAAAGCATGGTGATGACGTTAAAGGAAAGGGGGGAAATTAAAGGTATGAAGCAAGAAATCAGGATATTTGCCTCCCCTCTCCCTCCAAAAAGGTACCACTTATTACAGAAAATGCACTTCATTTACCCATGTAACTAAGAGACCTAGTAAATCATTCAGATACCTCATCCCCTTCATAGGAGCACCTATTGTTACTGTCTGGGCAATCTGAGACTTGTAAAATTGAACTGGAATGACAGGGAGCATCCATTCCAAAAAATATAGTAAGGAGATCAAGTGAGAACCGAACATTTTCATCTGAAACAAGCAGCAGCATAGCACTTCATCGTGAATTGAATGTCTTTAAACAAGCATTTGCAAATAGGGAAAACTACCTGAAACTAGAAATTTTAAAACTCAGAATAGAAATGGTCAAAAAACTAGAACGGAAGGAAATAAGAGCTGACCACTCAGGAAAGATGTGGAAGGAAAAGATCGTTGTTGTAAAGTTGAAGAAACTGAGACCCAAGAGGTAAACTGATTGTCTAATCTCTGACAGTTGGTTCACAGGACAAATGAATTCATACTCTAGCCCCAGATTTGGGCTCTTTCCATAATTTTGCCTGCTCGCTTTGGTGTCTTCTGCATCGGCCAGGACTGAGGGACTGTGGGACTATGGAGGCAGGCCTTGGATTCATGTCTCAGCTATGTTTTGTACCTGCTGTGTGGCCTTACACCCAGTTCCTCTGTTCCTCAGTTCCCTCATGTGGTTGCTATGTGGGTTGCCTTGAGGGTTAGATGAGATTGCTGTTTGTGAAACAATGTGTATGGTGCCTAGTGTGGGAAGCCCTCCACGAAAGCTAGTGATTCTCAGCTTGTATTTTAGGAGGAGTGCTGGTCTCCTTTTACAGCCTGGGGCTTCAGCAGCAGAGCTCGGAGAGACTCCCTGAGACTCTGGGACCCAGGGTGGTTACTCTCCCAGATACACAGCTTTTTTAGTGGGTTCATGGACCAACAAAGGAGTCAGGCTGGTGATAGGCCAAGTTTGAGCTTTTAGTATAGTGAGTTGTTTTATAATCCAGTCTTTGGAGCTGTTTGTCCTGGGTGTCTCAGTCCGAATAACTTTCTAGACTCAGGTTCAGATTGTGAGACACTGTTCTGTTGCAAAAAATCTTTATTTTTTCCTTTTCTCCTCTTCCTCTATCACCCCAGTAGGTTTTTAATTGTGGTAAAATACACATAACATAGAATTTGGCATCTTGGGGTACTTGAGTGGCTCAGTTAGTTAGGCATCTGACTCTTGATTTTGGCTTAGGTCATGATCTCAGGGTGATGAGATCAAGCCTCTCATTGGGCTCACTCTCATTGTGGAGTCTGCTTGAAATTCTCTCTCCCCCTCTCCCAGCGCTTGAGCTCTCTAAATAAATAAATAAAATCTTTAAAAAACTTGCCATCTTAACCATTTTTTAAAAAATATTTTATTTATTTGACAACTATCTTAACCATTTTTAAGTGTATAGTTTAGTATTGTTAAGTACATTTACATTGCTGAGCAGTCTACCTCCAGAACTTGTTCATCTTGCAAAACAGAAATTTTGTGCCCATCGAATTACAACTCTCTATTCTTCCTCCCCCAGCCCCTGGCAACCACCCTTCTACTTTCTCTGTCTGAATTTGACTTCTCTAGATACCTCATATAAGTGGAATCATGTAGTATTGGTCTTTTGGGAGCTGGTTTGTTTCATTTAACCAGTGAAATGGTTAAATGAACCCATTTAGCATGGTTAGCATCATTTAGCATGAGGTTCATCCATTTTGTGGATGAACCTTATGCTAAGGTTCCTAAGGTACCACATCCTTTTGTGGATGCCCTTAAGGTTCATCCATTTTGTCACATGGGTCAGAATTCCCTTCTTTTTCAAGGCTGAATAATATTCCATGGTATGTCCATACACATTTTACCTGTTCACCCACTGATGGACACTTGAGTTGCATTTACCTTTTAGCTTTTGTGAACAATATTGCAATGAACTGAGTTTAAAAATACCTCTTTTTGACAGCTGCTTTTAATTCTTCTGAATATGTACCCAAAAGTGGAATTGCTGGATCACATGGTAATTCTGTTTTTAATTTTTTGAGGAACTGCTATACCATTTTCTGTAGAGACTGCACCAGTTTACGTTCCCAGCAGGAATGCACAGGGGTTCTAATTTCTCCACATCCATGCCAACACTTGTTTTTTCTGTTTGTTTTTATAGTAGCCATCCTGACAGGTATGAGGTGAATAATGAAAATCATTCATTTTCCTAATGATTAAGTGGTATCAAACATCTCTTCATAAACTTTTTGGCCATTTATATATTTTCTTTGAAGAAATGTCTGTTCAAGTCCTTTGCCCATTTTTAAATCATCGTTTTGGTTTTTTTTTTTAAGATTTTATTTATTTATTTGACAGAGAGAGAGAGAAATCACAAGTAGGCAGAGAGGCAGGCAGAGAGGGGGAAGCAGGCTCCCCGCTGAGCAGAGAGCCCAACACGGGGCTCAATCCCAGGACCCTGAGATCACGACCAGAGCCAAAAGCAGAGGCCTTAACCCACTGAGCCACCCAGGTGCCTCTGGTTTTTGTTCTTGAATTGAGGAGTTCTTTATATATTCTGGATGTTAGTCTGTATCAGACAAAAATGGTTGGATAGATGGATGGGTGGATGGATAGATAGAAAAGGATAGAGATATACCTATTGTATTTATATATAACTCAACAACTTTTGAATAGAATAGATGGATAGATGGATTGACATATAGATAGAGATCTATAGAGTTGTGATTTAACTGTATCTCTATAAAGAATATAAATAAATAATGTAATATGTAAAGAATATATCTCTCCATATATCCCTACTCAGTTATACAGCTTGGAATATTTTTTTTTCTCCCCAAATTTGTTTATATTAATTTTTCAGTGTTACAAGATTGATTGTTCATGCACCACACCCAGTGCTCCATGCAGTACATGCCCCTCTCGATACCCACCACCAGGCTCACCCCCCCCACCCCCTCCCCTCCAAAACCCTCAGTTTGTTGCTCAGAGTCCACAGTCTCTCCTGGTTCAACACCCCCTCCGATTTCCCCCCATTCGCCCTTCCCTTC
>CM052806.1:10921260-10955126 GCA_028533885.1 Nasua narica
CCCCAGTCAAGGGGCTGAGCTCTGTGGAAACCGGTTTCTCAGTCTCTTGCTCTCTGAAGGTTTTTGGCCTTTTGTAGCCTTTTCACCTTTTCAGGGAGTCCAAGCAATGAATCTGCCCAGAAGCACTCAGACCTCTGAGTTGCAGGAAGCCCGAGTCTCTGCGCCCCTCTGTGTGGTTCAGAACACACACTCCCCTCCGCGAAATTTCTGCTCACAGCGCAGCCTGTTGCCTGCGCTCTCTCTGCGGGCGGGGATCGCTCAGGCTCTGCAGTGTGCCGTGACCGGGAAAAACTGTGGCTCGTGAATCATCACAGACACTCAAAAAGGTGCTTGCAGGTGCGAGCCCGGCCCACAGGTTGTTGCAGAGAGCGGAAATCTGCATGTTTAGGAATCACGGACTGGATCCCCTACCAGTTCCACTCGGGTGCTCCTTCCTGGGAGAGTGGGTCCAAGCGCCGGTGTCCGCGACCACTCCCTTCCACTAGTTACTCCTCCGAACTTTTTGCCCTTTTTAAGTGTTTTTAACGGGCTCTACGTTAATGCTGGTCCCCCGCCACCAGGCACTTTCCTTTGGGGTATTACTGTCCTTGGTTAGCTTCTGGTGGCTCCCTCCCCCTTTTGCTTATCCTCCGATATCAGCTCGAGTGTTCCCCCTTTGATTTTACCTCTCCACTGCTGTCTTCTGCTCGCGGAGAGATCCCGGAGTGAGAAATCTTTCTTCTCAGGGTGATTTCATGGGTGTTCAGCGTGTTCTGGTAGATTTCCAGCTCACTTTTGGGGACCAGTTGTTGCAGGATCTCTTCTCCGCCATCTTGCCCCCCTCCTCTACAGCTTGCAATGTTTGAATAATTTCTTCCATTCCATAGATTGCCTTTTCACTGTTGAGTGTATTATTTGATGCATAGAAGTTTAAAAATTTTGATGTTAAGTCCAGTTTATCTATTTTTGCTTTTCTCCCTATACTTTTCGTGTCATATCCAAGAAATCATTGCCACATCCAGTGTCATGAAGTTTCTCCCTTATGTTTTCTTCTAGCTTCTCGTTTTGTATGTTCAAGAAAGAAGTATTAACTACTCAAAATTGTCTGTGTTTTCTTCATTATTCTCGAAACATGCAACCTAATGAAATTGCCGGGTGTAGTATAATTAATGTAATTGAAAGTGGTGTATATGTCAGCATGTAAAACTTAGCAGAATTTTAAGTTGTGCTTTGCAGTTGAAGTAGAAATTCAAAGCTGTATTAACAATCAAGAGAGTAAGTTAAGGGCCTTGCCTTCATGTTAATACTACATGAGTTTTGGAAGATTTTGTAGGATAACTGAAGCATTCCTCGCCTCTACTATTTTTTTTTCTAATATATAATCCACTGTGTATTCCACTTTGTATGATGAGCCAGAGTATTTCTTAAATTATGTTTTACTCTTGAAAAGAGTAACACAGTAGTATGTGTTCAGAACTCCATTCCCATTTTGAAGCTCTAAGTTGCTGTCAACACTGCGGGACGATTGTTTTGGTATGGGCGTAGCTGAGTGCTACGGGAGCCAGAGGAGTGGATGATTAGTCAGGAACGGCTTCATTTGGAATCTTTAAGAGTTAAATATGTTAGATGAATCTAGGCAGAGGCTGCGCAAGTCTTTGGGAAGAGACCAATGAAGGTGCACACACGTTCTTCCAACCAGCTGGGAGGCGCTGGGTGTGGCTGGAATGTGGAGGAAGCTGGGGAAATGAGGCTGGACAAGAAAGCTATGGTGAGGTGTAGAGCTACGGATATGTCAAACTAGACAGTTTTACTTGATCTGATGGACACTGGGGAGCCACTGAAAGCCTTGCTTGTGGGGGTTGGGCACAGGGGTTGGTGACAGATGAATTGGAAGAAGAGACCCTTGGCAGGAAATTCTAGTGCAAGCCCCTAAAGAGGTAGTAACAGGGATGTAGGCATCTGGGCTAGGCAGAAGCAGAAGACAAAGAGGAAATGCTTCTCAAGTTCAGACAGGAGGAAGTGTGGGATAGTATGTGAGACGATCTTGGTAGGGGAATCAAGAGGATTTCCAAGCGTCTAGCTCAGCTGTGTTGTAAGAAATTGAGTGAATTCCACTTTTAGGCAGTTAAGGTTTTGAGAAAGATGTTTTAAACCTGAAGTTAACTTCTCTATATCCAATTTTTTCCTTTAAAGTGGTACTTTTCTAATCCACTGGTGACTCCTTTTATAATGGTTTTGATCAGGCTGAAACAAATGCTTTCATATTAAATATGTTTTTAAAGAAAACAAATGAGCAAGCTAATCTCTGGGATTTTATTTCTAAAAATCCTACAAGTTACTTGCTGTAGAGGAGATTCTGAGCTCTCTTTGGAGCAAAGATGGTGAAGTGGAATGAGCAGGGTTCAGAATCTATTTTGATAATGAAGATCATTACAAAAACAAACATATTTAATCTAGGAAACAGCAGTTGGCATTTTGGTAAGCTCTTTAGATATATTCACTAGCCCAAGTTTTGGCCGTCGTTATTGCTTCTGTATTTTACAGATGAAGAAACGGACTAAGAGTGTTTAGGTAACTGCCAGGGACACCCGCTGGTAAATGGATTTGAATCCCACAGTCAGACTCCAAAGCCTGGCCTTCTACTGTGTAGTTACACTGCCTCCAACTTCCCCGTGACCTCTCTGATTTTATTCCAGACTCTTCCTCTGTGTTCCTTTGTAGACTTGGACAAGATTTAAAAAAAAAAAAATCTCCCTTGGAACTCCTGCCTATGTATAAAATGTTATTTTGGGTAATGTTACAGATTTTGGCTTGTAAAACTAGTAGGAAAATAGCAATTTCAAAATCTTTGAACTTTGCCTTCTTCTCTAGAGAATAGAGAATTGTCTTGCTAATTTATAGATAACATTAATAATTATAATAAATTCATGTTTTGCCATTAAATAATTTATTTAGAAAATAATTATAAACGTTTATAAAATATAAAATAAATGTTAGTTACTAAATTATATCCCCTTCAAAAAGTACATTCATCTTTGTTGGGGGGGATTTAGGTGCAAGAGTGTTCATTGCAACTTTGTTTATAATTTAAAAATTTGGGAACAGGCCAAATGTCCAGAAAAGAATTGTATTATCTTTATAATTGATAAAAGCATTTTACAGAAATGTCATTTAGAGCAGAGACTGGCAAACTGTTTCTATAAAGGTCTAGGTAGTAAATACTTAAAGCTTTGCAGACAAAGAGAGTGTTGAGGATATTATATAGGTATGTAACCATATGAAAATGTAAAAACCTGCTTGAAGGCTGTATAAAAGCAGGCATCCAGCTAGATGGGCTGTTGGTAGTTTACTGATTCCTGATTTAGAGTATAATCCAGTTTTTTTCCACCTTCCAAAATCCACATGTAAGCACAGAAAAAAAGGCCATAGGACCATAATGTCACTTGGTCATGTGATTCTTATTTTATTTACTATCATTTGCCTTTATTTTCTAAGTTTTTACAAATATGCATTACTTAAAAAAGCAAATATGCATTACTTATATACTTAGCAAAACAGAGTTAGCAAAACAATATAATTTTTTTAATGCAATACATTAATCTCTGAACATATTCTTGTAGTCTTTTGTGTCGATGTTACAGAACTTCTGGATTGCAAAGCAGTGGGACTCAAAATGAAACTGCATGTCCTTCCTTCCTTACCTCACACTAAAATGAGGGAGTTAGGGAAAAGGGTTGGTTTATTTCATGCTCCCTTTATTTCAGCCAGGATTTTACATAAAGCAGAAATTGTTTTTAACACTAGTAGACATTTTTGTCTTAAGATTTTTTTTTTAAAGTTTTAAATGTTGAGAGAAGTTGTAAGAAATAACAGAGAGATCCTCTGTACCCTTCACCCAGTTCCCAAAGGGTAACATCCTGCATCACTCTGCTGCAACATCACAACCAGGAAATGAATATTGATAACAATCCAGAGACCTGACTCAGATTTCACAAGTTTCACATGCACTCGTTTGTGCATATGCGCATATGTGTGTCACTTCTTTGTACTTCTGTCATGTGTGAGGTCATGACTTGACCACAACTGTGGTCAAGGTGCAGAACTGTTCACTGGGGTTCCCTTTTATAGTCACAGCCACTCCCTCCCCTCAGCTCTGCCTTCTGTTCTCCCTCTCCATAACTTTGTCATTTTGAGCACATTATATGAATTGTGAACCATACAGTGTGTAACCTTTTCAGATTGACTTTTTCTAGTCTGCCAATTTGTCTTTTAATTGATGTGGTTAGATCATTTACATTTAAGGTAATTATTGACATGTTAGGGCTTAAGTCTGCCATCTTCTGCTTTCTGTTTCCTCTGCTTTTCATTTCTCTTATTTCTCATTTCTTCCCTTTCTGTGAGTTAATTGAACTTTTTTTTTAAGGTTATATCTTAAAATTTATTCATAGGTTTTTTTTTTTTTTTTTAGTGTATTACTTTGTGTGATTTTCTTAATGTTGCTTTAGGTATTAAAATACACATGTGTAACATATCAGTCTTCTGGTGTCCGTGATATTTTACCACTTCTGGGCAAGTATAAAAGTCCTACTTCCATTTATGTCTCCATATTGTTCCCACTTTTTAAGCACAGTAGTCTTAATATTTACATTGAGCACCATAGCAGAGTTGATAGTAAACTTTTTGCTTCAACTATCAAATATTATCCTAGACTCATAATTTACTATTTTACTCCTATTTTCACCCACTCCTGTGTTCATTTTAATGTTCTAAGCCTTCTGTTGTCTTCTGTATTTGCTGTTTTCTATTTAGAAGACTTCTTCAGCCATTCTTTAGGGGTCAGTATGCAAGCCACTAATTCTCTTGTGTTTCTTTATCTGAGAATGTCTTTATTTCCCATTCATTTTTGAGGGATATTTTCACCAAATAGAGCATTGTGATTGACCGTTCTTTTCTTTCAGAACTTGAGAAATGTTCTGCCATTTTCTTCTGGCCGCTCTCATTTCAAATGACAGTTATGTTGTCATTGATATTGTCCTGATGCTTCCCCGTAAATAATGTGTCCTGTTTCCCTGGCTGCTTTCAAGTTTTTTTTTGTTTTTGTTTTTGTTTTTTGTTTTTTTTTTTTTGCCTTAGTTTCCAGAAGTTCAGTTATGATTATGATGTCTCTTGGTGTGGATTTCTTTGATTTATCTTAACTGGAGTTTGCTCAGCTTCTTGAATCTGTAGGATTATGTCCTTCACCAACTTTGGAAAGTTTTCAGCCATTATTTCTTTGAATACTTTTTCAGTTCCACTCTTTCTTCTCCTTCTTGGACTTGAGTAATTTGAATGTTAGCCCTTTTGTTATTGTTCCACAGATCCTTGAGACTCTGTTCTATGTTTTCAGTGAGTTTTCTGTCTTGTTCAGGTTGGACAAATTCTGTGGATCTGTTCTCAAGTTCATTGTTTATGTTCTCTCATATCAACTCTATTGTTGAGCCCATCCATGAAGGTTTTTTTTTTTTTTTTTTTTTGTTATTTTATTTGCCGGTTCTAAAGTTTCTATTTTTCTTTTTAACTTCTATTTCTTTGCTGAGTTAGCCTATTATTCCATTTGTTTTAACAGTATTTATAACTGCTCCTTGAAGAACTTTTATGATGGCTGCTTTAAAATCCTTGCCAGATAATTCTAACATCTGATTCATTTCATATAATACACATTTTAATGAAAACCATATTTAAATCATGAAGAATCATCAGTTTAATTTTTTTCAGATCCATTTACTATGTGCCACATGTTGTGCTGAGTGCTTTGCATGGATTATTTCATGTAAGATGAACCACAGTCCTTTCAGGTACTACAGTAGGCAGATGTCAGCTATGCCACAGTACAGTTCCAAAATTGTAACAGCTTAACACAACAGAGATTTATTTCTGAATATAATCAGTGGTACAGAGAGAAGAAGTTGTAGCGTCTCATCATTTTCCATAGGGTCTTTCCTATTAATGAACCAGAAACAATATACTGTGGTGTACTTTGGCTGTGGACCTGGAAACTGAAGCAGCTATGCTTTGTGGAGAGATGTGTTTTCTTAAACCTGGCTTACTTCAAATAGGTTCTTGGTGTATTATTTATTTAGAAATATATCTCACCTTTTCTTCAAAGAGTTTAGTGTGCTATACAAAGAGCTTTGCAGGAGAAGCATCAAATTGTTAGTCTAACATTTCAAGATGAAACTTGCACAGCAAAGAGAGAAATAACAAGGAAAACCATCAGGCTAAGGAGAGGGCAGCAAGGAAAGAGAAGAGCACCTAATGAAACAGAGATGTAGTGAGTGCACTTTATACCAGGTGAGGGTTCCAGTGAACGCAACCCAGTAGCTACACCAAAGCTCATTCTGCCTGCGTGCGTTCCTTTGAAGTGCAGATCTCATGTAAATCACTGTACCCTGGGCCTGGCATGTAATAACAGAGTTCATTAGTGTCATGGCTCTCTTTTTGCTACCATTATTAATAAATGTGGCTCCTAAAGAGATGCCCATTCAAATCTGGCTCACTTCTCGCAGATACCATGATCAGAATGCCTTGAATATGTTAGATATATTAATTTTAATAAGTGGACAAGGAGCTCAACCTATTTAAAGTAAACCTACATGCAATTTATGTTGAATGAGAAATTAAAATAAAGTGCAACTTCTAGATGCATCAGCCACCAGGATTGTTCTTTTTCAATTTTGTTAAAATGAAAAGCAGTCATTGTGAGAAGTCAGAAGATAGCTTTTTTTAATCAGAAAATGCATCACAGAAAAATAATTTATTTATCTTTCCTGATGGGTAGAACGTTGTGAATCATTTATTGAAACTTAAATTGATTCTTTACATGTATTAATTTTAATAAACAAATTTCAAGCAACTAGTAACTAAAATGGTAATATACCTTGTTACGAGATTGATTGCTGAGAAAAATGGAACATGGGGTTATAATATATCCTTCCAAATAGCTTTTGGATCAAAAATTTGCTCTTTCATTTAATGAGCTATTAATATTAACAGGTTTTGCTGATTATTGCATCACCTAGGCATGGATAAACATTCTCTTTGAAGCATATATTATAAAAATTATATGTTTGGAAACTTAGTGGAAACTTTCCAGATATAAATACAGATTTGTGAACCTGTATTTCTGCCATTTGTTAGAGATTGAAAAGATGAACATGACTCTGGTTTGATATATCTTTGAACAGAGTTTATAATTTCAACTGCCTAGGAGAGAAATTATTTTAGGCAGTACAAGATGGACTGATTGATCATTTTATTTATTTGGCAAATATTTATTGGGTACTTTTATCTTCTGGTGCTAGGCTACACCAGTATTCTATGAAGGAGGCAGACAATAAACAGAAACTTGCATATTTGGTGGTAATAAATGTTATGGGTAAAAATAATGTTGGATTAAGGGACTGAAGAGTGGGCCGAGGTGCTGTTTCATCCTGGTTGGTCAGGTAGGGCCTCAAATACGACATTTGACTAAATACACGGGAGAAAGGTCTTATGGGTAAAAAGAAGAGCAAACACAACACCTTCACGTAGGGTTGCTGGGTGTCTTTGAGGATGCGAGTAGGGCTGAATGTTAGGAAATGAAGTAGTGAATGGCCAGAACAAAGAGCCTATAAACCAATTTATATACTTGGTTTTTACACTGAGTAAGATGGGAAGCCATTGGAGGCTGTTATTTCGGTGAGAGCTCTCTGTTTGAAAGAAGTCTTGGAGATAGCAAGTAGGAAGCAGCAAGACCAGTTAGAGGCTTTGGCAGAACTCTGCCTGGAGGTGTTGGAGGATTTAGGGTGTTTCTGAAGTAGAGCCAATAGATTTCTTGACTAAGACACGGGGGTGTAAGTGGAAGAGAGGAATCAAGGGTGAACAATTAGAAAGGTGGAGTTGTGAATTAAGATAGGATAAGAGTGGCTAGTGCTGGTTTTGGTGCTCAGGGTAAGGTGTTGGTAGTGGGGTATATCAGGACTTCCATTTTGGCAGTTTTAAGTTGGAGATGTCAATTAGGCATCCAAGTGGAAATTTCAGGTATGTAGTTGGATAAAGAAGACTAGTGCAAGTCTGGGCTGGAGATAAGAATTTTTTTTTTTTTTATAAGATTTTATCTGAGAAAGAGTGTGCATGTGTGGGGCGAGGGGCAGAGGGAGAGAGAGAAGCAGGCTCCCCCTGAGCAGGGAGCCCAGTGCGCGGCTCCATCCCAGGACCCTGGGATCATGACCTGAGCTTAACAAAGGCAGACACTTAACCAACTGAGCCATGCAGGCGCCCCATAAGAATTTTTGAGTCAGCATTTAGATGGTTTTTAAAACCATAAAACTGGATGAAATCATTTAGGTCCTGAGGTTAGATAAATGAGAAGCCTGATGCCTGGAGATGAGGATTACTACAGCATTTTTGAGATCTGGTATATGAAGGAAAATCAGCAAAGGGCACTGAGAAGAAGTAGCCAATGAGATAGGAAGAAAGCAAATGAGAGTGGTGTCTGAGAATCCTAGAGAGGAATGCATCTCAGGAAGAAGGGCGTGGCCAACTGTGCCAAATGCTATGGAAAGGAGTAATAAAAGGAACTCTAGGGACTCACCCTTGAATCTGTAACGGTAAGGCTATTGGTCATCCATATAGGAGCAGTTGTGGTGGCTCATGGTGGTGGGGGTGGTGTGGGGCCTGACTGGAATGGGCTCAAGATAGATTGGGTTGGCAGAATGTCTTTCATGCTCTCAGAAGTTCTTGTACTGCCTGTCTCAAAATGATGACATCTAGAATGCTTATAAGGGACATATTTGTTGAGTGGGTGTTAAGGGAGATAATGTGCCTTTAGCACTTGGCCAGTCATGAGAAGGCATTCATTAAGCATGCTGCTGCTACTGCTTTGTTATTTTTATACACTTCAGTGCCAGGTGCTTTCGTGAGGGCTGGGCCCCTGTCCTTGGGGTCTCACTAGCAGAGCTGCTTGTTAATGAATAAATGATTGGATTTCACAAGTCCTTAAAACAGTTATATGAAACTGGCGTTCTGTTCTTATTTTAGAAATGATAAAACCAAGACTTTAAGAGATCCCTTTATCAAAAACAGATGTCAAGTACCTCCTGACTCAAGCTGAGAACTGTTTTATCCCACGCTGTGTCATCAATAGGATTGTGGTCTAATTTAGGGACAAGCAAGTGAGAACTGTCTTTTAGATTTGGCTTGGGGGCATCCAGCTCCACCCACTATCATTTTTATCCTCTCTCAGTAACAGGCAGAACAATGATAGGCCAGAATAATGGTCCCCAAAGATGTCTATGTTCTTATCCCTGGGGCCCATGCCTATGTTATTTTACATGGCAAGAGAAATTAAGGTTGCAGTGGAATTAAGGTAGCTAATCAACTGACTATAAAATAGAGAGATTATTCTGGATGATCCAGGTGGGACCAGTGTAGTCTCAAGAATCTCCACAAGTGGATGAGAGAGGTAGAGGAGGCCAGAATGATGTGATGTGGGAAAAACTTAACTCACCTTTTCTGGCTTTGCGGGTAGAGGAAGGAGGGGGCCTACAGCCAAGGAATGCAGATGGCATCTAGAAGCTGGAAAAGATAAGGAAACAGGTTCTCCTCTAGAGCCTCCAGAGGAATGCAGCCCTTCTGGCATTTTGATTTTTGCCCAGTGGTATCTGTATTGGACTGTAAGACACCAAACTTGTGTTGTTCTAAGCCACTGAGTGTGATAATTTGTTACAGCAGCCATAGGAAACAAATACAGTAAATAATGTGATTGGATGATCTTATTCCCTTAACACTTTTTTTTAATTTAAAAGATTTTATTTTTATTTATTTGACAGAGAGGCAGGCAGAGAGAGAGGGGGAAGCAGGCTTCCTGCTGAGCAGAGAGCCTGATGAGGGGCTTGATCCCAGGACCTCGAGATCATGACCTGAGCCGAAGGCAGAGGCCTTAACCCACTGAGCCACCGGTGCCCTCCCTTAGCACTTTTCATTCAGCTCAGAAAACAGTTGTAATGAAACTGCTGATACTTTTGGGAGCTATGTTTATAAAAACATGTGTGTCTCTTTTCTGATATGTCCGACAATATTGTTTAAATAATAATTGCACTTGACAATTAGAGCTTGATTCTACCCTGTCGGGACTTGAAAACATTCCTTTCTCTGAAGACTCAAGAAATGCTGTAACAAAACTAATTTCTAAAATCTACAGATTTCTTTTCATCCATGAGCTATTTCAGTTTTAGTGCAACCGTTTTTAAGTATAAAGATTCATAGATGTCTGTGTTACCATCATTCTTTACTTTTAGAATATGATTGTTTTCTCCAAAGACCTCAGTGAATTAAATAAATCTCTGAAAATAGTATCAGAAGGGATGAGAGAGAGGAGGAAACCTAAATAAAGCTAAAGATTTTAGGCTGTTATTATTTCCATCAGTAATAGGGGCACCTTTGACATATTTGGTCTGTGATGATGTAGGAGTGCTGACAATACTGACTCCATTTTGTTCTCCCCCTCTGGCTTGCAGGTAGCGCTACTCTAGATAACTAGTATGGACCCTCTGGTACACAAGTGGTACCACTTTAGGTAACTATCCTGTGATCTCACCACCGTGCCCCTCACTCTATAAAAGCTGTAGGTTGAGGTCCAGGCTTAGGTGGAGAGTATGTGATGTAGAATAGGGGCGGAGAATAGCGATGTAGTGCTCTGGATCATCTTTCTTCCGCCCCCCCCCCCCCCATTGCTCCTATCATTAAGTTACCCTGAAACTCTGTGTAAATGGTATGAAGTGGTTTGCTTCATTTCTTTGGTATCAAAATGCCTTCTGAGTCTGGAGATCCTTTACTTAGCTTCCTTCAGCTTCTAAGGGTTAACTGCTGTGGGTGTTTGCAGGCTTCCAGTAGATACCGTAACATTCCCCCTTCATTCCCTAATAACAATATTCACAATTGGATGTGTTTGAAAACATTTTCTTAGTGATGTGGCAAACTCAAAAGTAATGTATCTTCATTTTTTGAAGTACTATAAAACAAAGGTAATTAGATTTGGGTAATTTTGTCTCCTTTTATCCCATAAGGTTTTTTTTTAATGACATTAGTGAACGTTACCAAGATTTTTCTCATTTTTCATTACTTATTTTTCATATCTCTTACAGTCTCCTCTAGATTTTTTTTCTCTTTGAATGCTTTCTTGAAAAATATGTTTCAGTGTGGGAATTTGTGTTATGAGTGTTCAGAGGCCTTGTAAAGTGCCTGTGAGGCAGATCTGCTGGAGGGAGCAGCACTGAGAGGAGTTAATCTCCACTTGATAGGGGGAGGACAGAAGATGAGGAGTGAGTGCAGCTGGTCAGTGCTCACCGGGCAGGGGAAGAACTATTGCTGCCCATTTCTCTAGTGAACGGGGTAGCAAAACCTCAGAGGCAACCTCAGGGAGAGATGAGTGCTGCATCTAAACAGCTCCCCCTTCCCGATATCAGTTGCCTCCAGAGTTTCTTACGTGGGGCTGTTAAGTTCTGGAATTGCTCTTTACTTTTATACTGTCTTTGGGGCTCATTTGGAGTTAAGAGGCCAGCAGCCCACGTAAGTCCTCTCTCTTGGCAGGAGCTGTGTTGTTTATCAGGCAGCATTCTGTAGAGAAACAGAACCAATAGGCTCTGAGAGAGAGAAAATCTGAGAGAGGTCAATGGGATCTGAGAGAGAGAAAGAGATTTATTATAAGAAATTGGCTCATGTGATTATGGAGCTGAAAAGTCCCCAAATCTTCAGGGTAAGTCAGCAAGCTAGAGACCCAGGAGAGCCAGTGGTTTCACAGGCTCGACACCAAGAAAGAGCCTGTGTTTCAGTTCAGGTTCAAATACTGGGAAAAAAAAACTGCCCAATTTGAAGGCAGTCAAGCACAAAAAACTCTCTACTACTCTAGTGGGTTCAGCCTTTTTGTTCTTTTCAGGCCTTCAACTGATTGGATGAGGCCCATCCATATTGGGAAGGACAATCTGCCTTAATCAGTTTACCAATTTAAATGTTAATCTCATCTAAAGACACCCTCACAGAAATACCTAGACTAATGACTGACAAATATCTGGGCATTCCCTGGCCTAGTCAGGTTGACACAAAATTAATCATCATAAGCCTTAAGAGTTTTGTTATTTCCCTATAATTATATCATCTTTAATTAAGACTGTCAACAATGATACGTTGTTTTCCATTGTCTTGTCTTTTATCTTGACTAAAACTTCTAAATCAGTTTTTTTTTTTTTTTAAGATTTTATTTAATTTGACAGAGAGAGACAGTGAGAGAGGGAACACAAGCAGGGGAAGGGGGAGAGGGAGAAGCAGGCTTCCCGCAGGGCGGGGAGCCCGAAATAGGGCTTGATCCCAGGACCCTGGGATCATGACCTACCAAAGGCCAATGCTTAACAACTGAGCCACCCAGGTGCCCCCTAAATTAGTTTTGAAAAATAAATTGATAATAGACACCTATGAGTTTCCTGTTGCTTCTCTTCATTGTTAAGTGTCACGTTGGCTTTTGATTTCAAAAGTTCATTCTCAGCTTTTCAAGAAAGAAACCTTTTTATTTACTGAAAGTTATTTTTTTTTTTTTAGTATCTGCCATTTTGGTTCTACTTTTTTTCTTCTTTGGCCTATCGAATGATGAAATCAGATTTCTTATGGATCAGACTGGATAGTCTTTGCATTTCTGTGATATTTGATCTTAAAAGTTTTCTATTAATACATGCTGGGCTTTATTTATGATGTTTTATTTATAATTTTTTACATTTAAATTCTAACCCGACATTACTGAACTGTTTTTTTGTCCCCTCTGGTGTTTGGGAGTTTTGCTGTCAAGGTTATGCTACCTTTTTTTTTTCAAGATTTTATTTATTTGAGAGAGCATGTGTGTGCAAGTGGAGGGAGGGGCAGAGAGAGAGGGGGAGAGAGAGACTCCTCAAGCAGATGCTCTACTGAGCACAGAGCCCAATGTGGGGCTCAGTCTCATGACCTGAGGGTAAATGAAGAGTCAGCTCTTGAACCAGCAGAGCCACGCAGGCGCCCCTACCACCTTTTCAAAATGAATTGGGAGCTTTTTATTATTTCCCTATTATAGGGCAGTTTAAATAGCTTAGGGACTTTGTATTTGAGGGTTTTTAATAGAACATGGGCAGTACTGGGATGACTTTTATTTGCTCAGTGTATTCTGTGGTTATCTTATGCTATTTGTGTTTAAAAAGTGCTAACCCTTGGACTTCTCAATGACTCTGTTTTCTGGTTTACTATTGCATTCTTAATTGACCTTTCTGAGTGTTCTTTGGTTCCCTGCAGTGCCCCCTTCCTGCTACTAGCATTCCCTTTGTCCTACAGTACCTACTGCTGGGACTCTCAGACCATCAGTAATGGTCTTTTGGTCATCAGCAGCTTTTGGTCTCTGCCTGTAGAAGGAAGATGTGGACAAATGGTGGCTGGTCCCAAAGTGCAGACATGGAGAAATAGTGGGAAGAGGTTGCCGACAGTTTCCTCCTTCTGGAGAACACAGTCCCTAAGAGGAGGCGGGGTGGGCATGTGGTTGAATGGGACAGGCTCTGGGTCATGGGCATGGGTGTGTTGGTGGGTGGGCTAAAGCAGCTTTTTACTTTTGTTCAGATTGTATTTCCATGAATTTCACATTCATATTCACCATGTATATCAGTTTTTCCTTGATTCTGGTTAACACTTTGTCTTTATTGTTATTGCTACCATAGGTTTTTAATCTTTATCTGTTTCTTCGTGGAGATTTTTGAGAGGCTGTCGGTGACTTTGGTGGGGTTACTAGCCAGGAGCTTCTTTGCATCTGGAATATGGAGTGTGCAATTGAAAGATGTTTGAGAAGTATTTAATCTCCTCTAAAACACAAAATAATCTCAGGGACTGGAGCATTTTCCTTGTCCATATAACAATAAACACATAAATAATAAATGTAAGTTGTTCATGAAAGTTGAGATTGTAAGGGCTCTATCTGCTATTGTAATTAGGTGGTAGAGATTCATTTGTGTACATTTATAATTTTAATATCTGCTGTTTCAGAATAGCTACTCCCTTCCCTCTGTTTAGTGCCTCCAGCTCCAGGGCTTCCTCCACCCTATTCCCCACTGTGGCTCTCAAGTAACATGTAGTTTAGATGATTTCTGTAGTTCTTTTTGGCTGATAGCTTATGATTTGGATTTTCCTCTCTGGAAATCCAAATGAGAATGTCTTAGAAAAGCTTCTTACTGAACTCGGTCTGTTGGTATTGTGTACTTTTGTTTTCGATGGTCTTTATTAGGTACCCACAGTTTTGTTAGGTGAAGTTCAGAACAATGAAAAGGCATAAGCCCTGCTTCTCAGGATCTTGTGATCACCAAGGGATATTGGGAAGAAAGGAAAAGAGGGTTATGTTGGCTTTAGTGGCGGAAATTGTCCACCTGAATGGCATACCTTGAAGATTGGTGAGGTTATTCCATATGACTGGAAGGAAATGAAAAGCTTATTTGCTTTTTCGTTTTTGCCCCCCCTTCTCTATATATTCTTATCGCTTTCCCAATATAAAATAAATGATGGGAGTTGATCCTGTTTATGGTATGTGACTCAGGGCATGGGAACCTTCACCTTATTTTTTTCTGCCTTGAATTGAACATGAAATTCTGATGCTGTAGGGCAGAGGAGAAACCAGGGTTTATGAAGACTGCATAACCTGTGAATCTTAAGTAGAGCTCTTCAATTATTAGAGGTTCAACTTTTTCTCACTTTTCTACTCAAAAGTGTTACGGTAAGGAAAGCAGCTTTAAAAGATAAGAATCTTAGTTCAGTAGATAGAGTTTTGAAGAGGTGTTGAACAATGGCTTCAAAAACAGCATTTATTTCTATAATAAATATAATACATGTTTACCTTAGAAAGAATAGAAAATATTGGCAATAGCTCAAGGTAGAGATTATTTGTTATTTTTTATAATGGCTGTGGCAACCCTCTGATGTGAGTCGTGCTGTCATTCCCAGAGTCGACAGATGAAGAAACTGAAGCTTAGGAAGGTCACTATTTTGCTGCTTATCCTCCTGATTCCCCGCCCCCCAACCCCACATAGACTTATTTGATAAAATTTGGATTGTGCAAAGCATATTTTGTGACCTACTTTTTCAGCTAATAAGACATTTTAAGAATACTTACCTTTGTTATTAAAAGTCTTTGAAAACAGATTTTAATGTCTGTATAACATTTAATCTTATGAAATTTATTTAACCCAGAATTTCATAACCTTGAGACTGTTGGCATTTTTGGCAGGATAATTTTTGTTCTGGGAGATTGTCCTATATATTGTAGGATGTTTAGCATCATCTCTGGCCTGTACTTACCAGATGCCAGCAGCACTTTCTTCTCCTACTCAGTTGTGACAACAAAAATGTCTCCAGACATTGCCAAATAAATGTGTTGGTATAAAATTATCCTTGGTTTAAGAACCTCTTATTTAACCACATGTATTTTATGCTTTTAGAAATATATGGATATGGTGGTGCTGGGGTGGCTCACTTAAGCGTCTGACTCTTGGTTTTAGTTCAGGTCTTGATCTCAGGGTTGCAAGATCGAGTCCTGTGTCAGGCTCTGCTCTGGCTGTGGAGCCTGTTTAAGATCCTCGCTCTCCCTCTTCCTGTCATTCTCTCTTTTCCTCTCTTCCTCTCTAAAATAAAATAAAATAAAATAAAATAAAATAAAATAAAATAAAATATATTTGGATATGAATAGACTCATTGTGAATTATCTATATGAAAAAAGTGGACCCATGTCATCCAATTATATTTATCAGCTCTAATTTCAGCTACTTCCTTTGGTTAATATGTTTTCAGTGATAGCGGTATTGCCTGAGAGTCAAAATTTAACAACATTATTTGCATTCATATAAGAATGTAATTGCTTACCTGTCACCAGTCTGATGGAAAGGCATCCTGGGAGCTTTGACCACAGTTGTTTTATTGTGGATGAATTCCATTATCTCCATGTCACTTTCTTAAAAAGTTTGGTCATTGAGGCAGCTATAATACCTTGTGTTATTAGTGGAAACCAGAAGTTACTCTTTCAGCTTGTTTATGGAGTTTTCTTGATATGTTTTGACATTTTGGAAGGATATATAAAGCCATCTTTCCTACCAGCCATCCTTTTGTGTAAAGAAAATTATTTTCTATAATAGAACTCTAGCCTTCAGTAATTAATGGTTGCATTTGCCCTTTTAAGGAGGTAGCATTCATTTGCGGGGAGGGGATAATAGGCAAAACAGGGCTAATTGGAATCATTAGTCCTTGATTAATTATAAATCTTATGTTCAGGGTCTTTATGCAGGGTTTTCTCACCATAGATCTCTTTCACCATAGATTTATTTTATTCTTTCATGCAAAGTTCAAGATTGACATGACGTATTTGGGGATGTTCTGTAATGTGCATGTATATGCATGTATGTTTACTGATAACATTATAGTTTCAGATAGATGTATTTACACAATAAAATGTATAGTTCTTGACTTTGTTGATAATACCCTGTTGTAGTGAATAGAATAGGTCTGTTTCTTAAAAATTTGTTAGTTATGTTTTTGAGACTCAAATTATGTGTTTTGATTGAATTATGCTTTTTTTAAAAATTTCATTTGTATTTGGCTTAACAGTTTTATTTTTCTCTTCTCTCTTCTGTCTTCTCTATTGAATAGTGATCACAAAGATTTCAGTGTGTCATGGGACTTCTTTCAAAGTGAATTATTTGGGGGCGGTTGGTGGCTCAGTTGGTCGAGTGTTCAACTCTTGATTCTGGCTCAGGTGATGATCTCAGGGTAGTGAGATCAAGTTCCATGTCAGGCTCTGTGCAGCGTGTAGAGTCTGTTTTGTATTCTCTCTCCCCCTTTCTCCCTTCTCCCGCCACCCCCCAACCAGAAACAACAAATAACAAAACCAAAGTGAATTATTTGTAAAGAAAGAAAAAGAAAAAAATTCCAAGGATTTTATTTATTTATTTGACAGAGAGAGCTAGTGAGAGAGAAAGAGATAGAGAGCAAGCACAAGCAGGGGAAATGGCAGGCTGGGGAGAAGCAGACTCCCCACTGAGCAAGGAGCCTGGTACGGGGCTCCGTCCCAGGACCCTGGGATCATGAGCTGAGCCTAAGGCAGATGCTTAATGACTGAGCCCTCCAGCACCCCAAGAAAGAAAATTTTTTCAAATATAGAATTTTTCTATAACTCAGATATTTTGATACTAGATTTCAGTAGGTTTTTAAATATCAAACTTATAAGAGTGCCTACCAGTTTTGAATATTTCAGTTTCCCTTAAGCGAATTAGAATTCTATAGAGAATGTTCTGGCTTTTCTTTTAAACATTCATACCCATGGTTGATGATTCTTTTGCTTTTTATTAACACTTTTTTACCTTGGAAGTTCAGACTGCTTTTTTTTTTTTTTTTTTTTTTTTTTTATGTTGGTAGTGTTCCTATTGTATCTGGCTTTGGATTTGCTCCTTGTCAGATGCAGTAGTGACATGAGGCCAAGGAAACCATTCACCTTATAATTTCTGAATGTTCAGCTGAAGTCTTTCTCATAGGTGAAGCTGGAGGCCATCTCAGTAGAGTGAGATTATGATTCGTCAGGGAGTGCTCACCTGCTTGTATTTTCCACTGGCTTAACTCAGGTCATAGAAGATAGCTCACCCCTCCCTTTCAGTATTTTTGATATTTTATTTTGGGGGGAAAAAAGAAACAGAACAACAACAACAACAAAAACCCAGTCATTTTAATAAAGAAATAGTATCCAGAAATAAAATTTTAACTTTTGTATTAAGAGTAACGATAAAAAAATCTTTCCATTTAACTCCCTGAATACATACATATGACACACATTTTTTAAAGTAAAATTCAGATCCTCCTCTGCACTGTAACAGAGGTATACAAAATGTACTGGTACGTGAAAGATATGGAGGAAGTCAAAAGAGGATGAAAAATTGCTTATAAATGCCAAAAAAGTTTTTCTAGTACATGAATATTAAATTATCAGGTGAAAAGTATAATACTCTTTTGGGTGTACACATCTAACTTAGGTGATAGGACTTCTGCCATGAAAATTTAGTGTTAGTAACAAATTACTAAGTAGTTTTTCAGGCAGAAATCTTTAATTGCCTTAATCTGTTACCCACAAAAATATTTTTTTTTGCTTTTAAGTTCAAGCTCTGTAGGAATGACTGTGATATGAAATCTATTTTCAGGTAGTGTTTTAGAATCCTACAGAGGATGGTTTAAAGGACTTGTCTTTAATTAAAAGTGCTCTGCACTTAGTGAAAATCCATGTTAGTTGAAGAATTGATTCCTTTTAAAGGAAAGCTGCAAATTTTTCTTGTATTGGTAAATGTCACTCTGTTCATATCTTCACTTAGCTACAAGTCAAGACTTGTACTATTCCACTAGGTTGTCATAGAAACGCAGTTAACTGTCATCTCAACTCAGACTGTTGATGGTTTTATTTGTAGGTTTGCAAGATTATTAAAATTTAACAAAAATTATTGATTTGCCTTTTATTAACACTGGGTTGTTTTCCATGGAAATTAAAACTGCATGAAAGCCTTTCTGCTTTAATTTTTTTAAAGGTGAAACTATATTAAATATGCTTGATTTTTTAAAAAAATTATTTAAAATGTGATATATAGTTGTAGCAGTGGAATAACGTCCATGAATTGTATTTTTGAATTATTTTCCATTTTCTTTGTTTACAGCAAGCAGAAAAAAAAAGCCTTAAAAAATTCACCTTTAGCCTGCTTTTTAACTTAACATAAAAGATACCTGTCAGAAAAGCATGAAATGCTACATCAAGTGCCTAATATCAGAGTTTTCATTTTATTTGTGGGTTTTGAAGCCTAGCACGAATGCTTCAGTGAGCTGTGTTGTGAAAGTATTTTTGTATATTTATGTGAGAGAAATTATTTAGTTTTCACTTATAAATAAGACAGGCAAGCCTTATTTACAGTAACTTTATCTAATGGTCCGTGGATGAGTGCTTTTATGCAAAACAGTCAAGAGGCTAGAATTAACTTTTCACATTGCATGCACATTTGATGTCCAGACTTGAGCAACATGTGGCATATTATTATAAAGACCAGCATTCAGGATTCAATTTGTATTTAACACATTTACTTCAGAAGGCACACGTCATCTTTGCCACATTTAATGATAACTTTGTAAGGATTTCTATTTCTTGCTTGTAGGTACATAAGTAGAAGTGTTTATTTGTTGCTTTTTGTAATTTTCCTTTTTGTAGGTTTTTTTTAGATGTGGTTAATTAGCTATTTTAACAAGTCACTTTTGACATTTGATGGCTCCCTGGGTCAGTTATCATCAGTTTTGTTTTTAAAGAAGTATAGGTATTTTATTTTATTTTATTTTATTTTATCTATTCTATTCTATTCTTTTTTTTTTATTATTTTTTTTATTAACATATAATGTATTATTTACCCCAGGGTACAAGTCTGTGAATCATCAGGCTTACATATTTCACAGCATTTGCCATAGCACATACCCTCCCCAGTGTCCATATCCCCATCCACCCCCCCACCTCCCAGCAACCCTTAGTTTGTTTTGTGAGTTTAGGAGTCTCTTATGGGTATTCTATTCTATTCTATTCTATTCTATTTTACATGCAGCCTGACATGGGGCTCAGACTCACAACCCTGAGATTGAGACCTGAGCTGAGAACAAGAGTCAGATGCTTAACCAACTGAGCCACTCAGGCATTCCAAGAAGTATAGGTCTTTTAGATAACCATGCCTATTATACTCCCTTTTGTCGGTATTTGTTCTTAAAGTTATTCTTGGAAAGTTAGTAGTGGGTATGTCATTATTGATTTTTAATACTCTTACTAGATAAACAACTGATAGCTTGTATATACTGGGGAAATAAATTTGACACTCATCAAAGGCATGGAATATTGATTTTTTTTAAAAGATTTTATTTGAGAGAGAGAGAGGGGAAGCACAAAAGCATGAGTAGGGGGTGGGGTGGAGAGGGAGAAGCAGACCCCCACCACTGAGCAGGGAGCCTGTTGTGAGGCTCAATCCCAGGGCCCTGGATCATATAACCTGAGCTGAAGGCTCATGCTTAACCAACTGAGCCACCCAGGCACTCCTACTGTTTTTTTTTTTTTTTTTTAAACCATATTTACTGCTCTGAACTTTATTACTTTTGTAGCTAGCCTGCACAATAGCTCCCGGTGATCCTCACCTGTTACCCCTGCTCTTGTGACCTCCCCTCCCACACTGAATTGTGGCTGACCTGTATGATCAGTAGAATATTGCAGAAGTGTGACCTCTTAGGCTAGGTCATATTCAACTTTGCTTTCTCTTGGATCACTCATGGGGGGAGAGGTGGGGGAAGTCACTTTCCATGTCCTGAGGACACCCTGGCCACCCACCCAAATAGAGATCAATGAAGTGAGGAACTGAAGCGCCTTGCCAACATCCGGTACCAACTTGCCCACCATTTGAGTGAGCCATTGTGGAAGCAGATACTCTAACCGTCAAGTGTTTAGATAGTTGCAGCCTCAGCACACATCTTGCCTGCAACCCTGTGAGAGACCTGAAGTCTGAACCACCCAGCTAAGCCAGTCCTGTATTGCTTACCCACAGAACTATTAAATTCATATTTAAATAGTTAAATAATACATATTTATTGTTTTAAATCAGTAAACGGGCATAATATGTTATGCAGCAATAGGTAACTAATACATCTGCTAAATATATTTTTAAACATTTCCTATTGGTCACGCAGTTCATAGTTATTTATTTGTAGGCATAGAAATTGTGGAGGCTTTTGTAGCCTCATTTTCTGTTGTGATTTGTAGCATCATTTTCATAGGCGATTGGGTAGTGTGTTATACAAGTCATTAACATTAGGGCCTTCATAACAGTTTGAATTTTGTGTATGTGTCTTGGTGAAATTAAAATTTCTGATCATCATTTTGTACTAAATATCTATAAAATGGAATAATTACATTTAACTCTCCAGTGTTTGTTTGTTTGTTTTTTTTTTAAGTCAAGAGAATGGAGGGATTTGATATTAAGTCTCTTTCTTGGTGTAATGGAGGGATTTGATATTAAGTCTCTTTCCTGGTGTTTGATGAATATCGTCTTTTCCATGCGATGATATAGTTCTGTGCCCCAGAGGTAAAGATTTCTGTTTGCATTTGAGTTTGCATCTCTATCTGGTGTATCCTGTCAGTCATAATCTTCACCAGGGCCAGCACTTACTACTCTACAAGTCGCTTTTCTTTTACTAACTTTTTACTATGATGTACCTCGGTGTTATTTTCTTCACATTTATCTTGCTTGGGATTACAAAGCTTCTTGAATTCCTGGGTTGATGTCTATCAGTTTTAGGAAATTCTCAGTTGTTAACGTCTTTAAATGTTGTTCCTGCTTTTTCCCCCCTCCCTCTTTTCATATTTTTCTGGGACTTTAACTAAAAATGTGAGCCCTTTTCTCTGTGTTCCACATATCCTATTTTGTGTTTTTCATCCGTTTTTCTACTCTGGCTTCCCTTTGGATATTTTTTGACCTGTTTTACACTTCACTAATCCTGTCTTCTGCTAAGCCATCTGTTACATTCTTAGTTTCAGTGAAGTTTCTCACTTTTAAAATTTCCATTTGAATCTTTTTAATGGATTACAATTCCCTGTTGAAAATTTCTATCTTTTCATCTGTCTTCTCTCTCTTTTTTGAACGAATGAATCATAGTCATATTAAAGCCCTTTTTGCTAATTCCAGGTCACTCATGGGTCTGTTTTTATGGTCTTTTTTCTCCTTGATTTTTAGTTACTTGGTCCTATACTGTGAAATACTTCGTGATTTTTTTATTGATTTTATTATTTTTTATTCTCAGTATTGTAAGTGAAATTATAGAGTCCCAAGTAGTTTTTGTATTTCAAAAAGAAATTTTCTTTCTCTCAGGAGTCACCCTGTCACTGGACCAGTAGGTTGGGGGTTTCATACATACCTTAATCTAGTCAGGGGTTGAACTGAGTCTGAGACAGATTGAAGTTTTGGTAAGCACTTTTTTGTGTGTGCCCTAGGGAATAGGAGTTACAATTAGCCTGTGGTATTCATCAGGACTTCATTTGTTAGTAATTCCGGAAATCTATTTTTTATCTTCTCAGCACACCAAGGCAGCTGGTTTGCATTTTTGAGGCTTTCTGTTTAGCTTTTTGCCCTCTTGCATCATGTTGCTTTGGAATTTGGCAGTTGTCTTATGGAGAAAAGTAGCTGTGTAACAAGCTCACTTGTATGCCTCTCTCCTCCACTGGGATCTTAGCCCCTCAAGCTTCCAGTTTTGTTATTCAAGCCCTACAAGTACCAGAAGTTTTGCTGCTTTTCCTACCCTCAGCAGTGGCTATCTTCCAAGGCAGAGTTTGGGTTCTCAGCCTCTTGTCCTACACCCTGAATTGGTAAATACCTCCAGGAAGAATGGTTGGCACATGGCAGCTCTCCTCCCCACGGTTTCTCCACCACCTTGGAATCTTGGTCCTTCTAGCTCAGGTGGTGGCTTCAGCAGCCCTTTCACTGATGCCTTCGACTGTTGCTATGTATTTCATTAAGGCCTTCTGGTTTTTCTGGGTGGGAGGATTGGTGTGCATCATGCTACTTGAATGTTAGCTGGGAAGTGAAGATTATACAATTATTATTGAAGGGAATGTCAGTGAGTAGATTATGTTTATGAACTTCTCTTTTGGCCTGCTTTATCCTGTTACAGTTGTTGGTACATGTACATTTTATGGTTTCTTGATACAGTAAAATAACATCTTTTCTGAATCATTGTAATAATTTTTATAATTATCCTTGATTTAATTCAGAACCATCATAGTCAATATAGGTTCCTTACTTCATAACTGTGAGGATTAAGAATATCATAAGGTAAGCTGTATCAACAGTGAGGTTTAACATACAAAGTTAGTAATAATGAATACAAAATGATTAAGAAATTTTAATACATTTAAGAAAAAAATTTTTAATGCATTAGGTTTATTCAGATGAAAGTAAATACACTTTCTAACAAACACAAACGATCATGGATTATCAGTTTTGAAAACTAAATATGAAAATACTTTTATCTGAAGGTATAAATACATTTTGTTGTATATAAAATTTCCAATTTCCTTTCTTTGATTTTCTATAATTATGTTTTTCTAACTAAAATGAGATATTCTGAAATCTGACAAAAATATTTATAATCTTGAGATACAAAATCCATGTCTTTGGAGGTTTGTTGTATTCCTGTCTCCCTGCCCGTGAGGTCAAACTAAGAAGTATTTTGCCTACACATCTTTTATTGGCTTATATGGCCAGATAGTTTTGTATTTACTCTAATATGCCAAAGTTGAATACTGTCAGCAGTAAGAACATACACTCTTGTTTTCAACCTTTGAATGTATTCTGCTGGTGAAGTTGTAGCAGCTGATACACCCAGTTGGAAAAATGATACATGAAGATCTTAACCTTGAGCTGCAGTTATTGACAGTCATTGAGGAAGCCCTCTCTGGGTTCCCCATAAGAAATGTGTTTTGAGTCTGACTATTTCAAACAAATCCGTGATGGCTGTCATTTGCTCTGCTCTTTGTGCAGGAAGAAGAAAGTGAAGAGGAGCCCAAACTGAAGTATGAAAGGCTTTCCAATGGGGTAACGGAAATCCTTCAGAAGGACGCAGCTAGCTGCATGACAGTCCATGACAAGGTAAGGTAGCCCTTCCAGAGGATTCTTCTGTAAGTTGTTTCTCTTGTAAGTTTGTTTATACTTTGAAATCCTAATGCTCTTGATGGTGGCTTTTTCCAGTAATTGTGTCTCCCTTTCTCTCTTCCTTTCTTCTTCCTCTCCAAGAAAAAAGTGAAAACGGCAACCAAAAACATTATATGTATGTATTTACACACACAGACATACCCCTCCCCATACTGCAAGGGTGTATCAAATAGAATTTAGGTAGATGTGAAAGATTTATAGCAAGTAGTTCTTGGCAACTCCATCATTTTAAATTCCTCAAACCATAAGTAGTAGAGTTGGGAAGTGTTAAGATTGGAAATGGTGTAGCACTCAGTGCTTTTCGTAAGAGCAGAAGAGATTACATTGGAGGTGTTAGGAATCAGTAGAAAGGTCCCAAATGATTACTTATATGATCTATGAATGAATTAATATATTCCACATTTTAATCTTTGCCATAACAAAGCCCCCACCAAGTTTGAGTCCAAGCTAAGTGCTTTATAGCACCCTTAGCCTATTCTTGGACCAAAACAAAATGTGTTGTAAGTGGAGTACTGAAGTACTGGAGTTCTTCTACACAAAAGCTTTGGAAGAAGCTTTCTTAAAGCCTTTTATTATGGCACCATTCTTTTATTATTCTCTTGATCATTGCTATGATTCCCTTCTGGTTCTTTCACTTTCTCCCTACATCTACCTTTCCCTCACATGTTGGTATTCCCAGGATTTGGTCCATTGTCCACATTTCTGTTTAGTTTGTATTTTTCCTCATTTTAAATGTCATAATTCCTATGACCACCTACACACTGACACCTCCCCAGAGTAGTGTGCTTCTTTATCCCAGTGCCTCTTAAACAGTTCTTTCTTTTGTTCTGTTTGTACCTAAAACTCAGCACACCCATAATGAATGTATCTTCTTTTCTGTTTCTAATCTCTCATCTGTTTTTGATCTTTTGATCTCTGTCCCATTTGGCAGCATCACAGTCTCTTGTCACCTAAGCCAAAGTTGACTCTTCCTTTGCTTCCACCCAGTCATTCCTAAGCCCTGATGATTTTTACACTTCCCCTGCCTGCACTCACAGACCTTTCATTTTTCTACTTTAAAGCCCTCTGCCACCTGATTGCCAGGATGATCTGTTGAAAATACAGGTTTAAAACCCTAGTGTGACTTTCACCATCTGCTGCATAAAGTCTAAGCTCCTTACTATGGTGTGTAAGGCCCCCTAAGATCTTGCCCTCTCCTGCAATTGGCTTTATGTCTTCCCACTTTGTTCTGCATGGCTGGTGTTCTGGTAGCAACGCTTGGCTGTTTTTACTCATAGCATCCCTTCTCCCAGAATTCTATCCCATTTCACCTGCTTGAGCCCACTCCCATCCTGAACCCTCATCTTTCAGTTCAGGCACTTGTCGTTTCTCCCGGAACTAACACACACCTTGCCGGGCAGTCAGCTCTCCTACAGATTTGCTTTCACTCTGGTCCAGCCACAACACTTCTTTCTATTAAAGTTATCTTCCAGAAATTCAAATCTGATCATGTAATCCTCCCTAGAATTCTTGATTGTTTTCCTGGTGTTTCGTGATTTGGACACCCTCTCCCACACCCTTTTCCTCTCTACCTTTCATCTCCATAAATATTCAGATGTTTCCTATTAACCAACCTTCCAGACTCATCACTTGTCTCTTTCCCTGGGCACAAACTGGATGCTTCTGCCATTTATAACCACTTGTTGTTTCTTAACTTTGTCCTATGTGATTTTATATGATTCCATGCTTTTGAGCAAGTTGTATCCATTTTGCC
This sequence comes from Nasua narica, assembly GCA_028533885.1. Lineage (NCBI taxonomy): Eukaryota > Metazoa > Chordata > Mammalia > Carnivora > Procyonidae > Nasua > Nasua narica. Next base: position 10,946,806 of record CM052806.1, read on the forward strand.
TAAAATAGTCATTACTACAAGACTGTCTGCTTCAGGGTCTACTGTCTAACTCCTCCTTCAGAGTTCAGCACAGCTGACATTGGCCATGTTCCCTAGGGTCTTAGAGATGCTGCCATTCTAAACATTCTCTTTAAATTTAATTAATCTTTTTAGTCTGTCTCCTTTATTATACTATCACCCTTTTAAGTTATACCTGCTTATTATCTAAGCATATATGGTTGAACGTCTGAATGGATAAAAAGGAGAACACAGTTTGCCTGCCCAGAGATCAAACTTTATTAACACCATAGTTAAACTTAACATCTCCGTCAAGGAGCCTTCTGACAGTGGGAACTGTAATCAGTGCTGACTTTTAGAACACACATTCTTAATCTGATGCCCATGTTTCTATTTATGAGGCTTCTGATCCATTTGAGAGTATTTTGGCTCTTAATTCAGGCCCTCTCTCTGCCACTGATTGACCGTTTCCAGGGAAGTCACATCAACTCCTGCGACTTAGTTTCTCGTGTGTAAAGGCACTCACTGCTGTGATGTTTTGAATACTATAAAATGCTATGGGGAACATAGATGATACTATACAGCTGATCACATAGGAAATGTACTCCTACTTGTTTCCTTCGTCCAAAGCTTGTCACTTGTTCTGCTCATTTACTAACACAAAGTCCACTTGTGCAAAGTAGAAGCCGTTATGCCAGGGGACGGGATGGGTCAGAAGGATTGGATGTCCATCTGGTAGTTTATAAAAGGAGTCAAGTTTCTGTAATTAAACATCAAGGGGGCTGATTAAATTATGCTTATTCTTTGCCCATCCTGGATTTTAAGTGTTCTCAGGTTAAAAAAAAAATTAATAGTTACAAAAGCTCAAGGCTTTTAATGGCTAGAAAGAGTCACATTGAAAGGATTTGAATTTACTTTTGTGATTTGTGGCCAATTTGGCATTTTTTTTGTTGAATTTTTGAGTAATCAAAGGCATTAGCAAGTAAGCATGACTCATTAATAATTTCAGTAGCTAAATAAATTTTCTAAGTCCTTGCAGTTGTCTTATCAAACTTGTTTTTTTTAAGAGCAGTGAAGTTATTTATTTCTAAAAGGCAGCAGCAACAGTTTATGTAATCCAAATGATGACATGTTTTAGTAAACAAAAGATAGCTTATAGAAACCACTGCATTTTTTAATTTTAATTTTAATTTTTTTTAGAGAGAGACGGTGGGGGTGGGGGCAGGGCAGAGGGAAAGAGAATCTTAAGTAGTCTCCATGCCCAGCTCTGCATCCCTGAGATCATGCATGACCTGACCATGCTGACGCTTAACCAACTGAGCCACCCAGGCACCCTGAAACCACTGGATTTTTTGTTCAGAAGTAATTACAGTTTCAGGTTGAAACTATAAAGTCAAAATAATTATTTTATGTTTTCTTTCCATCTTAAATATTAAATGAGTCAAACTAGTAATTTCAAAAAAGGAAAAAGGGAAGGAATTAATATTTGGGTATGCTGCATACTTTTGATAAAATAAAGTATCAATGGAAGTTCAAGAATGGCCTTCACAGAGGCACTGGGGAATCACCCAGTTCTGAAGCACCTTTAGGATCCAAGCCCCTTTACTTTGCTAACAAACTAAATACAGTATTTATGAGGAAAATTAATACTGTTGAATACTCGGGATGTGGTGAGCTTTTAAGACACATTGTTTTATCATAGTGTCAGAAAGAGGCAAAGTATTTGTTTTTAGTTAGTATTATGCAGGGTTTTTTTTTTTTTTATTCAGATATTGTGAGAGTCACTGTGGCAAAAGAAAATTACAACCGTCTGAGCCATCTGAGTCCTCTGTTTCTGATTAGAATGTTCTTTTGCTTTGGATGCAACATTAGAATGTTCTTTTGCTTTGGGTCCTGGTTTGGTTTAAATATTCAGACTAATTTCCCCCTAGAATTACCTCTTGCCCCTTCCTTCGTGGGGCCCAGGCTTCCCGTTTCCAGCAGGTTTGCTGTCTGCCCTGGATGAGTAATCGGCGTGGCACCAGTGCATTCAGGCAGGCCTGTGCACAGGGATCGTCATACCTAGTTATGTCTGCACACCTGATGTTTTATTAACCAGTATTGATTTTTTTACCCAGGGGACTTTTTTCTTCCTGAAAAAAGGCAACCTTGCAGAAGTGAAAGGCATTGCAGGGGATGAATTTGTAATGAACCCCCTTTCCCTTTTTGTGACTTCTCTTTAACGTAGCTTCATATTTTAAGTGCCTGAACTGAAATTTCATTTTAAGCAATTCCATTTTGATAAAATCCTTTTAAATCTTGACTTTCTGTAAGGTTATTTTTATAAAGATTGTGCTGCTTGACTGAAACGCTTAGTAGTGCCTGTAAATTTGAGCATTTCATTATAGGTTGCAGTGAACCATGCTCACATGCAATGAAATACATAGAATTTGGAACTATTTGAGTAATGCTGCAAGAAGTAAAAAGGAAGAAAAATCTCATGTCATATTTCTGGTAGTCCTAAAGTTTCTTCATGTTTGTTTAGGATTAGTTCAACGAATTAAAGGAACAGTAGGAGTTATGAACTCTTTCATACCGTAAAATGAATATGTAGCTCAGCAGTTATTTTGTGACAGAAAAGGATTTTTTTTGCATTAGAATATGAACATTTACACTCAGTATTATACATTAACTATTATAGAGGCATCTAAATGCTAACTGATAATAGAAATACTTTGAGCTTTTTCATCTCTCAGCATGACTTAGATTTTTCTTTCTTAAAAAAAATCATACTTTGGCATTTATGCATGTATATATATTTGTTCAACTTAAATGATAGCACAGATTTACACATTTGCCATAAATTAAGCGGGGTTAATCATTCCCTTCTGACTTGGAGCTCAACTGTAGGTTGGTCATATTTTCCCAGCTGCACTGGAATCTGCAGCCTCAGTCCATCAGGCATTGTGTACAGACCACATCCACACCATTAGTTGTCAGCAGATGAGGGTACTCATGAGTCATTCTGACAGCCAGCTTGCACTCTCACAATAAATAGGCCCTGCTCTGTTATTTCCCTGAAGCTGGAAACAAGCCTTTGCCAAGGAGTGCATCCCTTCCAAGGCGTTGCGCTCTGCTTATGCATTCAGAGTCTTGACTTTGAAAATGGTTTGATTACTAAATGTGTATTAATGGTACATAAATAAACTGACCCTTCTGTTCTTCTTGCAGTTTTTGGCACTGGGCACCCATTATGGCAAGGTTTATTTACTTGATGTCCAGGGGAACATCACTCAGAAGTTTGATGTAGTAAGTATACAGTATCAAATAATGTACAAACTAGACTGTGTGCTGAAAGTTTATGCTTTACAATATTAGCTTTAGCAGTTTGTTGTAATTATCTAAAGAAAGAGCCTTTATCACTTCAATTAGAGTGCTTAGAATGTAACTCTTAATTTTATAGTATATGCTAAAAATTATAAAGGTGAATGTAAAATGAAAGAGGTCTATAAATACATATATAAGCATATATGTATATATACATTTTATATTTTGACTTTGTATCTTTATATAAAAACCCCGTTTAAAAATTTATTTTTATGGGTGCCTGAGTGGCTTAGTGGGTTAAGCCTCTGGCTTCGGCTCAGGTCATGATCTCAGAGAGCCCCACATCGGGCTCTCTGCTCAGCAGGGAGCCTGCTTCCCCTGCCCCTGCCTACTTGTGATCTCTGTCAAATAAATAAATAAAATCTTTTAAAAAAATTATTTTTATAAATCTGTTGAATTGTATTCTTGAGTTAAAGAGTTTTTTTGAATTAAGTAAATAAAAGACATTCATTTGACTTTAAATGAAGTATTTAAAATACTTCTATATGTGTTCTTTTTAAATTAGAACAGTGTGGAATATCTAGGTGAATTGTATTATTAAAAGAAAAAGTACTGCTTTTATTAGTGAATACTGGTCCTAATTTACATATAGGGGAAGTTGTGAAATCCTTAAAGTATGAAGCTCCCTCATTTGGTCAATTTAAGTACATGCCCCACCATCTTCTTTAGATGCCAAATGTAATTGAAGATTGATCATCGTGCTGGTTCAGTTTATCTCTTCTAAGTAGAGAAAGCTAATATTTTATGTGAATGTTTCGATGCTTGGATTCTTGGAGGATTCTATTCAAAGTGAAGAGCTAGGCTTTTTAATTTTTTAGTTGTGATTTGGAATCATTGAGGATGAAGGAAATGTGGAATTTGAAGCTTGGTTTTGGTGTTTAAGATGTTCTTTGAAAGTTTCAGGAGCGTCCATGGTTGCGTGCATGTAAACATTCGGGGTGAACAGGATGCTTATTTTAGGGGGCAGGTATTACTTTTTCAAAGACAGCATCCCCACTTGTTGAAAGATCTATTATAAGGGATTGGTGTAGTTTATAAAGGAGACCACAGTTTCTGAAGTTGGCACATTGTGTAGGAAAGGAATAGCTTGCTTTGTTTTACTTAAAAAAAACTGAACCACTGAATGTTGACAGAATCTTGGGAACAGTCCAGGAAGGGACTTAATGCGCCCAAATCGTACTAATACATCAGGCAAATTGTGGGTTCTTGTTTTGCTTCAGCATCTTTCAGACAAGAGGAATATATGTTGGACCTCCATCTGTGTCCTGGACACCCATCTTGTGACTTAAACGTGTGTTCTTTCAATTGCCATTCATTCAAACGTATAGTGGATACTGGGAAGAGCTCTTTTTTATGTAGCTCCTCACCATTAAGACAAAGGCAAACAAAACAAGAAAACAACAAATGAAAACAACCCAATAGAATCTCACCTGTCTTGTCTCTTTAACTTCCTACTCTAGGTAGAGGATTATGTGACACTCTGTTTCTAAAGAAGTCTTTTAAATATTATATAGAAATTGCAGTGCTTCATTGCTGAGGTTCCTGGCCCTACCTGCTGGCTCCATTGCCGAAAGAGAAACCAAGAAAAATGCTGTAGGAGTTTATTCATGTCTTTGTTCACTCAGTCATTCATTCAGTCTTTGTGTCTACACAGTATAACCTTTCATTCATATCCTTTCTGCTGTCAATTTTATGTCAAGTATATCCTACATCCTCTTTCAGGTAATTTATGGTATCATCCCCCCTAAATTTGCCCACACTTTTTTCCTTTGTTTTTGTTTTTGTTTTTTTCAATCTGCCCATGTGACATCTTTGAAAATGAAGTTCTCTAGAGCCTTGCCGGCCTCTTACCCTTTTTCTTATTTTTTCTGGCGGGAGAGGAAAATATTTTGATGGTATTTTGTTTACTTTATCAAAGAATTTGATAGTCTTCTATGAAAAGGTTTTTCAGGAGACCCTGGCTTCTTTGTGAACATTACCATATTAGGCATTTGACTTTCAGGTGACACATATTGTCCTCTTTTGAAAAAAGTCTTAGTCTATAGCTTCTCATCTCCGAGTTTTTTCTCTATTATTTTATTTTCCTGTTTCTGATGATGTGATTGCTTTGTGGGCCTCTCTATCACTCCTTTTAAAGAAGGATTCTTTCGGTTCTAAAAATACTATTATGACTTGAATTTGCTGCTTTTCTTTGAATGTAGTGGTTGCCATTTCAATCCAAAACTTTATTCTTCATTAGAAATGCAGCAAGAGGGCACCTGGGTGGCTCAGTTGGTTGAGCGACTGCCTTCGGCTCAGGTCGTGATCCCGGAGTCCTGGGATCGAGTCCCGCATCGGGCTCCCGGCTCCGCGGGGAGTCTGCTTCTCCCTCTGACTTTCTCCCCTCTCATGCTCTCTCTCACTGTCTCTATCTCAAATAAATAAAATCTTTAAAAAAAAAAAAAAGAAAAGAAATGCAGCAAGAGTGAACGAATATTTTTAAAAATTAATGAATAAACACTCCTGACTTTAGTTTTCACTTCTAAGTGGGAATAATTTAAGCAAATTAAAATTAGAAAAGATAATACGATCTTACGTTTGCACAGTGTTTATTTCCTCAAGCAATATCTCTTCACCCCATTCACTGCATTTCTAGATTTGATTATGGTAGTTTTGTTTGGCGGGGGGTAGGGGAAGGGGCACAGAGGAATCTCTAACGAAGTTTCTCAAACTATTCTGCTATTTGAGCTGGGATGGAATCATTGCACTAGAGGCTGTCTGACTTTACTTCAAATACATATGAGATAAAAGAAATAAACAAATCATTCTGCATGTTGAAGAAAGATATTTGTTTTTCCATTAATATTTCTGCAGTTCCACCTATAGGTGTATATTCAAGACAAATGAGTGCAGTGTTTATGTACACACACACACACACACACACACACACACACACACATACAACATATACAGGGGAGTGTTACAGTAGCTTAATTCATGATAGCTCCAAGCTAGAAATAACCCAAATATTCATCATTTGTAGAATGGATGAGTAAATTGTGGTATATTCTGAGCAATTAAGAACAGACTGTCTATACACATAATAACATAGATGAATTTCACAGATTTAACATTCAGCCAAAGAAGCCAGACGCAAATGTATACATGTCGTATGATTCCTTTTATATGATGGTCAAGAAAAGGTGAAACTAAACGCTGGTCATAAAAGATATTTGACCTGGGAGAGAGCACAGGAGAATCTTCTGGAATGCTGATAATATTCTCTGTCATGATGGCCTCATACACACACACACACATCCCCACAGGTACCTGTACACTTGTGTGTATCTTTGCCCTTGAACAAAATTCAGAATTCAAATTATCCTTTGTTGAAGCAACTCTTTCTTCTTCTCATTTCTAAATAACAGCAAATTTGTTCAGTCGGTTTCCTGTTTGGGGATCTTTATATGAATGGATCATGCCACTGAGATTATTCTTACACCTGTATATTCTTCTATAATTACATAAACATGTAGATAGGATTCTGTGTTACTCTCCATCTGTGACTGTTCTTTTGTTGATTGAAAGTGAAAACCACTGAAATGATGCTTTATTTTGCACATTGATACTCATATTTCAGAATACTTAAAAGAATATTCAGATATGCTGATGTCTTAACCACATACGTGTTTTTATAGGTTATTTCTAGATATGACTTTATGTTAATTCAGATTTAATTGATAAAGTTCACTTCTCTTTAACTCAGAGTAAAATGAAAGTGAGCCTAGTTTCTAAGGCCCACTGGGCCTTAGTTGCTAAGAAAATTGCCTTTAATATAGATCAGGCCATATTCCCCTGAAAAATGGCTGTCTTAATACTTACACAGTATATAACATAGGACTTCAAAATTCTAAGGGGATCTCAGATACCTTCTAAATTTCCCCATGGTATTTATGCCCATATAATGCTGTTAAATCATTGTATTTACTTTCCCTTCAATAGCATCCACTTTCTAAGCGTATTAATTTAAGGCTTACTAAATAGGAGTATTACTTGGAAGCAATGAGCAAATTATTTTGGAGTATTATTCCGTACATTTTAAATCTTTGTTCTTTTTAGTGTGCTAGAAGGAAAGCAGAGAACTGTACTGACCAAACATAAATTTCTGCTGTTTACCTTCATGTGTTTTTCTTCCTTTGCTTGAAATAGAAAATGATTATATGTGCTGCCAAGCGAGCACAACACACTGTATTTCTTACTGCTAATCTTTTGTACTTCCTCATGTTCATATGCTAATAAAATCTCAGATCTCTATCAGAACTTAAGTAGCTTCACAGGACAGTATCTTAATATCCCTTCTACTAGGGGGTCTTAGTTTCTGTTTAATCTCCCACAATCAGTCTAATCACTGTGCCTCTGAGAACACTGGATGGCTCCTTAGGACTTCCCAGGTGGATCAGATCTCAAGATCCTGGTTGGTCATGTGGCCAAACCTACCTTTGTGATCTTTGTTTTCCTTTCTTTCTCCTCCAGTCATCTGATCCACTCACCATTGCCTGAGGATTACCTTGGATCTACATGCTTGCATCCAAACTTTTCACCACATCTTTCTGGAATGCCCTTCTTCCATTGGTTCCATTCCTTCTTTTGAGATTTGAATCTTTACTCCTACTATTGGAAAGTAACCCTTTTATTTGATAGTACTTATCAAGTGTTTAACATATACTCAGATTTTTCCTAGTTGCTCTGGGTAATTCAGAAAGTCCTCAGAGTTTAGAAGCTAAGGAGACTTCGACTGTTCTAGATATAAAAGGTGCCAGGTAAGGGACTGGGGAATTTGGGAGGAGCAAGATGGCGGAGAAGTAGGAGGTTGAGATAGAGTCGGAACCCAGAAGTTCATCTAGATAGTTAAGAAATCATTTTAAAAGCCAGCATACTCAACAGGAGGGAGAAGAGAGGAAGAAGAGCAATTCTAGGAG
>CM052806.1:10955626-10971951 GCA_028533885.1 Nasua narica
AAAAAAAAAAAAAAAAAAAAAAGGTGCCAGGTAAGGAAGCCTGAAGGAAAATGGACTAGGACTGCTTTGATTCTGTATTCCCTGCCCCTGTACTCGCCTGCTTTGTCTTGTTTATTCTACGCATCCCTCACATACCTAGACATTCTAATCAGGTCATTTCCCCTATCCAACTTTGAAAAGATGTTTTTGTGACTGCTTCCTGGCCTCTGAATGAGCATGTCATCATTTTTGTCTCTGGGCTTTGGGACTTGGCCATCTTTCAGATTGTACTCCTGGCCTGCTTTCTTTGGCTTAGAGGAATTCATTTCTAGTATAGATCAGCTCCTCTTAACTCTTTGCTCTATATTGAGATGTAAGTGTTGTTTATAGGATCATCTGTCTTTATTTCACGTTTCAGGGAAAAGAAATACTTATCTGCCCTCTCATCTCTTTGGTAATGTAATCTTGAAAACTTAGTGTCCCTTTAAGCTTCTTAGACTGCATTTGTAATATTCACAAACACCTTTTATCATTCACGTGATTTGACCTCCTCCTTTGCAGTATTGCCACATCTTGAACAAGCAATATTTTTGTTGAGATTATTTGCATCTGTCATTCTCCCCATAGAATGTGAGCTTCTTGAGGGCAGTTTCCATGTCTAATTTAGCTTTGCATCCTTGGTGCTCAGCATTAAAAGTGGTAGATAGTGAGGCATTGACACAAGTTGGCTGAACTCTAACAGTTCCAAATCTGTAAAGTTCCTTCTATCTGGACGGTTTTCCAGATAAACAGGGTTTTACACCTTTCTTTGCCACAGCCGGATTATTGTGTGTACATTATGGGAAATCAGACAGACATGACCATCTTTTTGAGAGTTAATGCAGATACCATGCATTCGTTATTACCCTGAGGAGCCCAACTATTTTGGGCTCATTCATAATGTGGCCAGGATAATGTTGGAGTGACTGTTCATTAAAAGAGCCCTTGAGGTAGATCTAAAAAAAAAAAAACAAAAAAATGAAAGTTATCATTGAACAAAGAAACTCTGCTCTCCTCTGGGTCTCAGGGCATTCACTTACCAACCTGAAGTAAAACCCATGTATAGTAGGCTCTGCCAGGTGTAGCATCATTACTTGGGAAGCATGGCATATATCTTGTGATAATATCAGATTGGTATATTATTGGCTCAGATGTGTCAGTGTCTGTAATACCTGTCGAAGACTGATTGACAGGCCTCAGATTCTTAGGTGTTGAAAGAATCTGTCTTCTATATTTGGACTCAGTATTTTGAGTGATAAAAAATGTGTCAAATGACTTGAGAATTACTTAAATGGAACTCATTCTAACTCATGCCAAGGAAAATCTTACTTCCAATTTTCTGCATTTTTGTATTAAATCATCTCCAGTTTGTGGATTATTTATAGGTAGCTTGATAACTTTGGTAGCATGTATGCACAGAGGTGGCTAAGAAGACATATTCATCTTTAAGGATGCTTCTCTCACTTAGAACAGTTAAAGTGTTATGCTAACAACACATTGTCATATAGGACTTCTTAGTGGTAACTGCATTTGGGCAAATACCTCTTAAATAACTGAAATTGAAAGTATTTCTTCACTGAATAAGATCACCCTGGTGCTCCACACATTTCAAAGTCAGAATTGTAGTGATTTTAACTTTTTGGAACATGACTCTGAACTGGGTAGAGAACATGACTCTGAGACTGGAGCCTGGTGGAAAACCTGTGGATTCCATTCTGTAGTAGAGTGGATCCTCTGTCTGGTGCTTCTTTCTTTGGGAGTCAGGCACCTGTCTCAAAGTGAGTACATTGAAAGGATTATAAACAGTGTGGAGACTCAGGAGGTGTGATTAACTTTGTGAGTGGGAGAAAGTGAAAATTTGAGGTGAAGCTTGACGAGTGAATGAGCATTTCTTGATTGCTGGAGTGGGTCTGGACAGAGTAATGCAGTCTTCATACACAACAGGGAATCTGGAAGGGCAAGAAACATTTATCACAGCCTTTTATCTACATATGCATTTTGTTTTTTCCACTAGTGGCTTGAGAGTAGGGGAATATGGTGAGATGCAGTGAGAGAGACTTCTTTGGCACATTTGGCAGAAGGACCAAAGAGTTAAAAAAGGGAGTGTTTTCATGAGAGTGTCTTCATAGCTACTAGCTTTGGGGTTGAGAGTGTTTAGGGAACTAAATGAAACCATTAGAGTGATGGTAAATCAGATGTCATGAACCAGAATGCAGGGCTTTTATGTATGGATGACATATGATTATCTGTGTATAGTTTGATAACAAATACTTTATACCTTGAGTTAGTGGTGTATTACTTTTTCTTAAACAAGCTCTCATTTTCTGTTTGAACAGCTTTGTTTTATTAGCCTTCTCTAGAAATTATGTATTTGCCTAAAATACCCAAGTATTTTTCATTTGATGGAATCATGATATATTATGATAAGGGGGAACCTAAAGAGTATTTAGTCATCTCCCCACCCAAGACATGAGATTCTTCAAAAGTGTTCTTGTCATTTGCTTGTTCAGTCCTTCTTTTATACCTCTATTACGAGGAAATGTATCACTTCTGGGGGCAGCTATTAGGTCTTAACACTTCAGGTTTTGTTAGTTTAATTGATAGCAACAAAACAAAGTAAAATGAAAGAATATATGCCACTAACAACCTCTTAGAATGGTTAAAATGACAAAGACTGACTGTCAATACCAAGTGTCATAAGCATGTGGAAAAACTGAAACTCATTTACACTACTGGTGGAAGTGGAAAATGGTAGAACCATCTTGGGAAGGCAGTTTAGCGGTTTTCAAAAACATTAAATATACACCTACCATGTGATCTAGTCCTTTGACCCTGAGGAAATGAAAGCATATGCTTGTACAATGACTTGTACATGAATGTTCACATGTAGATGGACAGGGGAATGGATAACCAAAATGTGGTATAACCATACAGTGGCATTCTACTTATTGGTAAAAAGGAATGAGCTATTTTTTTTTTTTTTTTTTTTAGGAATGAGCTACTGATACATGCTACAACATAGATGAATCTCAAATCTGCCACATTAGGTTAGAGAAGTCAGACCGAAAAGCCTACTATTGTATGGTTGCATTTATAGAAAATGCCGGAAAATGCAAACAAATCTATAGTGACAACAAGATCAGTGATTGCTTTGAGAGAAGCGGAGGACTTATAAAGTGGCATAAGGGAACGTTCAGGCTAACAGATATATTTATTATATTGATTTGGGGGAGGGTTTCATGAGTGTGTATACACGTCAAGACTTATAAAATTTGCACTTTAAATATGTGCAGTTTATTGTATGTCAGTTGTATCTGAGTAAAGCTGTTAAGAAATCAAAAAAAGAAATACAAGCTACAGATAAAATGGAATAATGTGTTCTAGGGGGTGATATTTGCACATCAAAATATTTGTTCCATTTATGTAAGCCCAAGTCATTGTATATTCTTTAAGGTGTTTGACATTTATAAATGTCACCCTACAGAATGGGATCTAGATTATCTAATTACTGGCTTCTTTGGCTTTTCTTTAAATTACGAGTCAAAAAAATACTGTCTTTTATAAGTTTTTATATAACTTCCTTATTTCCAACCAATGATGTATGGCTGGGAAAAATACCAAAAGCTTAGCTTCCATGAGAGGTGGAAGAATTTTACCAATATTATCAATGTCTTTTTCCTGGTTTGGTCTGTTTTATGTAAGTAACATATGTTCTGTATTGCATATTCCTTTTTGGGAGGTGCATCACCTTTTATAGAAATGATATAGTGACTGAGGGTGCCATCCCTGGATAGGTAAGGATTTGTTTTCTGTTTCTGCATAGCATGAGCACTCTCAGGTGAGGTAAAAATGGGCTTCTTTGAAATGGTGGAGTGAGCAGCTTCTGTGCTAAGTATCTTGTTGGGGTGTACATCTACCTGTAAGCAGAAAGGTGCCCAGGATTTTGTTAATTTTGTAGAAGAATTTCATCTCAGAATTAAATGCCCTGTGAGGTAGTGAGGTAGTCTAAAAATCTAATTCTGTTTTACTTTAGTGGAAAAAAATGAATACATTAGAGCACTTTTGTTGCTTAGTGATGGAAACCCAACTCGGCCAGGCTTAATCAACAGTGAGGAATGCTGGCTTCTGTTGTAAATCAAGTTGAAGTGGGGATCCCAGGCTCAGATATACCCATCTGAGATGACCCATGTGGTACCCATCCCTGGGATAGGTTCTCTTCATCTAGTGAGCTTCACGGTTAGCCCACAACCCAAGACTGATGTTAGGGCACTATCATCCTCATAAGCGAGACAGGACTCCTTTAGCAACTGGCAAAAACCTGCCAGGAAGGGCTTTGATGGGCCTGGTTGGGTATATAATTCTACTTGAAGCAGTCGCTACAGGTGGTTAATAGGATACTCTGGTCAGATTTGAGTTAGGAGTAGGTATTGGATGAGGGAAGAGGGGAGCCCCACTCTAAATCAGTTTCTTGAAGTATAAAATGCTGGTCTGTTACTGCCTGGAGCTGCCCAGTGCCTAATACACTTACCGCATGATGTTCTATCTAGTAGTGATACTGGTGTGAACATCCTTGGGTGGGCTGAGGAGTCTGGTGACTGAGTCTTTTATTTGAATGCATCTTTGAGGTGAAATCACTCATTCAGACACTATAAACACTTCGAAGGTTTTGCATTTCAGTATACTTAGATTATACTGAATTGTACTCTCGCCAGCCCCGTATGAGTATACGTCACTGTATCTTGTCACCAGCATTAGCTGTTATCATTCAGAAATTCTCTGCCACTTAGATTTCTAGAAAATGATAATTTATTGATTCACTTTGTATTGTTCTGGTTACTAATGAGGCTCTTTACTCTTTTGGGAATTGTTCATATACTTTGTGGGTATGTGTGTAAAGTTCTAAATTGATTTGTAATGAAAAAGTTCACTGTTTACAAGGAAAAATAACAACACTGATCAAGGTGGATTGTGTGAAGGCTCAAAATCAGAAGTTGCAAGTCAAATTTAATACTTGCCAATATTAAATTGGCAAGTCTTTCTATTAAATAAAACACTGATGATTTGCTTTTAGGACTCCATCATTTTCACACTAAATTAATACTTTAAATATGAACTTTATTATTTTTGTTCATTCACTTTCTTTGATTTTTTATGTTCTATAGAAGCTGTAATCATAGGATATTTGTAGCAAATGTTAACCACATGTTTTTGTTAAAATATTACTTCTACAATTAGCTCTCATAGATTATTAGTGAGGAAAACATAACCCAGAAAGAAACTGGACAAAGAGATGAACAGGAAGTTCTCAGATGGAGAACCCCAAATGTCGACAATAACCACATGACAGGATACCCAATTTCTCTGGATGGAGAACAGTCAGGAAAATGTGAAATTATCTGACCCATAAGATAACCATTTCACACTCGCCAGTTTGGCAAAACATTTAAAAGTCTGATGAGGACCAGACACCAGACACTGGTGTGAGGCCAGGGAATTGGCCAGTGTCTCTTCAGGTGGCTAATAAAAGAGTCCGGACACATGTCCCTGTTGAAGTGTGGCAGATGCCTTCTAGTCTATGATTTATCTTTTAATTCCACATTTGTGGCATTTTCAGTTCAGAAGCTTTTTATTTGAATGCAGTAAACATATATTAATCTAATCACTTATAGTTTATATATTTTATGTCTTCTGCGGGAAAAATATTTTGCCCTTACTAAGTCATAAAGATATCCTCTGTGTAAATTTTTCCTTTTTACATTTAACTTTTATTCTTCCTCAAAAAAAAATCCTCACTGTTCTGTGAAGACAGGGATTTATTCCTTGGCATCAAAATGGAGTCTGCAATTTTTGCCTTGCCAGGAAAAAAAAATCACACAAAAATTTGCAACCCCCTGACCCTGCTGGTTTCCCATTTTCTTTCCCCTTTGGGCCTTGACTCGGTTGCATTATTGGAAATGCAGCTAGCCCGGAACAGGTGTGGGAAGAGAAACGTGGACTGGATGGTTGGAGATGAAGGTGGACAGGGCAGTGATGCCCGGCAGAAGGGAGGCTGGGTTGGTAGGACGTGGTCCTGAGGTGGGGGATAGGCTGTATGGCACTGGGGCTGCCGACTGGGCTTGGGCTCTGTCTCCCCATGTTCAGTAACCTGGCAGGTTACTTGACCTCTTACCTTCTTTCTCTGTGGAATGTTGAGCATATCCCACCCCTGAGCAATATGATTAATTTGAGGATTATTTGAGGTACACGTGTGAAATACTTAGTACAAGGCTCAATATTACCCGTCATGAGGAACCAGATCCAGCCAAGCATGTGATTGCCACCATATACGACACTTCCTGAAAGAGAGCTGTTACTTTTTTTAATTCATTGATAGGCTTTGCTTTAACAGTGTTCATTGTGTATAGGACATGCAAAGTCAGCAGGAGGGACAAAGGAAAGGGAAAAAAGGGAAGAAGAAAGAGAAACTCCTCAATATACTCATTTTTACAGGCTGATTTTTCTGCCTGTTCCATCCACTGGGCAACAGGATTCCCCACCATCGTGGCCTGAGCTGTATCCAGACTTCATGCTTTGGCTCTTACTGCCATGTGCTTTCCTGTCTTTGCCTATGGAAATGCTCCGTGTCCTACCTTTGTGACAGCTTTCTTCATGGCCCCACACGGAAGATTGCCTTTTTCATATTCATTTCACTGATTGCTTCTTACTCCTTCAGTCAACATTTTGTAAGTAAGTGCAAGGGATATAAAGAATGACAAAACACAGCCCCTGTTCTCAGGTCAAATAGGTTGTGGAGCTAGTCATATAAATAATGATCTGTAATATCATATGTTTAATGATAAAATAGAATGTCACAAAGTGCTGGATTCCCAGAGTCTGTGTACCCAAACACCTTGAAGGCAGTTATTGTTTATCCAGTTTGTATCATGGAGGGTGTTTGGTAATATTAGTTGCTCTTTTGTGAAATGCATTTATAAGTAAATGCATTTATTAGTAAATTTCTCTTCTGCACTATTCCCTAACAAGACTCTGATGACTTTGCATTTCTTTGGCAACTCTGCTTTCCTTTTTCTGTCACTCTTTCCTCTGTGTCTTTGTCGGATACATGTGTAAGTAAGGGCAAATAACTCAGTGTAAGAACACATCATTTTCTATAATACTTCACACATTATGTTTCACCATTTTGAAAACTGTCAGTTATATTTCTTTCCAGGTCATTTATGTATGTAACACATGTTATTCTTTTAACAGTGGTTTTCCAGCAAAACAGTCTGTTTTACATAAATGGCATCATGAACTAGGCACAGTGTCAGGTCACGGGCTGGTGCTCAACAATTCTAGGGTTGACACTAGAAAAAGACACTTGGCTGGCTCCTTATGCTGTTGCTCAGACTGATTTCCTATTAAAGTTTTCCTCACTCAACTGCCAAAGTTACTTTCTGAGGCATTAGAGGGAGACTTAGCCAAATGCCCCCTCTGAATTGTTCAGCAGATGGGCCTTGCAGGCTCTGGGGAGAAGGAGCTTGGCCTGCAATTTGCCATTCGTCCGTCTTCCTGCAGGGGACAGCTGCAGGTCTGTAGCGGCCCCAGGAGGCCGTGGTCTTAAATGGGAACAGCGCTTCGGTGGGCTGCCAGCCTCATAAGGGCAAGGCCTACATTTACTGTGTTCACTCGGCATCCAGCACTGTCCCTGGAGTGTGAATGAAAAAGGACTAAATAAATACCTCAATAACAGTAGACCAAAAGCCTGACTTGGCCTTTGACCGAAGCAGTGTTTTCATTTGTGCCCAGGTTGGTGAGGCCTGTGTTGAGCGCATATCCTGTGCAAGCCTGCCTCCTGCCATTGGTGGGGATGTGGCATGTGCAGGCAGAAGATGGAGTTTAACGAAAGGAAAACGGCTCTAGGAATCAACAATGTGCCAACCTCTTAGGAGGCAATCCCTTTCAAATCCTCCCTGTGCTTTTAAAGGTTGTCAGGATTTAGAACATGAACATCCATGTAATAAGTCTTCTGCAGCCTTGAAGACCGTCCTCTGCTCCTGCCTCCACGAGGTTGTCCTGATACGGTGGGGTATGGCCGCGGGTTGGTGGTCTGAGCCTCCCACCAGCCAGCCATGCCTGAGGACCATGGGGCCTGGGCGCTGGCAGCTCCGGCAGTCTGGGCTCTGAGGAGCCAGATGAGGTGGTAAATGCTACCGTCCCTTTACAGCATTGAAGTCACACCCACTGTGCTCTCGTGGGGGAGTTAAAATCAATTTAACTATTGATTAAAGGATACTCTTTTAATTCTTTCTTTAAGATTTTATTTATCTATTTATTTGAGAGAGAGAAAGAGAGAGAGAGAGAAAGAAAAGGAAAGGAAAGGAAAGAAGGAGTAGGAACAGGGAGAAGGAGAAACAGACTCTGCTCTGAGCGTGGAGCCCAATGCAGGGTTCGATCCTATGACCCGAGCCAGACTCAAGAGTCGGATGCTTAACTGACTGAGCTACCCAGGCTCCCCTAGGGGATACTCTTAAAAGGTCAAAGTATTTAGGAATGTTTCAATGGCTTGCAAAGACTGATTGATAAGCATTCTTATAAATGCAGAAAATTTAAGTTAGAACTGCATGACACAATGAATGGACAGAATTCTTTTCTTTCCCAACAGGGTGACTCTTCCTGAGAACTTCTTTCCGTTCATCTCATTTCCATTCTTTTCACTCCCAAGACAGTTTGGTAGTTTAGTTTCTTATAGTAATAAAAACTAAAAGAAGTTTTTACTTCTTTTAGATGATTTTCAAGACACTAGTTAGAGTTTGAATCATTTTCTAGGGACATTGATTTTCTAACAGGGTAATTTCAGTTTTTGATCATTAAAATACAAGTTAAATTTAAGTGGCAAATTAGAGACACTTAATACATTTGCTTTTTCCTATCAAACAGTCTTTTTGTGGAAGTTACAGAATATTTATTAAGGCTATCAGGAAATGTAGACAGTGTACTCTATCTTAAGGTAATCATTTTGTATTTATTCAGGGTTTTGCAGCATCACAAAAAAGCTTTGATGAACCATAAAGCTACTTGAATCACGGAGGGGAAGGTTCTGTAGTTCAGTAGACTGTGATGCTGGGAGAGTATTTTGGAATTCTTGCATTAGAAATATAATGGACACTACCTCAAATAGCAGACATGTGATTGTTTCACATTAAAAAGACTATGCTTAATATTTTAACTAACATACAAGTTGTTTAAAATACTTTTTGCTCAGACATCAACCTTGCTTACATAATAGATTAGTACTTTATTTTTAGAATATGCAATTTGATTTTTTAAGTTTTATTGCAATATAATTGATGTATAATATTATGTAAGTTTAAGGTATACAGTGTTATCTGACACACACGTATTTCAAAATGTTTACTGCAGTCAGGCTAACTTCTGTCTTATATAATTACCATCTGATGTTGTTATGGTGAGAATGTTAAAGCTCTTCTCTCACAGCAACTTTCTCATGTAGGATACAGTATTGCTTACTGCAGTCACCATACTGTACCTTAGAGCTCCTGAACATCCTCATCTCATAACTTTTACCTTTGACCAACATCTCCCTATTTCCTCATCCCCTCATCCCTGCAACTACCATTTTACTCAGTTTGTAGGAGTTGGGTGTTTTCAGATTCCATAAATAAGTGAGATCATACAGTATTTGTCCTTTTTGGTCTGACTTATTTCACTTAGCATCATGCCCTCAAGGTCCATCTGTGCTGTTGTAAATGGCAGGATTTTTTTTTTATGGCTGAATAATATTCTATACACATGCACACACATACACATCACATTTTCTTTATCCATTCATCTGTCAGTGGATACTAAGGTTGTTCCCATATCTTAGCTGTTATGAATAATGGTGCACTGAACGTGGGGGTACAGATCTCTTTGAGATCATGAATCATTTCCTTTGGGTTTATGCCCAGAATTGAGATTGCTGGATCATGTGGTAGTTCTAGTGTTGATTTTTTGAGGAATCCCCACACTGTTGTCCATAGGAGCTGTACCAACTTACATTCCCACCAACAGTGCACCAAGGTTCCCTTTTTTCCACATCCTCACCAGCATTTATTAGCTCTTAAAATAGTTTTCCTAACAGGTACGTTGTAATAGCTCATTGTGGTTTTGATTTGCATTTCCATGGTGATTAGTGACATGGAACACCTTTCCTATACTTATCAGCTGCCCTTTTTTCTTTTTTAAAGATTTTATTTATTTAACAGAGAGGTCACAAGTACGCAGAGAGCCCAGTGCAAGGCTCAATCCCAGGACCCTGAGATCATGACCTGAGCCGAAGGCAGCGACTTTAACCCATTAAGCCACCCAGGCGCCCCTCAGCTGCCCATATTTAAATCAGATTGTTTTCTTGCTGTTGAGTTGTATAAATTCCTTGTATATTTTGCATATTAACTCCAGATAAGATACATGATTTACACATAGTGCCCTCCATTCTGTAGGCTGCCTTTTCATTTTGTTGATCATTTTCTCTGCTGTACAGAAGTTTGATGTAGTTCTACTTGGTGAGTTTTGGTTTTGTTACTTGGTGCTTTTGGTGTCATGTCCAAAAGATCATTGCCAAGACTGTCAGGGAGCTTTTCCCCTATGTTTTCTTCTAGTAGTTTTATGGTTTCATATCTTACCTTTAAGTTCTTAATCCATTTTGAGTTAATTTTTTAAGTGGTATAAGATAGGGGTCCAGTTTCATTATTTACATAGGAATATCCAGTTTTCCCACCATTTATTAAGGGGACTGTCTTTTCATCATTGAGTATTCTTGAAATACTAGGGGATAATATATGCACAGGTTTATTTCTGGGCCCTTGATTCAGTGTCCACATTTATGTCAGTCCTATACTGTTCGGATCAATGTAGCTTTGTAATATAGCTTGAAATCAGGAAGTGTGATGCCTCAGCTTTTTCTTTCTTAGGATTACTTTGGCTATTTTGAGTCTTGTAGTTTCATATAAATTTTAGGATTTTTTTTCTATTTCTCTGAAAAGGAATGTATTTTTGAAAGTAGAGATTTATAATTGGTTAGTAGTTGTAGAATAAAGAATATTTCAGCCACATTATCATACAAAATTTGAAACATACGTGGTTGTGCCTCCTTTCACCACTATTTCCATTTCTTCAGAGTGGAAAATAAGGACTTTGTAGCTTTTTAAATTTTCTAATTATTTCTCAAGTTGGAATGAATTTGCTACTGACAAAGCATTTTTTTCCACCTGCAGAAATAGCAGCTTTTGTTAAAAGCTGGATTATTACATCGAGAAGCTCAAATTAATGTAGTTATTAAATCTTAGAGAGATAGGATCATCTTTAAAACCTCACAAGAATACAGTTTTCTTGCATACTCGTTTTAACAATGGAATGCACTGTAGTTAGTATTGTGGGGAAATGATTGCCAGATGTGGACTGTCAGCTTTTCTTCAGTTATTCAAGCCTGATACTGAGTATTAAAAACCTGAGATGAAATCTTAGAGCAACAGAGACAATTTGAGTGTTCATAGCTAAAGGTTAGGTTGTTCTGGCCATAGAATAAGTCAGCGAGAAAATAAATGTTTGTTTTGCAGATGCGTAGAAAACCCTCAAGTAGGTGTATTTTTCAGAGACTTCTTATATCCAGCTGGAGGTCTTGCTCACCTCAGGGTGTATCATCAGGGGAGAGTAAAATAAGCCGTAAAAAGAGCTTTTCCCAAGTATGAAAGAACAGGCGTTTGCTTTTCACACGTGTAATGTAAGTGCAGCTTGCTTGCTAAGTGTGACTAAAGAGCATGAAGCTGCCTGGGCAACCATGTGGATGTCGGGATTGCTAACTAGTAGATCTCAGAAAACGAAAATAAATTCCATCTTCTGTTTCTTATTCATTCTGCTCTGTGTCCGTGGGGATGCAGCATTTGTGAAGGAATCAATTATCCATTTGTTAGAGGAGCCTTACAAATTATACATTAGCAGATTGATTTCTTAGGTTCACTGTTAGGGGACGGATAGCTTAAGGTGGGATGATGAGGAGTGTCGGGGGAAAAGAAGTTGCCACAAAGAACACCATTAAAAGCAGCTTTTGAAATGACCGTGAATTTATTCCTAATTGACGAGCTGACATAATCCATACTAAGTGTATTTATTTCAGGCATTTTACATTAGGTAATTGATTATCACATGAGGTGTATGTGTTGGTAATTTTACCTTTTCTTTAAATTTAAGAACTTAAGACCACCTGTAGTGGACTTGGGCTTAGAAGGTATGGGCCGGTCTTCGCCCCCTCCTGCTTACTCAGGCCTCTTTTTTTGTTCCATTAAGGAAACATTTTTGTATGTTCTATAGTGTCAGCTTGACATTATTGATTTTTGAACAAACTCACTTATATTGTCCAGAATTCCAAACATGTCTCCATTAGGAATAAAATTGTAGCTAATGGAAAATACAGCTGAGGCCATTTTTCTCAGATCTTTTTTCCTTGGGTCCCTTTTCTTGTTTACATCTACTCCAGTTCCCAGCTTGGCAGACACACCCCCTAAATTCTATGTGTAAAACAGGCAATTAGAAAACTCCATATTGAAGAAAGATGGACTCCTGCACTCCAGTTTCCCTCCTGTACCTTTCTCCTTTTCCCGTTTATTTCAAGTATGCAGAAATGCATAAAGCATTTGTTCCTTTTTCTGTGAGAAATGATTGTAGATGCTAGACCTGCTTCTTGTGCCATTGACAGCTGTCATGCTGAAATCCTGTTACTTATTTGTTCTTTATCAAATATTACGGAACTAGTAATAGAAACCGATGTGCATAGTGATGATACTCAGTTGTCACTTTAGGTAAAAATGGGTGCTGCATGGGGCGCCTGGGTGGCTCAGTTGGTTAAAGCCTCTGCCTTCGGCTCAGATCATGATCTCAGGGTCCTGTGATTGAGTCCCACATTGGGCTCTCTACTCAGCAGGGAGCCTGCTTCCCCTCTCTCCCTGCCTGCCTCTCTGCCTACTTGTGATCTCTCTCTCTCTCTGTCAAATAAATAAATAAAATTTTTTTAAAAAATGGGTGCTGCATGTCCCTAGAGGGATGGCTTTAACAATTAAGATAAATTTTGCCATCTTTTTGGTTTTAAATTAAAGAACTGACTACATAATCGTTTAAAAATGTTTATCTCTAGATTACAAACAAAATAAATATATGCTCTAGAAAATGAGCAAAACAAAGAAAAGGACTGTCTAAACAATAATAGTATCTCCGAACCCAGATAAAACCAGTGCTAATATTTTAGAGTATCTACTTCTAGTCACATATGTTATGTACAAATACCTGTAAATACAGTTGTATTTATAAACCTTGGGTAGGGTTTACTGAGAGCTAGCCAAATTGTGAGAGTTGAGGACACAGTCTTCCAGACGAGTGAGTTTGCTGAAGACTTCCAATACCAGCTACAAGATCTAGAAGTTCCCAGATGCACTCTCATGGTTGATAATTAGTTAGAGGCCTCACAGAACTCACTGAAAGTTATTAGACTCACAATTACAGTTTATTACAGGGAAAGGATACAGTCAACAAATCAGCTAAAGGAAGAGACCCATAGGGGAGACCCTGGGATGCAAGATTCCATTGTCCTCAGGACATGTTACCCCCTGGCCTAGATGTGTGACAACCAGGGAAGCTCCCATTGCTGTTCAGGTTTTTTACTGGGGATCTATTATGTAGGCAAGATTGGTTGATGGGTTGTCCACGTAGTTGAATTCAGCTTCTGGGTTCGTTGATACCCTGTGACCAAAAGCCCCCACCTGCAATCACAGGGTTAGTCTTTCTGATATGACCCACTGAAAGACTGTGAGGTCTTTTACCTTTAACAGACATTCCTATCAGGATAGATTATCTCCCAGAAACCAAAGGTAAAGACCTGACTTCTCTTGAATAAAGTCAGATTCTTTATTTCTTTCTTTATTTTTTATTTATTTGAGAGAGACAGGGAGGGAGAGTGTGCACACACATGACCAGGGGACGGGCAGAAGGAGAGGGAAAGAAAGAATCTCAAGAAGACTTCCTAAAGAGTGTGGAGCCTGACCTGGGGCCTGATCGCATGTCTCTGAGACCATGACCTGAGCCGAAATCAAGAGTTGGACACCCAATCAACTGCGGTACCCAGGTCCCCCAAAGTCAGATTCTTTATTATATAATACATTTTTAAATTTAATTTTTTTTGTTCTTTTAATTATCATCATTTATATTTGTTTTTAGAAATTTAGGTAATTTCCGTTTCTTAGTGTCTTACAAAAGAAACCTGCTGTGGAAAGCATCTTTGCAAAATAATTTTTATTTTCTTTCTTTTTTTGGGGTTATTTTAAAGATTTTATTTATTTATTACAGAGAGAGAGAGAGAGCACAAGTGGGGGGCAATGGGGAGGGAGAGGCAGAGGGAGAAGCAGACACTCTGCTGATCAGAGAGATCAGTGCAGGACCAGATCCCAGGACCACAAGATCATGACCTGAGCCGAAGGCAGCCACTCAATCAACTGAGCCCTCTAGGCAGCCCTCTTATTCTTGTGTAAAATAGGCAATACATACATCTTTTAAAAGATTTATTTTTTTTATCTCAGGGAAAGAAAGAGAGAGTGAGAGCATCGGGGGTGGAAGGGGCAGAGGGAGAGGGAGAGAGAATCTTAAGCAGACTCCACACTAAGTGCAGAGCCCAAGGCAGGGCCAATCTCACAACCCTGAGATCACTACCTGAGCCAAAACCGAGAATCCAGTGCTTAACCGACTGTACCATCTAGGCACTCCAGACAATACATATTTTAAAGACTTGATATACATTGACATACACTGCCAAATGATCCTTAGGAAAGTTTCTTCAAATTTGAATTCCCACCAGTAGGGGACGAGGAGTGTCTTTTGGGGGCCTCTTCGCCAAAACTAAATTTTAAGCAATCTTTGCCAATTCCATAGGCAAAATATCTTGTTGTATTTATATGTTATTTATTATTACTAAGGTTGGCTCTTGTTCTTGTTTACCTATGATTTGTACTATTTCTTTTGGAAGTTCACTGTTTTACTTGATTTGATTAACATGAATAAGAAGTCCAAATATTTTCAAAAACTAAAGAAGAATAAGCTGTAAAGTACTTTGCAATGTACATGACAAGAGGTAAATATCCCTAATCTTTGACTGACCTCTCATGAATCATTTATAAAATTATGGACTTCCCAGTAGCTAAACAGTTTCTTCCTCTAGATTGATTTGTGCTTAGAACTTAGAGGTTAAGGTTGTAATTTTTACACTGTCACCATTCTTAGAAATAAAACAAAGTATTACTTTTCTCAAAGACGAAATAATTATTGCAATTACACATTATTTTTTGGTGTCTAATTTACGGTCAGTTTACATACTTAAAGGTAAATGCCAGGCATTTGATTATTTTATGGTTAATAGATGAGCAGTAACAACTAATGCATACTTTATTAATGTCAGGAAGTTAGAGTAAGGTCAACAAAATTGTTCTAAGACAAAAAAAGGAAAATTAATATACAATAAGAAATTAATAAAATAGAAAACATTACAAATGAATTTTCATATTTGCAAGTTTGAAATGAAAAAAATAATAGTACTTGCTTCCTAGAATTGCCACGAGGAATAAATGGTTCATGTGTAAAACTCTTAAAGCCTGATGCCCAGTAGGCCTATAGGAAAAGCGGTGATCACTAAGACAGCATGGTACTGGCACAAAAACAGACACATAGACCAGTGGAACAGAATAGAGAGCCCAGAGATGGACCCGCAACTCTATGGTCAAATAATCTTTGACAAAACAGGCAAAAATATCCAGTGGAAAAAAGACAGTCTCTTCAATAAATGGTGCTGGGATAACTGGACAGCTATATGTAGAAGAATGAAACTTGACCATTCTCTTACACCATACACAAAGATAAACTCGAAATGGATAAGAGACCTCAACGTGAGGCAGGAATCTATCAAAACCCTAGATAAGAACATAGGCAGTAACCTCTTCGACATCAGCCACAGCAACTTCTTTCAGGACATGTCTCCAAAGGCAAAGGAAACAAAAGCGAAAATGAACTTTTGGGACTTTATCAAGATAAAAAGCTTCTGCACAGCAAAGGAAACAGTCCACAAAACAAACAGGCAACCCACAGAATGGGAGAAGATATTCGCAAATGACACTACAGACGAAGGGCTGATATCTAAGATCTATAAAGAACTCCTCAAACTCAACACTCACAAAACAGATAATCACATTAAAAAATGGGCAGAAGACATGAACAGACACTTCTCCAAAGAAGAC